>JAZKJV010007215.1:0-671565 GCA_037367405.1 Ottelia alismoides
TGAGCCGTCCGGTGACAGCGAGTTGGTTCTCGTCGAGGCCATCACGACGTTCATCTGCTTCCGTTGGTGAGATCCATTTTTCTCGTTTTTAATCTAGGATTCTCGTAGTTTAATTATTGCACTTCATTGTCATTTTTTATCATAGATCTTAATCGTAGTTTTAATCATTCATCAATCCAACTCGATTTTTCATCTCACACTCTCGATCTCTCCACATTCACGTTTCTATCTCACATAATCTACGAACTCCGGCCACATACGGTGGCCGAAGATCCGGATCCATTCCTCATTTTTCGTTGGATCTCCGTTCACATATTTTATTTTTATTTTGGGATTGAGCCATCATGATCGCGTCCTAATTTGTTTATAAATAAAATTAATAAAAATATACATAATTTCTTTTTCTCTCTCCAACATTTGTTTTGCAGGAATAAAGAAAAATATTACAAAAAAGTAAAAAAATAAAAAAGAGATTTCTACAATTTCTCTTTAAAAAAACTAAAAGTTTTGTTTTTCTGTTGTTTCTGTTTTACAAAATAAAAAAATAAAAAAGGGAGATGTGGCAAGCACCGACCCACCAGTCCGCAGGCGGTGCTCGTCGCCCATCGCTGACCACGCTGCAGGTCTCCACCGGCCCGCCTCGCGAGGCCGCGACACTCCATCGACCCCGATCACTACTGTTCCGCTATACACACAACCACATCCATGCCGTTGCCGTCGCTTGAAGCTTGTCTCCGCGACCGCACCCCATGCCTTGCCCGCTGCCTGGATGACCTGTGTGTGTCGCCCAGCCTCCGTCGACCTGAAGGCCGCCCGTCGTTGCTCCTGTTTAGATAGAGAAGAGCGGCGGCACACTTCCCTGAGCCCGTCAATCCATCGCCATCCGCCTGCACCTGGTCATCGGCTAACCATCTCCACCTACACCGTCGACCGACCTCGATCATAGCTACCGCCCACGTAGAGCTCCTTTCCCTCTGCCTTCGATAGTCGTGCCACCCGACGCCGCACCAGATCCGCTCGCTGCCCTTCCTTGGAGGAGAAAGCAAGGGGCGACGGCTCCCCCTTCTCCCCCTTGGCTTGAGAGAACGAAGAAGCCCTGGGGGTATTTAAAAAATATTGGAAAGTTATCGAAGATGCCCCTATAACTTCTGAGATTTGCAAAATACCCCCTGCCAGCTCTAGCAAAGTGTGTTGCACTTATTTCTTGGGTAAATTACAAATATCTCCCTTTGTTTATTTCATTTAATTTATTTAATATAGAAAAATAACTATTTGCATTTAGTCCCTATAATCACAAACTTTATTTCGCTTGCTCATTTCATTTTAATAAATATTTTTATTTCTTTGAAAATTCTACAAAAATTTGTTTATGTTCCTGTCATGTTCCTCTTCATTGTGTATAAATTCCATTGCATTTCATTTTCATTTGTTATTATTAAAAAAAATAAAAAAACAGTCACATTTTCCCTGTTTAAACTTTGCAAAATCCTAAAAATTCGAATATTTCTTCAAAAATTTCAAAAAAATAGATTTTTTCTCTTTTGGTGTGTTTTAATTTCTATGCAATTTTCATGCATTAATTATTTATAAAACCCAAAAAAATGCGAAATATCAAAAATCTTATAAAACATAAAAATTGTAGAAAAAATCCTAAAATAGTGTACTTTTTGGTTTTATTTCATATTTTGAAATTGCGAAAAAGTCCTATTGTACTCACAGTTTGCATTTTCCCTTTTTTTATTCATTTCAAAAAAATCCAAAAAAGAATCTAAAAATCCCTAAAAAGTTACAAAAATAGTAAAACAAATTCATAAAAACACAAAATATTTTCTTTAGATATTTTTGAGTATTTTTTTCATATTTTGAAAATCCAAAAAGAGAGGGTTTCATTTCTTTCGTATATATATCATTTGTTGTGAAAAAAATAATCATTTTTTTAAAAATAAAAAATTTGCAAAATTAAAATCATTAAAAATTTTAAAATCATAAAATAGAAAATAGGAATATAAAAAAATTTTAAAAATTTAGAAAACAAAAAATCAAAACAAAAACCAAGCATAGTGTACATTGAGAATTCCATTTTCTTTTAATTGTTTTTTTATTAATTGAATAACCCTCGGGAATTGTAGCCTCCCTGAGTTCGATCATGTTGCTATACAGGTAAATAAGTAGCAAAAAAATTCTCTCGCTTCATTATTCTTGTAGTTAATTATGTAGCTTAAGAAGAAAATAATAATAATTTTTTTGTTGCGGGATATTTGGGTTGCAACGACCACTGTGCATTTATTTTCATCAATAATTTTAAACCTCAAAAATATTGTTCAATAAAATGGATAAAAATGACAATGAAATACAACAATTAAACTACGAGAATCCTAAATTAAAAACAAGAAAAATGTATCTCACCAATGGAAGTAGATGAACACCGTGTTGACCTCGACGAGAACTGACTCGCTGTCACCGGACGACTCAGAGGCTAGGCACCTCTCTACGACAAGAACACTCTTGGAGAATAGGCTTCTCTCCCAAAAGATCGATCAAGAGAAACAAGAAGGAGGGGAGCTCAATAAAAAGGAAAAGAAGAATCAAGAAGAAAAATATGTACAAAAAAGGAAAGTATTTAGTGGATAATTAAATAAATAAAATAAATTAAGAAATAAAAATGAAATTCGTAATTAAATAAAATAAATAAAAATTAATTTGAAAAAAATAATAATTAGCCACCTTAATGGTGGTCATTTCAAAATCAAATCTTATATACATGGTAGGTTTTCAAATAAAAAAAGTCAAACAATAAAAATTTCGTAATTATATTAATTTAATTAACTAATGTTAGATAATATTTTTTGTGGTTTTTATATAAGGAGGTTAATTATATACATATCATATATACATAATGCACATTATACACAGGTACAAATAAGGAAATAATTTTATAAACTTTTTTGCTAAAAATTTTTTATTTACTTTAAATTACAGTAAACAATATATATAATTATTAAAAATATAATATGTACAAAAATAAAATAAAATAATAAATACAATAAAAATGGTAAAATTGCACAAACCACCCTAGAAAACCACTTTTTCAACCGATAACTCCAAAAATTACGAAATCATAGCCATTTTAAAGATAATTTAATTTATAATACAATGGAAGT
This sequence comes from Ottelia alismoides, assembly GCA_037367405.1. Classification (NCBI taxonomy): domain Eukaryota; kingdom Viridiplantae; phylum Streptophyta; class Magnoliopsida; order Alismatales; family Hydrocharitaceae; genus Ottelia; species Ottelia alismoides. Next base: position 3,162 of record JAZKJV010007215.1, read on the forward strand.
GAGTTTGATTTAATTCGAGTTCATATGAAGCTGGAATCGGTCTTTCAATTTTAGCTTTACATCTTTTTCCAAGTGTGGTTGCTTTTATTCTTTACATGATTTTATTTTGCAATTATTTTTATTATTTATGGAACATTTTTATTTACAACTTTTGTTTTAAAATTTATTTAATTTGAGATCAATTCATGTACAAAATAAAATAGTGTAAGTTTACAAATATACACAGAAAAATATTTACAACACACATTTTTTTGATTTTCAGATTAAGGACCCTATCTCCCCCTACTTTATTCCTGGTCGATCAGGTCAAGTCTTGACCTTCTCTCGGGGTTTGGATCAGCCTGTATCTATTACATATATACAGTCCTCTCTTCTTCTTTTCTATCTTTTCTTTATTTTCCCTTTATTTATTTGTTTATTTTAGGTTAAAATAGTAATAAGTGTATAATATTCACACACATATGCAAGTTAGTAAGAATATGGAGTTAGTCTTATACACAAGTGTTTTATAAGGGATTTTAAGCTAAAATAAGTGAATAAAGATGATGAAATGCAGATTCATCAGTCTCCTTACATAATAATTCTTTAAGAGGTCAGACGATACGGCTAAAATCACGAATGTGCTCCAGAAATAACTTCACATTCTTGACTGTCTGAGGTGGCTCTAGATTGGCAATCACATCCACCTTTGTCGGGTAGACTTCCATGCCACGTTTGGAAATGACGTGACCCAACACAAACCCTTATGTGGCCATGAAGTGGCACTTTTTCCGTGATATTACTAGATTGACTTCATGACATTTCTGAAGTACTGTCTCCAGGTGCCTGATGAATGTCCATTTCATCACCTTTATTCTATCATTTTGGCCTTAAAAAACCCCAAGAAATGCATGTAAATAGCATCAATTTATCCATAATAGCATCTATTATTTATTGTATTTATTGTACATAAAATAAGGTTTTTAATGTCAAAATTATTGAATAAAGAGAAGAAAATAAAAAGGAATAAAATATTGCAAATATTTTATGACCCTAACCCCGAGATCAAATCCAGAAGGGAGTTGGTCGACAAGGAATAAAGTAAGGGGGAGATAAGGGCCACAAATACAATAAATACCTCATTTATTTATGCATTAATTATGCATTTTTTGACTTCTATATTATTCCTTATTAGTTACTCATCAAACAAATAAACTTTGTACATGAAAGTTGTAGATAATAATGCAAAGAAAATTACAAAATTGAGTTTGTACAAAATAATATATAATGTACATTTTATACCCAGAATAAAAAGCCAAAAACCAAACTTCACATACCCATATCTTTCAAATAAAAGCTCAAAAAATAGTAAAATCACCTCTAACTGTATATAACTTTTTTAGAGCTATTTAATGGTGGTAGTTTTATAATTTCTAGAGTTACTTTGTAAAAGTTAGGTTTTGGGCCCCTATTGTACCTAAGATCGATTAAAATATTCAATTTATTCAATATTTGTTATTTTTGCAAGTTCATATTTTGGTAATTTTGTTAATATTATTCATAACACATATGCATATTAAAATTAGAATAAAAAAAAGAAAAGTGAAAATAAAACAAGTTTATGTAAAATACATAGACAAAAGACCTATGATTCTACATGTATAGAATAAAAGGAAATATATTCTTTTATTCATTTATTTTTTATATTGTAAATAATATATATTCTATTAAAAATATAAAACTAAAACAAAACCCAATTAAATACATTAAAATAAAATAGTATACAAAAATCATAGGTAAAATACCTATCAATAGACCTTTGTAAGATACTTACATATTTATTTAAATGTACAAATAACATCATAAAAATAAAATAAAAAAATATTTATACTCACAAAAATAAGTTATAAATATATAAAATAATGGAATAAATAATAAAATAAAATATACAAAACAAAAATAAAAATGTACAAAATACATGTATGTATACCTATAAATAAGCCACTAATAATAAATTTGTCATAAAATACATCAAAAAAATAAATAAAAATCATAATAAAATACTACATAAAATAGTAAACATTTTTTATTTTATATTTGAAAAATAAAAATCATTTTCTATTTTTAATTAATTATTCTTTAATAAGCTAGGATGTTTTGTAGCCTAGCGGCCTAGGTGGCCCAATCAGGGTACGTCAAGTGTTGACCCAAGTCAACTCCTCTGCCCCCAGTCGTCTGGCTTGACAGACGTCCATCAAGCCGTCTTCTCCCACTTTCCTCTTCGTAACCGTTGACGATCTCTCTTCGATTCCTTCACGAAAAACCTCCGTCTATTATCCCTCAATCACGCTAGCTAATCAAATCGCCAGAAACCCCATAGATTCTTTGATTAACTCCGGTCAATAAGGGTGCACCACCATGTTTATAAATAAGAGCCTCATCCTTCCTCCGTAAATTCGGTCAACGTTAGCCCTTCTTCCACCCTAGTTCTTGATCCAGACAGGTTCCTTGTTACAGGAGGAAGCTCCTTTAACCCATCAGTTTTTGAAATTGGAGTTTAACCCTGAAATGTTAAAAACACGTGTAAAACTTTTGGGTAAATTGCACATACCTCCCTAAACTTTATTTTATTTGAAAAAATACCCCTGCCAGGACATGTATTTTTGTAGTCTTTATATATTTATTACAAATACCTACATTGCTCCTAAAAATACAAAAAATAGGGATAAATGCTTCATGCTATGTACTTTCATGCGCATAGTTTTAATCAACACTTTTTCATTTTATCTAATTTTAAATTTAAAAAGGAGCCTAATTAGTCCCTGCCTAATTTAGAAAATACGAAAAAATATTAAAACTTAATGAAAAATTCAAAAAAAATTATATATGATATATTTTTATATTTATTGAGTCCAGAAAAAACCTAAAAATAAGAAAAAGAAAATTAAAAAACCAAAAAGCTCTAAAATCCAACAAAAAATGTAAAAATTCCACAAAAATTCCAAAAAATATGTTTTTATGCTTTATAATTACCTATATATTATTCTATATGTGTTAAAATTAATTTAGGTAATTTTGAGACTTATTTGTTATTTTTCAAACCCAAGTTAAGTTGGATTATGTGTTAATCCCATTATTGGGATATTTTTGGACTTTGAAAATACATAAAAATTAGAAAAAAATACAAGAAAAAAACTATAAAAACATAAAAAAATTATAAAAAGCACAAGAATATTATTTTTACCTATTTTTTTTATAAATACATTATCTCTCTTGCCCTTATTATATATACACATCTTATTTTATATAAAAGAGAATATAGAAAAATATATAAAATATAAAAATAAAATACAAAATCAGAAAATCCAAAAAGAAAACATAAAAAATATAGAAATATAAAAAAACATAAAAAAATTTAAAAATGGAAAACCGACAAAAAGCATGATTTGCACAAATGGCTTAGATGTATATAGATAAGCATTGGCTACCTATTTTTCTCTCTGTTGTTCGACCTCTACATGCTTATACACTATGCATTTTATGGTAGAGAAAATAAATATTAATTCCACATTTTGGGGGTTCAATTTTTTTATTCATTATTGTGGGTTAATTGTTGTATAACCGAGGAATTTTGAGAGGTCACCTCGTCGATTGGATATTTATCTAGACCCTCGATATTTCCCAAGTTATCAGTGCCCAAGACAAGAATCGAAGCTGTCACCATAGGAGGAGAAGTCATCCATCAACACCTCGAGAAAACTGCCTATCATCCCGACAAAACCTACAAGCATGCATCTCTGGAATGTCGCTGGTGCGTTGCACAATCCAAAGGGCATTCTCCTGAAAGCATAGGTGTCGAACGAGAAAGTGAAGGTGGTTTCCTCTTGGTCTTCAAGGGCGATTTCCACTTGGTTGTACCCAGAGTACCCATCGAAAAAGCAGAAGAACTCCTTGTCAGCTAGTCTTTCCAATACTTGATCAATGAACAACAAGGGGAAGTGGTCCTTCTTAGTAGCTGCATTTAGGAGGCGGTAGTCAGCACATACATGCCACGATGTCGGTACTCGAGTAGATATGTCTACTCCTCTGCCATTTGTAATTATAATGAGCCTTGACTTCTTCATAACTACGTGGAGTGGGCTTACTCATTTGGAGTCGGAGATGGGATAAATGAGCCTACGTCACACCACTTGTGATCTCTTTCATGACGACGTCACTTAGATTTGGGTTCAGTCTCCTTTGAAGTATCGGGACGTCTTGGCATCTTCTTCCAGGTAGATGTGGTGTGGGCATAGGGTATGATTTATCATGCGGAGATCTGAAACGTGCCAACCAAGTGCCTTGCGATTTTTCTTAGAACCTCTAGGAGTCAAGATTCTTGTTATGGGGTCAACCTATTGCTGATGATGACCGGATACATATTATCTATGCCCGCAAGAAAATCATACTTCAGGCCTGTCGGAAGTGGCTTTAATTCAGGTTTTGCTCTGTCCGGCTTCTCGATCACTTTTGAAACTGTGCTGGTTAGAGGATGATCTGCCTGAACTCTGGAGGTAGTGTGAACCTCAGTGTCTCGTTGATCTTCTGACAATGTGCCGAACAAATATGCAATGAACTCATTGTGTTCGGGTTGGAGTGACTCATCTGAATCAAAGAGTTGCATCAACAAATTAGATTTGTCTCCCAAATATCGTCGGAGCTTGCATCGACTATGCTTTCCAGGTCCTACTCAAGAAAGAGGATTTCATGTATCCACGGGTCGTTCAAAGAGAGTGATGCATCTCTTATCTATACGATGAAGTCACAGTCTGATTCAGGTGATGCTGCATGACCTTAATCAGTTACGACCTTAGGCTCGTTGATCATGTCTATTGTAATTCTGTTGTTGTTAGGGCTGAAAGTGATCTTCCCAGACCCATAATCAACCACGGTCTCTGAAGTGCGCAGGATTGGCCAGCCTAGGATAATAGAAGTCTGGAGTAAGGGTGCATGGGAGTCCATATCAAGGACTACAAAATCCATTGAAAACTGCACGTCTTGCACCTTTACCACAACATCTTCCAAAAGACCTCGGGGTCGCTTAATGGAACGATCAGCGAACTGAAGTATCATTCGTCTCTGATTACCTAGCCCGAATTCTTGCAATAATGAAGAGGGCCTGAAGTTGATGGAAGAACCGTTGTCAAGCAAGGTTCGCTCGAAAACTTGATGAAAAATCTCACAACTGATCAGAGGCTCTCCTTTGTCTTGTTTCTTTTGTAGGAGATTGCTGATGGATGCAACTGCGGGCATGGTGATAACACGCTTCTCCACCTGCCGACGTCTGTTGCTACATGTTGGTCGATGTTTGTTTATACATACCTCCCTCAAGCCTTTCTTTATAGAAAGCATGTATTCCATGGCCTTCATATAATTCAACAGTTAGAATTTGATAATATCCACAACACCAATATCAGATAATGCACTTTTTCTTTTTTCAATTTTTTATTTGGAATTTTTTATTGCTTCAGGAAAAGGAATATTCACAGTACTGAAATAAAAAATAGAGTTCTTATTTACAACAAAATTCTTGTCCACAATATTCTATACATCCAGACCACAAAAAGGAATACAAGCTGGAGACGAAGATGCCGGTGCTGGTGGACAAGCAAAAAGTGCAGCCTCCGCTCCGTCGGTTGGCGTAGTATCGGCTGCTGCTGACGGCTCCTCCATGGCTGGTGCGACTTCATGCCGACTACGAACATCTTTTTGGGCTTTTGAAATTTTCTGATTTTTTTGTTGATTTTGCTGGTGATGATGGAGATGGCTGGCAACCGGCATGGCTCCTCCTTATTCTTCTTCCTCACCCGTCCCTGTGGCTAGCGCGGTTGATGCAGAAGATGGTGATTCACCTGTCAAAGCCTTATTTTGCCATGACTTGCGGCAGATGGAGGTAACGTCCTACCACTCCTAAGAGTGACAACATTAGATAAAGTAATATTACAATCATCTGACTCTACGAGCACAGAGTGGGCATCACATTCTACCTGCTTTTTACGTTTAAAGTTATTGAAATTTACTTCGACCTACGCTGGAATGGAAATTTTGGTGGCGGTCAGGTTGTATAGTTTTTTCATCATATCTGCTAGGACTTTTACAAGTTGGAACAAGCAATCCAGGGTAGGGTTCATAGGACTTGCCTCATAAGTTTCAGTGTGCAGACCACACTGTTGCTGAGTGTTTGAGGGTTGAGGCTGCGACTGCTGGTGGTGCTGAGGAGGTAGAGGAAGCTGGTACTGCCAGTAGGAGGGAGGATGGTAATGCTGTTGTGGTGTGACCGCATACTGATGGTACAGTTGTGGATGGCGGTATTGCAGTTGCGTATATTGTTGATTCTGCCTCCATTGTGGTTGGTACTGCGGAGGCTAGTGATATTGAGGTGGAGGTTGAGAGGAATGCTGATAAAGACCACCCTGGGGTTGGTGGTAAGCCCAGTTGGCTGGTGATCAGCTGATGAATCCACGTTTCATCATCTTTATTCTGTCATTTTGGTCTCAAAAACCCTGGCAAATGCTTGTAAATAGCAATAAAAAGAGCATATTAGCATTCATGCATGTACATGTAAATAGTGTATAAAATACTATAATTAAAGCCAAAATTATAGAATAAATAAAAGAAAAGAAAAAGAATAAAATATTGTAAATATTTTATGACTTGATACCCCGAGACCTAGGCATCTTGATGAATAGGTCGACAAGGAATAAAGTAGGGGGAGATAAGGGTCAAATACCTATACTTTTTAATTCATTCTTTATTTCTTTTGGGACCTATTTTTGGTTTCACTTTTTATACATCAAATAAAGAAACTCTGTATATGAAAGTTGTAGATAATTAAATAAAGAAAAATACAAAATTGATTTCACAGAAAAATCATATACAGATAAAAAGTTATGGTCTGAATAAAAATCCTGAATCCCAACTTCCCAGACCCGTATCTCACAAATGGAAACTCCAAATGCAGCTAACTCACCTTTAATTGTATATAGAATAAAATAAGCTATTTAATGGCGGTGGTTTCGCATTTGGCGGGGCTACGGTTTGAAAGTTGAGTTTTGGACCCTCATTGTATACTTGTATAGATTAAAATAATCAATTTATTATTTATTCATTATTTTTGTATTTTTATATTTTTATAATTTGGTAAATATTATTTATAGTATATATGTACCTTAAAATCAGAAGAAAAACATAAAAGAAATATAAAATAAAAACATATGTATATATGATACATAGGTATACTACCTCTACTTATACATGTATATTACATACTTATATTTTATTAAATACACAAAACACTTCAGAAAAAATAAAATAAAAATATATCTATGTGTATAAAAGTATTCTATATTTTATAAAATAGTAAATAAAAATATTAAACTTAAAATACACAAAATAAAAATAAAAGAATAAAATATATAGGTAATATACCTATAAGGGGTATAAAAGTAAACTTGTAAAAATATATCCCATAAAAATAATTAAAAATCAGAATAAAATCTTACATAAAATAATAAATATTTTTTATTTAATAACCTAAATAAAATAATATCATTTACTAATTTTTATTGATTTTACAAGGGATTTTTCCTGGTTGGTCCACGTGGACCAACCAGGTTGGTCTGACAATTGACCCCGGTCAACTGTCTGACCTACTCCTTTAGCCATTGTTAGAGCCTCGATTTTCGCCATTTTTGTCGATTTTTCCAGGCTACTCCTTGCATTTTTTTCGTGTCGCAATCTTCACAGCTTTTGACCCTCGATATTTGGTCTTTCACGCCCAGTGATTAGCTCAAGGATTGGAGCATCGTGTTGCCCGATAGACCTCGTCCTTTGGAGCGCCCCAGTCATAGAGTCAAACCCCTTATAACCTCCTCCGATTTTCTTTTGAAAATTTGAACCCCATTTGTCTGGTCCTTCATCCCCATTTCACCCGCCTTGGATCCCTGAAGGTGACAGCTCCAGCTTGGGCTTCTTCGAGGCGGCAGAGCGACGAGTTCCTGGGCGTTCCAACCCACCTCCGGTGACCCCCCGTCGAGGTACTTTAACCTCGGGCCCCTGGCCCTTGAGGTGTTTGTTCCTTCTCATTTTCCTCGCATTTATCTCGCCATATCCCTAGGAATAGTTTGCATTCATCACTCCCCTGTTCGCCGTCGATTCACGCATCATCACCACCTTCGCCCGAGCGCTCCTCTGGCGACGACCACCATCTTCGTTATCTTCGCCCCCAGTTGTTCCCCCAACCCTCGAGGCATTTTGCCCTCGAGGGAGTAACTTTTTGGTGCAGGTCCTGTAACGTACACGCTCGCCTGGAGACTTCCTTGTTGCTCGCCGGAGAGACCTGGAGGCCAGCAACTCCTCCGACCTTGCTGGTGCGCGCCAGACGTCCTCTGGCCCTTCGAAGAACTCCAGCCAATAGAGCAGCCCGTCAGGAGTCTTTTAAGCCTCACCGTACCGCCAACCACCGTCGGGAGTGCGAGGGAGGAGAGCTAGAAGTTCATCGGGACTGACGTTCGTCCCTGTTCTTGCTCCCTTGCCCGTCACCGTCCGATCCATGAGGATCTCCACGGCCTACAGCTGCCGTTGGATTTTGCGACGCCTGGGTTGTTGATTCCCTAAGTGCGATCTAATCACCGCCGTTGAAGCCCGAAGCGTCATCGTGCGAGGAGGCGCGGACACGTGGCCAAGTGAAGCTTCATCCGCCGTCCGTTCCCGCCTTAGCCTTGGGTATTTTGCGACTCCACCCCTGGCGTTTTTGTTATTTATTTTACAACGCTTAAACTTTCATCTGCTGTGTAAAAGTTTTGTAAAATTTAACTCAAGACCCCTGTGCTTTCCATTATTACGCTTAGGTCCTCGGCCACGTCACCTCACGTGACCAGTTCACGTGAGGTGCTGGGCTTTTTGCAGAGAGGCCCTTGGCCATTTTAGTATTTTGTTTCAGTCCTGAGATTTGAGCATTAAGTGTAAAATTTTTGGAACATTTGCATGTAAGCCCTCAGGCATTTTGAAGATTGCTCCTAGGTCCTTCCCAGGCACGTGCTAGTCACGCGCTCTGGTGGACATTTTGCAGGCGTACCCCCGCAGGTACTTAAATTTGTATTAGGTCCATTAAAGTGAATATTCAGTGTTATATTTTGTGGAAAAATTGCTACTGTGCCCTCGAATGTTTGTGTATTTGCGTATATACCCCTGTTAGGCCACAGATTTTTGCTTGCTTGTCTCATTTATTTCATGCATCTCATTAACTTGAAAAATTCCACAAAAATTAACGTAGGCTCCTATGTGCTTGCACTTTCACGCCATATTTTTGCATTTGCATTTCATTGCATATTGTATTTATTAAAAACCAAAAACATGCATTTCAGCTACTGTCTAGCTTAGAAAATACCAAAAAAATATTAAAACACCTAGAAAAATTTAAAAAAAATCACCTACTGTGTATTTTATCGTATTTTAGTGTTACTCCAAAAATCACTAAAAAATTTAAAAGAAAAACCTTAAAAATAAAAAACACCTTAAAACTTCAAAAAAATCTATAAAATAGTAGAAAAATCAAAAAAATAGAAACTCAAGTTCTGTTGCTTCTCTGTTTTATTTCCTTTATTTTAAAATTAGTGTGGAAAATTTTTGTGGCTGTCTCATATTTTTCATTCACATTTTGATTTCGCCCAGAATTCCAATTCACTGTTTTCCTTTATTTTGCCTCTTAAAAATACCAAAAATGTTCTAAAAAATACCCAAAAATCACAAAAATAGTAAAAAAATTATCAAAAGACCAAAAATATTTTATTTTTGAATTTTTGAGCATTTTTGCATATTTTTATAAATACTCTATCCCCTCCTTTCTTATAATTTATATATATTCCAATATTGAAAAAAGAAAATAAAAAAATATATAAAATAAAAAAATAAAAAAATAAGAAAATTAAAAATCAAGATACAAAATAAAAATTAAAGTAAAAATAAAAAAATTAATTAAAAATTAAAAACCCACAAAAATATTTGCGTTGCATAATGTAGACATACAATCACATTCACACGCACACACACTCGTCAATCTATCCTGCCTTGCTCCCTGTGTTCGAACTCTCTACGTACTTGCTTCTGTACATCATTTATGTAGAGTTAAAAATAAATTTTAACTTCACATTTGCTTGTCATTTCTTGATATTTCTAGTGTGGGTTAATTGTTGATTTTAGTCCAGGATTCATTGCGGGTTGCCACAACGACGGTTGTCTCCGCTTTGTGCGAGACACTATTTAGACCCTGTGAATTTCGGCTGAATCATCAGCCTTGTGGGTGTCCGGTAGGACGGGCTAGCTGTGCATCGTTACTTCATACACAGTTGAATTCTTAAATCAATGGTGGTGGTGAGAATGCTGGATCGAAAGGTGGGCGGAAGTCCGACTGGTAAACTACAATCTGTTACTGTGGAGGGCCCTGATCGGGTGGCTGCACGTAATACACATGCTGGACTACCGGTGGTTGCTGACTCGGCTGAAGCTGTTGTGGCGGTGATGGCTCATCCTTCTTCTCAGCAGGAGTCTCTGTAGACGGTGTTGCCGACTAGATAAAACTGATGGTGCCCACCAGTAGCTCCAACTGCTTGGTGATCTAGTCCAGCTTGTCCAAGTGCTGCTCCTCTTTTTGATCACAACAAGCTTATCGAGATCCTATGACCATTTCTCGATAATATCAACCTTTGAGAGATGGCTCTTGACGATGCCGAGGTTGGAGATCTCGTCTCTCTCCGCCTCACAAGACACCGCCATGTGTACTTGCTTCTAGAGGATCTGTATTTGCTTCTGATACACACGTGATGAAGAGAGGGCAGCCTCTCCTTTGGCCATTTCTTCAAAGATATGCCAAAGTACATCTTCATCCTTAATGAAATGTTATCACCTACATGTTGCGTTCATGAGCCTTTATCTCTCTACATTCAGTCCCCCGAAAGTGTTGGACCAGACTGGTCCTCGGTATCTCATGATGGGGGGCACTTCTCCCGTAGGTCCGTGAATCACTCCCAGGCTTCATGGATGGTTTCGTGGGCACCATGGGAGAAGTTACTGATCCTGGCTCGCTTCTAGTTGAGCTCACCGAGAGGATAGAATTTGTGCAGACAGGCGGATTTCAGTTCCTCCCACGTCATCAAAACCTTTCCCAAATGATTGACAAAGTATAGGGCCTTGTCTTGCAAACTGAAGGAGAACACCATCATCTTCACTACATCCAAGGAAACATTGGGGTAGTAGGTGGTACGGCTGATGCGTGAGAACTGTTACCGGTGAATGTAAGGCTCCTCGTTGGTGTTCCCGTGAAATGATGTTAGAAGAACCAAGAACCGAGGCTTGAGCTCAAAGTGGGCATGCACCGATGGAATGAGGATCCACTCGATCATCTGACTGTCTCCAGGATTGTATGTCTCTTTCAACGTTGGTTTCTGCCTTCCCTGTTCTGGCTCTTCCTCTTCTGGTTCATCACGGGCTTGTCTCCTCTTCCCCCTACTGGTATGTATCCTCCTCCTGCTTGTCTGTTCATCACATCATTTAGCATATCCTAAAAGGTAGTCTGCCCAAGGTCCTGCTCGGTCAGTTGCTAGTGGATGGTCTAGATGGAGGCCAACAACTAAGCATTCACCTGATTCTGATATGACATCTGACCCTTCCCAGGTTGGGAAGGTGGCTACTATCCCTTACCCTTTACTTGGGGAGCCATTTCTGGATCTGAGTCTGAAGAGATGAATTTTGTGTTGGGATCCAAGGCTGGGGCTGGCTTCTATCTGAAATGTGAAAAAGTCCCAATACGACCTCTTGAAATTGAATCCTAGCTATTAAGATGAATCTGGAATTAGGGTCAACCCCAGAGTTGTAAATGAAAAGATGTAGACTGAAATCAATTCTCATTCCTAACGATGACTGTGGGACAAAAGTGATCCCGATTTGTTAGGTAGGAAAATAAAAGAAGATGAGGAGTCTAGAGATTAGCTCGCAAAGTCCAGACCGGGTTCTCAGGAATCGCCTCAAATTATTGACGATATCGAGTCTATGGAATCGATGTGGGCATCGACGGAATCCTGACTGAACCATCCGTGGATCGCCATCGTGAAGCAAAAAGGATGTCGATGATGGAGGATAGATACGGTGGTCAACGAGGAATAAAATGGAGTGAAAAATAGTAGAAAGGCTCAAACTGAGCGGGGGTCAAAAGGAAGACACCCATGGCAAAATTTGCGCAAGTGTGCAAGACTTGATCTTTGATGTTGATCGGTCTTCGATGTTGATCGGTGCCCCACACAATGGGTCTTGCAAGCACTGTATACAACCTCTCTCGACGCGTGGTCTCAAATCTAAATAACTAACTTTTATTAGTTTGACTAGATCCAAACGTAAGAGACTGTAGGAATATACATTATGATTAGGGTTTGGACCTAACTACCGAGGTAAGCAACCTATAATCTAAGGGCTCATGCACACAAAATAAAAAGAAAGAAAGAAAGACGGAAAACTCAAAACACGATAAAATGCAAAAAACATAGAAGAGGCCCCCAGGTGAACAAACACCCAGGCACTAGACCTCGCTGTGGAGAGTAGAGTCCAAGTCTTAATTATTTCATATTTAAATTGTCTCTCTCTCACCAATAAATAAATAATTAAATCTAAGCTATCTCTATGCTACGTCTCCTCTCCCTGCTTCCTTTGTAGCCTCTCCAACTGGTCAAGGGGAGAAGACTAGTCTCCACCAAGCTTGGCTGCATCGACCTCCCAAGAAGCCGTCCTCGTGTGGCGGTCCCTTGCAACAAAGTCACAAAAAGATGTATATTAGCACAAATAATCAAATGAAATCAAACTGAGCTATACACAGAGAATAACTGAATGGCTACGTGCAAAATAAAATCAATTATTAATTACATCAATAAATCAATGATAAGCAATCAATGGCTATACAAGATAAATGACAAAAAAAGGCTACACTCATTGCTCCCATGCAATGGTGGCATTTGACAACTAGAGAATTTCAAGGGTCGTACGGTTTCACAAGATGAAGCTGTAGTCGACGTGTTGACCATTCAATAAACCCTAATCAATCAACAATCAACCCATGAATAGGTCAAGAAATATATAGCACAAAATGTGAATTAAAATCTACTATTCTCTACAACTAAATTTATAACATTAAGTGTGTAGAGGTCGAACCACAAAGAGCAATATTGGTAGCCTATGGTTATTTTTAAACAAAGCATATTATATACAACCTTGCCATTTGTTATGTATACACACACATATCTTTTTTGTGTGTTTTTAATTTTTAATTTTTTATATTTTATATTTTGTTTTTAATTTTCTATTTATAAAATATTTTTTAATTTTTATATTTTGTATATTTTTCTTCTTTAGAATAAGTATTATAAGATATAATAGATTATATATATAATAATGGATAATATAGGCATAAATATAAACAAAAAAATCCAAAAATTGTAAAAGTACATATTTTTGGGTTTTAAATAATTTTACTATTTTAGTGATTTTTAGTGAATTTTGCTAATGTTTATATATTTTTAAGTCAAAATTATCTTAAAATAGGGATAAAATAATAGGTCGAGATTGAAATGGAAATTAAAAATAGAAAATCACATATAAAATTTTCCAAATCAATTTTAGTATATAGATAAGAATATAGGGAAGATTATAACGTAGAAAACTATATTTTGGATTTTTAAGAATTTTATATATTTTTATCAAGGGTTTTGGATTTTTTTCAATTTTTAAGAGTTTTGTTTTTCTAATTTTAGTGATTTTTGGTCTAAAGACTAAAAATATATAAATAAGCAACATATAATTTTTTGGGATTTTTCAGAAATGTTTTTATATGTTTTTTGATATTTTATATGATAGAGAAAGGTTGTTTGTGCTCTAAATGTTTTTTAATAAATATAAAATAGATCCAAAATTACGAATAAAAATCATGCCTTGAAAGCACAAGCAATCAGGAACATACATCTATTTTTTCATGATTTTTGGAGCACTATAGATTTTTTAAATAAATCCAACAAGCACATAAAAATACAGTTGCTGGTAGGGGCACACATTTAAATAAAATAAAATCCAGGGGCCTCTATGCACTTTTCCAAAAATGTACAATGTAATAGAAATTTTATTAGATTAAAATGAAATACAAAAAGTATCAGGGTTATATTTGCAAAATGGCCACCTCACGTGGGACGACACGTGAGGTAACCTAGCATGGACATGAATGTAATATGAGCCAACGACATAGATCTACGTGCAATTTTACCTATTTTATTTACACCGAATATATTATTTATATAACTAATTAATTAATACAAAAAGCCGGGCTAGATTTAGCAATTTACCCCATTAATGCGCATATCCAACGATCGATAGGGCTTCACTTATACACGTGGCATGTTCTTTGTGATTGATGACGCTTCGGCCTTGGACGATCAGGATTATATGCATGCATAGGAGATCAACGGTCATTGGCATAAGCATCCAACGACATCCGGAGGGTCTGGAGATAGTGTTCGATCCAACGGCTTTGAAGCTACTCAGATGAACAAGGAAGAACCCCCATTCCTCAAAGCTTCGATCCAATGTAGCTCTCGATGTCGACCACCTGGGATGCTCGTAGGAGGCGCAAAACATTGCCCAAGCTCCTCCGCGTCTGATGAAGGCTTCAATGGGTATGTCGGACCCCTGGCGATGGCTAGCGTGCTCGGGAAAATACGAGGCTTCATGTATCTCCAGCTTGATAAAAAATCGACCCCCAAGGGGTCTGAGGTGTCCAGGACCTGCAAGGAAAGTGCACATGAGCAAAAAGGGGCGTTGGGGCCTATTGTTGGCGTGGGTGAATGATCGAGGGGGCGTGGCATCAAGTTCTCCAGCGAGGCAGTGGAGGGAGACCTCAACCACCATATCCGTGCAGGATCTGGGTGAATGGACGCTAGGGAAGAGCGAAGAAGCATTAGGGGGAGAGATGTGGAGGTGATAGGCGTGACAGAGACACAATGGTGTATGAAAAAAACGTGGCCGAAGCTCAAGAGCTCCGGTGAGGTTTCTTAACCTTATCTCAGCTACTAACTTAACTAAATTCTGAAATAAAATGTGTAAAACTAAAAGTATGATTACAACTACCTAGAAATGGGGAAAAAACACAGCTCATACCTAAAGGTTGCTTAGGGAGCAGAGGTGGCCAGACGACCGCCGTGGGTGCACCTCCGTCCTCCTAGAGTCAATCCAGACCACGGGCGAACTCCTCTGATCACGAGGATTCTCCCTAGATGAAGATGCAAGGCTCCATGACTCGAAATAGTCACCAAAGAGGAGGTGGAAGGAGGAGGCTCTTATTTATAAACAAGTATAAGCACTCCTTTTGACCGTCTAATGGGTAAGAATCTAGGCTATGTAAAAGAAATCCAAAGGCCTGAAGTGAATCTTGAAAGATCAATGACGATTTCTTGTGAAGGGATCGGGCGTGTTTGACCGATAGATAGGGTGAAAAAATGGGAGGAAAATAGGGACTTGATAGTTCTGACGAGTCAGAGGACCTAGAGGGGAAGTTGACCGGAGGTCAACGAAGGAAAGAACACGATTTGGCCATGTCGACCGCTACAGTACAAAAAAGTCCACTTATTCACAAATTAATTAATTAAAAGTGGTAGACGATTTTATTAATTTTTTAGTATAAAATAATTTTTTTCTTATTTTATGCAGTATTTTAATATGATTTTTATTTTTTTGATGTTATTTATTACAAGGTAATTTTTAAGGATGTATTTATAGGTATATTCATCTATGTTTTATAGTTTTTTTTATTTTGTATATTTTATTTTATATAATTTATTCCCTTATTTCATGTATTTATAACTTCTTTTAATGTACATACATATATTTTTATTATATTTTTGTGATTTTATTTGTATATTTAAATAAATAGGGGTACAGATTATATAGGTATAAATGTATATATTTTATCTATGTATTTTGTACATTATTTTGTTTTAATGTATTTTCTTTGGTTTTATTTTGTGTTCATATTTTTAGTAGACTATAAATACTATTTACACGAGTATAAAAATATAGAAGAATAAATAATAAAAGAATAAGGTCCACTTTTATTTATATACACTGATAATTATAGGTATTTTACCTATGTATTTTGTATAGTTATTTTGTTTGATGGTTTATTTGTGGTTTTATTTTGTTCTAAATATGCATATATGTTATAAATTAGATGTACAAAATTATAAAAATATAAACTATAAAATAATAAAGAATGAATAAATTAAATGTTTTACTTGGGTATACTATACAGTGAGGGTCCAAAACCTAACTTTTACAACTTAACTCAAAAAAATATGAAACACCTTCATTAAATAGGTGATTAAAATTTATATACAATTAGAGGTGATTTTGATACGTTTTGAGTTTTTATTAGGAAGATATGGCTCTGTGAAGTTGAGATTTTGTCATTTTACATTGTGTATAGAATGGATATTGTGTATTATTTTTATACAAACTCAATTTTGTATTTTTCTATAGATTATTATCTTCAACTTTCATATGCAAAGTTTCTTTATTTGATGAATAAATAAATGTAATTTTTATTGTATTTTTGGCCCTTATCTCCCCTGCTTTATTCCTTGTCGACCAATTCAATTCTTGACTTGGTCTCGAGGCTATAAAATGTCTTTGATATTTTATTCCTTTTCTTTTTGTTTCTTTATTATATAATTTTGGCATTAAAAATAGTATTTATACAACAAAGCAGGAATGTATTTATATAATTTATGCAATTTAATGGTATTTACATGCATTTACTAGGATTTTTAAGGCCAAAATGATAGAATAAAGGAGATGAAATGTAGATTCATCAGTAGGTCCCCACTTGGTTCCTGCCAAGCTTCACCGCCTCCTCTCGCCGGAGCGGTTCAAGGTGATAACAAAAGCCGACCTTCCGTCGCTCCATCCCCAAGCGAACCCAACCATCTTCAACCATCTTCTTTATTCCTTCTCACCCGTACCACCGCTCCGCCTTCCACGTCTGCCTTTACACACGTGATCTCCGAGTGTCCCCTCCACCTCCATGACAGGGAGAGAGTGAGAGAGATGGCGAAGATGACACAATTCACACCGATGTGATCCTCACCTTCTCAGATGAGCTATAGCTTCAGAGCTGCTCAAGCTTCGAGCTGGTGGCCTCCAGCTCGTAAAGCGAAGACCGGAGCCTCAGCTCCACCCTCCAGGTCTGTCAAACATCCTCCCAGTTCGCCCCAGTCCACCTTCTTCTTCATCAGGTAAATTTCTTCTTCATTGTTTTTCTCTTGTTTCTCCCATTTCCCTCGCACACACAGTTACCCTCACTCCCCTCCGACCATCGCACCAACTACACTACATCTCCAACTCTCTCGCACACACACCCTCTGATCCTCATCGCTTCTCCACTAATCAATCTGCTCTGATCCATCTCCAGCCTTGCACAGGTTGGAGCTCACTTGGGCTCTTCTCCTCCACTGTCGTCGAGCCTTCCATTCCACCTCATAAATCCCCCAAACAAATCCCTAAGGCTTCTGCTATGAGCTAATTTATGCAGGTACTTCAATTGTGTTGATTGGTTGGAATTTGGACATCACCTTCGAGCTCGGGTTTCGCATTGATGAGACCTTCATCGACACACTGCTTCAAATCGCCTCCAAGCTTCTAAGCCGTCGCACCATCTTCGTCGGAGTCCTCTACTATCTCCTCCGACATTCACTGCCTCTAGCAACACGAGGAGGAGCTAGAGCAGCTTCGTTGGAGCTCCACCTGAGCATAGCCACATGCGGTAGAGGGGGAGGAACATGAGCTTCAATCGTCATCGGATCTGGTCTTTCCGATCAGGTCTGACGACTAAGATCGCCTCCGAGCCTATCGTTGAGGTGATGCTTCACACCTCAGCCTCAGGCGTTGAGCCAGCATCCGAGTCTATGTGGATACGCCACGTGTAGACCGAACCACCCTCCAGCCTCTACCCCCTCACGTGTTTTGTGCACGTGACGTGGAAAATTTGCACCAGACCCTTGGAAGTTTCAGATATTACAATTTGGTCTCTACTGCCCGCGTACACAATGCGTGTCGATTATGAAATTTGAAAGAAAATCCCTGCACTTTTTCTTATTGCATTTTTATCCTTCTGCATATCGTGAAAATTGCATGTAGCCCCCTGTGGCTTTTGTATATTGCATTTTATCCCTTGTTTGGACCTTTATGAAGTAAAAAGTCTATGTTTTCTTTCATTTAGGCCTCTGGATTGAAACGTGAATAACTTGAGCATCCTTTATCCAAATTGCATGAAATTGGTCTTGATTAACACTAATTTAATGCTCTTTAATGTGAACTAATTGGATTCTATTTATAAGCTATTGTGCGTGAATGAAAATTCAGAGAACTTAGATTACTAATTGTGCTTAATTTGTCTACTTAATTAGCTTGATAAATGGATTAAGTGTACTACTTTGCTCCCTGATTTGATTGACCATTAATTAAATTTCTAGGAACTGTAGTTTAAATTTATTTGACATTTAGTTCCTAAATTTATGTGTCTTGTGGATTTAAATTGAACACTCATTGAATATGTTGTTAACGAAATTTGATCTACGCCATTTCTTGATCATATTTCGTTATAAAATTTCGATTAATGGACTATGTTGACCTTTGTTGATTGAGAATTTCATGAGCTTAATTGAATCAAAACATCTAGTCACTTAGGTCCACTTGGTGTGCTTACTTTCATTTGTATTTTGTAGCATCTTTTAAAATGCATAAGAAATCACCAAAATATCGTTCATACATTTTGTTGTGCATTGTGACTTGGCTTCTCCTAGATAGCCCCTCTTAATAGCTCGATCACCATTATTGAACCTTAATAAAAACTCTTAATCTGTCGTACTCCTGTGTTCGACCCTTGACTTGTCCGAGATATAAATTCAAGCTGAGATACTCCTTGGGGAGATCCTCCTCTCGGTTCTGTAAGGTTTGTTGAGTGACATGATACAACGAGTAGGACTTAATATACACATTTGGTGGGTTATTAGATGGCCCCGTTGCAGGGGACACAACTTGATTACTATTTTTATTAGGTTTAATTTTACCGATTTAATGAATTTTGAGCCATTAAAGTTGAGCCTTATTTGTTTGAGTATTTTTGTTATTTTTGTTGTAATTATTATTTTTATCTTTTTGGCTATATATCTCTTGAGCTATCTGACCTTATTTGATTTGACCAGGACCCGTGGAGCGACTTACGAGGAGCTACACGGAGGTTCGAGTTGGAGCCCGCATTGAAGAGGGTCGAGTCAAACATTTGGAGAGAAGACTTAGCCTATTAGATAATTAGTTAATTAATTGCTTTAGTGACATCATTTTTTTTGTAATTATTTGTAATAATTAGGTAATTACCTATTTCTAGCTGCTCTTATTTGAGAGCTCGCGTTTGTAAAAAGAGTCTGCACATTATTTTTTTTTGTGGTGTGGTTGTATCGAGAGTGGTTCTCGACTTGAGTGGTGAAATTAGGACTGGCACATGGTAGTATAAATTCAAACTTGTATGTACCCTTCGTAATTTAGGCCACACATCTTAGAAGATTCACTATTTAATAAGATTCATAATGAGACACACATAAGAACGTAGTACTTAGCCAAATATTAACTCAATTCTTTCCTACTAATAGTATCATATTTAGTTGTGGTTTTCTCGATCTGTATGCATTTAGTATAATTAAAAATTCAGTTCTGCATAACACATGGAGAGTCGCGGGAATTGTTGGAAGTATACCTTCTTCTGAGCATGCATCATATTTTCTCATTTGCATTCTAATTTCCAATTCCTCCCTTGTTTTACAATTTAGAATTCAAAAGGAAATTGGGACTGAACTATAGACATACATTGTTGTGCTCACATTTAATCTTCAAGTGACAACCAAATCTCTAAATTAGGGATGAATTGAGTAGATCGATTAAAAAATTGGAATAAAAAGAATCTTATTTTACGGGTGCATAAAGCCCTCATTTGGATCGTAGTTACTTACCTCCAGATAAGAGTTGTGACACCCCCAACGATCCAGATACTCAACAATTCACATCCACACATACGATTCCACATTCGAAATACCATGCTGTGAAAAACTTGTAGGAAGATAATAAAGAAAGAACTGCATTTTTTCATTTCATTTCCATTCATACATCATGTCCACCAAAAAAATTATACAGTGACGTAGAAATGTAGCAACATGTATGGATACATCATCTTGTCTCTAAAAAATAAGTAT
Source organism: Ottelia alismoides (assembly GCA_037367405.1). NCBI lineage: Eukaryota > Viridiplantae > Streptophyta > Magnoliopsida > Alismatales > Hydrocharitaceae > Ottelia > Ottelia alismoides. Next base: position 23,507 of record JAZKJV010007215.1, read on the forward strand.
GTGCACAAAAAATCAAAGAGAAGGACCCCACTGTACTACAAAAAAGAGCTGCAACAAAGTCAACCACTTGTCACCTATCGCTACGGCTGCTGCTCCTGCAAACCTGCCGAATTCGCGCAAATAGGTTTATGAGCAGAGCGTCCAATACAGATATAAAACAACAACTAGAAAGGTAAAGAGATAGTGTACAAGAAACAGTTGTGAAAACCCACAAAGAATAAACCAACTTCCATGTTCTCAACATCAACTAAGAAACAGAAAACACACAAAGAAAATCATTCCATGCTAAACGACTTCTAACAACTCAACTTATAGTTCAAATTCAAATATGAATATGTATTATACACCAATTCTAATCTATAAAAAGAGTAGGATCATAATAAACATATAACTCAAGCATCGTGGATAGTCTTTGATCTTGGTCCAGGTGGGACCTCACACTATGACTCTAAAGCAAGAAGAAGACCTTAGGGTTGGGGTGCCTCCGTAGGCATGCGGTGGGGTACAATGCATCCTAACTAAGTTCCAAACACTTCTAGCTTCGCTTAGCCAATTGAAGTTCTGATTCCCAAATCAAATTTTAACCTGCGAATCATTGCAAACCACCCAAGTCCACATTCCATCAATAGAATTCACGACAGGAGGGCATGATCTAATTCAATACATTAGATCTTGGATAATTGTACTAATCAGATAGTTTTACGGTTTTTGATTTAAAAGTCTCGATGTCTTTCCTCACAAAGGTGCATCCGGGTACCTATACTTGAGACCAACACCTATAAGTACCTAGAAGTCACGTTAGTAAGGAAAGATGAGCTTGGACTGCAGTTTAATGCTGCTTAGGGTCACCACTCACACCCTATGTTAGTAGCACACGTCTCAAGAGGAATCACATAGAGCCCGTAGGCCTCATCGCTGGGTGGAGAACACACCGAACCCAATCGCGTAGCACAAAGCACAAGACGCAAACCACTCGACACCATGGCGGAAAAATCACTAAGATACCAAAAGGAGAACTAAGTAGTGCACACAACACACGGTGAGCTAAAACAACACTAAATTCTCGACCTGGTTAGTTACAGTTGTCCAAAACCCTATCCGAGTTTCCAAAGATCCATGCTTCTCCTTGGAGATTTATTTCTATTTATCAATAAACTTAACACTCGAAAGATTCACATGATATCACTTACTCTGCATAACCCGGTAATTTCTCCAAATTTTGATCATCCAAAATTGCTAGGATTAGCCGCTTGTTCTCATCCAAACAACACAAAGAAAAACATATACAACTCATCATGGAGTCCATTCTCCTATTCAACTGCAATAGTAAGTATATGGCATATATGATACAACACAACAATAGATGAGCTTTTTCCCCCTTAATACGGGATTTGGTGTCGTTGCCAACAATACAAACACAAAACGTAGGGCAATCACAAGCCAATGACACGTCCCTTCAGACAGCAAGAATATTGAAGTCAATGGAGGGCAAACGACTGAAATGGAATGAAGTGATATTACGACATATTGACAAGGTTCTCTGAGATTGAAAGTGGTTATACAACACGATTAGCTGTATGATTGAGGTAATGCCAATGCTGCGGCGAAACTCGTAATGCTTTATGGAAGCAAGTGTTAGGCAATCCACTATAGACAAGAGCAATACACATTTTTATTTTATATAAGGTCAAATAGATTTATATTCCACTGATACAATTAGTTGAATCTTTTGCAACAATCAATTTTTTCTTTCTGGTATAGGACCATGATCCAACGACCAGCTAATGCGATTAGACTATGTGCATCAAAACGAGCTACCTAACAATGTCACCACTTCTCACACCACCAAGCAAAATTAACACAAAAGTTGAGAACCCTTTAATGCTCTTCACAAACTTGATTGACAAAATATTGACCCAAATGCTCACTTTAACATGTCTAATTTAAATTAAACTAAACAGATAGCTACTTATAAAGTTTGAATAGGTAACAACTTGTAAAGTCTTGAGGTCTTATTCTACAATTGTTTATGCTGCAACTGATTCTTGTAAAGTAAGAATACTAGGGGCCAATATGAAAAAATCTTGCAGATATGTTGAGTCGTTAGCATGGATTATTGGAAGGGGATTTTAATAGCTACTCAGCAAAATACATTGGAGAGAAACATATCATAATATCTCAAGCAGTTGAATTCATAGGGGCAATAAACTGTGTAGGACTGATAGAAACTAATTATGTATTCAAAAAAAAAAAAGAAACTAATTTTTGTAGGTGATACTTTTTCTTGGTGTTAACCTGTAAGCAGTTAGAAAACTTTGTGACTGTTTGAACATAGTGAGATTATTTACTTTCTTAGGATGATGTTTGAACATAGTGAGATTATTTACTTTCTTAGGATGATGATGTTAGCATGTCAACAGTTAGATTTCCATCTTGATAGGCACCATGACAAGTGTCCCATCAAAGGAGGAAATAGACTTAATTTATGATTTGACACTTTCAAACTGTTGTATTAAGAATTGTAATTAGATTTTTAATTGGAAATTTGATTTCAATTGGGAAACCAAATGACTTGGAAGGAAAGTTGGGAATTTCCAAATTTGAAACATGGAAAAGTTTGGGTGGAAGTTTAGTACCATACCTAGTATCTCTAAACTTTTTGTGGGCTTATATATGAGTTCATACTCCAAGATCTTGTAGCAATAGTAGAGAGGGGGAATGAAGGACCACAAGCGTGCGCGCGCTCTGCTCTGCTCCGTCTCGGGCTCGGCCTCGGGAGAGTCAATTTAGATCTTGATACTTTTGCCATGGGTTACATTTGGCTTATCGATTAAATTAATCTAACAAATTAGATCCGATCACATCGGGAATCTGACTCGATCCAAACGGCTCATTTTAGCCGCAGTTTTGGAATCCGAAGGGACACGCCTGTTGAGGGACATTTTCGGAAATCAAAAGGACCGCGCGCTAGGGAACGCGAGCTCCCCTTTATATACCCCTCCCCCCCATGTCATTTTTCTTCACTTGCAAGAAAATCTCACGCCGCCTTTGCTCTGTTCTCATTCTTCCTCTCGCAGATGAACCACCTTTTCTTTCTCTCGACTACAAGTTCTCGGAGGTACTTTCGAAGACGGTCTCGTCGGCGTGCACGGACGAAGATCGTAGACCGTCGTATCCTGGGAGCGGATCGCCAGTACCCTTCGCACCGGTATTGTGGGGACGATATCCTCTCTAAGGACAGTCCATTTCATGGACGCTTCAGTGATTTCTAACCTTATTTTTCTTACATTTTGTTTGCCGCAATTCCTTTATTGCTTTATCTTTCCTGGATCTCGCCCTAATTTATGTTTCCATTTATTTAATCGGTTCCTGCTTGCATTCTATAATCGGATAATGGATTGAAAATGCATGACGATAATAATGTTAATCTGTAATGCTTTTCTTTCAATTCATTTGGATCCATATAATTACTGTTTAATATATGCGATAATGATCCTGAACTCAACACAAACTAGGGAAATTCTTATAATCAACATTTTTGTAAATAAGTGAAGCAACATCATTACCAACCAATTTGCTAAGCTAGCTGACAAAAGTGTACATAAATCATCAACGGCATAGAAACTCCTTACAGGGTGGATACAATTCAGATGTGAATAACACTAAGAAATCAGTATTAGCAAGCATAGACATAATATCTATATCTATAAATCTATGTTAGATAGAAATCATCTGAGATCTCCCTTCTGAGAACGTCACGGGAACAATCTGTGCTGAAATTCAGAGAATGATTAAAAGCTGATAGTCGGTTGCTCCCTTAACAAGTTGTATCTATTTGAGAAATGCAAGGAACAAAAACTGAAAACTAGAGAACTGAAGAAAATTTGAAACTTGGAGAATTCCTATAAGTCTATTACTTTATATATCACTAATAAGAAACAGACTACAATATGAATCCAAATCATCTACAACCTCTCGCAAGGTTGTGCCACAAAACATCTGCTAAAACTAACGACCCATTTTCGGACAATGGTTTGCATTACCCCTAGCAAGCCAATCTCCTGAGAAAAATACCGAAAGGGCATATAATGAGAAAGTGATCACAAAACAAGAAGTATTTTTTTTAGAATATATCATAATATACAATCATCTGATTGACGGAATTATCAAATTCAGAAAAGAATTACCCGGAGGATTTGCATCAACAGGACAATCGATTATTATCTTATGGTCCCTTAGGACTTGAACGCATATGTTGAAGGCTATTATATTGGGATCCAATTTCTTCTTGATGTATTGGATGCATCTTGCAATTCGATGGATGTTTTGGACATAGCATGGCATTTGGAAAGTGCACCACCAAGCACCAGCTAAGTACCCGAAACCAAGTTCTCTCATGTTCGAGATCATTTGCAACATACTAACACAAGAATGTTTGAAATAGATGAGCAAGATGGTCGTTCCAAATCAGTTATCAGCCCTGAGTTCTCCAGTTAGATCCTGCGTACATGCACTTCCTATACTTGTGCATATCATGTATTTGTTCCCAACGACCCGCAAGTACAAAACAACACAAATCCAACCATACCAATGAGAATCTGAACCTTAGGGGATAGAACGCGGAAAACGGCAGCAAGAAGGGATGATCCGTACCTTACGAAGGTGAGGAACGAGTCCCCCACGATGAGATCTTCGTGTGGGCACCTTGGGCTTCGCGTTCGGACGATTCCGGCGAACTCCGGCAACTCGGCGCTCCAGCGAGCTCTGGGGCGGAGCTCTGGCATCTTGGGTGGGGGAAAAAGTGGTCCGGTCGACCGATCCCTAATCCTGTCCCTTTTACACCCGGATTAAGTTACACGGATCTGAATTCGGATCCGAGTCTAATTATTGACCTACGGTCGTAAACTGGCCATATCTCCCTCATACGATGTCAGATTTGGGCGTTCTTGGTACCGTTGGAAAGCTCTCGACGAGTACTTCGCAATAGATTATTCATGTATGCATTTTGGATAACGGGTCAGGTCTGAATTTTAAAAATAATAAAACGAAACTATTAAAAGAGTCGGATCGAAATTCGATCTTCGAGCCATATCAAGATCGAATTTGAATGGGAACTCGACTCCTAATCTGTATTCTGATATCTCGATACATTGGAGTCTTGAGATCTTACAAGAGTGTGTAAGGATGTAACCCCTAAGGATTAGAGCCAAAATCACTGGACTTGTGCCCTAAGCGCTTGGACTTACTCTTAGGGTCTTGTGATTGCTGCAAGTACTTGCCTCAGATCATTAGAAGAAGTATTCTTGCTTCAAGTTGGTGTGTTCCGCCGGCTTGAACATGAACTACCTTAGGAGACTACACCTGTGAGTAATTGGTTAAAAGTTTGCTTTACCACCAAAACTAACAAGATAATTTGGCCGAACCTTTACGACTCTCTCGTATGAAGTTGGTTAGTTTTCCAAAGGGGGTTGCATTGTAGTTGTATTGTGTGAGTTTTCTCAGCACATTAGCGTAGGGTAGTGATGAACGTCGAATTCTACCTCTTTAATAATCGATAATTGTTGTAGTATAGGAGGCAAATTCGGTTCAGCAAAAACCATAGTCCTTGAATGCTGTGGAGTATTTATATTTGGCACGTCTACCAAGGTCGAACGCAAGGACACAACTGCTTAATTTATTTATCGAATTTCGATTAAGGAAGTACAAGTGTGAAATAATTTCAAGTTCTGGACTTCAAGATGCACTATGTGAATTACAATGCAATGCCATGATGTATGCATTTTTTAGTTAATTTTTATGAATTTTAAAGTGATGGATGAGCGAATATGCATGGTTTTATGTTTGATAAATAAAAGATTACAAATATACCCGACAATTATGAGCATCATAATAGAAATAGAAATCAGGGTCAATTTGATCACAACATGAAAAGCGGTCATCAAATCCAAGCAAGAACAAGAAGAGCAGGGTCTCATTTATCACATAAAAATTCACTTCATTTAAAACAGTGGCAAAAAAGAAAATTAAATATGCTAAGATGTAGAGGACAAAACAAGGATCAAAATGACAATAAAATCATGCAATTTGGACCTACGATTCTCAAGTTATGAAGAAAACAATGCAGAGACATAATTATAATAAAAATGCAAGAAATAAAAAGGATAAATATTGCATTTCAAATACCAAAAATGGCTTGGGCCCCTTCATAAATTTTCCATAGCGCGGGGGCATTTATGCAATTTCTGAAACTTTAGAGGACTTCCCTGTAAAATACCTAGGCACGCACGTGAGGCACGTGCCTGGGGACCAAAATGCAAATATCAGATTTTCCGAGGTCTTTCGCGTAATTTACCCAAGCCCTCACGTGCTGTGCACGTGAGGGACCAGGCTCGGGACGCAGCCTCTGGCTCGGGCCACATGGCAGCAACTGGGGGCTCGGGTCGAGGGTCGGTGGGACTCGAGCCTGTAGGTCTGGAGAGGAGGCTCGGGCACCACGTGGTATGATCATAGCCGTCCGATCCGGATGATTGGACGGCATCTGTGTCGTCTTCATCCGTCGTGGCCCACCGGAGAAGGCGAGTCTCCGGCGAACCTTTGTGGACTCCTCCATGCTCCGCGAGGTCCCCTGAACATCAGAGGAGCAAGATAGGGACCTCGCGAAGAAGCTGGTGGCAAGGCGATCCTCTGGCAGCTTCAAGATCGACAGGTCGGTGAAGTGCTGACGGTGGCAGAGGAGAAGATCGGAGCACCTGTGCCAACTCCAATCATTGACGTCTTGAGCACCTACAGATGTTAGAAATAGCCGAAGCGTGCTCATAATGAAGTGAGTGAGTGAGATGGAGGCCTTGGGTGACTGGAGGCGGTGGCCGGTGGCTTCTTCTCTAGCGGAGCAGGAGAAGAGGGGAGTCGGAGCGGGGGAGGGTCTGGAGAAGGGAGAGGGGGTCCGCGTGAATGACTGATGGATGGCGAAGCTCAGGGGGAGGTCATGTGAGGGTAACCGTGATAATAGGCGGAGGTGTAATTCGAAGAAAGGCTAAGAAAAAGAATCACCTTGCCGGAGCAAGGTGTTAGCGGAGGAGGTTGCTTGGGATGAGGCTCAGATGAGCCTCAGGGTCGTCGCCCAGCTGGTCAGCAAGGCCAGCGAGCTCGACGGCATCCAGAGGTGCCGCTACGCGGCGGAGGAGCCGCGGGTCGACACCGGGCTAAATCTATCGTCGCCTCGATGTTCCGCCCCTCCGCTGTCACCGGAGGGGCGGAGGAAGCTAGGATTAAGCCCAATAATGGTGGACGAGGGATGAAAGTGGCGGGGGAGAGGCTTTTATAGGGGGAGGAGCTCCGGTGGTTACATGGTTGTCAGAGGTTTTTGGATGGGATTTTAATGGTGAAGGATTGATGGAGAGTGGTCCTAGGAGTTACGCGAGGGAGACGGAGGGTAGGGCTACGAGGGAGAGGCGTTATGGTGCGGAAAACCGACCGGAGGTGGTGGCCAAAAATGGAAGGGGGTGGTGTGCGCACGAGGTGAAACAGCTGGAAGAGGGGGTTACGGAGGTAGGAGACGAGCTCCCAGCCGTTGGATCTTTTGATCCGACGGTTAGGATTCAAGCACATGTGGATGGCGACGATTAGATTCAAAGATTTGATCGAACAGTTGGTGGATAGGCGCGAAGGAGCGGCTGAGATTGGGAGATAGGAGATCCAACGGTGAGATAGAGTGGGGTGACGTGGAGTACCGGGAAGCGTAGGATAAGGGGCGATCGGGCCGCTGAAGTGAGGGACTGACATGGGAAAAGGAAGGGTGTTGGATGGAATGATGATCGGATAGTTGAGGTTAAGGCGTAAAGAGCGGTTGAGATTTGATCAGAGGTTTAGATTAGACGGTGGACGATGGGGCGGAATTCAACGGATGAGATGGAGGTGGGGGAGAGTGGATCAGACGACCCAGGAGGCCGACGGGTGTCAGAAGAAGAGGCGGGCCACGTGGGAGCTCCAGAGAGCGCCACGTGGCCCAATCAGAAAATTCGAGACTCTAAATACAAAGAAAAATAAGGAATAAATAGTTAGAGGCAAAATTAGGAAAAAGTCAAAACATGAAAGTTGCTCGTATCAACGAGATCTAGAATTTCATGTTGGTCGAAAAATCAAAAGAGGTCATTTGCACAAAAAGCATTTTTTAGGGTATTTTTAAGGGGGATAAAAACACCGATTTTTGTTTTTGATTTTTTTTATTTTTTTAGTCTTTTTTTAATGGTCAGTGATTTAAGGACAATTTATCTACCTAATTTTTAGGGGTTTTTGATGATAAATTAATTACAAGAAAAATAAAGGAAATTAAATACAATAATTTAAGGGTAATTATACATAATATATTACAAGATAAAAATAAAGAATTAAAGGTGATTTTATTGGATTATTTAAGACAGGGGTTTTAATTTGCGGCTTTTAGCATGATGAATACGAGATTCATCATACCCCTATACTTAAACCATGCTCGTCATCGAGCATCTAAAGAATGAAAGAGTCGGATTAATTCTTGACAGTGCGCGTGAGAAATTCAAGGCTCAATCTTTCGAAGATTCTTAATTTAAGAGATCCTAAAATTCTGGGTTTACCCAAGCCTTAGTCAGAAGGAATCCGAAAAAAAAGCTTGGCTGCTTGTGTTGTTGGGCGTGGGTCTGTTTACTCTCCTCTAGACCTCATCCTCAATACTAGGGAATAAGTCTATTCTTGTTTCAGTACCCCGTCTCATTAGTTTGTCAGACTTGAAATGTTGATGGACGGCCAGATGATGGAGGTAATGGGATGGTGTCTATTTTTCTCACCCTCACATTGGAACAAGGGGCCTCTCGAGTGCCTTTTTACTCAACACATGTAAATTTTTATATTGTTAATCAATGTGTCCGTCAAGAGAGTTGGAGTCGTCTGCACTTGTTTTTTGGGAGTGCACCGGGGTGTATCTTTTTTGAGTATCTAAGATACCTTCGACACCCAGACTTGTATCGCTTATGATGAAGAGCCCTTTTTAAGGTGTCAGCCCGACTCCTTGGTCCTAATTAGCGCTTGGTCCAAGTGGACACTTTGAAAATGTTTGGGAGCGCTCGCCATTGCTGGAAGCTCATTTGTACTTTGGTATTTAAAGCTTTTTCTTTGACATTTCATTTCTTTTGTTGGCTAGCTCCACTGCTTTTACCAAAAGTTGGCGCACATTGATCAACAATTTCCATTAAGTTTCATCACACCCTGGCACATAGGTAAATATCAAAGAGATAGCATATGAATCTTGTTCACATACTGGCTAGAGTTTTGCTGACACTCAGGTTTTCTGAAGCCTTCATTAACTTTATCCCATCCTCGAATATCATTAGATCGGATCTAAACTCAAATCTCTAGTCCTAGTTCCTCAAGTGATATCTCAACTCATCTCATCAATCATGCAGTTGTGGAAGTGACTGTGCTGATCATATTTTTCTTGAAGGTAGAGATAAAGAGTGCAATATAGCGCTCAAATCTTTCAAACCAGGGAAGTGTATATATTTAAGCTTAAAACCCTAATGACTAAGGCATGTTAACTCAGATTCTCAAGATCACAGAAATCCAGTGTCCTCAAAATCCTCAAGCCTTGAGTGAGTGTGAATGTGTCAGGAATACACCAACTCCTTGGTTAGTGATTTTTTTGTGTGATATTTGACTTTTGCAGATTTTTATGGGTTTTAATTTTCAAAAGTTTTTTTTTAATTCTTCGGAGAGACAATGACTGGCCCAGGCTCAAATAAATAAATGTATCCATTCTCAGCCAGTATGGGCGTAAGTACGGGCCAATAAACGGACCCGTGATCCTTGAGGACGGGGCCATATGCAATGTCCTCTAAACCGCCCACTCTGCTAAGGGAAACCGAGGTTCCCTCACTGAAAGTGTCTACTAAGCCCAGTAGTCAGAGTCAAATTCTAAGAAGGGTTTTTGATTTTTTTTTTCAATATTTTTTTTGAAAAGGAATATTTACAACAATTAATCCCTCAATTTTAATAAATAATTTTTACAAGATTTTTACAAAACTCAGTTCACTAGTTTACCAAAACCCAGCCCGAAAACAAAATTTAAAAAGTTATAAAAACACGAGCTAAGGCTAAAGTAAATATACGATATACCCCCTATACTTAAATTTTGCTATGTCCTCATAGCACAAGTGCCATGAAGCCAAGGCTTGATTCAAATATAGGGTGATATAGAGGAACTAAGGAGGAGGATCCTCCTATACTTAGATCGAATTTGACCTAAGCACAAGAAGACGATACGAGGGAGGGGTGAGCAGGCAGGTCCCCCTATACTTAGGCTACAAATAGCCTAAGTAAGGTCTTAATTAGGGGTGGGGGTTTCGTGAAATATACACACACAGAGAGAGAGAGAGACAGAGAGAGAGAGTGTGTGTGAAATATATAGGGGGAGAGAGATGGGGTGATGTGTGTGTGTGTGTATGTGCAAGTGTGTATGTGTGTGTCGGGGGCTCTCTCTTTTTTTCAATTTTTTCTTTTCTTTTCTTTTTTATAACATGCAAGAACTGGAAATAAACATGCAAATGCAAGCCCCCCCTTTTTTTTACAGTATGCAACGCAGGCTGACTGATTAAAACCCCAGAATTTCTTCACAGATTCTTTTGTGGCCTCTTCAGCGGAAGCTCCCGACTTCACGCCTCCATGAAGACCGAGCGTCCTCGATGATCATGGGCCCTGCCACAAAAGAGAAAAGTTAGAACACTCAGAGAAATTAAATCAGTAGATATGATGCAAAAAATGATACATGAAATGAGGACCAAAAAACTTGAAAATATTCAACAAAGAAAATCAAAATTCAATAATTAAGTTAAGTCGTGTCCCCCAGCGACGATGCTACTTGATGAACGTCGAATTCTACCTCTTTAATAATCGATAATTGTCGTAGTATAAGAGGTGAAGGATATGGAGAGATCCTCAAGCGCATCACGGAAGCATGAGCGTCGTATCGGATACGACGAAGAACGACTAGTCGTACTAGTTGTTCGGTGCAGCGGAATTTAAAAAATTTATTCGATGAAACCACATGATCCAAGAACCATTCTCGGATCGTTTCATCTATAACCACAACAAGTATAATGCAATACCTCTTGAAGCGTGGTTGATCGAGTCTCTAAGAGAAGAGACCTCCTGTCTCAAGTCCGATCGTCGGAGAGATCGCTTGCGAGCGCGGGGATGAACTGCGGTGTCCTCGCAATCCAAGAAGTTGATCCAAGCACGGTTGCTCCTGATCTCGTCGTACGAGATCAAACGTCTCCTTCGTAGGCGAAGCACTCGAAGTAGACGAAGAACCGCAGAGCGTCGAAGCGGTAGCACGAGGGCGCGGGTGACGACGATTCTCTCCACCAAGGTGGACAACCACTTAGAAGAAGAGGGAGAGAGGGCTGCCGAGTATGAGAGAAAGAGAGAGAGAGAGAGTTTTGCTACAATAGCATGTGTAAAGAGAGAGCCAAGAATGCCTCTCTATTTATAGGATTTTGGGATCCATGGATCTCAATCAATGTGTCATATAAAATCAATGGATGAGATTGATTTATGACAATCCAATGGTCAAGATTGTTGTTGGTAAAAGCCAACAACTTGTGATTTAATTTTGATTAAATATATTTGATAAATCAAATATATATTAATACCAAATTAAACCAACTAAATAAAGAGTGGAAAAACAAATGAGAGCCACCTTCCCTATTAGGAGAAGTGGACGGCCACCAATTCCATAAAGGAATTGGTGCCGCCACCTCTTCCCATATGGGGAGGGCAATCCCATGGATTCCCATGGGATTGCACATCTCCTTGTTTTTCTCTCAACTTATTTTCCAACAATTATTCACCAAAAATAATTCTCAATTAATTTTGGGAATATTGCAATCTTGACATTGGAATATTGTGAATCACATTCACAACTCAAAACAAAATGTAATTTACATTTTCAATTAATTAGACAATGTGTATCCAATACACATTAATAATTAATCTACTAATATAAATTATATTTAACTCTCTCTAATATATTATAAATCACATTTATAACATATTATGAATAATTGGATATTACTATCCACATTATTCTTATCCATAATAATTAAATCACATTTAATTATATTGGATAATATCTCATACATCATGATAATTAAATCACATTTAATTATCAACTTCTCTTTGCTTAGATCTCATGGAATTGTTCTTAAACCATTTAAGAACAATGCTATTTCTCCTCAGATACTTGGAGATAAGGACAGGGCGATTGTATTGTTCCACGTATAGTGACTTGGATATTGAGATCACATCTCAAATCCAGATCCCATGGACCTCTCATAGATGCTTGATTAAATCAAGACCGTAAACCTAATCTTCTCATTGCATCTGAATCTCATTCAGATCAATGTCCAGTACATGGACTAAGATTAGGTCACTTCTCTAATGAGAGGAGTCACTAAAATCCAGACCTGTTTCATCACTCCCTCGGAATGGAAGCGTCATGGTTATACAATCGTTTATGATCAAATCACCCTTCAGGTATTCCCATTACCTGCACATCCTGCATACTGGAAGACTCATGATCATCATGAAGATAAAGATCACTTTTACACTGTCATCTTCATAGTCTGATCATTAAGTTTCTCAATCTTGGTCCTTGGGATATGGTACATATCATATGCTTTCACAAAGCATATATCTTACCTTCAAATTCATATCATGCTTCTAAAGCATGATGACCATGCATGGAATTTGGTCAATCCCAATACCTCATGAGTGAGCTCATGTCTCCCGGTTCACAAGTGAACCTGTGTGATCCCTTTGAGAGATCATATCACTCATATACCCTTACATGCACACTAGCTCGCCGGTGTATAGATCTTGATTAGGTCATCAACCTAATGGTCTGCCAAATGTACATGCTCAGACATATAGTAATATATCTGTCTCTGGTCAGAGGATGTTTGCCTGTGATGTGACAGTATTCATCATAGGTCTTTGGTTATCTCGATCTCGTTAAGTCAACTCATTGACTCAACTAATCTGATACCTCTGAATCAATATTCCTATGCAGAGGACCTGCATCAAGAGGTCGATCAGATATCAGTCTACTGAGATGGGATTGCCATCTCCCACTCAGACTGGAGATCACTACTTGTTAATCATTGATGATGCTTGATGAGTCCTCTATCTAACTCCTTAGATATTCATCCAAGCATCAGCCTCTATGATTCAATCATTGAATCAACAGCTGTATGATTATCAAGTTGGCCATGGTACATAACCTTTATTGTACAGAGGGACCTTATAGTGCATTCATTCATTCAATATCAGAAAGGGAGTGAAACAAAACATCAATAACTTTTATTGATAAATCATTTATTACAATAACATTTATTGTAGGAATGGTTCGCCTCGGGCTCACATTGCTAACAATCTCCCACTAGCCCTCAGAACCATTCAGGAACAAGCCTTAAACCCATACTCATTACATGCTGGTCAAAAACCTTCTGTGTCAGAGGTTTGGTAAGAGGATCAGCAATGTTGTCGGCGGAGGCCACCTTGGTGATGATGATGTCACCACGCTTTTGAATCTCCCGAATGATGTGGTATTTCCTTTCTATGTGTTTGCTCTTCTGATGCCATCTGGGTTCCTTTTCCTGGGCAATGGCTCCCGTGTTATCACAGAGTAGCGGGATGGGAGTATCAGAGGAAACTATACCAAGCTCCTAGACGAACTTGCGCAACCACACCGCCTCCTTTGCAGCATCCGATGCGGCAATGTATTCGGCTTCTGTTGTTGAATCTGCTGTAGTGTCCTGCTTTTTGCTTCTCCAGCTCACAGCACCACCGTTCAATAGGAACACAAACCCTGATGTCGACTTTCGATCATCAATATCTGATTGGAAGTCAGAATCTGTATATCCCAAGACTTGGAGATCACCATCTTCATAGACCAAGATGTAATCTTGCGTCCGTCTTAGATATTTGAATATGTTCTTTACTGCATTCCAGTGTTGTTCTCCATAGCAGGATTGGTAACGACTTACCACTCCCACTGCATGGCAGATATCTGGCCTAGTACACATCATGGCATACATTTAGCTTCCTACGGCTGATGCATAGGGACATCCAGCCATGGCCTTCTTTTCCTCAACAGTTTGAGGAGTCATCCCTTTAGATAGGTGGATACCATGTCTTAAGGGTATGAATCCTTTCTTGGAACTATCCATACGGAATCGTTCAAGAATCTTCTTAATGTATCCTTGTTGTGACAATCCCAATATCCTCTTCTCTCGGTTTCTGAACAGCTTCAGACCCAAGATGTAAGAGGCTTCTCCAAGATCTTTCATCTCAAAGGTATGGGATAGCCAAATCTTTACACTGGTCATCATCCCTGTATCATTCCCAATGATAAGGATGTCATGTACATAAAGCACGATGAACACAATGGCGCTCCCACTAAGCTTCTTGTACACACAAGGTTCATCAGGATTCTGCACAAAATCATAACTCTTTATGGTTTCGTCAAACCTGATGTTCCAGCTACGAGAAGCTTGCTTGAGCCCATAGATGGATTTCTTCAGCTTGCATACTTTGCCATCCTCAGTCATGAAGCCCTGGGGCTGCTCCATGTAGATATCCTCCTCGACGTATCCATTGAGGAAAGCCGTCTTGACGTCCATCTTCCAGATGTCGTAGTCAAGATATGCAGCTATAGCTAGCAATGCCCTAATGGTTTTAAGCATAGCCACAGGAGAGAACGTCTCATCGTAGTCGATGCCTTCTCTCTGTGTGTAGCCCTTGGCTACGAGCCGTGCCTTGAAAGTCTCTACTTTCCCATCAGGTCCCCTCTTTCTCTTGAAGATCCATTTCCACCCAATGGGTTTTACCCCCTTAGGTGGATCCTCTAGGGTCCATACACCATTCTTATGCATGGAGTCAATTTCTGACTTCATTGCTAGCATCCATCTATCCATGTCATGATCCGCGAGTGCTTCATCAAATGAAGTAGGATCATTGTCAGTTTCACCTGACACATGGAATCCATACCTTTCATGTGGTGCAACCACCCTCGAACTCCTTCGAAGAGGTATGGGTGTATCATCTTTATTTACTTCTTCAGTTTCTGGTTCAGGAAGCTCAGAATCCTCAGGAGATTCAATGAGTTCCTTTACTTCATATTTATCTTGACCTTTAAGGAAATCATTCTCCAGAAATTTCACATCTCTAGAAACAAAAACCTTCTGAGTCTCAGGGTCATAGAGTTGGTATCCAATACCATCCCTAACATACCCTATGAAGTAACACTCACGAGAGCGAGATTCTAGCTTGCTTGCATCCACATTCTTTGCATGGACCAAGCAACCCCAAACCCTCAAGTGATTAACACTAGGTTTGATTCCGTACCAGAGCTCATGTGGAGTCTTAGGTACAGATTTGCTAGGAATCTTATTCAGGATATATATTGCAGTCTCTACTGCATATCCCCAGAAACTAAGTGGTAAATGTGCTTTGCTCATCATTGAACGAACCATATCCATGATGGTTCTGTTGCGTCTTTCAGCAACACCATTAAGTTGGGGAGTTCCAGGAGGAGTGAGATTGGAAATAATTCCATTCTCTTTAAGGTATTCCTTAAATTCATCTGATAGGTACTCGCCACCTCGATCAGATCGAATTTGTTTAATCTTCCTATCGGTTTGGTTCTCAACCAAAGCCTTGAATTCTTTGAACTTTTCAAAGGTTTCAGACTTATGACGTAATAGGAAGATAAACCCGTATCGCGAATGGTCATCAATAGACGTCAAATAATATCGATATCCATTTCGGGTCGCGGTACTGAAGGGACCGCATACATCAGTATGTATTAGGTCAATAATACCTTCACATCTTGAAACCTTGTTACGAAAAAGCATCCTGGTCATTTTTCCTTGAATGCAATTCTTGCAAGTAGGCAAAGGTTGAACCTGTAGAAAATCTAAAGGTCCATCCTTAATTAATCTATTGATTTTATCAACAGACAAATGACCAAGCCTTTGATGCCAAATCTCATTTGAGAGATTTTCATTCTCCCTGGATCTTTTAGGGTTTTTATTAGTGCTTGTAACATTCATAACACATTTATCAATGCACAATTCATAGAGTCCTCCAGAAGTCAAAATACCATATGCAATATATTTATCATAACGGTTTATGACTAATTTATTACAGAATAGGAATGAATACCCACTTCTAACTAACTTAGATATAGATATTAAATTCCTTCTGACTTCAGGTACATAAAGACACTCTTTAAGTACTAGGACTCTACCACTAGATAATGATAGTCGACAAGTCCCGACGGCGACTGCTGCAACACTTGCATCAGATCCCATCTGGATGACTATCTCCCCTTCTTCAAGCTTTCTAGTTTCCTGAAACAAATGCAACAAATTGCATACATGAACAGAAGCAACAAAATCAACAACTCAACTTCCTTCTCGTCCGACGAGAAAGCTGGTTTCAATGATAAATGTAGATTTCATACTTGCTGGGGCTTTACCTTTGTCGATCGACTTCAGGTAATCCGGGCAATTACGCCTCCAGTGCCCCGGCTTCTTGCAGTGGTGACAGACGTCGGTTTTCTTCGACGCCATTAAAGTGGATGCATTGGAAGATGAGCCAACACTTTGTCCCTTCTTCTTTCTCTTCTGGGCTGGGCCCTTCCGAGAACCTTGCTTCCGACCGCGCTTCCCTTTGACCTGTGTAACCATTGCAGTGCCAGTGGGACCATCTTTCTTCATTACGTCTGCTGCAGACTTTAATGCAGCAAGAAGCCCAGCATTTGTCAGTTCCAGCTTATTCATATGGAATGACACCACAAAGTTATTGAAAGATTTGGGCAATGACAGTAGAATGAAATCAGATTGCATGTCCGCATCCATCGTTGCCCCCAGAGTTTCAAGCTCCGACAAGTACCCAAACATTTTGAGTACATGCTCGCGGACCGAGGTCCCTTCCAGCATCTTGCAGCGAACGAGTTCTTTCATAACATTGTACTGCTGGGTGCGGTTAATGTCACCAAACATATCCTTTAGATTCTGCATGATATCCTGGCAAGTACTCATCTCCACATGTTGTTTCTGGAGAACATTGGATAGAGAACCCAAGATGTAGCATCTAGCCAAGACATGATCTTCATCATACTTGTCATTGTATGCTCTGTCTTCCTTAGATTTAGGGTTTTCAAGTTTGTTTTCAGAGAGCACATAGCTGATGCGCTCTGCCGAAAGCACAAGCTCCAAATTACAGATCCAATCCGAGTAATTCGGTCCGGTCAATTGGTTGACCTCCAGAAGCTTGCTCAGTGGGTTCATGGACTTCATTTTCTGAAATTGAGAATGCACTATATTAGAACATATAATCATATATTCTATTTAATTTTATTTGATTAAGGCATTTTAAATCAAATTAGTCTTGCTATGTCAACTATGAAAATTTATTCCCTTATTCACTTTCAAAGTAGGAGATATACTTACCGATATATCTCAAGCAAGAACTGGGATCTCCTCTTTGTCTTTGTTACATCCCAATAATATGAGAAACTGCAACTCCAATAAAGAGAAGCGGGAACACATTCCGCCTTGCAAGTCCAACTTGCATTCCCAATTCGGTCTTTAATACCCAGGCCCACCACCCCTAAGGTGATGTTGACCTGTCATTAATTGAACCAACCGTCAACAGGATTAGAACTCGCTATACGCAATCCAATATCGCCCCAATAATATGAGGATCCGATATTGGGGTCACTACGCATACGGCCTTACTCTTTCGAGAAGCAAAGAGTCCGATCCAGATGCGCTTGTATATAGGAGCTGTCACTACGTACAGGCGTCTCCTATATACAATCCCTGACGACGGAAACCCTTCGCCTTGACGGGAGACCATGGATGTCACTTATGTGATCCTCCACCTCTTATTCAAATTTAATTAATTAATATGAATCACATGCATATAATTAATTCTTCCAAGGGAATTATTAACTCTAATCATATTAGAGTATTCTCAATTGGATATAATTAACTTAATCATATTAAATTAATTATCAATCCAATTTAATCAATCAAACTTAATTTTATGCTTGAATATATATATGATATTAATCTCAAAGTACGTATTAATTCGTATTTTAATAATTAGAAAAATACATCATAATCCCTCGGACATTATCCCGGCCCTACCCGCTGTCATGGCCAGTACCGACGGGAGTGGGGCGGACCACATACGTTGCAACCCGCTGACCCAGCGATCCCCGACTAGACACCATATCCGCCTCGAGAAAGGATAATGCCAAATTGATTGTTTTGTACTTGAGATGATCATCGGTTCTTCAACCGAAATTATACCATATAGTAATCAAAACAATTTTGATTTTAAGGAAATTTGCTAGGCAAATTCCCAAGTCCTATTCAAGCAAGAAGTTTGATGATTGTAATTCCAATTAAGGTTTAGATCAAATCTAATCAACTAATTGGTTGGGGACAAGTCAATTAGGCAAATAATCATGTTTCAATATTTCACAAATCTTTTTCAAGATTATTTCACGAAATTAACAATTAATTTCACTAATTGACAATCACTTGGTTCTAGATTAGGAAAGCAATTTCAGCAGTGACCCCTACTTACTAAAATTAGCATATCTCAATCATAATAAATCCAAATTAAGCAAAGTCAATTTCTAAAGTTTTCTAATTTGATTTAGGACAGAACCTAAGTTATGTTTCACGCATTTCGAGGCAAGTCTAAACAGTAATTAACATTTTAATCACGTTCAGATTCACAGTTCCCGCAACAGTGCATACATGTTCATTAAAACGACCATATCTCGAGCATACGAAATTCGATTTATGCAAACTCAGATCCTATGGTTTCCTTATTTAATAGGGAACATAATCCAAGTATAAAATTCGTGTTTAAACAATTTAAACAGTGCCGAATTTATTTACTAAACAGATCTGCGAAATCAAATGCGATGAAAACTTTCGCGACCTTAGCGAACCCAAGTCGTCCTTGGTTAACGAATCACTATTCGAAACCGTCGACCTAAGGCTCTGATACCACTTGAAGGATATGAAGAGATCCTCAAGCGCATCACGGAAGCGTGAGCGTCATATCGGATACGACGAAGAACGACTAGTCCTAGTAGTTGCTCGGTGCAGCGGAATTTAAAAAATTTATTCGATGAAACCACATGATCCAAGAACCATTCGGATCGTTTCATCTATAACCACAACAAGTATAATGCAATACCTCTTGAAGCGTGGTTGATAGAGTCTCTAAGAGAAGAGACCTCCTGTCTCAAGTCCGATCGTCGGAGAGATCGCTTGCGAGCGTGGGGATGAACCGCGGTATCCTCGCAATCCAAGAAGTTGATCCAAGCACGGTTGCTCCTGATCTCGTCGCACGAGATCAAACGTCTCCTTCGTAGGCGAAGCACTCAAAGTAGACGAAGAACCGCAGAGCGTCGAAGCGGTAGCACGAGGGCGCGGGCGACGACGATTCTCTCCACCAAGGTGGACGGCCACCAAGAAGAAGAGGGAGAGAGGGCTATCGAGTATGAGAGAAAGAGAGAGAGAGTTTTGCTACAATAGCATGTGTAAAGAGAGAGAGCCAAGAATGCCTCTCTATTTATAGGGTTTTGGGATCCATGGATCTTAATCCATGTGTCATATAAAATCAATGGATGAGATTGATTTATGACAATCCAATGGTCAAGATTGTTGTTGGTGAAAGCCAACAACTTGTGATTTAATTTTGATCAAATATATTTGATAAATCAAATATATATTAATACCAAATTAAACCAAGTAAATAAGGAGTGGAAAAACAAATGAGAGCCACCTTCCCTATTAGGAGAAGTGGACGGCCACCAATTCCATAAAGGAATTGGTGCCGCCACCTCTTCCCATATGGGGAGGGCAATCCCGTGGATTCCCATGGGATTGCACATCTCCTTGTTTTTCTCTCACCTTATTTTCCAACAATTATTCACCAAAAATAATTCTCAATTAATTTTGGGAATATTGCAATCTTGACATTGGAATATTGTGAATCACATTCACAACTCAAAACAAAATGTAATTTACATTTTCAATTAATTAGACAATGTGTATCCAATACACATTAATAATTAATCTACTAATATAAATTATATTAACTCTCTCTAATATATTATAAATCACATTTATAATATATTATGAATAATTGGATATTACTATCCACATTATTCTTATCCATAATAATTAAATCACATTTAATTATATTGGATAATATCTCATACATCATGATAATTAAATCACATTTAATTATCAACTTCTCTTTGCTTAGATCTCATGGAATTGTTCTTAAACCATTTAAGAACAATGCTATTTCTCCTCAGATACTTGGAGATAAGGACATGGCGATTGTATTGTTCCACTTATAGTGACTTGGATATTGAGATCACATATCAAATCCAGATCCCATGGACCTCTCATAGATGCTTGATTAAATCAAGACCGTAAACCTAATCTTCTCATTGCATCTGAATCTCATTCAGATCAATGTCCAGTACATGGACTAAGATTAGGTCACTTCTCTAATGAGAGGAGTCACTAAAATCCAGACCTGTTTCATCACTCCCTCGGAATGGAAGCGTCATGGTTATACAATCGTTTATGATCAAATCACCCTTCAGGTATTCCCAATACCTGCACATCCTGCATACTGGAAGACTCATGATCATCATGAAGATAAAGATCACTTTTACACTGTCATCTTCATAGTATGATCATTAAGTTTCTCAATCTTGGTCCTTGGGATATGTTACAGATCATATGCTTTCACAAAGCATATATCTTACCTTCAAATTCATATCATGCTTCTAAAGCATGATGACCATGCATGGAATTTGGTCAATCCCAATACCTCATGAGTGAGCTCATGTCTCCCGGTTCACAAGTGAACCTGTATGATCCCTTTGAGAGATCATATCACTCATATGCCCTTACATGCACACCAGCTCGCCGGTGTATAGACCTTGATTAGGTCATCAACCTAATGGTCTGCCAAATGTACATGCTCAGACATATAGTAATATATCTGTCTCTGGTCAGAGGATGTTTGCCTGTGATGTGACAGTATTCATCATAGGTCTTTGGTTATCTCGATCTCGTTAAGTCAACTCATTGACTCACTAATCCGATACCTCTGAATCAATATTCCTATGCAGAGGACCTGCATCAAGAGGTCGATCAGATATCAGTCTACTGAGATGGGATTGCCATCTCCCACTCAGACTGGAGATCAATACTTGTTAATCATTGATGACGCTTGATGAGTCCTCTATCTAACTCCTTAGATATTCATCCAAGCATCAGCCTCTATGATTCAATCATTGAATCAACAGCTGTATGATTATCAAGTTGGCCATGGTACATAACCCTTATTGTACAGAGGGACCTTATAGTGCATTCATTCATTCAATATCAGAAAGGGAGTGAAACAAAACATCAATAACTTTTATTGATAAATCATTTATTACAATAACATTTATTGTAGGAATGGTTCGCCTCGGGCTCACATTGCTAACAGGAGGCAAATTCAGTTCAGCAAAAACCACAGTCCTTGAATGCTGTGGAGTATTTATACTTGGCAAGTCTACCAAGGTCGAACACAAGGACACAGCTACTTAATTTATTTATCGAATTTCGATTAAGGAAGCACAAGTGTGAAATAATTTCAAGTTCAAGACTGCAAGATGCACACTGTGAATTACAATGCAATGCCATGACGTATGCATTTTTTAGTTAATTTTTATGCAATTTAAAGTGATGTATGAGCGCATATGCAAGGTTTCATGTTTGCTAAATGAAAGATTACAAATATACCCGACAATTATGAGCATCATAATAGAAATAGAAATCAGGGTCAATTTGATCACAACATGAAAATCGGTCATCAAATCCAAGCAAGAACAAGAAGAGCAGGATCTCATTTATCACATAAAAATTCACTTAATTTAAAACAGTGGCAAATGAGAAAATTAAATATGCTAAGATGTAGAGGACAAAACAAAGATCAAAACGACACTAAAATCATGCAATTTGGACCTACGATGCTCAAGTTATGAAGAAAATAATGCAGGGGCATAATTATAATAAAAATGTAAGAAATAAAAAGGATAAATATTGCATTTAGGTCCCTAAAAGGATCTAAATGCAAATACCAAAAACCGCCTGGTCCCCTTCAGAAATTTTCCATAGCGTAGGGGCATTTATGCAATTTCAAAAACTTTGGAGGGCTTCCCTGTAAAATACCCAGGCATGCACGTGAGGCACGTGCCTGGGGACCAAAATGCAAATATCAGATTTTTCGGGGTCTTTCGCGTAATTTACCCAGGCCCTCACGTGCTGTGCACGTGAGGGACTAGGCTCGGGACGCAGCCTCTAGCTCGGGCCACGTGGCAGCAACTGGGGGCTCGGGTCGAGGGTTGGTGGGACCCGAGCCTGTAGGTCTATAGAGGAGGCTTGGGCTCCACGTGGTATGATCATAGCCGTCCGATCCGGATGATCGGACGACATCTGTGTCGTCTTCATCCGTTGTGGCCCCCCGGAGAAGGCGGGTCTCCGGCGAACCCCTGTGGACTCCTCCATGCTCCGCGAGGTCCCCTAAAAATCTGAGGAGCAAGATAGGGACCTCGCGAAGAAGCTGTTGGCAAGGCGATCCTCCGACAGCTTCAAGATCGACAGGTCAGTGAAGTGCTACCCGTGGCAGAGGAGAAGATCGGAGCACCTGTGCCAACTCCGACCATTGACGTCTTGAGCACCTGCAGATGTTAGAAATAGCCGAAGCGTGCTCATAATGAAGTGAGTGAGTGAGATGGAGGCCTTGGGTGACTGGAGGCGGTGGCCGATGGCTTCTTCTACGGCGGAGCAGGAGAAGAGGGGAGTCGGAGCGGGGGAGGGTCTGGAGAAGGGAGAGGGGTCCGCATGAATGACTGATGGATGGAAAAACTCAGGGGGAGGTCAGGTGAGGGTGACGGTGATGATAGGCAGAGGTGTAATTCGAAGAAAGGCTAAGAAAAAGAATCACCTTGCCGGAGCAAGGTGTTGTCGGAGGAGGTTGCTTGGGATGAGGCTCAGATGAGCCTCGGGGTTGTCGCCCAGCTGGTCAGCAAGGACAGCGAGCTCGGCGACCGCCAGAGGCGCCGCAACGCGGCGGAGGAGCCGCGGGTCGACATTGGGCTAAATCCATCGCCGCCTCGACGTTCCGCCCCTCCGTTGTCACCGAAGGGGCAGAGGAAGCTAGGATTAAGCCCAATAATGGTGGACGAGGGATGAAAGTGGCGGGGGAGAGGCTTTTATAGGGGGAGGAGCTCCAGCGGTTACATGGTTGTCGGAGGTTTTTGGATGGGATTTTAATGGTGAAGGATTGATGGAGAGTGGTCTTAGGAGTTACGCGAGGGAGACGGAGGGTAGGGCTACAAGGGAGAGGTGTTATGGTGCGGAAAGACGACCGGAGGTGGCGGCCAAAAATGGAAGGGGATGGAGTGCACGCGAGATGAAACGGCTAGAAGAGGGGTTTACGGAGGTAGGAGAAGAGCTCCCATCTGTTGGATCTTTTGATCCGACGGTTAGGATTCAAGCACAGGTGGATGTCGACAATTAGATTCAAAGATTTGATCGAACGGTTAATGGATAGGCGCGAAGGAGCGTCTAAGATTGGGAGATAGGAGATCCAACAGTGAGATACAATGGGGTGACGTGGAGTGCGGGGAAGTGTAGGATAAGGGGCGATCGGGCGGCTGAAGTGAGGGGCTGACGTGGGAAAAGGAAGGGCGTTGGATGGAATGATGATCGGACGGTTGAGGTTAAGGCGCTAAAGAGCGGTTGAGATTTGATCAGAGGTTTAGATTAGACGGTGGATGATGGGGCGGAATTCAAACGGATGAGATGGTGGTGGGGGAGAGTGGATCAGACGGCCCAGGAGGCCGATGGGTGTCAGAAGAAGAGGCGGGCAACGTGGGAGCTCCAGAGAGCGCCACGTGGCCCAATCAGAAAATTTGAGACTCTAAATACAAAGAAAAATAAGTAATAAATAGTTAGAGGCAAATTTAGGAAAAAGTCAAAACATGAAAGTTGCTCGTCTCGACGAGATCTACAATTTCATGTTGGTCAAAAAGCCAAAAGAGGTCATTTGTACAAAAATCATTTTTTGAGGTACTTTTAAGGGTGATAAAAACACCGATTTTTGTTTTTGATTTGTTTTTGTATTTTTTAGTCTTTTTTTAATGGTCAGTGATTTAAGGACAATTTATCTACCTAATTTTTAGGGGTTTTTGATGATAAATTAATTACAAGAAAAATAAAGGAAATTAAATACAATAATTTAAGGGTAATTATACACAATATATTACAAGATAAAAATAAAGAATTAAAGGTAATTTTATTGGATTCTTTAAGATAGGGGTTTTAATTTGCGGCTTTTAGCATGATGAATACGAGATTCATTAGGTAGCTGGGATTATATCAGGCTTACAACCCTTTCATTTTCCTTGGGTGGCAAAGTCAATTACTGGGTAAAGAACGTTGAAGTTACAGTCACTACAAATGCCCAGCTTAAGGACCATTTTCTGAAGAAGTTCTACCCCTGAGTAGGACTAAAATAATGAGAACGCGCACCACTATCTTTTCCCAGCGACCCCATGAAGCCTTCTGTGACGTTTGGGAAAGGTATAAGGACATCCTGCAGAACTATCCTTGTCATGGTTTAAATGACAACATATTGGACCGGTCATTCTTTACCGATCTCAACCTCGAGATGCATGGTTTAGCGAGCGCTTCCTGTGGAGGAAGCTATACATCATGTGGAGCGGATACCGTTTGGAAGGTATTCAAGCAGATGGTTGAGACTAGCCACTCACAGACCACCAGCATGGCATACATACATTCCCCTAGTTCACTCTCATCTGGAGAGAGAAAGTCAGTTGTAGTCGATCTCTCTCAAGATGTGATCCCCAGCATGGGGCTCCTTGCGGACAAGCTTAAAGTAGTCGAGAGGATTAACCGAATGACTGATGAGTTAGAAAGGAGCGTCTCCAAGATAAAATGACAGATGGAGGAGCTGACTAAAAAGTTATCTAAGATAAAGATACCTGTCGTGACTACACCCGCTGCTCTCGTGTACGGAGTTCATCATGTTCAGGAGCAACTGGTGTTAGGGCAACCCCAACCATGGAAGCAAAGATCAATCCTACGCCCTTTTTTTCAAGCAGCAGCCTCCATCCGCATAGACAGTTCAGGAGGAGCCTCCACCGGTTTGGGAGGTGAAAGGAGTATGGTATACTCAGGACCTTGCCAGGAAGGGAAGTATGGTGGACTGACCGGCTTACCAACATCCCCCGACTTTTCACAACACCACATTCACCTCCGCACCATCTCCTTCATAGCAAAGCCCTAGATTTCAACCATCCCAGCGGCAACGACAGTAGTACCAGCAGTATGGCTGATAGTGCCATTACCAGGCGGGTCAGCAGGGCCCGTAGTTTCAGCAGATACTCAAGCACCAACAGTAGTAGAGGTAGTACCCTGACCAATAGGTTCAGTCTTCCTGTTCTTCTTCTCAGTCTTATCCACTTCCTTCTTCATCTGGTCCCGTGGACTAACAACAACATATACTTAATGAGCTTCGTTCTTACAAAACAAAATTCATGACTGACGAGTGGATGTCAATATCTTGTCAAGATGGAGAGACGAGCAATCTATACCCTCTACCTCGATTCCAACCCAAGTTCGGGTTAACCCTAATAGCCTGAACTGTCTGGTTCTCAACAGTACTTTGGTCAGGTATACTATTCATCATCTCTTAGATATGAATATGATATTCTTTTGTGTGACGAAGCTAACCATATGTTGCTCAGGAGCGGAAGGATTATGACCTTACCTAACTAGGAGAGGGACACGAGGAGGGGCATCTCTGGAGCTCTACTTGAGGAGTCTTCAGAAGATGAGGAAGAGAGGCAACATATTCAGGAGCCCCATCAGCACCATTCGAGGATCTTTTCTCTGGGAGCCAAGAAGAGAAGAAGAGCACGATTGCAACATCAACAACATGGAGATGCCTGATGAACGTGAAAATCACCACTTTAATAATCTAAAGTTGTAGCATAGGAGACGGTTTTCGATCCAACAAAAATCATACTTTTGAATATGTGGAAGTTATTTTTACGTGGTAAGATACCAAGGTCGAACATAGGGATACGAGTCTCTTCATCAATTCATTGAAAATTATCGATTAATTCTTGAGCAATTATATTCTCGAATCTAGTTCTTCATACGCACAGACAAAATGATGTAGAAATGCATGCATAATAAACAAGAAATGATGCATGCATTTTGTATGGTTTTTAATGCAATTGACAATGAGATAATGAACACAATATATGATGAGATGCAAAAGACAAACAAGCAAGACAAATATGCCCTTAATTAATCTTATCAATGAGAAAGAATAAGGATCAAATTCAGAGGCAATTTGAGCAACATGATAAATAATGGCACTTAAATCGTGAGCATGAGACACTATATGCACCATAAAAAAATAGCCCATTTAATTCAGTGTAAAATCAGTGAATAAGTATTCCATTATGTAGAGAATAAAACAAGCTTCAAAATGAAACTGAAATCGTTCAATTTGGAATTAAAATGCTTAATATTTTCTAAAAACAATGTAAGGGGAATAAATGTAATAAAAATGCATGAAAAATAAAGATAAATATCACAAATAGGCCCTTTGAGGGACCTATTTGTAATTAGCAAAAGTCACAAGGGCCCTTGTGTAATTCTCCTTGTGTTCGAGGGCATTCTTGTAATTCATGGAAACTGACTATACTCTTCTGTAATTTGTCCAAGCATGCACGTGATGCATGCACGCCTGGACCTATTTGTAATTATGGAGAGCTCCAGGGAGGTTGCTGCAAATTTCCAAGCCCCTCACTTAAGAGGCACGCAAGGGGCTAGGCTTGGGAGGTTGCAGCCTCAGGAGGCTATACGACAACCATTGGAGCTTCGGCAGGTGGCTTGGGCTGCCCAAGCCTGCAGATTTGGAGGATATGATGTGGTCTTTTCTGGGTTGATGGATGGCCAATGAAGAAGCACTATACAACGACGCATGCGCTTCATCCCCAATCGGAGGAGTAGCAACGTAATTGGAGCTCCGACGAATCCGCTAGAACTCCTTCGTGCTCATTGAAACTTGCCGTAGCAACGTGGTTGTCTGGCGAAGATGGCCGATTGGAGACGAAGCTGTGAGGATAGCTGTAGAAGGCGGTCGATGATGCTCCACCGGAGCTGCTGCTCGAGATCAACGTAGGTGTGTGAACTCCAGCTATTGAAGGTTCCTGTAGGGGATTAGCATAGTCGAAGCCTGTGTAACGTGGAGTAAGATGAAGGTCCCAAGGAGGTGGTTGGAGCAGGGGACCCGTGGCTCATCTCCGGTGAACCGAAGAGGAGGTGGGGTAGATGTGATCAGGACACAGAGAAGAGGGAAGGGTGAGTGGTGCTATTGGAGAAGGTGGTGGGCGACTAGCGAAGTGAATTGGGTGGTCAGTGCTCGATGAAGGTGGATGAGTGTCGCGGGATAATTACAAAAAAACACGAAGAAAGGGAAAATGGCAAGCCTGGAGGATTAGAGAGGAAGAAGATAGTCGGATTTCGCTTGGGTTGAGGTTCCCTAGGCCATAGGCGTCGCAACACGGCAATCATGCCATGGGTCGACACTGAAGCAGGAGGCACCATTATGGCCCTCCGCTGACCTCCGTCTGTCACTGAGAGGTGGAGGAGGTCTAGGACTTGAGCTCTGTATTGGTGGACGACTTGAAAAGAAGGCAGAGGAGGGTGATTTATAGGAGGAGGAGCTTTGGACGTTACGAGTGAGGCGAGGGTTTTGAACGGATGGAATGAAAGAAGGAGCAATGGCTGGGCGTTTTGATGGCTATGCGAGGATGCCAGAAGATAAAATAACATGGAAACAACGTGAGGAGGTGGAGACGTGATCAGAGATGGTGGTGAAAATGGAAAGAGGGTGAGGGTTTCGCCAGGCGTAACGCTTGGAGAGGGAGGCGCTGGAGGTTGATGATGGGTCGAGGAACATTGGATCATGTGATCCAACGACCCTGATTATGGCACCGGCAGAGGGATCGGATCAGATCTAATGATCTGATTGAGCGGCTAAGGAGTGGGTGAGGAAGGAGCGATTGAGATGAAGGCACGGCAAGGAGATTTAATAGTCCAGAATAGAGCCAAGTGGTAGCCAATGAGGCGGTCGCGTGACAGCTCCAGAGAGCACCATGTCGCCCAATGAGATAATTAGAAAATAGGGAAAATAAAGATAAATTAAAAGAAATAATTAGAAGCTGAATTAGAAAAAGGTCAAAACATGATAGTTGTCGATCTCGATGAAATCTACAAGTTTCATGTTGGTCAAAAATTTAAAAGAGGTCAATTATTCAAAGAAGAATTTTTTGCAAGTATTTTTAATGAATAAAAACACTTGTTTTAGTGGTTTTGTGTTTTCTTGGTATTTTTAATTTCTTTTTAAAAATGAACCAAATATTTATAATTTTTAATCTAATTTTAGGGGTTTTTAATAATTTAGATAAAGAAAATGTTAGTATTAAATACAATAAATTAGGGTTAGTGTTGATTTTACGTGATTGGTTTATTTAACAAAGATGCAGAATTAATGAAGATTTCTCATGAGGTTCTTATTTTCGAGTGATAAAAAAAGAGAATAATGATGATCCAGCATGGATTCATTATACCCATATACTTAGACTCTGCTCGTCCTTGAGCATCTATAGAATGAAGGAGCTAGATTAATTCTTGACAGTGCTTGTGAATTTTCAAGGCTCAATTTATCGAAGACCCTCAATTTGAATGATCCTAAAATTCTGCACTCAACCATACTCTAGTCAAAATGAATCCAACTTCTCTATTTATCGGACTCTCTATTTGTACATAAAATATAAGGATATGATAATTAGTGTACTGCAATCATGAGAGTCGAGTCGAGATGTCACCCAAGGTTCGAGTCCAAGAGACTCTCCTCTAGACCTAATCCTCAATATTAGGGAATAAGTTGGTGCAATCAACCATCTCATTAGTTTGTCAGACTTGAACGTGTAGATGGATGACAAGATGATGAAGGGCATAGTATTATGTATATTTTTCTCTCCCTCACATTGGAACAAGGGGACTCTCGAGTGCCTTATTACTAAACACATGTATATTTTTGGTTTGTTGATCAATTTGTCCGTCAACAGAATTCAGAGTTGTCGGCACTTGTTTTCCTAGGAGTACACCCGAGTGTCTCTTTTGAGTATCTAAGATACCTTCGATACCCAGACTTGTATCAATATACGATGTAGAGCCCGTTTTGGGTGCTAGCTCGACTCCTTGATCCTAATAGCATTTGGTCCAAGTGGACACAATGAAATGGTTGGAAGCGCTCACCTTTGGTGGAAGCTCATAGAATTTGTATGTGTAATGATAGAACCTTTCTTCATATGAGAGAACTTCTCTCGAATTTCATCTCATTGTTTGGCTAGCTCCACTGCTTTTACCAAGAGTTGGCGTACACTGATCAACAATTATTTAAGTTTCATCACACCCTAACACATAGGTAAATATCAAATGATAGCATGCGAACTTGTTCACATACTGGCTAGGGTTTTTTTTAACACTCAGGTTTCTTGAAGACTTCACTGACTTTATCCCATCATTGAGCATCATTAAATAAGGTCTAAACTCAAATCACCAGTCCAAGTTCCTCAAGTGATAACTCAACTCATCTCATCAATCATGCAGTTGTGAAAGTGATGTGCTAATCATATTCTTTAGAAGGTAGAGATGAAGAGTGCAATATACCGCTCAAATCCTCAAACTAGGGAAGTGTTGATTATTAAGTTCAAAACCCTAACGACTAAGGCTGGCTAACTTAGTCTCTCAAGATCTCAGAAATCAAGTGTCTTAAAATCCTCAAGCCTTTAGTGATAGTGAATGTGTCAGGAATACACCAACTCCAGAGTTAGTGATTTTTTTATTCTTAGTTTTTGCAATTTTTTAATCAATTCTTTAGAGAGATAATGACTGGTCCAAGCTCATATGAATAGTTGCATCTACTTCCAACCAGTATGGGTGTAAGTACGGACCGTAAAAATACAGCTACCCGTTACCCGTTACTTGAGGATAGAAAAGTTTCACAAGCAAACTTAAACCATAGCCTAGAAAAGTTTGAAAAATTTTAAAATATGAGCTATGGAGAAAGTATATATACAGTATATACGAAATACCCCCTATACTTAACTGTTGATATGTCCTCAAAGCAAAAGTGATTTGAAATCATAGCTTCGGTTAAATACAAAGTGATATAGCGGAACTGAATCGGAGGTCCCCTATACTTAGGTCAAAAATGACCTAAGTATAAGAAGATAGGTAGAGGGAAAATGGAAGGGCTGGGTCTCCCTATACTTAGGCTGAAAATGACCTAAATATTGGATGTGGATTTTGGGCTGGGGGACCCAAGTTTTGTTAGGATTAGAGGGAGGGGGTGTGATTTTTTACAAAAGAATAGATCGAGGTGTTGAGAAGGGGGGAGGGGGAGAGTGAATACACAGAGATGGATGTGAAAATTACCTCTTTAATAATCTAAAGTTGTATCATACGAGACGATTTTTGATCCAACAAAAATCACATTTTCGAATATGTGGAAGTTATTTTTACTTGGTAAGATACCAAGGTTGAACACAGGGACACAAGCCTCTTCGTCTATTCATTAAAAATTATCGATTAATTCTTAAGTAATTATATTCTCGAATCAAGGTCTTCAATGCACAGAAAAAATGATTTAGAAATGCAAGCAGAACCAACAAGAAACGATGCATGTATTTTTGTTTGGTTTTTAATGCAATTGACAATGAGATGACTGAACACAATATAGGATGGGATGCAAAAGGCAAACATACAAGAAAAATATGCCCTTAATTAATCGTATCAATGAGCAATATAATAAGAATCAATTTTAGAGGCAATTTAAGCAACATGATAAATAATGACACTTAAATTATGAGCAAGAGACACTATATGTACCATAAAAAATTATCCATTCAAATCAATGTCAAATCATTGAATAACATATGCCATTATGTAGAGAATAACAAGCTCAAAATGAAACTGAAATCATTCAATTTGGATTCAAAATGCTCAAGATATGCTAAAAACAATGCAAGGGGCATACATGTAATAAAAATACATGGAAAATAAAGATAAAAAGCACAAATAGGCCCATGGTCTTAGCAAAAGTCAGAGGGTCCCCTATGTAATTTCTCCTTGTACATGGGGCATTTTGTAATTCTTGGAAACTTGCTGGACTCTTCTACAATTTTGTCCAAGCATGCACGTGATGCACATGCGCCTGGACCTATCTGTAATTATGGAAAGCTTTGGGAAGGTTGCTACAAATTTCCAATCCCCTCATGTGAGAGGCACGCATGGGGGCTATGCTCGGGAGGCTACACGACGACCATTGGAGCTTTGGCGGGTGACTTGGGCTGCCCGAGCCTAAAGGTTCAAAGGATGCGACGTGGTCCATTCTGCGTTGTTGGATGGCCGCCGAAGAGGCACCATCCAATGGCGTCTGCGCTTCGTCCCCAGCCAGAGGAGCAGTGATGTAATTAGAGCTCTGGTGAATCCTTTAGAGCTCCTCCGTGTTCACTGCCACTTGCCAGAGCACTGTGGTCGTCTGGCGAAGATGCTGGACCGGAGACGAAGCTGTGAGGATAGCTCTAGAAGGCAGTCGATGCTGCTGCACCGGAGCTACTGCTCGAGATCAGAGTAGGCGTGCGAACTTCGATCGTTGAAGGTTCATACAGGGGATTAACATAGTCGAAGCATGCATAGAGTGTGCACGAGTGAGAGGAGGGTCTCAAGGAGGTGGTTGAAGCGGGGGACCAATGGCTCATCTCCAGCGAACCGAAGCGGAGGTGGGGTGGATGTGATCATGTCATGGAGAAGAGGGAAGGGTGAGCGGAGGTTTTGGCAAGTGTGGTGGGCGACCGATGAAGTGAATCGGGTGGTCAGTGCTCGGTGAAGGTGGATGAGTGTCACGAGATAATTATGTGAAAACATGAAGAAAAGGAAAAGGACAAACTTGGAGGATCAGAGAGGAAGAAGACGATCGGATTTATCTTGGGTCGAAGTTCCCTAAAGGACCTCCGGTCATCACACAACCCGCTCAGCTACGGTGGGGTGCTCAGCAGGCCAGAGGTGGCGGTCACCCCGTGGGTCGACACTGGAGCAGGGGGCGCCATTATGACCCTCCCCTGTCCTCTGTTTGTCACATAGAGGTGGAGGAGGGATAGGGCTTGAGCTTTGTATTGGTGGATGACTCAGAGAGGAGGCGGAGGAGGGTGATTTGTAGGAGGAAGACCTTTGGTAGTTATGAGTGAGGTGAGGGTTTTGAATGGATGGAGTGAAGGAAAGGAGTGATGACTGGGTGTTTTGACGGCTACGCAAGGATGCTGGAAGATAGGACAATGTGGAGGCGATGAGAGGAGGTGGAGAGGTGATCGGAGATGGCGGCGAAAATGGAAAGGGGGCATGGATTTCTCCCGGCGTAACACATGTAGTGGGAGGCGCTGGAGGTTGACAATGGGTCAAGGATCGTTGGATCATGTCATCCAACAACCCTGATTATGGTGTAGACAGAGGGCTCAGATCAGATCTGATGATCTGATCGAGCGGCTAAGGAGCAGGCGTGAAAGGAGCAGCTGAGATGAAGGAGCAGCAAGGAGATCGAACGATCCAGAACAGAGCTGGGTGGCGGCCAATGAGGCGGGCCACATGTCGGCTCCAGAGAGAACCACGTGTCCAAATGAGAAAATTAGAAAATAGGAAAAATAAAGATGAATTAAAAAGAAATAATTAGAAGCTGAATTAGAAAAAGGTCAAAACACGATAGTTGTAGATCTCGATGAGATCTTCAAGTTTCATGTTGGTCAAAAATCCAAAAGAAGTCAATTATTCAAAGAAGAATTTTCGCAAGCATTTTTAATGAATATAAATACCTATTTTAGTGGTTTTGTGTTTTCTTTGTATTTTTAGTTTCTTTTTAAAAACGACCAAATATTTACAATTTTTAATCTAATTTTCAGGGGTTTTTGAAAAATTAGAAAAAACAAAGAAAATGTTAATATTAAATACAATAAATTAGGGTTACTGTAATTATAAGTGATTGGTTTATTTGGCAAAGATGCGGAATTAATAAAGATTTCTGATGAGATTCTTATTTTTCGAGTGATAAAAAGAGAGAATAATGACGATCCAGTAGGGATTCATCAATGCCTCAGATTCTTTGGAGGACCTTGCACCTCCGGTTGTGGCGGATACCACTGCAGCTTCTTTTCCACAACCTGTAGCAGATAATTTTGATTTTGATCCCATATTGCATCAAAAATATTCATGTATGAAGAACTCAATTTTCTTTAATACCAAGAATGATATTTCAGTTCATGATTCAGATTCTTTGTCCTCTGTTTCTCTTGCTTTTATCTCTTTCCATGTGCTCTTACGATATGAAATCACATCAAAAAGATTCAGAAAGATGAACCTGACGTGGCATGGTTTTGTAAAGAAAATATCACAAGTAAGGTGTCATTTAATGAGTATGTGGCTAATCATTCTGCATTCCAGAAATACCTTAAGGTGAGATGCATGCCTACTAGGATTAGTAGGAAGAAACTTAACGATTATATGAAGTCTCATGTCTTGTTAGTAGTCACAACCTATTGTCTCAAGAATCAGCAATTGCTATGGAAAAAGAGAGACATGGGTGCTCACTACGTGGAGAGTCGTATCGACAGCATTGCATTTACACGCACACTCTTAGATAATGGTTCTTCTATCAATCTTCTTCCCTTAGCATTATATCAGAAATTGGAGTTGAGACCACTTCATAGATCTAGAACTTTACTCCAGTTCGCAGATTGCCCAATGAAGACCCCTAAGGGAGAAATGAAGAATGTTATTATCTTGATTGAGGGGCAAGACTATTAGGTTGACTTCATAGTCTTAGACATGGAGACCCCCAATCATTGGAGAGAATCTCAAATCATTCTCGGACGACCCTTCCTCAGGACCGCATACGTAGCTTTCGATTATGGTACGTGGATGATGAAGTTATGTTCTCCAAGCGGAGAAGTGGATCTTGAGATGAAGAAAACCAAGTGTCAACGATTCGATTTAGAGAGTACCTCAGAGTACTCATCTTCAGAGACAGATTACAGAATGGTTAGCACCGTTGGGATTTGGAGACAGGTTCCTTCAGGACAGGACAAGACCCTTTCATCTAGAAAGGACATAGTGCATGATGTAGTTTGCCAGGTGTTTCCTGATCTTCTATGAGATGTATCTACCTATTCCCATGATACCGTAGAGATCCATTTGGATCTTCCAGTTCTATCCTCTTGGAACAATCAAGGGACATAGATGACAAGTTAGACATGGTTTTTGCCGATTGCTTGGATATCTTTGATCATATGACTCATGATACTACTGAGTTGATGGCGAGTACTACACAGTTGAGCCCACCTTCATGTAGCACACAACTAGATTCAGATTTAATTCAGCCAGATTTGCTTGATGATACCACATTGCCAGAACTGAAATCACTACGTCCTACACTGAAGTACGCCTTTCTTGCGGGACCCAAAGAGAGATATCATGTTATCATTAGTTCGGATTTGACTTTAGAACAAGAGTCTAGGATGTTAGAGGTCTTAGAGAGGGACCACAAAGTAATATGCTAGACAGTGTTAGATCTCGCGGGGATCAACCATGCTCTATGCTCGCACAACATTTTTACTTAGGATAACATGCAACCTTATTGTGAGTTCCAGATGAGACTTAACTCCAATCTATGAGTAGTAGTGAAGAATGAGTTTGAGAAATGGTGAAAAGTAGGGTTTATATACCATATTTTTGACTCCAAGTAGGCGGCCCCACTTCATGTTGTCTCGAAGAAGTTAGGAATTCAGATGGTTACCAATGAGGAGGGGGTAGAGATCGCGACAAGAGTACACATGTCGTGATACGTATGTATCGACTACATGTGCCTGAATGCCGCAACCAAGAAAGACCACTTTCCCTTGTCATTCATTGATCGGATCTTGGAGAGACTCGCAGGGAAAGCATTTTTATGTTTTCTTGATAAGTACTTAGGCTACAATAAGGTTGCTATAGCCCCTTAGGAGTAAGAAAAGATCACATTCACATGTTCATTCAACACTTACTGTAAGATCTCGAGACTATGATACATACTAAGATATCATAATACGGTTTTGGTACTAAATTCTCATTCAAATACAGTCCCTATACGCATCGAGATATGAATTTTGGTCAAATTCACCTATACTTTCGATCTCTTCTTTTTAAATTTCAAACCTGATGTATTATTCAAATTTAGAATTAAATAATATATTGTATAGTACTCGTCGAGACCTTTCCAATGGTACTAAGAGAACTTCCAAATCCGATATCATATGAGGGAGATATGGTCATTTTCTAATTAACCAAATCCCGGTATAAAATGGGGTTTGGCTAGGGTCTGGTCGATCAAACCGCATTTTCCCCACCCTAGTCACCGGAGCTCCGCACCGAAGCTCGCTGGAGTGCTGCCCAAGATTGCCTGAATCATCTGATTGGGCAGCCGAGCTCGCCGACGCGAAGACTACGATGCGAGGGACTCGTTCCTTGCCTCCATAAGTTACAGATCTCCCCCTCCTTGCTGTCGATTTCTGCATTCCATTTTCTACGAGTTAGGTTTTGTTTTCACCGTTGTTGGGATTTCTCAGGGCTATGCATACGAGTTAGGTCTGTAGTCTGATCCCACTGGTTCTTGTGTCTATTACCTTGGATATGGCCCTCACGTCCCAACACATATCCACAATCGAAGGCTTTCTTGATCATTGGGTCACTGCAAGACGGTTGGAGATGCCATATCGCCCTTGTATTGACTATTGCTTCCCACAAATCTCCACCATTCCAAAGCCTGCTAACCATGCCCAACGATCCAATGCTCCTCATACGAAGTTGCATGCAAGCTCTTTTGATTTACTTTTGAATTTGAGTGTTCACCATCTCTACTAAATTTTGGATATTACTTGGTGGCATAACCTTCAGTCCAATAAGGTTTCTATTAACCAATCATCCAATAAGGTCATGTCTAGTATGATGTAATATGATGGTTCTGACTGCATATGTTAGTCTCGATTTTGGTGGGCATATTGTGAAATTTTGCCTGTGGTAAATGCACATAATACCAAAATAACAACCTTCTAGATGCAGTTAAATCTTTCCTGGGTCATCTCTCAAAAAGACAGGAGCATTTAAGATATTTGTTTAATTGCAGTTATGGATTATACTTATGGGACTGAAAGCAATTCTTGAGCTGCAAATGTGGATGAAAAACCACAATATGCAATTAGAACAAAGCCAATGTGGATATATGTATTTGAATGCATTCTTTTGCTGCGTGTATGGATGAAAATCTGAAATCTACAATGGAGTTTTTGGCTTTAGAGGTAGGATTATAACCCTCGGATAAAAGAACAGAGAGAAAGGTCCTCCTGACAAGTATGATGTAGCTATTTTAAAAGTGGTGGGGGGAGGGTCTATCTAGCTTTTTGACAAGGTAGGGTTGTCTATTCTTGCTATCATATTCTCAAATTGCATAGATGGACTCAAAGAAGTCCCCTGTTGCTTGAACTTTTGTGTATAAACTGCTCATTAGTAAATCGATGAACCTGTTCTTATTGCTCATCAACAAAAATAAACCGCTGTCGAGACCTAAATGCTACTGTAACTTTGTTTTCTGGTCACAGTCATACACTCTTCCACTTTAATCAGCATCACTCGATTCTATTGTCCTATGGAGAACACCCTATCGATTGGTGGTATATTGTGTTAGCCCGTAGAGAACCAAATTTGTGAGAACTAATTATTTCGGGTTGTTTTTTGGTTGTCGAGTGGTGTTTTGGATCCAGACAGTAAGAGATATTATTTAATGCTGAAGTTTCCTTGGTAGGAATTTGTTATTTTGCTTATTGGTTCTAATATGATTTGATCATGATCATTACAAATCTTGTGCATCTTCCATGGTGAGCTCTCTATCCTTGGTTCTGTCCCACCCAACCCTTGGTGGTGCTCCTCACATCTTATGCCAATTCATAGAAGAATGTGCTTGTTATTGCAAGTGCGGCTGCATCTAATACGATTGTTCCTTGTATAAGATGAAACTTTGGAAGAGTAATTAAAGGATCCTGTTAGCTTGTAGTTGTTGCTGCACCTACGGCTGCTGCTAAGGAGGAAAAGAAAGATGGGCATGATGAGGAGTTTGATGATGATCTGGGTTGTGATCGTTTTGTTTAAGCATTAGTGGTTTCTGGTTACTACTTCTGTGTTTGCATATTATTTTGTAATTTTTCTCTTGGATATTCAAATGTTCCCTTTGCTATATGTAGCTTCTTAACAACTTGGTTAGTTTGTTTCATCTACTTTTTTCTTGTGATCCACTAGGGACATGCCATTCACGTACGCTTAGTAACCTTAGGTTATGGTGTAGGCTGTGTAGCACTTGTTACTTAATACATCACGTAGGTTTTTGCTTAGTTGTCATTATTTGTTGCAATGTGTGGGATATGTTTATTTCAACTGCCTCAACAATGAGGCATTTCAGTTTGCATTATTTAGGAGGTCATCTCCATAGAGTTGAAAGTAACAGTACATTTGATTTCATATCGTTAGCAAAACTCTGTATACAATTCTATGGGTGAAGATATGATTATGTTTACTTGGAGGATGCTAACATTCCAAGTAAGGAAAACTCTATGATTTTTTATCCTAATGGAAGCCATAAAAAATACCTTAGTGGTTTAAATATTTGGATGGATCTACACAGCTTCGTATCCTGAGTTAGCTAAGTGACTATTATGAAGCTATAAAATGTAATCATTAACTTAGTGCTACTTCAAGTGACAAAGAGGAAGAAGTCATTTTCATGATCAAATATATTAATAAAGATAAGTAATCTTCTACGGAGAAGCATGCCTCCTTGAAAACTCGGATAGAGGCTTGGACAATCGTAAATAATTCGATCGAGAGATTAATGCTACTTTAGCTGCTCCTCTTGGCATCTTAGTGATTTTTCTGCCATGACATCGAGCAGTTATGTGCCCGTGATTATGCGCTTTGTACTTTGTGTTGTACGATGTGTCTTTGTGTTCTCCGCTTGGCGATGAGGCCTACAAGCTTTATGTGACTCCTCTTGAAAATGTGTGTTACTAACAGGGGGTGTGAGTGGTGACCGCAAGAAGCATTAAACTACTGACCATGCTCATTTTTCTTACCGACGTGACTTCTAGGTACATATAGGTGTTGGCCTCATGTATTAGTACTCAAATGCACATTTCTGAGGAAAGATACTGAGACTTTTAAATAAAAAGCCGTAAAATTATGTGATTAGTAACAATAATCTAGGATCAAATGTATTGAATCAGATCGCATCATTCTCTCGTGAACTCTATTGATGGAGTGACTACATTTTGTTAAGAGAAGTTAGTGGACGTGTTGGGAACTTAGTTAGGATGCATTACCCCACCACATACATACGGAGGCACCTCAACCCTAAGGCCTTCTTCTACCTTAGAGTCATAGTGTGAGGTTTCACCCGGACCAAGACCACAGACAATCCATGAAGCTTGGATTACATTTCTATTGTGGTCTTACTCTCTTATAGTTTAGAATTTGTATACAATACATATGTACATTTGGATTGGATCTATAAGTCAAGTCGTTAGAAGCTGCTTTGTGTGGGATGGTTGTTCTTCATGAGGTGTCGTTTCTTAGTGGATGTTGGGAACAAATTGGTTATATTTTATGGGTTTTTACAGTTGTTTCTTGTACACTTTTGAATTTACATGTCTAGTTCTTTTATATCCGTACTGGGCACTTTTCTCATAAATCTATTTGCATGAATTCGACAAATTTGCAGGAGCAGCAACCGCAACAGTAGGCAGCCCGGGGTTGACTTTATTGCTGCTCTCTTTTTGTGGTACAACATGTTCCCGTTATTTTGTTTAGTTGTACCTGTATTTCTTTTTGAGAGACAAGGTGATGTATCTATCCATGTTGCTTTACTCCTTGTGATGTATGAACGAAAAATGAATGAAAAAATGCAATTGTTCTTTCTTTATTATGCTCTTGCATGTTTGTCACAGCTTGGTATTTAGAATTTGGAATCATATATGTGGATGTCTATTGCTGAGTATCTGGACCCTGAGGGCATCACACTTATGTGTTCAAGCGCATGCCATTCGGGCTCTACAATGTCCCAAGCACTTTTCAACAGTGCATGATCGCGGTATTTTCCGAGATGGTGGGAGATTCCCTGGAAGCGTTCATGGACGACTTCTCGGTGCATGGTCATTCCTTTGATACATGTTTAGCACACTTTGATCGAGTCCTCAGGCGGTGTAGGGAGGTTAGTCTAGTACTCTCAT
Organism: Ottelia alismoides; assembly: GCA_037367405.1. Classification (NCBI taxonomy): domain Eukaryota; kingdom Viridiplantae; phylum Streptophyta; class Magnoliopsida; order Alismatales; family Hydrocharitaceae; genus Ottelia; species Ottelia alismoides. Next base: position 63,162 of record JAZKJV010007215.1, read on the forward strand.
GAGAGAAGAGTCACTTTATGGTGACGGATGGTATCATGTTGTGGCATGTCATCTCCAAAAAGGGAATGGAGATTAAGCCTGCCAAGGTTGAGGTGATCAAGAAACTCGATCCACCTACCAACATGAATTCCGTGAGGTCGTTTGTAGAGTATGTTGGATTCTATAGAATATTCATTCAGAATTTTTCAAAGATTGCCCATCCATTGACCGAGATCTTAGGGAAAGACATATAGTTCGTGTTGGACATGCGAGCCCACTGCGAGCCATTATGCAATAAATGTTATTGCGAGTATCATTCCCTGATCTGAAATGAAGAATAAATAATTGCATAATAGGTCCATTAGTACAATTAGGGATATGTACCATGACCATCTTAATGATTATACAGCTATTGATTCAATTATTGAATCATAGAGGATGGTGCTTGGATGAATATCTAAAGAGTTAGATTGAGGACTCATCAAGCACCGTCAAATGATTGTTGAGAGATGATCTCCAGCCTGAGTAGGAGATGTCAATCCTTTCTCATATAGGCTGATATCTGACCGACGCAAGTCCTCTGCATAGGAATAGAGATTCGGAGGTGTCAGATTAGTTAGGTCAAAGAGTTGACTTAACGAGATTGAGATATCCAAAGTCCTATAACGTAAGCTGTCATGATATAGGCATGCATCCTCTGACCGGAGACAGATGTGTTACTATATGTCTGAGTATGTACATTTGGCAGACCAATAAGTCGATGACCTAATCAAGGTCTATACACCGACGCGCTGGTGTGCATATAAGGGCATATGAGTAATACGATCTCTCAAAGGGATCATACATGTTCAGTAACTGAACTGAAAGACATGAGCTCGCTCATGAGATATTGGGAAGAATCAAATTCCGTGCACGGTCGTCTCGCTTTGGAAGCTTGACTGAATTTGTAGGTTTGATATATACTTTTGGAAAGTATATGATCAAGACCTAGGTATGATATATGTTTTTGTAAAGTATATGATCGATACCGACTCCCAATGATCGAATGAGAAACTTAATGATAAATCCCTGAATTAGACAATGTAAAATTGATCTTATACTTCAGTTTTATTCTGAGTCTTCCAGTATACAAGATGTACAGGTATTGGGAATACCTAAGGGTGATGTGATCATAAACGGTTGTATAACCATGACGCTTCTATTCCTAGGGAGTGATGAAATGGGTCTGGATTTTAGTGACTCCTCACAGTAGAGAAGTAATCTGATCTTAGTCCAAATGTTGGACATTGATATGAATTTGATTCAGATTCAATAAGAAGATTAGATTTGCGGTCTTGATTTAATCAAGCATCTATGGGAGGTCCGAGATCTGGATTTGAGATGTGATCTCAATATCCAAGTCACTATACGTGGAACAATACAATTGCCATGTCCCTATCTCCAAATATCCGCGATGAAATCACATTATCCTTGAAAATGTTCAGGATAATTTCATTGTTGATATATGTATCCGAGCATTAAGAAAATGGATAACTAAATGTGATTTAATTATCATGATTAATATGAATTCGATTCATATTATAAAGAGAGTTATCTAGGATAATTAAATGTGATTTAATTGTCAAAGATGTGAATAATGTGAATGTGATTCATATTATTTGGGAACATGAGAATAGAGATCCAAGATGATTAAATGTGATTTAATTATCATGCATATGAATAATGTGGATAGTATTATCCATATTAATCATATATGTTATAAATGTGATTTATATTATATTAGAGAGAGCTATTTGTAATTTTGCATTTGTTAATTAAATGTTGATGTGAATTGGATTTACATTGGACATTAAATTGAAAATGTAATTTACATTTTATTTTAGATTGTGAATATGATTCACAAATTTCAAATGGCAAGATTGCAATATTCATAAAATGATTATGAATTATTTTGTATAATAATTTACAACAATTGTTGTAAAATTGGAGATACATGGAATTATGTAATCTAAGAAGACTACATTTGATAAGCCTCCTTCCATATTAGATGGAAGGGACGGCCACCAATTCCTATTAGGAAAGGGTGGCCGTCCACTCCATAAGCATGGAAGGAGGCACTCTCCTTTCCATTATCTCCATATATTGTTGATTTAATTTTGGGATTGATTTATCAATATATATTTAATCTAAATTAAATTAATTATTGTTGATTTTTACCAACACAAATCTTAGTCATTAAAAGAAACACAAATCAATGAGAGCCATTGGATTTGTGTTGCCCATGGATTGAGATCCATGGATCCTAAAATATTATAAAAGGAGAGGCACCCCTTTGCTCTTATTTACACACAAGAGAACATAAGTCTCTCTCTCTCTCTATTTCTCTCTACACGTCAGCCCTCTCTCTTCCTCTCTCATGGCCATCTACCATGGATGCCCTAGAGAGAGTCTTTATCGCCACATCGTCATTGTTATGCTGCCCGATCATTTGCTCGTGGATCTCCGTCTTCTTCGGTGCGCCTCGCTCGTGAAAAAGACGTCGGATCTCGTGCGTCGAGATCAGTAGATTCACCGCTTGGATCATCAACATGGATTGCGGGAAGCACGCATTTTATCAACACGCTCGCAAAGCGTCTCCTCCGTCGGATCGGACTTGAGACAAGGGGTCTCTTCGTTTAGAGACTCGATCGCAACCACGCTTCAAGAGGTAATCCTATTACTTGTTTGTGGTTTATACGAAACGATCCCAGAAGTGTTCTTAGATCATGTGGTTTCTTCAAATAAAAAAATTTAATTTCTGTTGCATAGAACAACTAGTGCGACTAGTCGTTCCTCGTCGTATTCGATACGGCGCTCACGCTTCCGCGATGCGTTTGAGGATTTATCCCATATCTTTCAAGTGGTATCAGAGCCTTAGGTCAGAGGTTTCAGATACGATCCATAAACCTAGGACAACTTGGGTTCGTTAGGGTTTGTGAAATTTTTTTATCGCATTTCATTTTCGCATCTCTGTTTAGTGATTATTTTCGGCCTGTTTAAATTATTTAAATACAAAAATAATAATTGGATTTTGTTCCCCATTAAATAAGAAAACCATGGGATCTGAGTTTACGTAATTGGGATTCAGTTTGTTCGAGATATGGTCGTTTTAATGAACATGTATTCACTGTTGGGGGAACTGCTAATCTTAACATGATTAATGAGTTAATTAATGTTTTGATCCACCTTGAAATGCGTGAAATATCACTTAGATTATGTTATAAATAAATTTAGCAATCTTAGGAAACTGATTTTGCATAATTTGGATTTGTTTTGATTGAGATATGCTAATTTTAGTAAGTATGAGTCACTGCTGAAATTACATTCCTAATCAAGAACCAAGTGATTGTCAATTAGTGAAACTAATTGTTAATTTCATGAAATAATTATGGAAAATATTTGAGAAATATTTAATGATGATTATTTCTTTAATTGACTTGGACTCAACCAATAATTGATTAGATTTGATCTAGATCATAATTGGAAACACAATTAGCAAATAACTTGCTTGAATAGGATTGGGAATTTGATTAGTAAATTTCCTTATAATCAAAATTGTTTTGATAATTACTATATGGTATAATTTCGACTGAAAAACCGATGATCATATCAAGTACAAAGTGATTGGATCGGCATTATTTTTTCCCGAGGCGGATATGGGGTCTAGTCTGGGAGCGTTGGGGTAGCGGGTCGCACTGGTTGCGGTCCGTCCCACTCCTCTCGGTACTGGCCATGACAACAGGTAGGGAACGAATGATGCCTAAGAGATCATGATGTATTTTCTAATTATTAAAATTCAAATTAATACGCACTTTAAGATAATACCATACATTCAAGTAAAATCAAGTTTGTTGATTGAATTGGATTGATAATTAATTTAATGTGATTAAGTTAATTATATCCAACTAAAAACACTCTATTATAATAGATGTGTTATTTACCTTGGAAGAATTAATTATGTGAATAAGATTCATGATAATTAATTAGAATTTGAATATGATATGGAGGATCACATAAGTGACATCCATGGTCTCCCGTCAAGGCGAAGGGTTCCGTCGCCAGGGATTGTATGTAGGAGACGCCTGTCCGAAGTAACATCTCCTATATGCAAGCGTATTTGGATCGGGCTCTTTACTTCTCGAAAGAGTAAGGCCGTATGCGTAGTGACCCCAATATCAGATCCTCATATTATTAGGGCGATATTGGATTGCGCATAGCGAGTACTATTCCTATTGACGGTTGGTTCATTTAATGACAGGTCAACATCACCTTAAGGGTGGTGGGCCCGGGTGTTAAAGACCGAATTAAGAGATGCAAGTTGGACTTGCAAGGTGGAATGTGTTCCCACTTCTTTTTATCAAAGTTACAGATTCTCATATTATTGAGATGTAACAAAGATAAGGAAGGAGATCCCAAATCTTGCTGAGATATGATGGTAAGTATATCTCTTACATTGGAAGTGATTAAGGGAATGAACTTTCAGTGTTGACAAGGCAAGACAACTTTGATATGAAAATTCCTAAATCAAAGTAAAATATATATTTATATATTTATGCAAATTTCTTATTTCAGATAATCCTTCATTAAACCCACTCAATGTTATACTCAATAATAACCAGTAAAATATACATGGATTGGATCAATGATAAAGATATTGTACTTGCAGTTGGACACATAATGTATGTGGTTGCAATGTGCAATCTTCCTCATAATAATGAGGAATGACAATTAAATAGACAATAGGACTACTACCCTAGGGTTTGTATGTCTCTATAGTCTTGATCTCTCATCGAATGTACTTTGGAACTGACATGTCGATGATAATCGCAATTGTCAATTAATCCTTATAAAATCTAAGAAGTTGTTCTGGCATACATATGTGCTCTCGACATATAATCATGAATGGCATGGTTCTCTGCATTATGCAGAATGGTGGCTCTATAGGAGATGATGTATTCGGATTGTTTGAGTACCTACCTGAACCTAAGTTTTAAGAGTTTAAATGGATGTAGATACGATGATTGTCATCATTCTACTATCTATACTCTAGTCATTCATGAAGCTTCATAATATTCATATTGTATGAATTGAATGAAGCGTGTATAAATGTTGAAATACTCTTATATTGAAAATTTTGATTTCAACATAAGAGATCCTTTGTCTTGAGCAATGGTTGCTTATTAATAAAGGAAGCGTAGTGGAAGCATGGGTTGGACCCAAGTGAGAAGTTTAGTCAAAGAGTTGGTTGTACTTCTGTGACTTCCATATGACATCCAAAGAGTTGGATGAATGCCAATACTGCAATAAGTTGATGTGTTGATAGTATGACTATCAAATCTATCTATAATCCTTAGAGAAGGAATCAGATAGTACATCAGAATAATCTACATATAATCATTGAAATTGACTTACTTATTTGATAGGATAAAGTTTAATAATTGTATCTCAATCTTCTAATGACACTTGCAATTGGTTGCATTTGTATTAGAATATTAGAAATTTGATCTTAAGGTTTAATGGTCATCCATGTTGGAAGTGATGCAATTGTTACAACAATTTTCATTGGATCAATAGATTTCATATTTTCAGTGGGAGCCCTTAGTCTTAGAGAATGTCTCTGTGACCTGGATATTAGAATACACTCATAGTTTATTTCTAAATGTTGGAAATAAACATGAATTCTGGAATAAACCTATCATAGAGAGTTATGATGGATATATTTCAGATAGTAATCTAACATCTAGTGGACTCCGCTAAATTAGAAAATTAATGAATGGTTCATTATGATTTCTAATGCTGAAAATTAAACCTTTAAAGATCAACAGGAGGATAAAGATCATTTGACAATGATCTAGCATCATGTTTTGGACATATGTCTGTTGATGAGATCAATGGACAAGTAAGAGATGAAACTTTAGAATGTCTAAAATTTCAAAACATGCAACTTATGAATATTGTATTCAAAGTAAAATGTCCAATGCACCCTTCCTTAGAATGGTGTAAGATGTCAAGGTATTCAAGATCTCATGCATATTGATGTATGTGAATCATCTATATCAGAATAAACATTATGGATATATGATATCTTTTGATGATTATTTGTGATATGAGATTTTGTGAAAACCCAGAAAATCGAATAGGGATTAAAATGCAAAACCCAGCTGGATCTGGGCGTAATTACAAATCTGCTTTAATTGCAGGGTCCAAAAAATTTATTTGAGTAATCCATTGAGTAGGGCTCGTCGATAGCTTTCCAACGAGTCAAAGAATGCGAAAATCCAAGTTCAGGAGCTCGAGTTACGCCACTTTAGTGAGAGGGGGTCCAGGCCATATAAGGATCCGGACCCGTATCCGAATCCGGGTTAAACCCAATAAAACCCAACCCATCTCGCCCAAAACTCCCCCAAATCATCCCCCTTCGACCAGCAACCTTCCTTCCTCCATTCTCCTCCCTCTCCCTCACCGGAGCATCGCCGGAGCACTTCGGATCGACGATCCGAAGCCAAAATCGAGTAGAGAAGGTCCAAGTCACCTAGTGTGCGGTTCTCGTCATCTAGCGGAGCGTCGAACGTGATGTTCTTCACGGGAGGAGATTACGAGGACACAAAAACTTGAAGTAAGACGTCCCCTCCCTCTTGCTGCGTTTATCCACATGATTTTCATTCTATATTCGAGCATCATAGAGCCTTCACACCTAGTCAAATTGACGAGCTTGCGGTTGCTCATCCATCTCTGTCCGTTTCTTCTGATTTACATGTCTATGTTCATGCAAGATCTCTCATGTTCTCGTGTTGATTTGGGATTTCGATTGCTCGAAGACGTGAGAGTAGCAACGGGACATAGATTACATCGATTATCTCGATTGTACTACGTTTGAATCCCTGCTTCAATTGTGTTGTTTTATTGAGATAGTGTCGAAGGTTGGACTTCCACCTTTGACCTGTAGTTCAGCCTTTTCCCCAGAAAAATGGGAGATGCCGCACTTAGACTTCGAATGCCTAATTGATTAAATTATTTGAAAACGAGAGCTATTATAGCCCTTCCTTCTACAGATTGCTATCTCCCTAAAGATGGGGAATACTCTATGCTTTCATTCCTATTATAGTTTCCATGCTCAGTCCAGAATGTGTGATTGTTGTTAGGGTTAATTTGGATACAACAGGACATCCATATCTAGAAAGTGGCTTGAACTTCACCTCTGCTATATGTTCGCATAAGTAGGCTTCAAGTGCCGATGAGTCCCAGTGTTCATCCTGTAGACAACCATTTGGGTTTACATGGAAAAGGCATAATTGTTAAAACTGCGGGCATGTACAGTGTCATTCTGGCAGTTTCAAGAAGGCCATAAGGGCTGCATTATCACCCAATCGTGCAAAACCCTATCACGTATGTGATTCTTGTTATCTAAAATTAACCAAAATGATTGAATCAAATGCTATAAATAACCAGATTGAGATGGACCTAATCCAAAATCCTCCCTGTACAATTTAGCTGTAGTTGAACCCAGATTGGGATGAATCTAATATAAAATCCTCCAGACCTTTCTCCTTCAATTCTGCTCCTTCTTTTGACGATTAGATCTACCACTGAATTATACTGCTATTGATTGAAATAACCACTTGGTTTTGGTTGACCTCCTCCAACCTTTGAGATGGCTTCAAATGCTTGAACAAACCTGCAGCCTTATTTTCTGTTCATTCGTATTCGTGCAACTATAAACATTATGCAAAATTTCGTTGCAATTCAACATTTGCATCTCATGCTTGTTAGCATCAGTTTTCCAAACCTTGTATTACAGAGCCGACAGTCCCATTTGTTTCTTAATATTTCAAGGTTATTCATGACACAACCCAGTGTCCTGTTGCTCACACAACTACATCTACATAATTGTGGGGAATTTATTCATATGTGCATGTTTTTGAGCATTGTGTTGGTTGGTAACATGATTGCACTGCTGACCATATGTTGCTACTGTATATTTTATTCTAGGACTATGGGTAGTTCGTTTAACTCACAAAAAGATGTATTTAAACTGAAGGTTTCCAAATATCATCATCCTTCACATGCTGAACAAATTTTACATATCCTTCCAAGGTAGTAGTGGAGTAATTGCAGCATGGTTTGTTAGTATGCACGTAACTCTTCCTTGCAGGTTTTATATTCTTTTCAAAGAGCACAATATTTTCATCCAAATTCAGGAAAAATACGAAGAAGCTTGGATATGGTTTGGACAAATGGAAAAAAAGTAGTGGTTGGGGGGGGGCAATTATGGTAGATATGCATGTTGATGGGCCACTGTAAACAAAAAAAACCTTGCATGAATCTCATTGTTATATAGGTTATGATTATCATTCCAGTGAGGTGTTATCTCAAGAAGTTTGGGTAGTGGAGTAGTGCCGCCAAGGGAGGGGCATGCACCCTTGGGGCCCCGGGTAGAAGCCTAGTTGATCGCGATCCCAACTGCTATTGTAGCTGCGATGGTTGGGGGACATGTTGCTTGGCACACCGAGGTGCTAATCTGACGGTGTTGGCCTCGGCACTTGTGTGCTTTAGCCCGGTGCTCGAGCGCGGGCCAAGTAGTCGTGGTTGGTCGGCTAGTGTTTCGCTTGTCACTTAGAGTTAACACTCGTGTACATGCCAATGTAGGCCACATTGGCCGGTATTCTGAGTGGGAGCGCTAAGAGGGGAGTTCCGGGAAATGTGTTAATGAAGTTGGAAAAGGGACGTGAATCTCCTGTGCATAAGGAGGATTGGGCTAGTCGCGAAAATTCACGGGTTGGAATCTAGATTGTGAATCGGAAGTAGCAATTGTGAAGTGGAGCTAAGGGAATGTGTTGGGAACTTAGTTAGGATGCACTGTACCCCACCGCATGCCTACGGAGGCACCCCAACCCTAAGGTGTTTTCTTTTACCTTAGAGTAATAGTGTGAGGTCTCATCCAGACAAAGACCACAGACTATCCACAAAGCTTGGCTACTAATATCCATATCTAATCATAATAAAAATGTGATTCTTGTGAGATCAGGTTACCTAGTTTCTTTCTCTTTTGCACACATTTAAATTATATCATGCTTGTTGTTGTATACTTTTATCTAATTCGTATTGGGCAATTTTGCTCATAACGTACCTACGTGTGGATCCGCAGGTCCTCAGCAGTGAGCAGTTTGGAGATATCATGTTTAGTGCAACTTCACTACACTTCTTGTAGCACAGTTGGTAGTAGTTTTTGACTGTCTTCTTTACTTGTAGTTTCTTTCTGAAAGACATGGCATGTAATGTATAATCGTGGACATCTATATTTATGCTTACATGTATTTTTTTGTGGACATGGAAAAAGATGATAGAATGTAATGGAATTGGTAAATGGAAATACACGTGCTTGTGAACATGTTGAATACAATGAGAAGAAAAAAATATTTCCTTTGCATGTTGCTATTTTCTCCTGCTTTTGTGAATGTCAAATATTCGAATGTGGAATGTATGTGCGTGGATTGGTTTGCCGAGTACCTGGATCCGAGGGACGTCACAGATTGGTATCAGAGCAGTGGTACTCCATTCCATTTCACCCATATCGTTCCTCATTGGTATTCGAATACTGGATAGTGTGGAAGTCTTCTGACCCAACACGAGTCCACAGGAGAATAACATGTTTACATTCATGTCCATATGTCTCTCTTAAGTCAAGCAACACATCTGATGGAGGGATTGAGTGCATCTCTGCCTTAAGGGAACACTAATTTTTTTGTTAGAGTTGTGTAGGCTACCTCTCCTATATCGTAGACTCAGCAGTACAGGACCAGATGATAGAGGATGTTAGAGTTGTGCGGGAGTTTCTTGATGTGTTTCCTGGAGAATTACCTGGATTACCACTCGTACAAGTGACAGAGTTCGAGATCACGCTACTCATTCGATATCTATCCCTCCATACAGATTGACGCCAACTGAGCTCAAGGAGCTCAAAGTACAGTTGCAGAAGCTGTTGGAGAAGGGATTCATCCGCCCCAGTACATCATCATGGGGAGCACCAGTCCTTTTGTGAAAAAGAAGGATGGATCCTTGAGGTTATGCATAGACTACATACAGTTGAAAAAGAGAACAGTTGAGAACCGTTACCCACTCCCACGGGTTGATGATCTCTTTGATCAGTTGCAGGGAACAACGATGTTCTCCAAGACAAACATACGGTCGGGATACCATCAATTGAGAATCAAAGAGGAAGATGCGATGAAGTCTGCATTTCGCACTAGATATGGTCACTATGAGTTTTTGGTAATGTCGTTTGGACTCATGAATTCACCTGCCGTATTTATGGATTTGATGAACTGGATCTTCCGTCCGCATTTGGACAGATTTGTGATCGTGTTCATTGACGATGTTCTAGTGTACTCTCATGATGAACACAAGCATGAGTCTCACCTTCACACCATACTAGACACGCTTTGAGAGCACCAATTATATGTTAAATACAACAAGTGCAAGTTTTGGCTTTCTGATGTGGCTTTTTTAAGTCTCGTGATTTCAGGGGTGGGGTGTCAGATGACCCCGCCAAGATAGAGGTAGTGGTGTCTTGGGAGCGACGTAAGACGGTCACGGGGATTCGCAGCTTCCTTGGCCTCGTCGGGTACTACAGGAGGTTTGTTAGAGGGTTCTCCTAGTTGGCTCTACCCCTCACCCGGTTGACGCAAAAGGATGTGCCATTTGTCTAGAGTGACTAATGTGAGTTGAGCTTTCGAACGCTGAAAGAGCGATTTACTTCTGCACCCATCCTCACTTTTCCTTCTGGTACCTTGGACTTCACCGTGTATACAGATGCTTCCAAGGAGGGATTGGGTACAGTGTTGATGCACTGTGGACAGGTTATGGCGTACGCGTCACGACAGTTGAAGAACTATGAACGCAACTACCCCACTCACGACTTGGAGTTGGCCGTCGTAGTCTTTGCATTAAAGATATGACATCACTATTTATATGGGGTGACATTTAAGATTTTCACAGATCACAAGAGCCTCAAATACATTTTTGATCAGAAGGAACTGAATATGAGGCAAAGGCGGTGGATGAAACTGCTAAAAGATTATGATTGTACCATCTCCTACCATCCTGGTAAGGGGAAAGTGGTAGCATACGCCTTGAGTAGGCGACCATACACTGAGGGTTCGATAGCCTGGTTGTAGACTTGGGATGTGCTCACTGCACTTAGTGAGTGGCATCCATTTGAGGGCACATCCGATGCAGTGACAGTGCCAACCAAGTATAGCAGCTTGTGGGATAGGATCGTTCAAGGGTAACAGAGAGATCAGAGGATCCAAGACTTGTACCATAGATGCTTGAAGGATGAATTCGATGGATTTCGAGTATGTGAATCCATCGTATGGAAGGGGGACCGTGTGTGTATCCTAGAGGACAAGGAGCTGAGGAGAGAGATCCTGGATGAGGCGCATAGCTCGAGACTTTTCATACATCCAAGTGGCACCGAAATGTACAGAGACCTCCGAGAGCTTCTCCATGGATTTTGTCACATCATTGCCGCACACCCCTGGAGGGCATGATGCGATATGGGTCATCGTTGATCGGTTGATCAAGTCAGCACATTTCATCCCAGTCAACATGACATATACATCAGTGCAACTAGCCAAGTTATATGTTCAGCACATCATTCGGTTGCATGGGATACCCAAGGAAGTAGTGTCAGATAGAGAGTCTCGTTTCACATCACACTACTGGGGAGAGTTCATGAGAGCCTTGAGAACCGAACTGCGCATGAGTTCAGCCTATCACCCACAGACAGATGGGCAGTCTGAGAGGACCATTCAGACCTTGGAGGATCTACTATGAGCCTGCACAATTGAGTGGAAGGGATCTTGGAAGGATCACCTCCCACTAGTTGAGTTTACATACAACTATAGCTACCATGCCAGTATGGGCATGGCACCATTTGAGGCGTTGTACGAGAGGCGGTGCACCACTCCTTTATGTTGGCAATAGGTGGGTGAAAACACCATGTTCACCCCACAGATCATTGAGGAGACCTCCAGAGTGGTGGATACTGTTAGAAGGAAATCGATGACCGCTCAGAGCCGTCAGAAGAGTTACGCCGACCATCGACGTAGGGACCTTGAGTTTCAGGTATGCTATCCTACATTCGCTCCCTAATGGGTATTGTTCTTAGCCAATCCTGTGTGACTAAGTGTTTCTCATGATCATAGGTCGGGGACTTCGTATTCTTACGCGTGTCCCCAATGAGGGGCGTACAATGTTTCGGTGCAAAGGGCAAGCTAGCACCACGTTTTGTGGGGCCATTCAAAATTTTGGCCCGTGCGGGGAAAGTAGCCTACAGGGTGGCCCTTGCCCCACACCTCGAGGGAATCCACGATGTGTTTCACGTGTCGAATCTGTGGAGGTACATCCGAGATTCCCAACACGTGATCAGCTACGAGGACTTGACGGTGGAGCCAAACCTCTCCTTCCCAGAAGAGCCGGTGCAAATATTAGATCACGCGGTTAAAAAGCTAAGGCGGAAGGAGATCTTGTTAGTCAAAGTCCTATGGTGAAGTCAAGATGTTGAAGAGGCGACGTGGGAACCTGAGGCGGAAATGAGGGAGAAATACCCTCAATTGTTCACAGGTACGGAACTGAAACCATGGTCGAGTTCTTTTGAGATTTTTATGGGTTTTTCTCTCTTTGAGATTTTTATGGGCTATTTTCTCTGTGAGACTTGGGCACAATGGGGTTAAGACATTGAAATCGACTAGAGTCATCCTAAGTCTCGGGGACGAGACTTCCTTTGAGATTTTTATGATGTGAAAACCCAGAAAATCGAACAGGGATTAAAATGCAAAACCCAGCTGGATCCGGGCCTAATTGCAAATATGCTTTTATTGCAGGATCGAAAAAATTTATTTGAGTAGTCCATTGAGTAGGGCTCGTCGATAGCTTTCCAACGAGTCAAAGAATGCGAAAATCCAAGTTCGGGAGCTCGAGTTACGACCACTTTAGTGAGAGGGGGTCCACGCCATATAAGGATCCGGACCCGGATCCGAATCCAGGTTAAACCCAATAAAACCCAACCCGTCTCGCCCAAAACTCTCCCAAATCATCCCCCTTCGACCAGCAGCCTTCCTTCCTCCATTCTCCTCCCTCTCCCTCACCGGAGCATCGCTGGAGCACTTCGGATCGACGATCCGAAGCCAAAATCGAGTAGAGAAGGTCCAAGTCACCTTGTGTGCGGTTCTCGTCATCTAGCGGAGCATCGAATGCGATGTTCTTCACGGGAGGAGATTACGAGGACACAAAAACTTGAAGTATGACGTCCCCTCCCTCTTGCTGCGTTTATCCACATGATTTTCGTTCTATATTCGAGCATCATAGAGCCTTCACACCTAGTCAAATTGACGAGCTTGCGGTTGCTCATCCATCTCTGTCCGTTTCTTCTGATTTACATGTCTATGTTCACGCAAGATCTCTCATGTTCTCGTGTTGATTTGGGATTTCGATTGATCAAAGATGTGAGAGCTGCAACGAGACATAGATTACATCGATTATCTCGATTGTACTTCGTTTGAATCCCTGCTTCAATTGTGTTGTTTTATTGAGATAGTGTCGAAGGTTGGACTTCCACCTTTGACCTGTAGTTCAGCCTTTTCCCCAGAAAAATGGGAGATGCCGCACTTAGACTTCGAATGCCTAATTGATTAAATTATTTGAAAACGAGAGCTATTATAGCCCTTCCTTCTACAGATTGCTATCTCCCTAAAGATGGGGAATACTCTATGCTTTCATTCCTATTATAGTTTCCATGCTCAGTCCAGAATGTGTGATTGTTGTTAGGGTTAATTTGGATACAACAGGACATCCATATCTAGAAAGTGGCTTGAACTTCGCCTCTGCTATATGTTCGCATAAGTAGGCTTCAAGTGCTGATGAGTCCCAGTGTTCATTTTGTAGACAACCATTTGGGTTTACACGGAAAAGGCATAATTGTTAAAACTGCGGGCATGTACACTGTCATTCTGGCAGTTTCAAGAAGGCCATAAGGGCTGCATTATCACCCAATCATGCAAAACCCTATTACGTATGTTATTCTTGTTATCTAAAATTAACCAAAATGATTGAATCAAATGCTATAAATAACCAGATTGAGATGGACCTAATCCAAAATCCTCCCTGTACAATTTAGCTGTAGTTGAACCCAGATTGAGATGAATCTAATATAAAATCCTCCAGACCTTTCTCCTTCAATTCTGCTCCTTCTTTTGATGATTAGATCTACAACTAAATTATACTGCTATTGATTGAAATAACCACTTGGTTTTGGTTGACCTCCTCCAACCTTTGAGATGGCTTCAAATGCTTGAACAAAACCTGCAGCCCTATTTTCTGTTCATTCGTATTCGTGCAACTATAAACATTATGCAAAATTTCGTTGCAATCAACATTTGCATCTCATGCTTGTTAGCATCAGTTTTCCAAACCTTGTATTACAGAGCCGACATTCCCATTTGTTTCTTAATATTTCAAGGTTATTCGTGACACAACCCAGTGTCCTCTTGGTCACACAACTACATCTACATAATTGTGGGGAATTTATTCATATGTGCATGTGTTTGAGCATTGTGTTGGTTGGTAACATGATTGCACTGCTGACCATATGTTACTACTGTATATTTTATTCTAGGACTATGGGTAGTTCGTTTAACTCACAAAAAGATGTATTTAAACTGAAGGTTTCCAAATATCATCATCCTTCACATGTTGAACAAATTTTACATATCCTTCCAAGGTAGTAGTGGAGTAATTGCAGCATGGTTTGTTAGTATGCACGTAACTCTTCCTTGCAGGTTTTATATTCTTTTCAAAGAGCACAATATTCTCATCCAAATTCAGGAAAAATACGAAGAAGCTTGGATATGGTTTGGACAAATGGAAAAAAAGTAGTGGTTGGGGGGGGGGCAATTATGGTAGATATGCATGTTGATGGGCCACTGTAAACAAAAAAAACCTTGCATGAATCTCATTGTTATATAGGTTATGATTATCATTCCAGTGAGGTGTTATTTCAAGGAGTTTGGGTAGTGGAGTAGTGCCGCCAAGGGAGGGGCATGTACCCTTGGGGCCCCGGGTAGAAGCCTAGTTGATCGCGATCCCAACTGCTATTGTAGCTGCGATGGTTGGGGGACATGTTGCTTGGCACACCGAGGTGCTAATCTGACGGTGTTGGCCTCGGCACTTGTGTGCTTTAGCCCGGTGCTCGAGCGCGGGCCAAGTAGTCGTGGTTGGTCGGCTAGTGTTTCGCTTGTCACTTAGAGTTAACACTCGTGTACATGCCAATCTAGGCCACATTGGCCGGTAGTCTGAGTGGGAGTGCTAAGAGGGGAGTTCCGGGAAATGTGTTAATGAAGTTGGAAAAGGGACGTGAATCTCCTGTGCATAAGGAAGATTGGGCTAGTCGCGAAAATTCACGGGTTGGAATCTAGATTGTGAATCGGAAGTAGCAATTGTGAAGTGGAGCTAAGTGGATGTATTGGGAACTTAGTTCGGATGCACTGTACCCCACCGCATGCCTACGGAGGCACCCCAACCCTAAGGTGTTTTCTTTTACCTTAGAGTAATAGTGTGAGGTCTCATCCAGACAAAGACCACAGACTATCCACAAAGCTTGGCTACTAATATCCATATCTAATCATAATAAAAATGTGATTCTTGTGAGATCAGGTTACCTAGTTTCTTTCTCTTTTGCACACATTTAAATTATATCATGCTTGTTGTTGTATAGTTTTATCTAATTCGTATTGGGCAATTTTGCTCATAACGTACCTACGTGTGGATCCGCAGGTCCTCAGCAGTGAGCAGTTTGGAGATTATTTTTAGTGCAGCTTCACTACACTTCTTGTAGCACAGTTGGTAGTAGTTTTTGTCTGTCTTCTTTACTTGTAGTTTCTTTCTGAAAGACATGGAATGTAATGTATAATCGTGGACATCTATATTTATGCTTACATGTATTTTTTTGTGGACATGGAAAAGGATGATAGAATGTAATGGAATTGGTAAATGGAAATACACATGCTTGTGAACATGTTGAATACAATGAGAAGAAAAAAAATATTTCCTTTGCATGTTGCTATTTTCTCCTGCTTTTGTGAATGTCAAATATTCGAATGTGGAATGTATGTGCGTGGATTGGTTTGCCGAGTACTCGGATCCAAGGGACGTCACAGATTTCTTCTCTTCACTTAGAAAACTTTGAAATATTCAAATATTTCAGAAGTTTGGTTTAGAACCAAAGTTTGAAGGAAGATTAAATGAATTTGATCTAATCTAGGTAGTTAGTACCTATTAGATGAATTCATGGAATACCTTATAGAGATATGAATATTATTTTTATCTCACTCCTCCTAATGAACCTTAACTCAATAGAGTTGTAGGGAGATACAATTGATCATGTGTGACATGATTTGATCAATGATTAATCTTAGCACAATTATCTCTTAGTTCCCAGGTATATATATATGGTAGAGACTACATTATATATCCTTAATAAGGTTCCATGTGAGTAAGCTGGAATCTGGCACTAGAAAGTGCTACTTCATTAGGAAAATAAAGGATGGTATTGGATACCTACTTTATGACCTTGAGATTCTTAAAATGATCTCATCTATGAGAATGTGATTCTTAGATGATGGGACTCTTAAGAATCAAGATAAAAAATGAAGTAAAGGAACTCATTTAATCTTGAGAAGATAATGAGGCTCATGAAATCGGAAACTAAATAGACAATTAAAGATGAAACATTAATACCTCTTCAAATAAGTTTGAGGATGGATTCCATGTGTCAGTTAAATCTGATAATGATCTGACTTCATTTGATGAAGCTTCTAAAGATCATGACATTGAAAGATGGATGTTAGCAATAAAGTCTTAAATAGACTTCATATACAATTGTTGTATATGGACCCTCGAGGATCCACCTATATGGGTAAGATCCATTATGGTGTAAATGGGTCTTCAAGAGAAAGAGGGAACCTGATGAGAAGGTAGAGACCTTCAAAGCACGGTTCATAGCCATGAGCTACACATCAAAGAGAAGACATCGCTTGCGATGAGACTTGCTTTTCAGTGACCAAGCTTAAACTCATCAGAATATTGCTAACCCTAGCTACACAATTTGACTATGGCATCTTCAAGATGTGAGTCAAGATTGTATTCCTCTATGAATACCTCTTTGAGGATATTCACATAAAGTACCCCAGGGCTTCGTGGTTGAGGAAAGCAAAGTGTGCTGGCTAAAGAACTCCATCTTTGGTCTCAAATAAGCTTCTTGTAGTTGGAAAATAAGATTTGATGAAATTATAAATGTTATGATTTCAGATAGAATCTTGATGAACCATGTGAAGCTTAGTGGGAGTGCCATTGTATTCATCATGCTAAATGTAGATATCCTAATCATTTGGAATGCTCTAAGGATGATAATAGTAAGTGTTTTATAATCTGGTTGTTCCATACCTCGAGATATGATCTCAAGGATACCTCTCAGATCTTAGTTCCGAAGTTGTTCAGAAGTAAAGAAAAGAGGGTGTTGGGACCGTCACATTAATAGTATACCTTGGACATTTCCATGGAAAATTCCAAGAAATGATTCTTTCCATCAATATATGGTACTAACCTATCTAAAGGAATAGCACCTCAAAGAGTTGAGGATGTGAATGCTAAAACTGCTTGCCCTCGTGCATCAGTTTCAAGAATCCGGGTGTATGCTAGATGTGTGCAAAAGCCAGATGTCTACCTTGCAGTAGGAGTAGTAAACGGTTACTGATCCTACTTTGATGATTAAACACTTGATTGCGGTAATAACAATATCTTCAAAGATGATGTGACTTAGATCTCAAAGTCTTATCTTTAAAAGTTTAAGACCGTGTAGATAGTGATCTATAAGGGTCTTAACTGTAGATACTTTAGGAGATAGAGATCCCTAGGAATAAAGGTATAATGATAAGGATTATGGGCATACTGGTAATAATAATTACCGAGCTATAGTGTCAAGGACACTATAACAAAATTGAGTATTGGTTGCATAAGATCCAGCATTCGCATTGTATGCGAGCACTATTACTAAGGGATATGCAAGTGCCGTAAAAGGACTTGGTGTAGTCTCTTGGGAACAAAGTGACTGATCAGCTTACCTAGCTATTTTCTAAATAGGCTATGATTGTCACATGAGTGTGGGTTTAAATGATTAAGCCCATTAGTGGCTCCTTGGACTAGTGGGAGATTGTTGGACATGCGAGCCCATGGCGAGCGATTATGCAATAAATGTTATTGCGAGTATCATTCCCTGATCTGAATTGAAGAATAAATAATTTGCATAATAGGCCCTTTAGTACAATTAGGGTTATGTACCATGGCCATCTTAATGATCATACACCCGTTGATTCAATTATTGAATCATAGAGGCTGGTGCTTGGATGAATATCTAAAGAGTTAGATTGAGGACTCATCAAGCACCATCAAATGATTGTTGAGATATGATCTCCAGCCTGAGTAGGAGATGGCAATCATTTCTCATTTAGGCTGATATCTGACCGACCTCTTTATGCAGATCATCTGCATATGAATAGAGATTCGGAGGTTTTAGATTAGTTAGTTCAAAGAGTTGACTTAACGAGATTGAGATATCCAAAGTCCTATAACGTAAGCTATCATGATATAGGCACGCATCCTCTGATCGGAGATACATGTGTTATTATATGTCTGAGTATGTACATTTGGCAGACCAATAAGTTGATGACCTAGTCAAGGTCTATACACCGGCGCGCTGGTGTGCATATAAGGGCATATGAGTAATACGATCTCTCAAAGGGATCATACATGTTCAGTTACTAAACCGGAAGACATGATCTCGCTCATGAGATATTGGGAAGGATCAATTCCGTGCACGTTCGTCTCACTTTGGAAGCTTAACTGAATTTGTAGGTTTGATATATACTTTTAGAAAGTATATGATCAAGACCTAGGTATGATATATGCTTTTGGAAAGTATATGATCGATACTGACTCCCAATGATCGAATGAGAGACTTAATGATAAATCCCTGAATTAGACAGTGTAAAATTGATCTTATACTTCGGGTTTATTCTGAGTCTTCCAGTATGCAGGATGTACATGTATTGGGAATACCTGAGGGTGATGTGATCATAAACGGCTGTATAACCATGACGCTTCCATTCCTAGGGAGTGATGAAATGGGTCTGGATTTTAGTGACTCCTCTCAGTAGAGAAGTAATCTGATCTTAGTCCAAATGTTGGACATTGATATGAATGTGATTCAGATTCAATAAGAAGATTAGATTTGTGGTCTTGATTTAATCAAGCATCTATGGGAGGCCAGAGATCTGGATTTGAGATGTGATCTCAATATCCACGTCACAATACGTGGAACAATACAATTGCCCTGTCCTTATCTCCAAGTATCCGCGGAGAAAGCGCATTATCCTTGAAAATATTCAGGATAATTTTATTGTTGATATATGTATCCGAGCATTGAGAAAATGGATAATTAAATGTGAATTAATTATCATGATTAATATGAATTCAATTCATATTATAAAGAGAGTTATCGAAGTGATTCATATTATTTGGGAACATGAGAATAGAGATTCAAGATGATTAAATGTGATTTAATTATCATGGATATGAATAATGTGGATATTACTATCAATATTAATCATATATGTTATAAATGTGATTTATAATATATTAGAGAGAGCTATTTGTAATTTACAATTGTTAATTAAATGTCGATGTGAATTGGATTCACATTGGACATTAAATTGAAAATGTAATTTACATTTTATTTTGGGTTGTGAATATGATTCACAAATTTCAAATGGCAAGATTGCAATATTCACAAAATGATTATGAATTATTTTGTAGAATAATTTACAACAATTGTTGTTGTAAAATTGGAGATACATGGAATTATGTAATCTAAGAAGATTACATTTGAGAAGCCTCCTTCCATATTAGACGGAAGGGACGACCACCAATTCCTATTAGGAAAGGGTCGCCGTCCGCTCCATAAACATGGAAGGAGGCACTCTCCTTTCCATTATCTCCATATGTTGTTGATTTAATTTTGGGATTGATTTATACTGATTTATCAATATATATTTAATCTAAATTAATTGTTGTTGGTTTTTACCAACACAAATCTTAGCCATTAAAAGAAACACAAATCAATGAGAGCCATTGGATTTGTGTTTCCCATGGATTGAGATCCATGGATCCCAAAATATTATAAAAGGAGAGGCACCCCTTTGCTCTTCTTTACACACAAGAGAACATAAGTCTCTCTCTCTCTCACGTCATCCCTCTCTCTTCCTCTCTCATGGCCATCCACCATAGATGCCCTAGAGAGAGTCTCCATCGCCGCAGTGTCATCATTATGCTAGCCGATCATTTGCTCGTGGATCTCCGTCTCCTTCGGTGCGCCTCGCTCGTGAGGAAGATGTCGGATCTCGTGTGTCGAGATCAGGAGATTCGCCGCTTGGATCATCAACATGGATTGCGGGAAGCACGCATTTCATCAACACGCTCGCAAGCGTCTCCTCCGTCGGATCGGACTTGAGACATGAGGTCTCTTCATTTAGATACTCGATCGCAACCATGCTTCAAGAGGTAATCCTATTACTTTTTTGTGGTTTAGACGAAACGATCCCAGAAGTGTTCTTGGATCATGTGGTTTCGTCACATAAAAAAAATTAATTTCCGCTGCATAGAACAACTAGCGCGACTAGTCATTCCTCGTCATATTCGATACGATGCTCACGCTTCCGTGATGCGCTTGAGGATTTATCCCATATCCTTCAGTTCGTTGTAGAACATAGGTGTCTGAAGGCCTTTGATCTCTCGAAGATGAAGATGTGTGCCTCGCCTATTATACAAGATCCTGACTAGTCTCTCCCCTTTGAGATCATGACTGATGCTCCAGATTTCGTTATAGGATCTGTGCTAGGACAACGTCGAGAGAGGACACCATTTGCGATCCACTACATGAGAAAAGTATTAGACCCTACACAAGAACTACATCGTGATTGAAAAAGAAATACTCCTTGTAATATGGGCCTTTGAGAAGTTCAGGTCATTTATTTTGGGATCTAAGATGGTAATTTACACTAATCACACAACTATTTGGTACTTAAAGGAAAAGAAGGACGTGAAGGTGCATCTTATTAGGTGGATTTTTCTCCTCCAGGAGTTTGATTTGGAGATAAAAGATAAACCTATAATAAAGAATGTTGCGGTTGATCACCTTTCATAAATTGAGCTTAAGGATTATCCTGATTATGAGTATATTAGAGAGATCTTCCCAGACGAGTCAATTTGTGCTATTGACTCACTACCATGATATGCTAACATGGTGAACTTTCTTGTATCCAAGCAGGTTCTCCAAGGTTGGACTAAGAGTGGCATTGACCGACTGAAGTCGAATTCGAGGAGATACCATTGGGACGACCTGTTCTTTTTATTTAAAGGATTGGATTGTGTTTACTGAAGGTGTATTCCCTAGGAGGAATGATAGAGTGTCCTCATGTACTCTAATTCTCTTGAAGGTGGAGGACACCATTTAGGGAAGAAAATTGCTCATAAAGTACTCCGATGCTGATTGTATTGGCCCGACACTGTTCAGAGATGCTATTGATTTTGTATGGTCATGCCCGATTTGTCAGAGGATGGGAGGAACAGTTGGACAAAGAGATGAGATGCCAATGCATACAGTGATTATTTGTAATGTTTTTGATGAATGGGGTATTTATTTTATGTATCCCTTTCCTAACAACCAAGGACACGAGTACATCTTGTTAATGATTGATTATTTGACTAGGTGGGTGGAGCTATCCCAACCCGAAATGTAGATAGCTAGACTATCTGCAAGTTTGTGAGAGACCACATTATTACCAGGTTTGGGGTACCAAAAATTCTGATATCCGATGGGGGTAGCCACTTTGTGAACCAAGATGTGAGATCTTTAGCGAAGGACTATGGATTTGTGCACTGGCTTACTAGTCCTTACCACCCACAATCCAATGACATGGCATAGGTTTCGAACAGAGAGATGAAGAGTATTTAGCAGAAGTTGGTTCGTCCTGATAGGAAGAATTGGTCATTGCTTTTGGACCAACTTCTGTGGGTTTATAGGACAACCTACAAGACAACATTTGAGCACTTAACCAGAATGAACTATGGCAAGCCATGTCATTTCCCGCAGAGCTGATTCACAAATTCGAATGGGCAATTAAGCAGATTAATTGGAGTTGTCACCTAGGGAAGCTTTGTCGTGAATTGAACTTGAATGAGCTCGTGGAAATCTGGAATAGGGCATATGGTAATAATTTGATTTATAAGGACAAATTGAAGAGATGGAATGATCGACACATTAGGTGCGAAGACTTTATCCCTGGGCAAAAGGTATTGTTGTTTAATGATTGGTTAAATATGTTCCACAGGAAGCTCAAATCTAACTGGACGAGTCCCTACGTTGTTAAGGAAGTACACAGTAATGGAAGTATAGAGATAACTGATCTCACAGATGGTGCACGATCCTCTATGATAAATGGACAACCGTTGAAGCATTTTGTATATTCTAAAGAGTAGTTAGTCCAAGTTGATGTCATTAGCTTCATGTAGAGTGATCACAGAGCATATATATCTGATTACTCTTATTGAAGATGCAGCACCTAGATTCAACATCTTGGAAGATTCACTCACTCTTGTACACATGATTTATTCATTCTTTTAGAGCTTAGGTTCTTTCTTGTGTAGATACTAACTCCATACTTAGGCTATTGAAACCCTACGTATAGGGGGAACCTCCGCTCTTGCTTGTATATTCTTGTATGTATCCCTATTCATTCCCTTCTTTGTGTTGTCTTCGTACATTCTCATTCTTCATTGATCACTTCTGCTTTCTTTCTACATTTAGGCTATTTCAAGCCTAAGTATAGGGGAAAACCTGTCAGTTCTTGTATGTCCTTTTATATTTAGTCTGAGCTATGGCTTCATATCACTTTGTGGTATGAGGACATAGCAAAAGCTAAGTATAGGGGTATGTTGTATATATTGTATATGTATTATAGCCATAACTTTTATTTTGAAAAATTTCAAACTTTTTTGGGCAAGGATATAAGTATTTTTAAACTAATTTGTATACAAATTTTGAAAATCGTTTATAAATATGTTATACTATTTTGAAAGATGTTTGAAAATGGGAATTTTACTTGTTTTAAAAATCACTTGAAAAATATTTGGAAAAGCTATATATTATGTGACATGGTTTGGAAATTATTTTCGAAAAATACTTTCAAAAAATAGGATAAAATGAGAATAACTTTTGTTTGTAAATACTTCTAACTTTTTAAAAAAACTAACTAATAAGTTAAGTCAATTTATGCTTCTAACCTTTTAAAAAACTAACTAATAATTTAAGTCAATTTGGCCCCTGACACTTACACTTTCACACAAGACTTTTGTTGTTCAAGGACACTTGGTTTTGAGGTCTTAAGATTCAGAGTTAACCAACCTTAATAATTAGGATCTTGGACTTAATTATTCATACTTTCTTGATATAAAAGATTTGAATTCTATATTGCGTACTTATTCTCCTTCTTAAGAATATGACATGCACTTCACATGCATGATTGCAATTATGATGAGAGGAGTTGAGTTTTTACCTAAGGGACTGGGATGAGTGATTTGAGTCTGGATCTGATTTTATGATGCTCGAGGATGGGATAAAATCGATGAAGCCTTCGTAAAACCTGAGTGTCAACAACTATTTGCTGACATGAGAGATTTCTTATACCAAACTCCTGATATACCTGTGCTAGGGTGTGATGAAATTAAAATTTTGTTAATCAGTGTGCGCCGACTTTGATAAAAGCAGTGGAGCTAGCCAAAAGCAAAAGAGAAAGGAAGAAATATTGAAAGGAAAGCTCTCACCATACAAAGTCAAATTTCAAAGAGCTTCCATCAAAGGCGCGCGCTTCCAATCATTGCGAAGTGTACACTTGGACCACCGCTATTATGACCAAGAGTTGGGCTAGCACCTAAAAAGGGCTCTGAATCATAAATGCTACAAGCATGGGTGTAGAAAGCATATTAGATACTTAAAAAAGGCACATCGCAGTATATTCCCCGGATAACAAGTGCTGATGACTCCAACTTCTCTTGACGGACGCACTGATCAACACCAGAAAAAATACATAAACGTCATGTTAATAAGGCACTCGAGCAATTCCTTGTTCCAATGAGAGAAGAGATGAATTGACACAAACCTATTCCCTTCCATCTATCGGTCATTCATATTCACTTTTTAAGGCTGAAAAGCTAAAGAGAAGGTGGATTGATTTTCCAAACTAGTTTAATCCCAAATGTTGAGGATTGGGTCCTTAGGAGAGTCTCTAGGACTGGAACCTGTGATGGCACTTTAACTCTTCTCTTTTAACAACAGTCCACACTTTAATATTATATCCTTACTATCTATGTATACCAGAGAGTCTAAAGATTGAGGAAGTTAGATACCTTTTGACTAAGGTCGAGTTCAACTTAGAATTTTAGGTCAACAGAGACTGAGAGTCCTTGAATGAATTGAGTCTTGTTCTTCACTAACACAATCGGGGGCATGTCCAACTTATTCTTTATTCTTTTCTCTAGGACAAGCATAGTTTAAGTACAAGGGGGATGATGAATATGTGATTCATCATATTTTTTTATTTTTTATTATCCTCCTTATTTAAACTATTCATTAAAATCAATGCATAATTAACTCAAATTAACTTATGATTTAGTGTAATTATCTAACCCTAATTAAGTGTATATATATTGTACATTTTTTGTCTAATTTATCTGGATTCCTTTTATTTCAAAATTATAAAAAAATTAGATAAATATTGTATATATTTATTTTAGATTTAAAAAGAAATTAAAATACAAAAATCAAAGCCATTAAAAACCAAGTGTTTTTATTCCATAAAAATATTTCCAAAATATTTCTCCCTTTATTTGACATATTTTGTGTTTTTTGTCAACATGAAACTTGTAGATCTCATCCACATCTACAACTTTCATGTTTTGAGTATTTCTTTATTTTGCATGTAAATATTTGTTTCATATTTTTTCTTTATTTTCCATATTTTTCTTTTATTTTATTGGGCAACATAGTGCTCACTGGAGCCGCCATGCGACCCGCAACTTGTCATGCAGTAGAGACTGCAATATATATCCTGAATAAGATTCCTAGCAAATCTGTACCTAAGACTCCTCATGAGCTCTGGTATGGAACCAAACCTAGTGTTAATCACTTGATGGTTTGGGGTTGCTTGGTTCATACGAAGAACATGGACACAAGTAAGCTAGAATCTCGCACTCGTGAGTGTTACTTCATTGGGTATGTTAAAGATGGTATTGGATACCAGCTCTATGACCCTGAGACCCAAAAGGTTTATGTCTCTAGAGATGTGAAATTTCTGGAGGATGATTTCCTTAAAGGTCAAGACAAAAGTGAAGTAGAGGAACTCATAGAATCCCCTGAGGATTCTGAGCTTCTTAGACCAGAAACTGAAGAAGTAAATAAAGATGAAACGCCAATACCTCTTCGAAGGAGTTCGAGGGTGGTTGCACCACCTGAAAGGTATGGATTCCATGTGTCAAGTGAAACTGACAATGATCCTAATTAATTTGATGAAGCACTCGCGATCATGACATGGATAGATGGATGCTAGCAATGAAGTCAGAAATTGACTCCATGCATAAGAATGGTGTAAGGACCCTAGAGGATCCACCTAAAGGGGTAAAACCCATTGTGTGTAAATGGATCTTCAAGAGAAAAAGGGGACCTGATGGGAAAGTAGAGACTTTCAAGGCACGGCTTGTAGCCAAGGGCTACACACATAGAGAAGGCATCGAATATGATGAGACATTCTCTCCTGTGGCTATGCTTAAATCCATCAGGACACTGCTAGCTATAGATGCATATCTTGACTACGACATCTGGCAGATGGACGTCAAGACGGCTTTCCTCAATCGATACCTCGAGGAGGATATCTATATGGATCAGCCCCAAGGCTTCATAACTGAGGTTGGCAAAGTATGCAAACTGAAGAAATCCAGCTATGGGCTCAAGCAAGCTTCTCGTAGCTGGAACATCATATTTGACGAAACCATAAAGAGTTATGATTTTGTGCAGAATCCTGATGAATCTTGTGTGTACAAGAAGCTTAGTGGGAGCACCATTGTGTTCATCATGATTTTCATAGATGACATCCTTATCATTGGGAATGATACAAGGATGATGACCAGTTGAAGATTTGGCTATCCCATACCTTTGAGATGAAAGATCTTGGAGAAGCCTCTTACATCTTAGGCCTGAAGTTGTTCAGAAACCGAGAAAAGAGGATTTTGGGAATGTCACAACATGGATACATTATGAAGATTCTTGAACGATTCCGTATGGATAGTTCCAAGAAAGGATTCCTACCTTTAAGACATGGTATGCACCTGTCTAAAGGAATGGCTCCTCAAACTATTGAAGAAAAGAAAGCCATGGCTGGATGCCCTTATGCCTCAGCTGTAGGAAGCTTAATGTATGCCATGATGTGTATTAAGCCAGATATCTGCCAAGTAGTAGGAGTGGTAAGTCGTTACCAATCCTGCTATGGAGAGCAACACTGGAATGCAGTAAAGAACATATTCAAATATCTAAGATGGACACAAGATTACATCTAGGTCAATGGAGATGGTGATCTCCAAGTCTTGTCATATACAGATTCTGACTTCCAATCGGATATTGATGATCGAAAGTCAAGATCAGGGTTTGTATTCCTGTTGAATGGTGGTGCAGTGAGCTAGAGAAGCAAGAAGCAGGACACTACAACAGATTCAACAACAGAAGCCGAGTACATTGCCGCATCAGATGTTGCAAAGGAGGCGGTGTGGTTGCGCAAGTTCGTCCTGGAGCTTGGCGTAGTTTCCTCTGACACTCCCATCCCGCTACTCTGTGATAACACGTGAGCCATTGCCCAGGCAAAGGAACCCAGATGGCATCAGAAGAGCAAGCACGTAGAAAGGAAATACCTCATCATTCAGGAGATTCAAAAGTGTGGTGACATCATCATCACCAAGGTGGCCTCTACCGACAACGTTGCTGATCCTCTTACCAAACCTCTGACACAGAAGGTTTTTGACCGGCATGTAATGAGTATGGGTTTAAGGATTGTTCCTGAATGGTTCTGAGGGCTAGTAGGAAATTGTTAGCAATGTGAGCCCGAGGCGAACCATTCCTACAATAAATGTTATTGTAATAAATGATTTATCAATAAAAGTTATTGATTATGGTTCACTCCCCTTTCTAAGATTGATTGAATGAATGCACTATAAGGTCCCTCTATACAATAAGGGTTATGTACCATGGCCAACTTGATAATCATGCAGCTGTTGATTCATTGATTGAATCATAGAGGCTGATGCTTGGATGAATATCTAAGGTGTTAGATAGAGGACTCATCAAGCATCATCAAATGATTGTCAGGTGATGATCTCCATCCCGAGTAGGAGATGGCAATCCTTTCTCATTAGGTTGATATCTGATCGACCTCTTGATGCAGTTCCTCTGCATGGGAATAGTGATTCGGAGGTATCAGATTAGTTGAGTCAACGGGTTGACTTAACGAGATCGAGATAACCAAAGACCTGTGTTGAATGCTGTCACAACACAGGCAAACATCATCTGACTAGAGACTAATGTATTTTTATATGTCTAAGTGTGTACATTTGGCAGACCAATAGGTTGATGACCTAACCAAGGTCTATACACCGGCGAGCTGGTGTGCATGTAAGGACATATGTGTAATACGATCTCTCAAAGGGATCATACATGTTCACTTGTGAACCGGGAGATATGGGCTCACTCATGAGGTATTGGGACTGATTAAATTCCATGCATGGTCGTCATGCTTTGGAAGCATGACATGAATTTGAAGGTAAGATATATGCTTTGTGAAAGCATATGATATGTACCAAATCCCAAGGACCAAGATTGAGAAACTTAGTGATCAAACCCTGAAGATGATAGTGTAAAAGTGATCTATATCTTCAGGATGATCATAGGTCTTCCAGTATGCAGGATGTAAAGGTATTGGTAATACCTGAGGGTGATTTGATCATAAACGATTGTATAACCATGACGCTTCCATTCCGAGGGAGTGATGAAATAGGTCTGGATTTTTATGACTCCTCTCAGTAGAGAAGTAACCTAATCTTAATCCTTGTATTGGACATTTATCTGAATGAGATTCAGATGCAATGAGAAGATTAGGTTTATGGCTTTAATCAAGCATCAACGGGAGGTCCATAGGATCCAGATTTGAGATGTGATCTCAATATCCATGTCACTATACGTGGAACAATAAAATCGCCCTGTCCTTATCTCCAAGTATCTGAGGAGAAATTTCATTATTCTTGAAGGGTTCGAGAATAGTTCCAAAGATCTAAGCATTGAGAAATTGATGATTAAATGTAATTTAGTTATCTTGATATGTGTGAAAATTATCCAATATAATTAAATATGATTTAATTATTATGGATAAGAATAATATGGATAGTAATATCCAATTATTAATAATATATTGTAAATGTGATTTATAATGTATTAGAGAGAGCTAATTATAATTTATATTTTTGATTAATTATTAATGTGTATTGGATACACATTGTGTAATTAATTGAAAATGTAAATTGTATTTTGTTTTGGGTTGTGAATGTGATTCACAATTTTCCAATGGCAAGACTGCAATATTCTCAAAATTAATTGTGAAATATTTTTTGGAGAATAAATCACAACAAAAGTTGTTGAATTAAATAATAGAGAATTTCATGGAGATATGCAATCTCATGATATTTCATGAGATTGCCCCACTTGGAAACAAGTGGACGGCTACCAAGTCCTACTTGGGATTGGTTGCCGTCCACTATATTCCAATGGGAGATGATATCTCCATGGAATTTGCCTCCTTATTTGATCGGTTTAATTTTAGGATTGATGTATATTTCATTTGTCAAATATATTTAATCTAAATTAATTCATAAGTTGTTGGCTTTTACCAAAAACAATCTTGACCATTGGATTGATCATAAATCAATCTCAACCATTGATTTTATGAGTCCCATGGATTGAGATCCATGGATCCCAAAACCCTATAAATAGAGAGGCATACCATGCCCTCTAGGGCTAAGCTTTTGAAGAATATCTCTTTCTTTCTTCCTTCCACACGCCAGCCCTCTCTCCCTCTTCTTGGTGGCCGTCCACCAAACCTTGGTGGGAGATAGCCGTTGTCGCCTACGTCACCACGCCGCCGCTTCGACGTTCTACAGTTCTCCGTCTTCTTGGAGTGCTACTCTCATGAAGAAGACGATCGATCTCGTACGATGAGATCAGGAGTTCCCATGCTTGGATCAACTCGTTGGATGGCGAGGATCACACGACTCATCCCCGCGCTCGCAAGCTTCTTCTCCAACGATCGCACTTGAGACAGGAGGTCTTTTTTTTTCGTAGAGACTCGATCAACCACGCTTCGAGAGGTATTCCTTCTACTTGTTGTTGTTATAGATGAAACGATCCGAGAATCGTTCTTGGATTATGTGGTTTCATTGCCTGAAAAAATTTAAATTCCGCTGCACCGAACAACTAGTACGACTAGTCGTTCTTTGTCGTATTCGATATGACGCTCACGCTTTCGTGATGCACTTGAGGATTATTCCATATCCTTCAAGTGGTATCAGAGCCTTAGGTTGAAGATTTTGGATACGATCTGCAAACCTAGGACGACGTGGGTTCGTAGAGGTCGCGAAAGTTTTTGTCGCATTTAATTTTCGCAATTCTGTTTAGTGAATAAATTCGGCCTTGTTTAAATTGTTTAGACACGAATTAATCACTTGTATTTTGTTTCCCATTAAATAAGAAACCATAGGATCTGAGTTTACGTAATTTGGATTCCGTTTTCTCGAGATATGGTTGTTTCAATGAACATGTATGCACTGCTACGGGAACTGCAAATCTTAACATAATTAATGAGTTAATTAATGTTTTGATCTGCATCGAAATGTGTGAAATATCACTTAGGTTCTGTCCTAAATCAAATTAGCAATCTTTGAAAATTTATTTGTCTAATTTGGATTTAAATTGATTGAGATATGTTAATTTTAGTAAGTAGGGGTCACTGCTGAAATTCAGTCCTAATCAAGAACCATGTGATTGTCAATTAATGAAATTAATGGTTGATTTCAAGAAATAATTATGGAAAATATTTGAGAAATATTGTAAGATGATTATTTGCTTAATTGACTTAGTCTCAACCAATAAATTGATTAGATTTGATCTAAGTCATAATTGGGAATACAATCATCAAACTCATTGGTTGAATAGGATTGGGAATTTGTCTAACAAATTTCCTTATAATAAAAAATATTTTGATTATTATTATATGGTATAATTTTGGTTGAAGAACCAATGATCATCTCAAGTACAAATTGATCTATTTGGCATTATCCTTTCCCGAGGTGGATATGGTGTCTAGTCGGAGATCGCTGGGGTAGCGGGTTGCAACGTATGTGGTCCGTCCTACTCTCGTCGGTACTGGCCATGACAGTGGGTAGGGACTTGATAATGTCGAAGAAATCAAGATGTATTTTCTAATTATTAAAATTCGAATTAATATGTACTTTGAGAATAATACCATATATATATTCAAGTAAAACGATCAAGTTTGTTGATTGAATTGGATTGATAATTAATTTAATATGATTGAATTAATTATGTCCAATTAAACATTCTATTATGAATAGAGTTGTTGATTCCCTTGGAAGAATTAATTACATGAATATGATTCATAATAATTAATTAAAAAAATGAATATGAGATGGAAGATCACACAAGTGACATCCATGGTCTCCCGTCAAGGCGAAGGGTTTCGTCGTCAGATATTATATGTAGGAGACGCATGTCCGAAGTGACAACTTCTGCATATGATCCATTTGGATCAGGCTCGTCGCTTCTCGAAAGAGTAAGGACGTATGCGTAGTGACCCCAATATCGGGTCCTCATATTATTGGGGCGATATTGGATTGCGCATAACGAGTTGTATTCCTGTTGATGGTTGGTACAATTAATGACAGGTAAACATCACCTTAGGGGTAATGGGCCCGGGTATTAAAGACTGAATTGGGAAATGCAAGTTGGAATTGCAAGGCGGAATGTGTTCCCGCTTCTCTTTATTGGAGTCATAGATTCTCATATTATTGGGATATGACAAAGATAAAGAGGAGATCCCAGTTCTTGCTTGAGATATAGTGGTAAGTATATCTCGTACTTTGAAAGTGATTAGGGAATAAACTTTCATAGTTGACAGAGCAAGACTAATTTGATTTAAAATGCCTTAATCAAATATCATAAATTGAATGTATGATTATATGTTCTAATATAGTGCATTCTTAATTTCAGAAAATGAAGTCCATGAACCCACTAAGCAGGCTTCTGGAGGTCAACCAGTTGACCAGACCAATTTACTCGGATTGAATCCGTAATTTGGAGCTTGTTCTCTCGGCTGAGCGCATAAGTTATGTGCTCTCAGAAGACAAGCATGAAAACCCTAAATCAAAGGAAGAAAAAGCATAGAATGACAAGTATGATGAAGATCATGCCTTGGCTAGATGCTATATCTTGGGTTCTCTCTCCAATGTTCTTCAGAAACAACATGTGGAGATGAGTGCTTGCCAGGAGATAATGAAGAATCTGAAAGATATGTTTGGTGACATTAACCGCACCCATCGATACAACGTTAGGAAAGAACTCGTTCGCTGCAAGATGCAGGAAGGAACTTCAGTCCGTGAACATGTACTCAAAATGTTTAGGTACTTGTCGGAGCTGGAGACTCTTGGGGCAACCATGGATGCAGACATGCAATCTGATTTCATTCTGCTGTCATTGCCCAAGTTTTTCAATAACTTTGTGGTTTCATTCCACATGAACAAGCTGGAATTGACAAATGCTGGGCTTCTTGCTGCATTAAAGTCTGCAGAAGAGTAATGAAGAAAGATGGTCCCGCTGGCAGTGCAATGGTTGCACAGGTCAGAGGGAAGCGCGGTCGGAAGTAAGGTTCTCGGAAGGGCCCATCCCAGAAGAGAAAGAAGAAGGGACAAGGTGTTGGCTCATCTTCCAACGCATCCACTCTAATGGCGTCGAAGGAAATCAACGTCTGTCACCACTGCAAGAAGTCGGGAACTGGAGGCGTAATTGCCCGGATTACCTGAAGTCGGTCGACAAAGGTAAAGCCCCATCAGGAATGAAATCTACTTTTATCATTGAAACCAGTTTTTCTTGTTGGACGAGAAGAAAGTTGGGTTGTTGATTCTGGTGCTTCTGTTCATGTATGCAATTTGTTGCATTTGTTTCAGGAAACTAGAAAACTTGAAGAAGGGGAGATAGTCATCCAGATGGGATCTGATGCAAGTGTTGCAGCAGTCGCCGTCGGGACTTGTCGGCTATCATTATCTAGTGGTAGAGTCCTAGTACTTAAAGAGTGTCTTTATGTACCTGAAGTCAGAAGGAATTTGATATCTGTATATAAGCTAGTTAGAAGTGGATATTCATTCTTTTTTTGTAATAAATTAGTCATAAATCATTATGATAAATATATTGCAGATGGTATTTGGACTTCTGATGGACTTTATGAATTGTGCATTAATGAGCATGTCATCAATGTTACAACCACTAATAAAAACCCTAAGAGATCCAGGGAGAATAAAAATCATTCAAATATGTTTTGGCATCAAAGGCTTGGTCATTTATCTGTTGATAGGATCAATAGATTGATAAAGGATGAACCTATGGATTTTCTACAGGTTCAATCTTTACTTACTTGTAAGCATTGCATTCGAGGTAAAATGACTAGGATGCCTTTCCATAACAAGGTTACAAGATGCGAAGGTATTATTGACCTAATACATACCGATGTATGTGGTCCCTTCAATACCGTGACTCGAAATGGATATCGATATTATTTGACATTTATTGATGACCATTCGCGATACGGGTTTGTCTTCCTATTACGTCATAAATCTGAAACCTTTGAAAAGTTTAAAGAATTCAAGTCTTTGGTTGAGAACCAAACCGATATGAAGATTAAACGAATTCGATCTGATCGAGGTGGCGAGTACCTCACAGATGAATTCAAGGAATACCTTAAAGAGAATGGAATTGTCTCCAATCTCACTACTCCTGGAACTCCCCAACTCAATGGTGTTGCTGAAAGACGCAATAAGACCATCATGGATATGGTCCATTCAATGATGAGCAAAGCACATTTACCATTTAGTTTATGGGGATATGAAGTAGAGACTGCAATATATATCCTGAATAAGATTCCTAGTAAATCTGTACCTAAGACTCCTCATGAGCCCTGGTATGGAACCAAACCTAGTGTTAATCACTTGAGGGTTTGGGGTTGCTTAGTTCATGCGAAGAACGTGGACACAAGCAAGCTAGAATCTCGCACTCATGAGTGTTACTTCATTGGGTATGTTAAAGATGGTATTGGATACAAGCTCTATGACCCTGAGACCCAAAAGGTTTTTGTCTCTAGAGATGTGAAATTTCTGGAGGATGATTTCCTTAAAGGTCAAGACAAAAGTGAAGTAGAGGAACTCATAGAATCCCCTGAGGATTCTGATCTTCCTAGACCAGATTCTGAAGAAGTAAATAAAGATGAAACACCCATACTACTTCGAAGAAGTTCGAGGGTGGTTGCACCACATGAAAGGTATGGATTCCATGTGTCAAGTGAAACTGACAATGATCCTACTTCATTTGATGAAGCACTCGCGGATCATGACATGGATAGATGGATGCTAGCAATGAAGTCAGAAATTGACTCCATGCATAAGAATGGTGTATGGGCCCTAGAGGATCCACCTAAAGGGGTAAAACCCATTGGGTGTAAATGGATCTTCAAGAGAAAAAGGGGACCTGATGGGAAAGTAGAGACTTTCAAGGCACGGCTCGTAGCCAAGGGCTACACACAGAGAGAAGGCATCGACTACGATGAGACATTCTCTCCTGTGGCTCTGCTTAAATCCATCAGGACATTGCTAGCTATAGCTGCATATCTTGACTACGACATCTGGCAGATGGACGTCAAGATGACTTTCCTCAATGGATACCTCGAGGAGGATATCTATATGGAGCAGCCCCAGGGCTTCATAACTGAGGATGGCAAAGTATGCAAACTGAAGAAATCCATCTATGGGCTCAAGCAAGCTTCTCATAGCTGGAACATCAGATTTGACGAAACCATAAAGAGTTATGATTTTGTGCAGAATCCTGATGAACCTTGTGTGTACAAGAAGCTTAGTGGGAGCGCCATTGTATTCATCATGCTTTACATAGATGACATCCTTATCATTGGAAATGATACATGGATGATGACCAATGTGAAGATTTGGCTATCCCATACCTTTTAGATGAAATATCTTAGAGAAGCCTCTTACATCTTAGGCCTGAAGTTGTTCAGAAATCGAGAAAAGAGGATTTTGAGATTGTCACAACATGGATACATTAAGAAGATTCTTGAACGATTCTGCATGGATAGTTCCAAGAAAGGATTCCTACCTTTAAGACATGGTATCCACCTATCTAAAGGAATGGCTCCTCAAACTTTTGAAGAAAAGAAAGCCATGGCTGGATGCCCTTATGCATCAGCTGTAGGAAGCTTAATGTATGCCATGATGTGTACTAGGCCAGATATCTGCCATGCAGTAGGAGTGGTAAGTCATTACCAATCCTGCTATGGAGAGCAACATTGGAATGCAGTAAAGAACATATTCAAATATCTAAGATAGACGCAAGATTACATCTTGGTCTATGGAGATGGTGATCTCCAAGTCTTGGGATATACAGATTCTGACTTCCAATTGGATATTGATGATCGAAAGTCGACATCAGGGTTTGTATTCCTGTTGAATGGTGGTGCTGTGAGCTGGAGAAGCAAGAAGCAGGACACTACAACAGATTCAACAACAGAAGCTGAGTACATTGCCACATCGGATGCTGCAAAGGAGGCGGTGTGGTTGTACAAGTTCGTCCTGGAGCTTGGCGTAGTTTCCTCTGATACTCCCATCCCACTACTTTGTGATAACACGGGAGCCATTGCCCATGCAAAGGAACCCAGATGGCATCTGAAGAGCAAGCACGTAGAAAGGAAATACCACATCATTTGGGAGATTCAAAAGCATGGTGACATCATCATCATCAAGGTGGCCTCTACCGACAACGTTGCTGATCCTCTTACCAAACCTCTGACACAGAAGGTTTTTGACCGGCATGTAATGAGTATGGGTTTAAGGATTGTTCCTGAATGGTTATGAGGGTAGTGGGAGATTGTTAGCAATGTGAGCCCGAGACGAACCATTCCTACAAATAAATGTTATTGTAATAAATGATTTATCAATAGAAGTTATTGATTATGTTTCACTCCCCTTTTTGAGATTGATTGAAAGAATGCACAATAAGGTCCCTCTGTACAATAAGGGTTATGTACCATGGCCAACTTGATAATCACACAATTGTTGATTCATTGATTGAGTCATAGAGGCTGATGCTTGGATGAATATCTAAGGAGTTAGATAGAGGACTCATCAAGCATCATCAAATGATTATCAAGTGATGATCTCCAGCCTGAGTAGGAGATGGAAATCTTTTCCCATTAGGCTGATATCTGATCGACCTCTTGATGCATGTCCTCCGCACGGGAATAGTGATTCGGAGGTATCAGATTAGTTGAGTCGATGGGTTGACTTAACGAGATCGAGATAACCAAAGACCTATGTTGAATGCTGTCACAACACAAGCAAACATCCTCTGACCAGAGATAGATGTATTGCTATATGTCTAAGTGTGTACATTTGGCAGACCTATAGGTTGATGACCTAACCAAGGTCTATACAGCGGCGAGCTGGTGTGCATGTAAGGACATATGTTTAATACGATCTCTCAAAGGGAACATACAGGTTCACTTGTGAATCGGGAGACATGAGCTCACTCATGAAGTATTGGGACTGATTAAATTCCATGCATGGTCGTCATGCTTTGGAAGCATGACATGAATTTGAAGGTAAGATATATGCTTTGTGAAAGCATATGATCTGTACCAAATTCCAAGGACCAAGATTGAGAAGCTTAGTAATCAAACCCTGAAGATGACAGTGTAAAAGTGATCTATATCTTCAGGATGATCATAGGTCTTCTAGTATGTAGGATGTACATGTATAGGGAATACCTGAGGGTGATTTAATCATAAACGATTGTATAACCATGACGCTTCCATTCCGAGGGAGTGACGAAACAGGTCTGGATTTTAGTGTCTCCTCTCAGTACAGAAGTAATCTAATCTTAGTCCATGTATTGGACATTGATCTGAATGAGATTCAGATGCAATGAGAAGATTAGGTTTACGGCTTTGATTTAATCAAGCATCTATGGGAGGTCCATGGGATCCAGATTTGAGATGTGATCTCAATATCCAAGTCACTATACGTGGAACAACATAATCTCCCTGTCCTTATCTCCAAGTATCTGAGGAGAAATCGCATTATTCTTGAAGGGTTCAAGAATAATTCCATAGATCTAAGCATTGAGAAATTGATGATTAAATGTGATTTTATTATCTTGATATGTGTGGAAATTATCTAATATAATTAAATATGATTTAATTATTATGGATAAGAATAATATGGATAGTAATATCCAATTATTCATAATATATTGTAAATGTGATTTATAACGTATTAGAGAGAGCTAATTATACCTTATATTTGTTGATTAATTATTAATGTGTATTAGATACACAATGTGTAATTAATTAAAAATGTAAATTATATTTTGTTTTGGGTTGTGAATGTGATTCACAATTTTCCAATGGCAAGACTGCAATATTCTCAAAATTAATTATGAATTATTTTTGGAGAATAAATCACAACAAAAATTGTTGAATTAAATAATGGAGAATTTTATGGAGATATGCAATCTCATGAGATTTCATGAAATTGGCCCACTTGGAAATAATTGGATGGCTACCAAGTCCTACTTGGGATTGGTGGCCGTCCACTATATTCCAATGGGAGATGAGATCTCCATGGAATTTGCCTCCTTATTTGATTGGTTTAATT
Organism: Ottelia alismoides; assembly: GCA_037367405.1. NCBI lineage: Eukaryota > Viridiplantae > Streptophyta > Magnoliopsida > Alismatales > Hydrocharitaceae > Ottelia > Ottelia alismoides. The sequence goes on from JAZKJV010007215.1 coordinate 100,443, forward strand.
TTAGGATTGATGTATATTTGATTTGTCAAATATATTTGATCTAAATAAATCATAAGTTGTTGGCTTTTACCAACAACAATCTTGACCATTGGATTGATCATAAATCAATCTCAACCATTGATTGTATGAGTCCCATGGATTGAGATCCATGGATCCCAAAACCCTATAAATAGAGAGGCATACCGTGCCCTCTAGGGCTAAGTTTTTGAAGCATCTCTCTCTCTCTCTCTCTCTCTCTCTCTCTCTTCCTTCCACACACCAGCCCTCTCTCCCTCTTCTTGGTGACCGTCCACGAAACTTTAGTGGGAGATAGCCGTCGTCGCCTACGCCACCGCGCCGCCACTTCGACGTTCTACAGTTCTCCATCTTCTTGGAGTGCTACTCTCGCGAAGAAGACGATCAATCTCGTACGACGAGATCAGGAGTTCCCGTGCTTGGATCAACTAGTTGGATTGCGAGGATCACGCGACTCATCCCCACGCTCGTAAGCTTCTTCTCCGATGATCGGACTTGAGACAGGAGGTCTCTTTTTCGTAGAGACTCGATCAACCACGCTTCAAGAGGTATTCCTTCTACTTGTTGTGGTTATAGATAAAATGATCCGAGAATCGTTCTTGGATCATTTGGATCATCGCATGAAAAATTTTAAATTTTGCTGCACCGAACAACTAGTACGACTAGTCGTTCTTCGTTGTATTCGATACGACACTCACGCTTCTGTGATGCGCTTGAGGATTATTCCATATCCTTCAATAAGAACCTCAGATATGATCTGCACCACATCTTCTCGCTCAAACATTCACCCATAGTGGCTCCAACTCTAAAGACGGCATGGTGACAACATCTCCTTCCTCTATTGCAGCGACGACGCGCCCCACCGAGTCAAGGCGAGATCCAAAGCTCTCCTCTAAGATTTGTTGCAGGTCCCCACTTGGTTCCTACCAAGCTTCACTGCTGCCTCTCACCAGAGCAGTTCGAGGCGATAACAAGAGCCAACCTTATGCTGCTCCATCCCCAGGCATACCCAACCATCTTCACCCCTCTTCTATGTTCATTCTCACCTGTACGAACACTCTGCGTTCCACATCCTCCTTTACATGCATGAGTCCGAGTGTCCCCTCCACCTCCATGATAGGGAGAGAGTGAGAGAGATAGTGAAGACATTGCAATTCACGCCGGCATGATCCTCAACTTCTCAGATGAGCTACAACTTTACCAGCTGCTCGAGCTTTGAGATGGTGGCCTCCAGCTCATGAAGCAAAGACCAGAGCTTCAGTTCCACCCTCTGGGTTTGTCCAATTTCCTCCCAACCTGTTCCCATCCGCCTTCTTCTTCATCAGGTAAATTTCTTCTTCATTATTTTTGTCTTGTTTCTCCCATTTTCCCTTGTGCACACAATTACCCTCACTCTCTCTGACCATCGCACCAACTCTACTGCATCTCCAACTCTCTCGCACACACACCCTCTGATCCTCATCGCTTCTCTGTTGACGAATCCGCTAATCCATCTCCAGCCTTGAGCTCACTTGGGATCTTCTCCTCCACTATCGTAGAACCCTCCATTCCACCTCATAAATCCCCCAAACGAACCCCAGAGGCTTTGACTATGAGTAAACCTATGCAGGTACTTCAATTGTGTAGATTGGCTGGAATTTGGACATCACCTCCAAGCTTGAGTTTCACGGTGGCGAGGCCTTCATCGACATGCTACTTTTGACCACCTCCAAACTTCTAAGTCGTTGCACCATTTTCGCAGAGTCCTCAGCTATCTCCTCTGACCTTTACTTCCTCCAGTAGCACGAGGAGGAGCTAGAGAAACTTTATCGGAGCTCCGCTCGAGCACAACCACCTGCGACGGAGAGGGAGGAACATGAGCTTTAGTCATCATTGCATATGGTCTTCCCGATCAGATATGATGACCAAGACTGCCTCCGAGCCAATCGTCGAGGTGACACTTCACGCCTCAGCCTTGGGCATCGAGCCGGCATCCAAGCCTATGTGGATACACCATGCATAGACCGAGCCACACCCCGAGCCTCTACCCCCTCACATGTTTTGTGCATGTGACATGGAAAATTTACAACAGGACCCCTAGAAGTTTTAGATATTGCGATATGGTTCTTGCTACACGCGTACAACAACGTGTACCGAGTGTGAAATTTGCAAGATAAGCCCTGCACTTGTACCTTTTGTATATTGCATTTTATCCCATGTTTAGACCTTTTTGAATTAAAAAGTCTATATTTTTGTTCATTTTGGCCCCTGGATTGAAATGTGAATAATTTAAGCATCCTTTATCCAAGTTGCATGAAATTGGTATTGTTTTAACACTAATTTAATGCTATTTATTGTGGACTAATTGGATTCTGTTAGTAGCCTATTGTGCATGAATGAAAGTTCAGAGAACTTAGGTTACTAGTTGTACTTAATTTGTCTACTTAGTTAGCTTGATAAAGGGACTAAGTGTGCCACTTTGTTCCCTGATTTGATTGATCATTACTTAAATTTCCAGGACTGAAGTTTAAATCTATTTGACATTTAATTCCCAAATTTGTGTGTTTGGTGGAGTTAAATTGAACACTCATTGAATATGTTGTGAAATGTGATGCATATTTGATCTAAGCCATTTCTTGATCTTAATTCATGGTAAAATTTGGATTAAGGGACTATTTAGACCTTTGTTGATTGTGAATTTCAGGAGCTTAATTGAATCATATCATCCAGTCACTTAGGTCCATTTAGTGTGCTTGCTTTCATTTTCATTTTGTAGCATCTTTTAAATTGCATAAAAAATCACCAAAAATATCATTCATACATTTTGTTGTACATTGTGACATGGCTTCGCCTAGATAGCCCATCTTAGTAGCTCAATCACCATTATTGAACCTTAATAAAAACTCTTAATCCGTCATGTTCCTATGTTCGACCCTGAACTTTCCCGGGATATGCATTCAAGCTGAGACACTCCTCACAGAGATCCTCCTCTCGGTTATGCATGATCCCTTGAGAGCCATGCAACAACGAGTACGAATTAATATTTGCGTTCGGCGAATTAAATCGTGAGCGTTACATGGCCCCATAAAATAAGAAAAAATGGAAAAAAAATAAGAAACAAATATTTACATCCAAAATTAAGAAAAACTTAAAACATGAAAGTTGTAGATCTCGATAAGACCTACAAGTTTCATGTTGACCAAAAACACAAAATAAGTCAAATAAAGGGAGAAATATTTTTGGAAGCATTTTTAAGGAATAAAAACACTTGATTTTTAATGGCTTTGATTTTTTTGTATTTTTAATTTCTTTTTAAATCAAAAAAATATACAATATTTATCTTTTTTTAGCAATTTTGAAATAAAAGAAATCCACATAAATAAGATAGAAAATATGTACAATACACACACACACTCTCTCTTAATTAGGGCTAGTTAATAACACCAAGTCAGAAGTTAATTTGAGTTAATTATGCACAAATTTTAATGAATAGTTTAAATAAGGAGGATAATGAACAATAAAAAATATGATGAATCGCATATTCATCAGAGACGGAGGCTCAGAGACTATAGTGGGTACAGTCTTTGTAACATGTAGTTTTTGTCTAAGCAGAAATGGCTGTGAATGATGGAGTGTCAGCGGAGGTAGGAGGCTAGGAGATGAACGTTAGAAAAATAAAGGGCTAAATACTGTTAAGTCTTATTCCCATGAGAGCACATATGGACTTCGGCTAAAAGTTGAGGCTAATAAGCTTCGACCAAGGAGACATGCATACTTTTGAATGCTCTCTTTGTCCACAAGGGCTTTGTACAAGACCCATGCCCACCCTTATGAAAAGTGGTAGACGTGCACGTACCTCAAGTTGTAAAGTGAAAGCGGGCGTACTGTAGTGTCAGATCCTTGCTTTCAAACTTCTTAGAGCGCTAAGCATCCTCTAGTCTGGGAGGATAATGACATTCACTCTCACTTTTTCTTATCGGATAGAAGAGACCCCTGCGACCCCCACTCGATCCTCATTTGTGGGTGAATGTCTACGTTTTTTTGTGAATTACTAAAAATCATTTGGGAGAAGTTCTTACAGACAAATCTCTGATATAAAAGAATCCATATACCTGAATACCCGTACACGAGTCCCCCATGTTGTTGGGTTATGGGGTTGCATACGATGGTTCCTCAACACGAGTCAGATGATTAGGATTCGAGGAATATAAACATAATCTTTTGAAAAATAAATGATGATGACGGTTGCTAACTTGTTGCTTCTCATGATGTGACGATGGTAACCTCTTCCCGATCCCGAGGCATCATATCATATGTTGATGCTGGAGTTGGGTAGGGACTAATCTGACTGTCGGAAAGTTGGTGAGAGGAACACGATGATCGATACATGATCGAGCGACGTCCTCATCGATGGCCTAGCTTGTTCAATATTAGTGTCTTTTTCTCTTAGATTAACGAGGGAGAAGAGCAAAAAGCCCACGAAAGTTGAAAGCCCGTTTACTCCAAAATAGGCTCACTTAGATTGGCTTAAAGGACACATTTAAGTCACAAATCCTAATTAATTGATAAATACGATTAAATATAATATCTACTTTATGGGCTTTCTTTATGATGACCCCTAAAATTTAGTCCAGTTGCACAACAGATCCTATCATATTTGCTATTACACCATGGTCCCTGTAATTCTGTTGTGCTTTACTCACGTGATGAGGTGAGGCGGGGTTTTAAGAATGATTGGTGATGATGAAGAAGACAAAGGTCGTGGAGGATAGGGCGATCGAGTGGGAAGAGATGGGTACAATGGCTGCTAGCGTGAAGGAGGTGAGCGAGGAGATGGAGATCGGGGAGGTGGTAGGGAGTTGTTGAAGACATAAGCTTTCGGTGCGCTAAAAATGTATTTTTAAGTATCGATGTGTGCACACACGCTGAAATTGAGATATTCTAATAAGATTTATTCAACAACAAGCCAACATATATTAAAATATGCAGAGGGTAGGTAGAGGATCGATCCATATGGACTCGAACATTTTTATGCTAATTTTTTATTTTATTTACAAAGGTATTTTTGATGTTATTGAATCGGATTAAATCCTATTTTTGTTTTTTTCTCTTAGAACCTTAAAATATGTTGAAACCTCTATCACTAGGTTCTGGACATCATGAAGGGGTCCCTGGACTTGTATGCGGCGTCGATGGAGGAGTGCGGAGGAGCAGTGAGGTATTACACAACTGTTACCCGCGTGAAGGAGGACATGGATGAACTACAGTGAGGAGGTGCGACAATGAGGCGAAGGAGAGGAGGAGGGGATCGTGATGGGTCTTCCCAAAAATGGTTCCCCCTTCCTCGACATGTTCTGCCTTTTTTTATAGAGGTGTAGGGAGAGGCGCATGGCAAAGGTGAAGGGACGAAGGAGCGATGATCGTTGGTGAGGCAGAGAGGAAGCGTGGGCGGTGGTTATGCACGGAAGGAGAGGGGGCGACATCAGTTGCTTGGAGAAGAAGGGGCCTGATATCAACAACCCCAATTTTTTTTACTTGGGGACCTCAACTGACATCATCTATTTTGTCTTGTAGTCATTTTTTCTCAAATTTTTTTGCAAATGAAAAAGGGAAGAGGATGAGAGCCCCTTTGGCCTTTTTTAAGACATAGCTAAAAAAAATAAAAATATTAGATACTTTAACATAAGCTCGGATTCCTTGTTTTAAACTAATAATAACAATAGATTTTTTATATTTTTAATTTCTTTTGCAATGAATAATATGCAAACTTTTGTATGATTTTGAACGCAATGAACACAAAATCATGAAATTAAAATTATGCATTAAATCGAGAAAAATACAACTAATTTCACATGAATTTTGCTTAATAAAAGGTATATAAATATGATCAATCACCGATTCAACATACCCCCATACTTAACTTTTGCTAGTTCGGAGCAAAAACAATGATATGCAAAAGAAATAGAAAACAATTAAAGAATACTCAGAGAGGGTTTGCATCAGACACACCCACAAAGTCCTGAGATTTTAAGCCAAGTTTGAACAAATAACAAACAAAGAATGAGTCAACCTCTAGATTAATAATTTGTTCAAACCCCCCTTAGATTCGAATATTCAGTTTGGCAACCCTTGATTTTCATCAACTTTAGTAGGTTCCATCCTTAGGCCAAGTCATATCATCCAATCAATATATATTCTATTTATCTTGAGTTGAATTTGAAATGTGTGTGAAAGTTATATCTCTTCCAAACTTGCGAGCCGTACAACTAAGCAAGGTACCCAGAGATTCATAAAATCTAAAGCTTCTATTCTCCCTAAGTCTAGGCTAATTCTCATTTCACCTGAACCTATTAGCAAAAGAATATGGGTGCAATTTATAGAGAACTTAATTTTTCTAGGATTTTCCGTAGACCGCTTTGGTTCGTTGCTCTCATTTTTTTTTCTTTTGCATAACATAACCCTGGGTCTCCTTGACCTCTTTTAAATCATTAGCAATATCGGTCTTCTACTTGGCTTATTTGGTAGAGCTGGGTTATTTGAGTAGCTTTTTCTTTGGTAGATCTTTGCTTTGCATATGCATTTTTTTGAACATGCATCCATTATTGTGCCTTCTTTTTTATAGGATTTTCTAGCATTGGGTATCAAGAGTGTACATGTATAAAAGGTGACTTTCAGGTGCATGTACAAGGCAAGTTTGCTGACAGACCCAAACTTATAAAAAATAAGCAATTCCTGAATTAAAATCATTGCATTTTACTTTCCAGAGATTCTAGGTCATGCCCTTCCCTTACTAGAAATCGAAACAATCCCTTATACATACAAACTAAGTTAAACTAATGTATGAAGTGCAGTTTGTTCAAAAATCAATCACTAGTAAAAGAGTGCTACAATCGTCAAGATGATCTATTTTGACACATATTTTGGTCACCGTAAAATTAATTGAACTCGAGGAATTAAGTCTACAATAGAGCCGAAGAAGACGAATACTCAAGCATAGAGAAATCCTATGAAATTAAGTGGCTTAAGGTCTTCTTGATCTAAGTCTGAAACTTGTAAAAACTAGACTAAAAATCCCAAAAAATTGGGAGAAAATACGAAAACTTTTTTGGGACTTTCAAAATTTTTATTGATTTTAAAAAAAGATTTGTTGGGGAATTTTTCCAATTTTTTATGAGAATTTGGATATATGTAAATGTTTTTAGTATTTTTGTAAAACATGCAAAAAAGGAAAGTTTTGAAGATGCTAAAAAAATTATGTGTTTTTCTGAAAAAGCAATGAAAAGAAGAAAAACATTTTTTTTGTTTTTTTAAATGTAAAAAATGGAATGAATGAAGTGCAATGAAAAAATGTGATAAAATAGAGATGAAATGCATGAAATGTAATGCACCCCCATGCTTAGATTGAACCATGTCCCCATGGTGATAGTAGAGCGGCAAAAAATTGGGACAACATCATTGAAGGGAGTGCATATGCGGTGTTTAAATATGTTTTTTTATTATTTGTCAATTTATTTTTTTGTACGATTCCCCCATAATTAGTTTGAACTACAATTATGAGAAATGAAGTTAAAAAATGCAAGCTACAGAAAATACTTGAACGATAACTATGGGGTTTGTCTCACAATGTGTTGGTTTTAACTCCCCCATCCAGTCTCCAGATTTAGGGATACCATGTGTTTTGAGTATGATCGGTATCCGTGTTTGAAACATCGTAACGAGGCCAGTATCTAGAGATGGTAGTGCGTGGAAAGATGGTAGATGAAGTTGGAAAGTTGACTGAGTTAAGTATAAAATCCTCAAATACAACTATGTTTCATAATCGTCTCCCTCCATGATACCACTATAATTATCTTGGATGCCATTATTTGTAGATTCCAAATCAAAACTTAGATAATGTCACCAGGATTCGAGCTCAACATTTTCAATTATTTGGATTAAGGGAGGGTGGGAGGGTTCAGAGGAAGTATGCGTGCGATCAATGTCATCTTCCTCTATATTAGCTACTGATAAGGACGTGACCACATACGATGGGTCCAACCAAGGTTGATCCTCTGAATTGGTAAGTCAGTTATCCTCAATTGCTTGGAGGTTTTCCTCGATTTCGATCCAAAAAGTTTCGGGGAGCATAAGGTCATCATGATCTGAAATCGATTTGGTGATAGAGAATGTGTATTGGGAATCATACTCTGAGTGATGAATCTCTTCTTCCCATGTTGGGAAATAAGTGGAGGTAGACACTATTTTCTCGTCCTCAAGAGAGTCATCGAGGAAGACTTCTGACACCTAGTCATGCTTGTTGGGAGGAGGGTCTCATCAATTTCTCTATCAATATCTATTTTCATACCATTCAAGAAAGTTTTGTTAGGTTCAGATTCATTCTCATCTCTGCATTCAAATTTTAATCCACCCACAAAATCATATTCCATCATTTAATTTCTTCCCAAATCATTTCCCAATTTACTTATAAATTCATCAATTATCTCATGCACATAATTCATATCATTTTGATTTTTTTAGTTAAGAATCTAAAATTATTTCACTTTTGTCTTTTTCAAATTTGAATTCAATCTCAAGATCGTCCCAAAAACCAATGTCTAGAACACACCCTTTAGAGTCCCAACATTCAGACATCACAATTTTGTCTGAGTCAATATATTCAGCTTCTAAATCAATGTGAATTCCAATAATAACATGCTCCAATTGTGAATGATAAAAATTAGAAATATCACAAAAGTTAATCAATTGGAGATTTTAGGGAATCTACAGTGTCTCTTCAAGAAATTCTTCCTTGATGATACTGAAATATAACATCAAAATATGGCTTTGTTCTTTGAGTTTGGGCGGTTATATCACAACCATTTGATTTTTTCTCAATTATACCTTCCTCAAATATCCCTCATGTTTATTCTTAACATTATCCAAAAATATATTCTTGGAATCCTCATGGAGCATGGTTTTCAAATTCAGATCATGTTGATCTAGAGTGATTGTGTCACAAGTCAAGTTATTGGTCAGAAATAGAGTTTGGATTTCTTGGGAAAGTTCTGGTGGTGTACATGGGAGATATGATCAACCAAAATCCTCAAAATGATACCTCTCATCCATAGAAGGTTCCAAAAATCCAGGTGATGTGCAAGAAGATAAAGGATGGATGGATTTAGTGACATGTAAGAATTCATCCTTGAGAGAGTCACCAAGGAGGACTTTCAACAAACTAAATGATTTTGTGGATATTTGTTTCCGCTTCCAAGCGTTATTATTTCCTTAATGTCATCCTTCAATGAACATAGCATTCTGGGTCCTTGCTTGGCAAGTTGGGGAGGGTTAAGTATCATATCCAAGATCCCTTATTTTTGCAAAAGAAATGGAGATGAGGGCTTGCAATCTACTTTCGTGTGGAATATTGACCAAGTCATTTGAACAGACAAACTTAGTTAAAGACCCAAGAGGGACTGACATATCTAAATATGTATATATCATAAACACAAGACAAGTGTTGATTCACCAACACAACCTAGGTTACCGCAAAGTGGTTATCTTTTCGATTTTTAATATTAATGTCCGACAAATCAAGCACACATGTATCCTAGATAGATCTACATGTGAAACAATGACTGTCCCGAATTGATACAACTAGTTGCATCTATTTTCAACAAGTATGGGTGTAAGTAGAGACCGTAGAATGGCTACCCATGTTTACTTGAGGACAATGCTTTACGCATTGTCTTTTAACCACTCAATCCGCTAAGGGAGACCACAATTTCCTCACTAAGAAGTAGCTAACCTTCTTTAGATTCGGTAGTCAGAAAATTCACAAGGATTTAGGTCGTGACCTAGGATTGTGTTTCTGTGTGTGGAATTGTGTTCAAAGTGCAACAATTCAATCACTTCAATCCACTTTTGTCTGAGCCACACAGTGAATTTCTGGAGCTTATTTGATTTATGTGAGTAACAATTTGTTGATCTTATTTAATTGGTGAGCAGAGGAAGAGAAATCCACAGATGTGAATGCAATAGAGGAACTTGATTTTATATTTTCAAGAAATTTTTGAAGCACAAAAAAGGGTGCAATAGCCTACAAATGCCTAGGAGTTTAGACAGATCTTACAGGGCTTGTTTGGCAATTGATAATTTCAGGATTCATGCTTGATGGATATGTGAGCGAATAACAACAGATGCGAGAGGGTGAAAGAGATCATTTTTTTTGTATTTTGTACCTGAAATGAATAATAAATGAAATTAATTTATAAAATAAAATAAAAAACACCATATAAATTACGTAAAATTGCCAGTCCTCGACAATGGTGCCAAAATGAAGACACGATCTTTCGGTACGCTAAAAGTGTATTTTTAAGTGATGTTGTATGCACACGTAAAAATCGATATATTCAAATAAAATGTATTCAACTACAAGCTAACAAATATTAAAATATACATAGGACAAGTCGATGATCGATCTATAGGGACTTAGATATTTTTACATGAATTTTTTATTCTATTTACAAAGGTATTTTTGATGTTATTGAATCGAATTAAATCAATTTTTTCTTTTTGCTCCTAGGACCATAAAATATGTTGAAACCTCTATCACTAGGTTATCACACATGATTTTTTTGGGATTTTTTTAATTTTTCTGCTATTTTTGGTGATATTTGGAATAGCCGGGGGAATTTTTTTGATTTTCTATTAATATAGGGACTTGAATGTAAATAAATAGAAACTAAAGTGCTTGATTGTAATTTTAATAAAAAAGCCTAACATAAATGAAATTTGCTAATAAAAAATAACTTAATGGGAAATTACAGAGAATAAAAAAACGTTAAACAATTGCAAAGAGATGTTTAGTGAAATGTAACTTAGAGAAACATGAATAAAAAAGGGATTTTTACCCGACAAACCCAACAAACTTTTCCAATTACCTTTACGACCTTTGAAACAAACTAATTCCCTCCTCAATCCCGTAAACTTGTTTCATCTTACCTCACGAACCCTGCCGTTAAAATGACACATCTTAGATTAACTTGATTGGGTTAAAAATGAGTTAATCAAACCCCGTGAAATCCAAAGACCAGATTTCTTCCCCACCCCATCGACAACCACAACAACATCTTGGAGCCGATGACGGAGTCCTTATTCCCCTTGGCCATGCTCATCCACTTTGAGTTCATGTACGCCGCCATCACTCTCATCCTGCTCGGTGGGTCCATGCTCGGAAGGATGAACATCAAGGCGTGGATGATGTTTGTGCCCATGTGGCTCATCTTCTCCTACACCGTGGGTGCTTTCAGCCTCTGGGGCAGTGGGTTCCTCTACCAGTGGGGCGTGCTTGACTACTCCGGCAGCTATGTCATCCACGTCTCTTAGGGGATCGGTGGCTTCGTCGCTGCCTATTGGGTACATAATATATATACTCTCCATATAGAACTAAATCTAAATGGCACTAGAATGGATGAAATACGTTGGATTCTTAAATATATTAGGTGAGACTGAGAATAAAGAGTGACAAAGAGAGGTTCTCGCCGAACAACATACTGCTCATGCTCGTCGGAGTGGGATTCCTGTGGCTCGGTTTGTCGGGTTTCAACGGTGGAGCTCCGTATTTGGCCAACATCGCTGGGTCAGATGATATGCTCAACACCAACCTTGCTGCGGCCACGAGCCTTCTTACTTGGATCGCTTTGGACGTGACCTTCTTTGGGAAGCCTTCTGTTATAGGAGGTGTCCAAGGGATGATGACGGGCCTTTTGTAAATCGTCGAAGTAGTCAGGCAGATCATTTGAAAATCGAAAATGCTTGCTTATCAATCTCAGGATTCTCTTTGTGGTTTACATTACTGGTAATATTTGAGGTTTTACAATATTATATGGCAACATGATTGGTGGAAGGATGGGCAGCGATGATAATTGGCATATTTGCTGGTAGAATTCCTTGGTTAAACATGATGGTCTTACATGAGAAATCGGCGCTGCTTCAACTTGTATGATCTTATCTTCTTTATTCTCATTAGGGCTCGTTTATATGACCATTATTATTCTCGAAAACAAAATAAATTGAATATCCAACATCAAAGGGTGACGCGATAGAGGTATAGTCACATCTTCTTAGGGCGGCGCGCGGGGCAGATCGGGTCGGCATCTGCTCGTGGAAGAAGGGGGTCAGCCTTCAGGAACAATGCATGGGGGAAGGGGTTGACTTCTGCTTGCAGGGGAGGGGGTTGACTCCGGGCAGTGCGGTTTGGGGGGGGGGGGGGGGGGGGGAGGGGTCCGACCTCTGCTCACGGCAAGGGGAGCTGACTCCGGGCAGTGCATGGGTGGAGGGGTCCGACCTCTGCTCGGGGGGATGGGGGTCGGCCTCCGGGCTACGCACGGGTACGGGGGTTGCTGACGGATGGGTGAGGGAGATGGAGGAATATTCTATGAGGAGGGTTGGGGGGAAGTGGGAATGATGGCACATTTTGTAAATTTGCCAAAAATGGGGTAATGTGCACCTCCTTTTAATGGAACTTGATTAGATTTATTTAACAGGTAAATAGATGGGGGATAACTACAGGGTCTGCAGGGTAATGGTTAGCGAGTTTACAGGGTGGAGGGGGGAGTTAAGTTGTTTCAAAGGTCATAGAGGTAATGGGAAAAGTTTGTGGGCCTGCCGGGTAAAAATCCCATAAAAATAAAAAAATATAGTGAAATACAAAATATGAAATTGGAAAATTGCATAAAATGAATAAAAGTTTCCTAAAATTACATTTAGGTACAAAAATAAAAAATACTAAAAGAAAGCAACGGAGGGAGTGTGGAGGAGCGACAAAACGTCGCACGGGTGTCACCTGCGCAAAGGAGAACATGGATCAATTATGGCAAGGAGGTGTGATGGTGAGGCACGACGGATATTGAAGGAGCGGAGGAGCGGATTGTGATGGGTCTCGCAAAAAAATGGGTCCCCATTGCTCATCATATTCCACCTCCTTTTATTGAGGTTGAGTGAGAGGCGTGTGGTGGAGGCGAAGGGGCAAAGGAGTGGAGACCGTTGGCGAGGCAGGGAGGCAAGGAGGCGCGGGCGGTGGTTGCATGCGGAAGGAGAGGGGGCGAGGTCAGTTTCTTGGAGAAGGAGAGGGAGGGGGCTGATGTCATCACTAATGTTAGTGCCCCCAATTATTTTTTTTATTTTTTAATTGCCAACGTCAGCTAACATCAGCTATTTTATTTTGTAGCAATTTTTTCAATATATTTTTTTTGCAAATGAAAAGGGAAGAGGATGAGAGCCCCTTTGGCCTTTTTAAGACAGACCAAAAAAAATAATGAAAAATGTTAGATACTTTAACTTGGGCTTGGAGCTCATGTTTTAATAATAATATTAATAATAATGGATTTTTTTATAATTTTTAATTTCTTTTGCAATGAATAATATGCAACCTTTTGGATGATTTTGAAATCAATGAACACGAAAATCATGATATGGGAATTATGCTTTTAATCAAGAAAAATGCAACGAATTACTCATGAATTTTCTCAATAAAAGGTAAAAAATTGATAAATCATTGATTCGTCAGTTGTGTAGGGGAAGCGGTGCGTCGCTGAAGGTAGAGGGGCGGAGAGAGGTCGTACGCCACCGCAGGAGGCGACAATGGTTGAAGAAAGGGGGGCCACGTGGCACGCTGAGGAGCCGCCACGTGGTGGGGAAGAAGGAAAAATAAATGTAAATAAAATAAAATAATAGTATATAATATAATATAAAAGGGTGTAGATGAGGGTGATACGTAGCGCTCCCTAGAGCTGCCACATGTCGCTCCCAAAAAATTCAAAAAATAAATAAAAAGAAAATTAAAGAAATAATAGCAAACAAAATCAAACAAAAAGTGGTCTTTATGAAAGTTGTTCGTCTTGACGAGATCTACAACTTTTGTGAAGGGATCAAAATCGAAAGTGATCATATGCACAAAAAGTATTTTTGATGGTACTCTATAGATATAAAATACCTGTATTTTTGTATTTTACAATTTTTATCATTTTCAAATAAGGTAAAGATTAAAATAAAATCAGATAAAATATAAAACAAATATCTACAACCTAAACTAATTTTTTTATGTTTTTAATAAATAAAAAATAAAGAAATAAAATAAAAGGGACATATATACAAACTTAGAGAGATTTATTTTCTTTGTTTTTTCTTCAATTTTATTTAGGTTTTTACATATTTTATTAAAATATAAATCAAATAAACTAAATAAAAAATAAATAATCGAAAAGAGTTTTTTGTTCATAAAATAGTAAGGTTAAATCGGTCAATATATAATATACAATGAGGTCTCAAAACCCATATTTCACATATGAACTATGATTCTTTTGAATTTGATCTTGTTTGTATATAACTGGATGTTCATTAATTCAAAACTGAGTTGGGATTCATAAGAGACTGTATGAGAGAGATATTCAAATTTAGGGCCTTTTATCTGAAAACTAGGGTTTGGGATTTATTGGGCAAATATATAGGTTAATAATTTTTTAGTATTTTTCCTTGATTAGTGTTAGTAATATGTACACAAAAAGCTGATTTCATTTTATTTTGAGTCATTGAAAAATAATTAATAATAAGGGAAGATATGGTAGTATACATGTGATACTTTATAAGGGATTTTAGCTTGTTATTTAATGCAATTATGCATGCTAAATTATGAATCTTATTTACATTTGTATGAATGATAAAAATAAAATATAAATGAATAAATCAATTAGTGTCTCGAGAACAAAGCGCTTTTTTCATCTTTTAGAGCGATGAATTATAGATTCATCGACTCCCTATACTTTAACATTGTCGTCCCCGAGCAACTAAAATGAAATGCATAAGTGAAATGATATTGGGCTCCACACTAAGGTCATGAACGAAAGGTGAAAATGGAGCTCAGCATGACCTTTGGATTAATAATGTGGCGTAACTTCTTATGATAATTAGGGTTTTAAGAGCAACAATATCTGAATTATATATGTCATCATCACGACCCGACTCAAAAGTCATCTGAGATCAACCCCCTCCTGAAGCAACCCACATGAACACTGAATAACTGTCTGTGGTGAGTAAAGGGTGTTAGCTCTCCCCATCCAAGATGCCGAACTACCATGCAATCTCCTCCTCCAGTAACTCATCCTCGAGGAGTCATGTATTTCCTTCGAAGTTCAGCAATGTGCTAGTTCATAACGAGGTGGGGGGCGAAGTATACGAGAAGGGGAAAAGAAGTAGAGAGTGACTAGTGTAGTCAACTCTCCTGTGAAGCTTTGCGGTGTAGCCAAGTCTCCACCAGATCTGCAGGCTATATGAAGCTTGGATAATTGTGATCAAATGTTGTTATTTTTGGTATTGGCTTCGTTTTGGTAGGAATTGTAGTTTCTCTACAACCATCTTTTGTGCCCCGACATATATAGAATCTTTTGTTATGCCCATGTTTTGGGGTCTTATAATAAATTATGCTAGCAATCCATTCCTCATCCGAATCTTTATTTCAACGTGATACTTTTATATTTAGATGCCCACACTACTATAGAAAAAGGCACGCGGTCTTCCAACACCTCATATAAGTTGAGCTAAATGCGCAGTGTAGAGTACATAATAATTCCTTATCCAAGAGTCTATTCAGAGTGAGAAGATTAGGTTAGACACTAAGAGCGAAGTCTAGACATTATCTTGTGAACTTGGAGAATTAAGTCTATGACCTGAAGTTCCTAAAATCCTATTTCTCAATGAAGTTCCTCTAAAATTTAAATAAACTAAGGCCAGGTCAAGTGCATCCTCGATTTTTACTCATAACTCGGTTCAGAACCCGCTAACTTTCCACTTTAAATATGCACACCATGCTAATGAAATGCAGATGAAATGAAATGCACATGAATGAAGTGCAGTTTTTTTGAATGATGATGAAGTTTTTATGCAAGAATGAGTAAGAAGCCAATTTTATTTGACAAAAGTTTTTTTTTGTTTTTTGTTATGTTTTTTAGGTATTCTATTTTACAAAAGTACTATTATAGAAATTTACATGTATTTTACAATTCCTTTTACCAATTTTACCCATCCCATAATTATTGTTTATTATATACATAAAATATGTAAAAGTACGAGCTATAGGTAAAGTATATATGTAATATATAGCGTGTTCTATGTCCGCGGTGCACAAAAAAAGAGAAAAATGCATAGCTTGAGCTAAGTGTAAGAGAGTGAAAAGAATAGAAGTATAGAAGTCGACCTCCCACTACTTAGGCTCTAGTCAGCCTAAGTGTAGAAGAAGAGAAAAAATGAGACGGTCGAAGTCAAGAGGAGAAGAAATGGATGAATAACCGAAATCAAGCAAAGCTGAATGAAAATCTATGCTAAAGCTAATCTAAGAACTGAAAGGTACAAGAAAATAAGAGGCTCACCGGTCTGATGGAGCTGGGAGAGATGATCGACCATGAAAAGCTCCAGTGGCCTAGATGCTCCTCCCCCCGTTTCCATGATACAAAATGTTACCTACACCCTCCTGTCACGAGGACAAAGGTCAGAGACGGGTTCTGGAAGTTACAAGCGACGGAAAGTGATTAAAATTAACAAAGGAGGATATGGGGTATATATACACGTGCGATTAAAAAGCGAAAAGAAACCTAAAAAGAAACCTAGATCGCTCAAATCATTGATCAACGGAAAGAACAAAATGGCCCACGTGAAAGGGCATGATCCGATCATCAAAAGAGAAAAGGGATAGAGGATAAAAATAGAAAGGAAACGACACAAAAATATGAAGAAAAAGACTGGCCGACAACATGTAACAAAAGCAGAGGTGAGAGGGGATTGTTGACTTGGGGTCAACATTTCCCAGGTGCTTATTAGTCCAGTGGAGCACCACGTAGACCACTACGCGACAAAGAAGAGAAATAAATGAAAGCGTAATAAAATTAAAATAGAAACTGATTTAATTTAAAAAAACTTAAAACATAAAATATGTTACATAATAAGCTATTTTTGGTGATTTTTATTTATTTTTATAATGTTATTTATTGAGTTTTGATTTTTACATGTAATTATTGGCATAAATACCTATATAAACCCCATTTTATTTTTATTTTGTGATTTACTATTTATTACTTTATATACATAATTTTAATATTTACAATATATTTAATTACATATGCACATTTTTTTATTTTTTTTCTCAATTTATTTATGTACTAAAATAAATATATATACATATATTATAGGTATTTATAGGTATATTCACCTGTGTAGTAAAGTGCACTATTTATTTAGTGTATTTTTGATAATTTTATTTTATTTTATTATGTACATGTATTTTAAGTATTATTTACCATTTTATAAAAATATAAGAAACATAAAAATGAAAAGAATAAATAATTTGATTATTTTATATAGGTTTGTTGCACAATAGGGCCCAAAAGCTAACTTCTGCATCTTAACTCCTAATTAAATGAAACTACCTTCATTAATTATCTAATAAAAAGTTATATACAATTAGAATGATTTTGACTAATTTTTAGTTCATATGGAGAAGATATGGGTCTGGGAAGTTTGGATTTTTGCTTTTTATTTTGAGTGTAGAAGGTACAATATATATTATTTTTGTATGAAAGAATTTTTTTCCTATGTATTTTTATCTACAACTTTCACGTACAAAGTTTATTGATTTGAGGTATAAAAATAATTAAATAAATTGGGTCTCAAAAATGAATTATTGAAGAATAAAAATGAAGGTTTTTATTGTGTTTATTGGCCCTTATCTCCCCCTACTCTATTCCTTGTCGACTCAGTCATCATGATACTAGGGTCTCGGGGTTTAGGGTCATAAAATACCTTTGGTACTTTATTTCTTTTTCTTTTCTTACTTTATTCATTTATTTTGAAATTAAATACAATATTATATACAATATTTATATAATAAATAATATGTTATTTTGTATAACTTAATGTTATTTACATGCATTTATCTAGGGATTAAAAATCAAAATGAAAGAATAAAGGTGAAGAAATGGAGACTCATCACCAGGTAAAGAAGAAGGAAAAATAACATGGGCTGCTCTGTCTGCTACTGATGAAGAAGACTCCGCGACTGGTATGTTCTCCTCCAAAGCTGACTCGACTCTACATCTCCGATTATTCTCTTTTTGGTATTTTCTAGTGGGTGGTGGTGGTGCTCCATGAACTACAATACTGGATCTCTACTCAGAAAATGTAGAAAGTGAGGAAGAAAATGATTCTCGATCAACAACTTTATTGCCCAATCTCAACTATGTTGGTGGTTGTAGTCTCTTACCTCTCTTGAGAGTAATGGAATCATGTGCTACATGCTCCTTGTTGCATCTGAAGTTGTTGGGATTGGCTTCGACCTAGGTTGGTATGAGTATCTTCATGGCGATCAGGTCGTCTAGTCTTTGGTTGATGTTGCACACATTCTTCACTAACTGTGCTAAGTAATCGAGTGCTGGGTTCACAGAGGGTTCCTTTAGCTGCTCAACAACTGGAGGTCGCTGGGACTGGTAGTGTGGAGCTACTGGTACCCAGAATATACTGTTTGTGAATAATGAGGGGGAGGATGTGAATATTGTGCAGGTTGCTGCTGATAATATGGCTGATGAGACTATGCAGGCTGCATCTATTGATATCCATGTCTTCAAGTCTGGAAATGTTATGGAGAAGTAAAACGAGGATGTGGTTGCTGGTGCTGGAACTGATGTGGCCTACCATCCTGAAACTGATGAACTGGCCTCTGGTTGTCTTGGGAACCCAATTGTCCCTGCCCTGGTGGACGGGACTGGCTACGCTCAGGGTCGCTCCAAATATTGTTCACCTCCTGGATGTGAGGTGGAGGAGGAAACTGTTGCTTGATTAATACAGCACAATACATGCTGGACTTGATCTGGAGACTACATGTAGTAAATGTGCTCAACTATAGGAGGTGCTCCGGTACTCTTCTGTGTTGAAGCGGAAGTAGTTTGCTCAGATACAGAAGTATCGGCTACAGCACTCGAACTCTGGCATGAACTGATGGTACTAACAAGAAGCTCCATATGCTTTGTAATCTCATCCAGCTTGTTTAACTGCTTTGTCCTCTACTTGATCATATGTAATTTCTCTAGATCTTGTGATTGCTTTTCGATTTTATCGACTTCGGATAGGCGATTTCTAATAATGGTTAGATTGAAACTGTCTACCCTATCCACATCATGAGATGTCATCGTGTTGATGGCTTTATGGGGTATAGAAGTAGGTAGAGGATCTTTCTAAAATACACGAGAAGAAGAAAGGGTTGCAGAGCTCTCCACCATTTCCTCAAATATCTACCACATGAAACCCTCTTCTTTGTTGAAATGAGAATCCCCACAAGCAACATCTACCAATCTCTTGCACTGGACTAGTCTTCGTTATATCATGGCGGTACTTCTCTGTCAAATCATTGAAGCATTACCATGCCTCATGAATGGGCTCATGGGATATCTAGGAGAAGTTGGCAATAAGTGATCGCATCTGATTCAGTCGTCCTAAAGGATAGTATTTACTCAAGAAAGCTAACCTCAGGTCCTCCCAGGATGTGACCGCCCTTTCTAAATTATTGATCTAGTATTGTGCCTTATCTATAAGGCTATAGGGAAAGCTGTCATCTTCACTACCTCTAACAGAAGTTAGGGTAGTGCATGGTACCACATATGCGGTCGAACTGCTGGAGGTGTATATAAGGTTCTTCATTGATGTAACCGTGGAATATGAGGAGTAATGGTAATAGTTGGGGCTTCATCTCGCAATGCCCATGAACCACAGATATCTATATCCATGTAATTGAGTGTACCGCGCCTGGGTTATAAGCATCTCTAAGTATGAGCTTGGCCACAACTCGCTCTGGCTCAACAATGGGATATTCTCTCAGCTGCTCATCTCCACCCCCATTCCCACCTCCTCTCATCTTCTTAACCTCCTCTCTCCTCTCTCCTCTATTGTTCCTCATATCTAAGATCATATCTATCAAACCAACCTAGATGTTGGTCTGCTCGATCAATTGTTCCTGAATAGCTTGGATAGAAGCCAACATCGTATTATTGATGTCATGCTGCTCAATCATAGGTGCCTTTCCCTTGGGAGCCATTGAGTCCTCAATATAAATTTCTAAAAGTGTGGAAGACACTTGATCAGTCTCCAGAAATTAAACAAGAGATTTATTGGTAAAAGAAATGGTGATGTAGAGAAAGATTAATATTCAATAAGAGAGTCATCCCAAATAAGTGAAGAAGATTGAACTAGAGTGTAGAAAGAGAGGTTCGCGAAGTCCGAACAAAAAGACTCCAATCCAACATCTTCGATGCTAAGCGGAAAGATGTGAGATCACGAAGTCAAACAAGAAGAAGAAATGAAAGAAAGGCACGAAGTATGCAGAGGGATCTTTATTGTAAGCAAACAAATACAAACCAAACCCTCGATTCATGACCTGAACACAAGTAATGATCGTAAAAGTTCGGTCTTTTATCTTTTCAATTTAGTTTAGTGAATCAAACAATTACGTAACCATAGTCACACAAGGTAATGTCGCCCTATCACCCAGTGTATGTCCTCAAACCTCCCCAAACAGTGGAACCATCTGTGAGGGCTGCCGGGTTATATCATGCCCAAAGGGAGATAAAAGGCAGAGCACACCAAAATGATTTTCTAAAGTCATAGGCAAGTGCTTGCAGCTGTAACCATGTACCTAAGAGTGATACACATGTGCTTAGGGCACAAGTCCAGAGTTTTGAGTTCTATCCTTAAGGGTACGTCCTCACCCACTCTGCCTGGAGGTAAGTACATGTGTCCAATGAGGGCATTACTCTCCCCAAAATAAGATCAATCGTTACGTGTTTTAGGGCCGAGTTATTTTAACAGTCCCAATTTTGCTTTGGTTGTCGCTTTTTTGAGTAGTTCTCAAATAAATCACCTAACAAAATTTCCAATTTTCTTTTTATCCTTAGTGAGAAAAAATGAGGAAGGAATCAGAAAAGCTAATGCGCGATGAAATCAATGATGCATGCAAAGTAGAAGATGCATACTTGTCGCCAGCAATCTACATTCAAGATGATACGCGCATACAGTCTAATCTATATGAAAATGCACAAGAATTGTTCTAGCAAAAATTTCTATTATTGGGAATAACCAATTATTTTACTAAGTCTAACTATGAATCCAATTATAGGAACATGAATATATTATCTGGTTTGGACCTAATACCCGACTCAACTAAGATGATAAAATCTATAACTAAGGGCTCAAACATAGACAATAAATAAAAACAAATAAACAAATAAAATTAAAAATCGAAGAAAACAAAATTGATAGGGTCCCCCAAGTGTACCGACACTTGGTGAAAAAGACCCCTACAAACACAAGGTTATAATGGCCTTTTAGAAACAGAAAAGGGGCAAGTGCCAACAATTTTGTTAACCACTTGAATATCTCCTCCAGAAACAACACTTTGCTTCCTTTTTTCATGAGAAAGGTGAGCTACCAATAAACACTGCAAATTCAAACATTGACTTCATGTCATTAGGACATCCCGCATAATCAGCATCTGTAATGGATATGATCTCATGGGATGTCCCACTGATGAAGAGTAACCATGTGCAGGGTGAAGACTTCATGTACCTTAGGATCATGGAGGTTGCATCCATATATACCTGACATGGATGCTCCATAAACTTACTAACTTTGCTCACGGCAAAGGAGATGTTTGGTCTGGTGATAATCACATATAGGAGCTCCCCAACGAGCTCTCGATATCTCCACTTGTCTACCTCATATGTATCATCATAATAGAGTTTCATACTGGAATCTGTAGGAATAGTAGTAGGTCTGCAATATGCTATCCCAATCTCTAAAAGGAGATCAGTAGCATACATTCCCTAAATCATCGTGAGTCATCTATGATTCTTGGTGATTTCAAACTCAATAAAGTACCGCAGTTCTCCAAGGTCTTTAGTGACAAAATGTTGTCTAAGGAATGCCTTCGCCTCACCGATCCATGTATATCATCTCTCAAAATGATAATGTCGTCAACATAAATCAGAATAACCACAATACCTCATGATGTCTTGTGTACAAAGTATGAATTATCTGCATTTGATCTTTGGAAGCCATGTAGTTCTATCAAGTTTGAGAGCTTCTGGAAGCATTTTCTCATACTTCGCTTAAAGCCATAGATAGTCTTATGGAGTCTGCAAATCTTATGACACTCTCCCTCAACAATGAACTTAGGTGGTTTTTACAATAGACTTCCTCCTACAAGTGTCCATACGAAAAGGCATTCTTGACAACAAGACAAGTGAGCGTCCAATCTCTCATTACTACAACTAAAAGAAGGATTCGAATGGTATAGTGACATAAGAGAGAAGAGAAAGTACTTTGTTAGTTTATCCCATATAAGTGAACTCATGTGCCATAAAGTTTGGCCTTGTAGTGTCAACGATGTCATCTGTTATATGATTTACTGTAAAAATCCATTTGTAGTCAACCACAAAGACCCTGGTTAGAGTAGAAACAAGGCTTTATGTGCCTCTGGACTCAAATGCCATATATTGTCCTTCATAGTATTTAGTATAAACACATAAGGCATAATAAGCAGAGGTGGAACATAAAGTCCTTGTCAAATTCAAAAGATGCCATCCTTTCACTTGTGGGAGAAAAATCTTGACAGACTTGAAGAATGTGACATCAACTAACATAGTACTTCCACTTGACAGGATCAAAGCTTCAGTATCCTTTTTGGGTCCATAAATAACAACAAAGAAGTATTTCATAGATCTTAAAGAGAGTTAGTCATGGCCAAGAGTCGATTGATGTAGAAAGGCCACATAACCAAAGATACGAGTTAGAGAGAACAAGTCCTTCTCGGTAAATGAAGGAACATATTCTTCTTACATGAAGGTTGGCATATGATTAATCAAATAGCAAGCAGCGAGGATAGCGTATCCCCATTAGGAGTGAGGATCATGACCCGGTATCAAGAGAGTCCTGGTAACATCAAGAGGATGACATGTTTGTGCTCAACAACATCATTCTATTTTCAAGTGTAGGGACACTATGTCTGATGGAGGATCCCAAGAGAATTGAAAAAATAGAAATAACTGATAATTAGAAAATTTCAAAGCATTGCCAGTGTGATCATGGCCGATCACAAGCCATAATTGACCAATCTTGGGTAAATGAGGATAGTTGTATTAGGTTCTTGACAACCAATGTTAAATAGTCAGATCTTTCAACATGGATTTAAGTAAACATTTGGATTTCATTAGGGCATTCTCTATTAGAGATGCATTGCATCCTGACTGCAATGAGAAGTTGGCAAGGGCCGCTACATCGTTTTTCGGATGCACTTCAAAATTTGGAAGGGTTCTCGTATGAGAAATGCATGATAAATAAGATGGTTTTGTTGCATCATCGCCCAGATGAAGTTCAAAATTTGTAAGGGCCCTTAGATGATGGACATATGTGAGTAAAAAAATTAGTCCAACAAAGATCACAAAAGCAATTGCGGATAGGTAGTTGGAATAGTGGCACTTTGATCAACAAATCAATGGATATGGTAGGTACGATGCAAAGAACGGAGATTCAGATACTATGTCTCCAAGAAAACAAATGGGTTAGAGAGAAAGTAAGGGAGATCAAGAAGACATGCTTTAAATTATGGTATTCAAGTAAAGAGAATGGTAGAAACAATGTTGGAGTAATTGTTCATAACGATATGAAGGATAGTGTGGTTGAGGTGCAAAGATTAGGAGATCTGATTATTTTACGAAAATTAATACTTAAAGAAGAAATCCTAAATATCATCTCAGTTTATGCACCCCAAATTGATTTAGAAGAAAGGATCAAAAAATATTTTTTAGGAGGATTTGTATAAGATTATGCAAGGAATCCAACAAAGAGAGATGATTTGCATAGGTGGAGATTTCAATGCACATATGGGAATGATGCTTCAAGGTATGCTAGTGTTCATGGGGGCCATGGTTTTCGGATTTATTTAACAATTTGCTCCACCTTGCTTAGTGTCCAATTCATATTAGAGGTGTGCCAGATAAGAACATGGTGTGAAAGGGTGAAAGCATGATGAATAGTGACCGAGCTCATTAGATTTCCACGGGAACAAAGTCCCCCTCATGCGTTGAATTCACGTAGAGGTAAACAATCGGACGACTAAAAATAAAGAAGGAGAAGTTATTCTGGATTTTGTACTAGTGTATGACCTTTACATATCAAACACTCTCTTCATGAAGGCAGAGGAGCACTTAATTACTTAATAAGAGTTTCCCAACTAAACACGAGAAGAGATCGATTCTGCTGTAAAAACTGCAAAGTAATCCCAATAGAGAGCTTCACATCTCAACGTCGCTTGCTAGTCATGGATGTGCAAATAAAAGAGTTGGAAAAAGAAAAGGATATCTTCCAAGACCATTATAACTAGATGGTAGAATCTTCAATTCAAGCAAGCAAGCTTCAAGGAGAAGGGTTAAAAGACTTGTTTTGGGAATGTAACAGAAGTTCAAATGACATGTAGGAGGAGGTAGCATCTTGTATCTGAAGGGTATCTAATTATATGCTAGGCAAGTCTAAAGGAGAAGTTCCAGGTTAAAAGGATGCATGGTGGTGGAGTGAAGACATGCAAGAGAAGCTTAAAATTAAAAGATTTTTCTTTAGTCTATATATAAGGATAAAACAGAGGAAACTATTATTAGTTACATTATAGCGAAGAAGGAAACAAATAAATCTATAAGTGAAGTTAAGACAAACACCTATGAGGTTTCATACAAAAAGCTTGACTCTAAGGAGGGTCAAAAGGGATTTGACCAAAATAATAGAAAGAAAGACAATAACTTTCTTAAGTGAGATGCATTAAGGAGGAAGGACATGTGCTTGTTACTCGAAAGGATATAGAGACTGAAGGGAATTTGGAAGAGAATACTTTGTTGCTTATTCATAAAGCCCAAGGGTTCTTATATAGAAGTGAGAAACCCTAATGGGTAAATTACATACTGCAGATAAAATAAATAAATAACTATGAAATAATAACATAACATAAAACTCCTCAACACTCACCCTCAAGCTGAAGCATAGATGTCTAACAAGCTCAGCTTGTAATAACATCTCTGAAAGGGTCCTTGGGCTAGAGCCTTGGTGAGCATGTCTATTGTCTGCTCAATAGAACTGACATGATATGTGGAAATAAGGCCCTTATGGATCATATCTCGAGTGTAGTGATAGTCTACCTTGATATGCTTGGTTCATTCATGGAAGGTTAGATTGTTGGCAATGAACAGTGCAGCATGGTTGTCGTATTAGAGGTGCATAGGAAGAGGCACATCAATGGCAAGGTACTCTGATTCAACACTTGATCAGGCCACAACTATATGTTTCTTTCTCTTCCATGATACTATTGAATTCCCTACAAACACAGCAAGCTCGGAAGTTGACTTCTTGTCCTTTGGACATCCTGCATATTCTGCACCAGCACAATATGCAACACCAAGTAATGTGCATCAGCTAAATAAAAGACCAGTATCAGGTGAAGTCTTCATATACCTTAAAATCATATGGATTGCATCCATATGGGCTTGTCATGGTTACTCCATGAACTTACTCACTTTTCTAACTACAAAGGATATATGGCATGGTGATGGTCACATATAGCAGCTTAACAACTATCTCCTTGTATCTCCTCTTGTCGACCTCATCAGTGTCATCATCGTAGCACTTCATGCTTGGGTTCATAGAAGTAGTAGTTCGCTTGCAATCTGCCATACGTGTCTGTGATAGGAGATTTGTAACATACTTCCCCTGGGTCATCACAAGATCTCGCTGGTTCTGGGCATATGATCCTAAACTCTAACCCTAAATCCTAAACCCTAAACCCTAAAATCCTAAAACCCCTAAACTCTAAACCCTAACCCTAAATCCTATACCCTAAACCCTAAACCCTAAAATCTTAAACCCTAAACCCTAAACTCTAGTCCAAGTAGCATAGACTGCCAAGGTCCTCAGTCACAAACTGCTGACCTACGAAAGCCTTAGCTGCTTGAATCCCCTATGCATTATCTCATGTAATGATGATGTCATAGACGTATACCAGTATAGCAAAAGTACCCTTCTGGGACCTCTGAATAAACAAGGAGTGATCTGTAGTGGATCTCATGAACTCTTCTCTTCTATCACATTCGAAAGCTTTTGAAACCATGCTCTTGGACTCTTCTTAAGGATGTAGATTGCCTTATGAAGTATGCATACCTTATGACACTCCCCATCAGAAGCGAACTCAGATGGTTGCTGCATGTATACTTCCTCATGAAGATCACCATATAGGAAAGCATTCGTTACATCAAGCTGAGGCCAGTCTCGTGTGACAATGCTAGAGAGAAGAAACTGAAGTTTGGAGTGACGAGCTATTGGAGAGAAAGTGTCATGATAATCCACCCCATAGGTCTGGGTGAACCCACGAGTAACAAGTCATACTTCTTAGCAATCAATACTTCCATCTTCTAGATGCTTCATAGTGAACACCCACTTTTATCCTACAATAGACACATCTGGAGGAGTTGTAATATTACTCCACGTGCTACGAGACTGTAAAGCAGCCATCTCTACTTCCATGGCCAGACGTCATTCGCTCACCTTGAGTGCCTTCTGACATGTGTGTGGGATTTCAACAACGGATAACTCATCAATAAATTTCCTGAAATCTAGTGAAAGCTACTCCAGAGACACATGACCTGCAAGGGGGTATCGTGTATAGGAACGTTTGCCTTTCCGCAAGGCAATAGACCACTCTAAATCAGTCTTTGTTGATGGTTATGGATTAACATGTATATCTACATGCTCATCATATACATCATGCACGACACTATTTCCGTCAGTCAAAACCAAGTTTCAGAATATACCTGAGGCATGCTAGATGCTGGATGAGGCATTGGAACTAGTGACATAGTATTGTCCTTTAACATGATCAAAGCACCAATAACCCTTTTGAACTTATGCTTTAAAATAAAGACCCAGGACAGTATGGAAAAATCATAAACACAAACAAGATAGTACATGTGTCCCTGATGATCAAGTACACGACTCAGTCCCCATATCACCATGTGAAATAAATCAAACAAACATTTACTACTCCGACCTTGATGACTTGGAAAGCTAGACCTATCATGCTTTGCATGAATCACCGAACCAGCACTCAGGAATAGGGAAGTTCACATAACTCACACAGGAAACTGAACTTGATAGAGACATCATGAATGAGATGATAAATTTTCTGCAATAGTAGGTGGTTAAATCTGTGATGCCACTTGTAAGGGGAAATTGACTCAGCAGAAAGAGAATTGGCACCAACAGACTGAGTCAAACTATATAGCCCTCCATGTTCACAACCACATTCAATCACCCTGCCCGTGAGTATATCTTAAAAAAGGGAACTAGGGTCAAATATAGCACGACAATGTAAATCTTTTATTATCTGACTAATAGATAATAAGTTTATGGAGAAGTCAGGTGCATGAAGAAAATTTGTAAATGTATGGAGGGTGTCAAATGAACCTCCCCATATCCAGTGATCGATGAATGAGCCCCATTCACAATCACCACTAATCTACATAGTTTTGATGGACTATGCATATCAAACTGCAAGCAATCTCCATATATATGATGTGATGCTTTAGAATCCATTATCCATTTTGAAGGATCTGGTCTAGAACAACCAGTAAATGCATGAGTAATACCTGAGATACTAGTAGAGGCAGAGGCTACAGTGTTTGATGGACCGATGCTGAAAGATCCAGCAGCTAGAGGCATGATCTCTCTCAGGCGAGCAACAAAGTTATCGTAGTAATGATCAGTGAGATCATGAGAATCCTGACTATGGTCTGTAACACCAGCTGATGGTGGAAAACTGTGCTGTGAGTAGCATGTGTCCTCCGAATGACCTGAACGATTTTAGTATGGATATGGCTGACACGGACGTGAACTACCTCTGCCACATGGGCCTCGTCCTCTGAATGGAGTTGATCTACCTCTACCGTGTGTTGCAGTCATTGTTGACGATGTCTGAGAGGGCGTGGCAGAGGAGATACTCAAGCAGTCGAACTTGCGATATGCTTCCTCCATAAGAGGAATGGTGGCATCGGTGAGGAGCTGAGAGCAAGTTGAATCATATTATGTCTTAAAAGCATCCAAAAACACACCGGTCATGACAGAACCTCTGTAGGCCTTATGCTAACTACCTCTGCCATGTGTGCCTCGTCCTATGAATGGAGTTGATCCACCTCTACCACGTGATGCAGCCATAGCTGACGATGTCTGAGAGGGTGTGTAAGAGGATATATTCAAGTGGTTGAGTCAGCGGTATGCTTCCTCCATATTAGGTATGATGGCATTGTGAAGATAGAAAAAAGGTTAAATGCCAACAAAATTATTAAAAATTATTTACAAAAATAAATGGAATAAAATGACTAGAAAAATAAAAAAAATAAATGCTAAAAATGTTCTTCCACTCCTTTTGCTTCTGCTAAGCTACGCTCTCCTGCCGGTCAGTGAATAAACTCTCAACCTCCGCTTCGTTCTAGTGCATTAGTGCTCCTAAGAATGCCGCGGTCGCTCGTTGAGTCCTCACAGAAAAGTGGAAACAAGAAATGTGTCAGAAATAATTTATGAGAAATATAAAAAATAAAAGTAGCAAAAAATGGAATGAAATAAAAGACAAGTAAAAGAAATAAAACAAACACCAAGAGTAGAGGAGAAGAAACCTAATTGCTCTCATCGTGCCTCCCTGCCAATGGCGCTATTTGACTAATCGATAAATTATGGGTTTGAATTATAATTTATTAATAAGAAATATAGACAATGCGACATACGTGTCGCTGCAACCCACAACTTCTCCAATAAAAAATTTATTAACTTATCACAAATAAATCAAAAGAAAGAAATGCTAGAGAAATGCTATTTATTTTACTTGTATAGCGTGTATGATCGAACTCAGGGAGGTCGCAATACCCTAGGGTTATTATTAATGAAAATCAAAGAGGATTCTTTTTCTCTTTTGTTGTTTTTTTGTGTTTTTAATTCATTTTTTATTCTTTATGGAGTTCTAATATTTTAAATTTTCTATATTTTGTGATTTTTAAAATTCTACTATTTTTTATTTGTTCTAATTTCCTAATTTTTAAAAAACAATAAAATAAATGAATTTAAAATAAAGAAAATAGGGATTCATTTTGGATTTTTAGAAAATGGAAAAAATAATCAGGAAATAAAAATAAAATTCTTTTCGCATTTTATACACTTTTATACTATTTTTATGATTTTTGTGGTTTTTAGGGGTTTTAAAATGAATAAAAACTAAAAACAAAATACAAACAAAGTCAAGCTACTTTTTTGGGTTTTTAAAATATAAAATATAGTGAAAAATAATGGAAACCATATTTAGATAGAAACAAAATTTTCAAGATTTAAAACAAGCTATTTTATATATTTTCTATTTTTTTAATGAATTTCTATGAGTTCTTTAAGGTTTTTTGAACTTTTCAATTTTTAGATTTTTCGTAAGGAATATTAAAACCAAATTTATACATGGTAAAACAAATCAAAATATAAAATTAGTATTTTTTGAAATTTTTGAAACAATATTCAAATTTTTAAGATTTTTTTCAAATAGAGTAACTTTTTAATGTTTTTGAATTTTTAAAAATAATAAAACCAATTAATTTTTAAAACAAAAACTAGGAGTGATAAAAAAAGTAGCAGGAGCTTACACTAATTTTTAAGGAATTGATGGAGTTAATTTATTATTTATTAGGAGCAATTAAAGACAAAATAATTTATCAAAAGTAGAAGGATCAATTTGCAATTTTTTTACATCTTGGGATCCAATCAATAACACATATAGTAAATTGATGGTAGAAAGTACAATTATCGCACAAATTTATTTTCAGGGACAAGATAATAGTAGAGAACAATCAGACAATTATTGCAGTTATTCCAAAGTTCATGTGTTTATGCACGCGAGTTTGTTTAAATAGGACTACAATGCAAATTAGAAAACACACGAGGACACCAATGCAATTATTCCAACACTCTCAAGCATCCGCGCATCTAATTTGGGTTTATTTACAAATAAAAGAAAATGCATGGCTAGAGTGTAAAATTCACCGAGTCTGTGTGAGATGCTTGTGCTGGATCAACGGTTGTGCTTTGTTGAAGTAGATCTAATCGAGCAGCTTCACTTTGGGTGGGAATGTGCGGTGGAGATGCGATATGGTAGACGGTGTTCTTGATCCGACGTCGATGAAGTAGTCTGGAAGAACAAGTTTGAAGGTCTTCTCAGACGAAGTTGATTCAGCTCAGTCGTCGCCGATCTCCGTTAGAATTGCTCTCTGATGGCTCTAGAAGATTGCTGATGTTCCTCCATACCGATCTGAGATGAAAGCTAGATTCGGGTCCCATTAATCGGGGACCTGAAGCTTCAGGCCTGAAGCGTATGAACTCAATCTCCAGATACTCAATGTGGTCCAAATAGTGTTCTGTGCACTTACACATTATTTCCTTCTCGAAGGGGCAGCTCCAACCACCTTTATTAAGATAAAACAAAGAGAAATGGGGGTGGATGGTCGATCTCCGGTGAAGTGGCCGGATAGGAGATCGAATTCCAGATCTAGCATAGATCTGGTTGAACAGAAATGACAGGAGGATGGAGAGATGACTGGAGATGGTGGATTGATAATCGAGATGGTGTGATATCAAGTGAAGCCCTCCGATCACAAAGATCGAATGCCAATCTGATGGTACTCTGATCTAATCAAAGATCAAACGAAAAATTATAGAAATAAATGTCTAAAAGAAATTTAAACTATTCTATGTTAACCTACGATGGAATCAGAAGGATCGCAACCTCGATTAGGCTGTGAAAGGTCGAAGAGACTTGGTACACTGGCAAAGGTCCGGCAACAACTGGATCTCATCCTCAAAGCACAATTACGCTCTCTTGATCATGGAGAAGCCTTGCTAGCTCCTCAGCTCACTCCCTGATTCGATATCAGGCATAAAAGTGGAAGAAAAATGGATCTGGGGAGATTGGGATCTGGAGGGGTTTTATAGGAATGAAGCTCAGGCGGTTTTGAAATAGGGATGGGCGCGTGAACCGAGGTCATAAGGGAAAAATTTTATTCAGGCATGGTGATGTGGTAATCGAGTGATCGAATGAAAAAGAAATCAGGAGAAGAAGAGATGAGATCAGACCGGGAGAAATCAGAGAAGTCGAGGATCTAACTAGTTATTCAGGCGAACGAGGAAGGATAGGAAGTTGACTAGGGTCAACAAACCTGGGTTCGACCAATTGGAAGTCCTGACCCGCAAGAGTCTAAACAGAAAAAGTTAAAAAAGGTAATAAATAAAAGAAAATGCGAAATAAATAATAAATTTCTTTAAATTTAAAAAAATTGAAAGAAATAATGTTAATAAATAAATAAACTATTTTTTGGTGATTTTTATTAAATTAAATAAGTTAAATAAATAGGGTAAAATAAATAAAAACATTTATTCATAGGTAAATACACACACACATATATAACAAACCAATTTTTAAATAATTATTTTTACAAATAATCACTTTTATCAATTTATTAATTTACAAAATAATTTAAGGATTTTAAATTTATTTCATTTTAATGAATTAATTTAATAAGTTGATAAAAAAGACTATGTACAATATAAGTACATGATACATATACAATAAATACACTATTTTACTTTTTTTTATTTTTGATTTTGTAATTTTTGTTTACATTTTATATAAATAAAATACAATATATACAATTATTAAAAATACAATATGTGCAAAAAAACAAAGAAAATAAATAAAAGAATAAATAATATATTGTACAATATAGATCGAATATACAATAGCACTCCAAAAAGGCAACTTTCATATCTTAACTCCGATTTTTATGAAAACACTTTCATTTTGAAGCTTATTTAATTTTGAACACAATGAAAGTGAGTTTGATTTATTTTGAGTTTTATGGAGAAGAGATTGATTTGATAACTTTTGCTTTATGGTTTTTTTAGAGTGTTGGTATTCTTAATCTATACAATGATTTTGCAGTTATTTTTATTATTTACAACTTATTTTTGTGTACAAATTCCAATAAGAAAGCATTTTTATTTGAGTTTATTTGGTGATAAATAAAATAGTAGAAAATGTGTACAATATGTGCAGTGATGATTATACAAATAGTAGAATTGTTTTTTTCTTGACTTTTATAAATATAAGGCCTTATCTCCCACTACTTTAATCCTTACTGATTAGGTGAAGGCTTGACCTACTATCGACGTTAGGGCATGTATTTATTTCATATATAAAGTCTTTTTATTTTCTTTATTTTTCCTTTATTTCTTTATTTATTTATGTTTGGTTAAAATAGTGATAAATATACAATATTTACAAATGATCTGGAATTATTAAGAAGAGAGGATTATTGATATTTGCAGGTGTTTTTTAACAGATTTTAAGCTAAAATAAATGAATAAAGATGATGAATTGTCGTTTCATCAGGTTCGGCGGAACACCTCGAGAATCAATTCTCGACTTCTTCTCATTAGATAATCGACTAGAGGATGGGGTAGCCACTTCCTTGGAAAGGGTCAATTGGGTCATGGCTATCTCATTTTTCAAAGGTATTGGAGGTATTGTACATGAAGGGTCAATTGGTTGTGGCAGTGTAGGCACGTGAATCGGATCCTCGAAATGGTCAAGACAATCTGATAAGGGTGGGTCTGACTCATGGATAGCTTTTGGTTGCGAGTCCTCTATCAAAGCTGTCATGGTGGTGGTAAGGCAAGCGGTTGGCAATTTTACCTCTCATCGTTTGGTGACGTACGAGATCTCCATTAGGGGGTAAGGTAAATTTTGTTTGGTGATTAGGTATTCCCCTAGTGGATGTGGTGGTCTTGGGGTGTGAGGCGTCTCATGACCAATGGTTGGCTCGACAATCAATGTCTCATGTATAATAGAGAGGCGGGACTCATCTACCTCTTGATGGTCATGGCCGTCTGCGACTATGTGGGTTGCCTTGGGTTGACTTGTGTCCTTGGATGTTTTGTGAGGTTGGTGTGAACCACATGCAGGGAATCCATCTCCCTAGTCTCGCAATCTATAGTCACCTTAGCCAAGGCCAAGAACGGCTTCCCAAAAATAATAGGAGATTGGATGAACTCTCCTTAGTGCTCAATATCAATGACTATAGGGTCCACTTTGAGTGGATCACCTTGGAAAGTAATGATAATTGAAATAATTCATCTCAACCATTTGATGGATCAGTCATCTAGTTGAATGATCGCTCTTGACTTCCTAATTGGTCCGACTTTGAGCTTGTCAAACACGAAGGTCGGGAGTATATTTATAGATGGTTCACCATCGATTCTTGCTTGGGTAAAGATAGTGCCTCTAATTTCACACTCAGCTCAGGGCAACTGCTTCACTCTGCGACCCCTAGTCTTTCTCCCCATCACCAAGGAGGTGGTCATAGACACTACATGTCTCTTAGTTATCGTTCTCTTATTGCTCGACCTCTTATGCATCAATTTTCTTCTTACAAATCTTTTGAGGTCGAGAAAGTATTCTATAGTCCATATTATGGGAATCTTAAGAACACCAATTCCTTAGTGATTGCTTCCCTCAAGATAGGGTCCAAAATTTTTAGGGCTTTTTCATTCTCAATTTTATGATATTTTCTAGGTTTTCAATTTTTTATCCTTTTGGGATTTTCATTTTTTTGGTATTTTTGATAGGTGAACTAGGAATAAGAGAATGGTCAGACTCTAGATTGGAAGGTAAGTGGTTAGTAGAAGAGGAAGGTCTATACAGAGTGTGTGGGTTCCCTACTATTCTTTTGGTTTTTAACACCACATCAGATCATTTCATTCTTTTCGTTCCTGATCTAGCAGCAAATGAAATCAATAGGTCAGTGATATCTCTCAATTTATACTAAATTAGGTCATGTCTCTTAATAATTATAGAAATGCCATCCTCCAAAATATCACCATGACAAATCGTGGAAACTTGGGGTCTCATACTAAACATACCTAGACCTGGTATGTAATGCTGGGTCGAATATAGACCATCCGTTTGATAGATATTGGTCAGAGCTTCGTATAATGGATTCAATATACAAGGGACTTGTAGATCGAGCTCATGAGTCCAATCTCCTACATGTGTATGCTCTCCGAATGTGTGGTATGAGGGCTGGTCAATGTGAGCTTGATCACTAAGGTCAATCAAGTCCAGAAAATCATAAGGTGCAGGCACCTCCATTCAGTTAGTTTGTTAGACCATGTTATACCATAAAGTCAAGTCAGGATGTGGATGTGTAAATTGATTGCATGTCCCAATAGTCATATGAGAATCAACTGAGGTATGTGTGGGTATGTAACTCTGCCAATCATCTATCTCAATAGTAGCTTGTTCTTAAAATGGTTCCTTATTTCCAGCAAGTGCCCATGAATATGGAGAGTCATCCCAAGATGGAAGTGGATCCATGGTGAAAGAAAGTGGGGTAGGTGAGAAGTGCGAAGAAGTGGAGAAGTCAGTCAAAGCTTTGACTTCATGTTCGGAGTGGGTTTGGGAGAAGAAAGAGGACTGAAGAAGAATCATCCCAAAGAGAGGATTCTGGTAGGATGAATAAGAAAAGGGTGCTAGAAAGTCGGTCGAAGATCTGACTTTGTAGCTGGAATGGGGTGGAGGTTACATAGAGTAGTGAAATGGTGAAAATGGTCAGTAATCAGTTGAGGAGAAACGACATGCAGAGTTCGAGTACAGATACTGATAAACCGACATCTTTGGAAAGAAATAAAAATGTATTGAGGTGAAAACATGCAATTTTCATAAAAGGAGAACATACATTGATAAACAAAAAACAAATACAAGAATAAACCCTCGTTTCACCAACTTAACACTGTGACGGTCGCAAAGGTCTGACCATTATCTTTTTTATTTTTATTAAGTGATAAAATAATCTCCTTATACAAGCACATAAGGTGAGCCAGCATACGTCCAACAATGCCTGTGTATGCTCCTAAGCAATGAGGTGATCTACCCGGACTGTCAGGATTAATATCACACCCCAAAGGAGACACACATGCTTACACAACCAAAATGTATGCTAAGGTCGAATCAAAGCCCTTTCAGCTCCCAAATCCGCAAGAGTCGGAAAAGGAGGCTTAGGGGACAAGTCCAGGGATTTGGGCTATAACCTTTGTGTGTACGTCCTCACCCACTCTGTTTTAAGGAAGGTACATGTGTACAATGACAAGGTTGCCCTCTCGAAAACAAATGGTAATTTTAATATATTATTTTGGTCCAATTCAATTAGCAATCCTGATTTTAGAGATTAGTTATCACTTGTTACTAATCCAACACAAGAAATCATGTCTACCATCCAGTCCCAATTCCATTATCCTAAGTTTGAAACAACTAAGAGGCGTAATTGAGAAAAGCCGATGCAATCGATGGAAGCGATGATGAATGCTTGAGTAAGAAGACTTACAGTGCCTCCAGCTCTCTATAATGCAAGCTGCACAACTGAATTGAAAGTTTTTACTCTAAATGAACGCAAGTGATGAAACTGCACCTAGCAGAACTTCTATTAGCTAGGAATAATTTGAATTTAATTTGACTAGGTAGAACATTCTAAGGTGTGTATTATTAAAGTGAAATATGGTCCTAGTTTAAATGAGCACAAGAAAATGATATTTGACAAATGTAAAGCTCTAAGAGATGCGATTGTAGGTCTAACCTACGAACCACTCAAGTCGAGCCCCACCCTCAACACGAGAGTGAAACTAGTCTCGATACACCACAAAAATAAATGTTTGAAGTCTAGATTACACATGCGAGATCGCAAACTGAAATCGATGAAAAAATGTAGTTACCAAAATTATTACAAAAATCAAATAAATGCATAGATAAAACAAAAGTACTCTACACTCTCTTATGACTCGAATAGATCTTAATTTTAAGCGTGTTTTCAGCTAGCTTATTTCCTGAAAAAGCCATCCATCAATGCTCTTGAGTAGATTAGCTATCTAAGTGGTCGCTCCGTCTCATCGGGTTCCTCGCAGAAAAATATAAGATGGTGGTTAGAGAGATGAATCAAATAAAATAAGGAAATAAAATCCATAAAAAATGGAGTAATAATTACAAGAAAACACGGGGGTCAGATTACCAAGGAGGTAGAAAACCTAATTTCTAAATTATCTAAAAGTCAACCTAAGTTGTGCCTCTCCGACAACGGTGCCACTTGAAGAATCCAAAAATTTCCTTTACCTAATGTGTTGAATTAACCGATGTTCGTTGCAGGCGGGCGATAACATATCAATAAAAAAGATCACTTAATTTAATATTTCGATTTAATGTGAGCAGTCTAATTTATTTTACTTGGGCAAGCTCAAGGTTGAACTCAAGGAGGCCTCTGTCTCTTTAGATCAACTTTTAGATGATTTAGATGCTAGGTTTTTTAGAAAAATATTTTTGGTAATTTTTTTTGCAATTAATGATGATATGCAAATGCGATATGTCAATTTCAAAATCAAATTACCCTATATTGGAAATCCAAAATAATTAGAAAATTTGCTCAAAAATCCCAGAGATTATTTTTCGTAATTATTTATGCATGAAGAATTTAGAACACATTTTTGTATTTTTTCTGACATAAAATGCATGCGTAAAGAGTGGACACTTTTTATGGATTTTTTTCATAAATTTTCATGAAAATGATATGCGAAATTTATGAAATTTTGTCAAGGGGTTAATTTTTGTGAAATTAATCTATTGTGTATTTTTGGGATTTTCCTGATGCAAAATGAATTTTCTAGAAATTAAATATGCAACCTGTGCGATTTTGAGTTATTTAATTTTAATAAATATCAAAACTCAGAACTTCTTGAATTAAAATTATCCTAAATAGCTCTGACAATGAGGAATACAAAACATTTTTTAATCCTTAAAATATCAAGTTATTAATAAAACTATAATCATATACTCAGATCATAAAATAATTTATTTCAAACTTACTGTGCATGCAAATGAGATGATTTTTGGAAACAAATTATAACACAATTAATTTTACCTAATGTGAATTTTCAGGAATTTTTGGACAACAACTGATATACTATTAATTTCCATAGTAGACAGGGCAAGCTATTGCAATTTTCTCCATAATAAATATTAATAAATCAAGAAATGCTCCTAAAATTATATTAATCATCCACAATAATAAAGAATTAATGGCTCTACAAAGGGTAATTTTTGGAAATTTAAAATACCCACAAATGATGGTTCACATAAATACATAAAGTGAGGGGTATAAATGCAATATAGAAAATAGAATAAATAAAATAAAAGCATGCTGACAAGGGCTAATGTGAAGTTACCCATACCCATGAGGGGGTCTTTGCAAGTTTTCCAAGTGGTCACATATTGTTGACGTGCGTTTCGATAGGGACCTCTTCGCTATTTTGGGAGAGCATAAGTGGCTTCTGTGCAAATTCACCCAGCCACATGTCTGAGTCATGTGTGGGTGAAGGCTTGGGTTAAGCAATGACTCAAATGGTCAAGGCTCCATGTAGCATGGGGTTGGGGTTTCGGCTAATCCGAAGCGGGATGCTTAGAGGATGGCTTGGGCAAGGCAACACGGAAGATGCATGATTATACGATATCTATCATACGGTGGAGTGGGTGGGTGGTGTTGACGTATCAGGCGATGAGGGAAGAGATGCGGCGTAGCGAGTGCTGATCGACCGGAGGGTGATGATGGAGGGCCCTCATCTAGGAGACGTTGCTCGGGTGCTATGGGGCTTGTCGGAGCAGCTCCTGAGGAATCTGAGGTCAAGTTAATGAGGAGTGGATGGCGGAGCAGGGGATTCAGCCTGGATGGCGATGATGGAGGTCCCTTGTCCTGGAAACGTTGCTTGACTAATGGAGGCGAGTTGCTCGAGGTACAAAGGGTGGTATGGAGTAGGGGAGCTCATGATCCGACGACGATGATGAGCTGACAGTGAGTGGGGGCAGGTGAGTGAGATAGTCAAAGAGGCGGAGTGGTGAGGTGGTGTCACCAAGGAGGTGATGCATGAAGATGAAAAGAAAGGAAGAGGAGAAGAAAGAAAGAGGAAGAAGAAGAGGAATAGAAGACAGAGACACACCTAATATGGTTGCTTGATGGGTAGAGGATGGTCCTCCAATTCTTGCCTCAACACGAGTCAGCGAGATCTTGAAGAATCTTGAGTTGCAGGGCCACTTGCAGCTACAAGGACCTAGAAGGTACCTAGGATCTCGCCATTAGGAGAGTTCTGGAGTGTTTGTCGTCGCCTACCATGACATTCTTCTTGAGGTCACCAAGCTCTAAAGCTGAAGGCTTGGCCTACTTCTCTCATTGGTGTATCGGATGGATGAGAGAGAGGTTTTAAGGGTGATTGGAGACGGCGAATAATGCAGAGGTCATGGAGGATAGGGCGACCGAGTGGGAATAGATGGGAAGTGGTAGTTGCGTTGAAATGGTTGCCAACATGAAGGAGGTTGAAGAGGAGATGGAGATCGGGGAGGAGGCTGGGAGTCATGCAGGGGAAGCAATGTGTCCTAGAAGGCGGAGGGACAGAGAGAGGCCACGCATCACCGCAGAAGGCGACAACGGTTGGAGAAGAAGGGGGCCACATGGCATGTTGAGGAGCCGCCACGTAGCGGGGAAACACGAAAAAAGAAAATAAAAGTAAATAAAATAAAATAATAATAATAATAAAATTTAATAATTAGTTTATAAATAAAACAAAATAAAATTTCATAGAAGAGGGAGACACTTGGCGGCTCCAAGAGCTGCCACATGTCGCTCCTAGAAAATTGAGAAAATATATAAAAAGATAATTCAAGAAAAAAAGCAAATAATGTGAAATCAAAAGGTGATCTTCACAAAAATTGTTCGTCTCAACGAGATCTACAAGTTTCATGAAGAGACGAAATCAAAAGGGATCATTTGTATAAAAAGTATCTTTGGTGGTACTCTATAGATATAGAATACATGTATTTTTGTATTTTATATTTTTTGTCATTTTTAAATAATGTAAAGATCAA
Source organism: Ottelia alismoides (assembly GCA_037367405.1). Lineage (NCBI taxonomy): Eukaryota > Viridiplantae > Streptophyta > Magnoliopsida > Alismatales > Hydrocharitaceae > Ottelia > Ottelia alismoides. The sequence goes on from JAZKJV010007215.1 coordinate 139,579, forward strand.
AATAAAATTAAATAAAATATAAAATAAATATTTACTACTTAATAGATTTTTTGGCATTTTTAATAAATAAAAACGAAATAAAATAAAAGGGAGATATGTACACACTGTATATACAAAAATAGATGGAATTATTTTCTTTAATTTTTTCTTCAATTTTTATTTCAATTTTTGTATATTTGTTAAAACATAAATAAAAAAATAAATAGAAAAGAAATCAATAAAAAATAGTTATTTTTGTACAAAAATAATAAGGTCAAATCAGTCAATATATACAATGTACAATGGGGTCCTAAAACTCAAGTTTCACATATGAACTCTGATTCTTTCGACTTTGGTCTTATTTTGTAAATAATTAGATGTCCATTAATTCAAAATTGAGTAGGGGTTCATATGAAAGAGATATTTATACTTACGTCTTTTTGACTCAAAACTAGGGTTTGGGTTTTATTGGGCAAATATATAGGTTGGTATTTTTTGGTATTTTTTCTTGATCAGTGTTAGTAATATGTACGCAATAAAATTGAATTTATTTTACTTTGAGTTAGTGAAAACTAATTTAAAATAAGGCAATATATGATAGTATATCACTCCTTCTTTTTCGAGTACGCAAAGACCCCATTCCTATCTTGACCACGTGAGGTGGTCTAAGGTAAGGAAGAAGTGATGAACTACGGGGAAAGAAAGGGGTGAGCGAGCCGTATGCTACGCGACTAAGAAGAGGGCTAAAGCATATGAAAGCGGAAAGGGATAGGAAGAAGACGTCAGGTAATGAGATAGGGGAAGGCAATTCTCTCCGACGAGGACACCCTTCTCTACCATTTGCGATTTCAGAAAAAAAGAAAGGCCTAGGGCACCAAGCAACTAGAAGGTGAAGCGGAAGCTCAGTGCTGGGTGCTGGTTGGGGAAGGAGAATACGAGACTAGGTGTAGAGGTCACAGAGCTCAGGCTTCGTTAACCCGCTCCCTCAGCATTCTTGATTTGATTTTCTTGTTGACCGCTGTAATAGAACCGTCGGCAGCACCCTCAGCGAATCACCTCCCCGTACTACCTTGCTTAGTCCGAGTCTGCTGCGGCTTCTCCCTTGTTACTGCCCAATCCCGATTCTCTCAACGGGAATGTCCGTAGGTAATATTAGGTAAACAAGGTAAACACCCGACATATCTAGTGAGAATCAAATCTTCGAAAACCTACCCAAAGGAGGTGAGAAGTCCCAAAGGCTTCGCCCGGAAAGAGCATATCTAGTATGGCTGCACCTATCTTCAGTTTCTCCTGAGGACCTCTAGATCTCTGACCTGAATGTCGACTAGGATATATATAGCGGCGAGCGAGCTTATTACGTAGAAAGTATACGAGTTCAGACAGGTACTCAATGACCTGACGTGAGGCATCCCAGGACCTTCTGAGGCCCACATTACTGACTAACGGTGGATAATCATCCTTCTTAGAGGTACTAAATACAACTCCATGAATGAGCAAAATGAAGGTAGCGTTAATGAGAAAGATCTCTGGGAAAACCGCTAAAAAAAGATTGAACATGTGGGAGGGAAGAGAGAGTCTTGTTTCATTAGTTTCTGCTTTCATTTCCCCCGTCTGGAGCACCGGGCGAATCGCCGATAGTATCCAGCCCTCGGATGAGGCTGACACTCACTATCATGGCGCGGACTTCATTCTAGCGAAGGCTTCGGAGGAAAGGCCAGAGGTCCCCCCTGAGGCCCCTGAACCCCCAATCAAATAATCCGCGACGTCGGAGCTGGGGGGAAAAGTGGGACGTGGAAGAAATTGATGAGGGACTGTTAATATTAATATAGTAGAATGAAGGGTAGGGGGCTTTCAAAGGGGGGGGCGAAGGTGGGGGGTGCAGGGGAGAAGGACAAAGGAAAGAGCGATGCCCACCTCCAATCAATTGATTCGTCATGGTAGAGGAGAAAAACGGCGAACGGACCGTACTCGAGCTTTGAATCAATGCCCCCAGAAGCAAGGAGTATGCCCGCGTGTTCCGACGAGAACACCGAAAAAACCTAATTCAGCTCTACGTAGCAGATAGAGCCAGGTCCAAGAGATCAGAAATGTAGTTAGGCTATCTCTGAAGCTGTTTAGGTTATTCGTGGTGCTGATTTGATTGATGATGAGACTCGTAATATTATAGGGCAGAGTCAACACGTCACGGCTCCCTCTGCTGCCCACTCTTTACCCCGACCGGATGACTGACCGGAACAGCAGCTCCTAGCCCCCTGACGATCCTTCCCGCAGAGGAGGCAAATATATGATCATTTAGAGCGACAACGGCCTTTGGCTTCGTGAGGCTGAAAAGCATCTTCATCTTCTAAATAGAATGCCCCCATTCACATTGGAGTCAATAGTCATTTTCGTCTTATCTTCTGTCTTCCATCCACTTGAAAATCGTACAATGGTGAAGGGCGATGATTTCTTGGAAATACTCAGTCGTGCAATAACCCGTTTTGTAGAAATCAACCAATGTGGATTGAAGGGGAAGGACCTCAAAAAAGGAGAAGATCCATGGGATGAATGTGATCAAGCGAAAACGAAAACAGAAGTTGACTGCCGCGGGGCACTAGTCAAAGGTAGAATGAAAGTCGAGCCTATGACGAAGGAGGAAAAAAAGCGGAGCTTTTTCACATCTATCTATTTAAGGCGACCGCTTCTGCATCTATAGATATACATGTAATAATTTATGAGGGAATTTTGGCTTCTTTTTTAATGTAATTATGCATGCTAAATATGAATCTTATTTACATATACATTAATAATAAAAATGGAATATAGATGAATAAATGCAATTAATCACTTAGGAACATAGCTCTATTTTCATCTTTTAGAGTGATGAATCACATATTCATCAGTGCCTAAGTCTCCAAATCTGACTCTTACATGTTTGGGAGCTGCAAGCGCTCACCTCCGACCATAGTCAATGTTCTGGGCATGTCTGTCTACTACTCTCCTTTAGTGGTGTGATATAACCCGACAGTCCGGGAAGATCACTCCTTTGATTGAAGGATAGTAGAACCACATCTGTACGTCAAGGAGACTCACTTATGTGTAAACAAATTCCAATCTTGTATTGTCACCTAACTTAAAATTGAAAAGATAATCGGTCGAGATTTCATGACCTTCACTGTGTGAAGTTGGTGAATTTTGAGGTTTGCATTGTGTATTGAATTATGTGTGTTCAAAGCCCATTGCACTTGCTTAAACATATCGAGGTTCATAACTCATCCACCTTCATTTTCAAAGATGTTGGAATATTGGTATTCATACCCATACTCTATGAGTCATGCTTACATGACTGAATTCCAAATATCTTCGTCTCTATTCTCTTTTCAAAAGAACCCTCTCTTTAAGGCGGTTCTTCCCCATCCATCATATACTCTACCCTCATTCCACCTCACTCCTTCTTCGGTTGAATATTCAAGATATGAATCACTCGCAGAACCAAATGAATATTACATGGAAACAATGGAGCGATCGAATTTGAGGATGGACATACGCATATCCGAATTTGACAAAGAACATGATTCCTAGCTAAGTTTGAGAATTCTTTATTTGAACCATCCCCAACTCAGGATGACTCTCTTCCTGAGTACGAACACTTTTCCTTTGACTAAAAATATGAGATTCATAGTCAAGGAAATATGACTCATGACCAAGCCACTACCATTGAGAATGACTTGCTCGGCTCAGGACTGCATGTTGGAGTCACGACATGATGAGTACAGTTATTTGTCACGGAGTCATGAGACGATAGTAAATGACAGAGATCAGATTAATCAAAGAGATGATACATTGAGTGAACAACTTGATGATGACATCCAAATGGTTAAAAATATGATGGACAACCAAGGAGAAGTGAGGGCCAAATAAAACGAACCTGATACAAATCGTGTGCATAATTTTTAGGCACAGACACCACATGCATCTGACCAGTCCACTGACCATTCTACTGACTTGAATAAAAAATAGAAAAAAATAAAAATCAGAAAATTCAAAAAAATGGACAACACTGAAATGGAAGTATTTTGTGAAAGTATGATATTAGAGCTTCCGTCAATTAAGGTCATGGCGTACATACCCGATCTACAGATATTTGTGAAGAGTCGATTATCACTTAAGAAGACTGGCAAGAAAAGATATGGAACTTAATATCATTTAATCACTATGGACAATTCAATGGTGATGATCCATAAGAGCAAAAGCCACATAGTCAAAAGGTTGACTAGGGTTACTTGTGAAATTGAGAATACCGAGTTTACTCATGTTCGGATAGATGATGACTCCACATTGAACATCCTCCTGAAATCTGTGTTTGACTGACTCAAACTCGAATTGCTCAGAAAGATCAGAGTAGTTGTTCAATTTCCTAACTGATCCACAAAAAGACCTAGAGGAATTATTTCAGAAGTCATGAGCTTCCAAGGTATCAAACATAGAGTGGTTTTATTGTCCTAGACATTGAATACTGAGGAGAGTTGTCTGAGTCTCCCATCATTCTGGGAAATCCATTCTTAGCCTCTTCTACATCAACTATAGATTGCAACACTCAAGACATAAAATTCCTAAACCAGAACCATAATGATCAAACTGTCGAGGACACACCTGGACCTGAGACAACCGAACATGAAACTGACAATCGTGACACCGAGGAAACCATTGAGACATACCCTCCATGAAAACAGATCTCTCCATAGACTCTAGACACAATCCAAGGAGAGGCACCCGAGGAACCGGCTTTCGAGGCTACCCATGCTGCTACCAAGGTGAAAGAGCTTGACCTAGACACATACTATTCACCAAACCTAGACACAATATTTCAAACTTCCTTTATCATTACTGTGATCCGACACCCGAGTCGAAAAAGCTAAAAATTACTCGGAGCACCACCATATACCCGAAGCGTGTATTGACCTTACAAGAGATATATAATATAAACGGAGATTCATATGATGAGGAACCTATGACCAGCACCTAATAGACTCTGTATAGAAGGGGTATATCCTTGAGTCTGATTGCTAGTGAAGAGGTAAAGCACTCTGGTCCTCCTCTCCCTGCTTCAGGGTCTAGAAAACTGACTAGATACAAAACCATAGACATGAATTATTCAGAGGGCTCAACCCTAGGGTATAGTGCATGGACTAGAGCTATTAGATATGACTAGATGAATACCACTTCATCAGAGTACTCATCGTCTGAGGTCGAGTCGGTTGACCAAGTGAGAGAGCATCCGCAAAGAAGAATTAGTTGGAGAGCCTCAACCGAACACTACTATTCTATGGATGACTCCAACGATGTATGGGGAATCTTCTATATCATGTTCTTCATATCCTTACTCCCTTCCACCACATGCATGCAAGAAGATTTATCGAAAATCTCCTTGAACTCCGTACATTCTCTCCTGATCCAATCGGTTCCCTTTGTACTTCTTATATAACTAGTCAAAAGCCCAAGTATATGGGAGATCGATGCCCGCCCTGTTTGTATCCACCTTATCTCCTCTTATCCTCGACCACTTTATTTTTGCATTCTTCAATACTTAGGATGACCAAGAGACAAAGTATCGGGAGGGCCGGCCAACTTCTACCCTCTCCCCCTTTTCTTCTTTTGCATCCTTTTATACTTAGCATATGAAAAATATAGGGTGTGAGTTGCATTGTTTACGTACTCCGCAGTTCATTGTACAATATGGTTTTATATTTGCTGTACATAAAACTAGCATGGGTTGTAGGTAACTTTTATAAAACTTGTAAAATATACACAATACTTGTAAAAAGGTATAATATATGTATAATCGTATTTAAAAAATCACAAAAAAAGAAGAAAAGGGGGAAAAAGAAAAAATGTTTGCACTTCATGCACCTGCACTTCATTTAGCATTTCATGCATTTTCATTGGTGAAAATCCCTTAAGATCTTAATGAAGTTATGAGCAAATCGAGAGTGGTATTGACTTGGCCTTAATCCACTTAACTTTCAGAGGAATTTCACCGAGAAATAAGATTTTAGAAGCTTCATGTCCCAGACTTAATTCTCCGAGTTTTGCGTGAAACTATTCAGACTTCGACTCTCAGTGTCTTACCCAGTCGCCTCATTCTGAGTACGACTCTTGTATAGGGAATTACTATGTACTCTAGAACTATACACTTAGCTAAACTCAGAAGGAGTGTTGAACATATGTGTGAGTCTCTTTTCTAATAGCGTGGATATCTAACGACGGAGTATGGGTTTAAATAAAGCTTTGGATGAGGAATGGATTGCTAGCATAATTTTTCTAAGACCCCAAAATATGGGCGGAATATCTGCCGAGGCACAAAAGATCCATGTAGAGAAATCAAAATCCTTACCAAAATAAGCAACTAACAAATAAATATACGATCATGAATGTTCAGGCTTCAAACATGCTACATATCTTGGTGGAGACTTGGTTACATTGGCTAAGTTTCATAGGAGAGGTGATTATGCCGATCACACTCCAGTTCTCTTCTCAATTCTTCTAAAAACTTATTTCCCAATATTCATTGTGAACTAGCACATACCTGAACTTAAAAGGAAATACCTGACTCTCCGAGGACGAGTTACTGGAGGAGAGGTTTGCGTGGTAGGACGACATTCCAGATGAGAAGAGTTAGCACCCTTCACACACATGAGACACTTGTTCAATGTTCATGGGGTAGGCTTTGGGATGATTGATCTAAGATGACTTCTGAGCTGAACCTGAAAAAATGATGTGTAGAACTTGGAGGCTTGTGATTTTGACTAATTCTCGCAGGAGTTCCGCTAAACTATAAATCAAAAGGTCGGGTCTAGCTCAATTTTCACCTTTTGCTGATGATCTTGGTATGGAACCCAATCTCATTTCACATCTTCATTTTTATTTGCTAGGGGACGAGCAAGGTTTAAGTACATGGAGTTGATGAATCCAAGATCCATCACTTTATTTAGCTAAAAATAAACCTTTGTCCCGAGAAATTAACATCCATATGTTAATATCATAAAATTAACTTTTATGCATTTGTGAATAATTTGCAATAGCTAGCATTCAATTCTGCATTCATTAGTGCATTTTCATCTAACTTCAAGCTTTTTTAGTTTACTCATTCTAATTCCAATTTACATGAAACAGACTCCATTATATACATATCACTAATCTTAACCAATGAAAAATCCTAAAAATATCAACCAATATATATTTGAAACAAACCCAAATCCTAATTTCAAGATAAAAAAGCTGTAAACATTGATATTTCTCTCATACAATGTCCAATTCCATGGTACTCACTTTTGAATTAATGTACGTTCTTATCTACAATCAAGACTAATTTCAAAAGAATCGGACTTCATTTGTGAAAATTAAATTTTAGGACCTAACTGTACATTGTACATTTTTACTGATTTTTCATGTCATTTCATGTGCATATTCCACTCATTTTGATCCATTTATTTTTCATTTCTTCATTTCATTTCATACTTTATCATATAACAAAAAATCAAAATTAAAAAAAAGGAAAACAAAGAAAAAGACAAAATCCGACTTGAGCCGACTGACCTTATCCCCATGCATATATCACATTTCCCAAATTTATTCTGGCATGAACTCAAACCAGAAAAATCAGAAAATGTCATTCGAGTCCATTGGATCATTTCATAGCATGTTTGATTTTTGCATGCACTATTCAATCACAAAAAATCAAATAAAAAATTGAAAAACTAAAAAACGGTATTTTATATACATAGAGTATCACCAAAAAATCATAACTTGCAAAGTTGAGTCCAGTTGTATTTGAGTCTTTCATAAACATTGTAGATTTAGATCTATAATTTTATTTTATGCATTTTTACACTTGAGTCCATTTTTTATTTTTAATACATTTATCTTTGCATTTATACACAAGGTCAAAGTCGTGACAAATGCCGCACACCCAGTAGAGCCACTTGGCTCCATGAAACCCACCCCTTTCTCTCCCCACATGATAAGAACATGACGAACCCGTCAAATTCAAAGCATGTGCCTAGCATGTGCTTGATAACTGCCTCTGACCAAACAAGTAAAAATTGTTAATTGTAGATACCGCTAAAGAGAAACATTTAATCGAACAAAATTAACAAACACCAAATCGATGTTTGTTTTCACTAATTATTTATCTAGGTAAGTGGGCTTGGGATGATCATAAGGAGGCAGAAAATCATGCTTGTGTTTTTCGAGGAAAGAAAATATTTTTGTGATAATTTTTATCTTTCTTTTCTTCTTCGACGATAGGACTCTTTTTGAAATTTTTTTATTCTTTTTATTTGACTTTAAATTTTCAATTTTTATTTAATTTTCAAAAGGGATATTTTCAAATAAAAGATCTACTATATAATATAGGTGTAATAGAGAATATAGGTTATTCTATATAGCAGAAGAAATGAGAAAACGATCGAACAACATGCTCGATAACACAGAAAAGAAACTCAAGATGAAATCAAAAATTGAAATATAAATTCCCAATAAAAATGCAATCAAAATAAACAAAAACGAATCAAAACAAATCTAGGGTTGATATTGTCTACCCCAAGATATAAAACCAGGAATGAGTCTCCAATATGTCTACAAGAATGTTTTATATTCTAGGGGTATTAATGTAATAAAAGATATAAAAGAAACTAAAAATTTTACACTTACACCCTGGTCGGGACCTAAATGTAAAGTAAACTCATATTTATTACAATTAGGTCCATGCGCATGGACCTAAATGCAATAACAGAAAGTTGGGTGGTCGTTTGGAACTCCTAGAAGTACTCGAAAGTGAGCGGGACTTCAGTGCAAATGTCACATTGCTTCGCATATTGGCAGCCTGGATTAGAATATATAGGCGAATGTGGACCGTCAGATGGAGACACATGTCAGCAATCTGGAACATCTGGAGGAAGAACTGTTCTTCCCGAAAATATGAGTAGGTGGTGGTTTTGAACTCCGACGATGTCGATGAGGTGATGGCAAGGCTTATGCAGCTTCGATAGGGCTGGAATTCCCCTTTCGAGCGCACCTGCTGCAAGGGAGATGGTGGATGTGTTGTGTGTCGAAGAAGAAGCTCTGCTTTAGGGTTCCTGAGGTTCTTCGACTACAAGTTCCTGGAGCTAAAAATGGAGGTCTCCAATCTTGGTTGTGCAACAAAATCAAGTCTCCAGATGAGGTTGTTGAAGCTCTAGCATATGATTAACAACCTGCAAAGGAGGATTTGATGCTTGATTCGAAGAATCAGCTGATGAATAAGGACTTTGCAGGTATGGGATAGGTTTCAAAAGAGGGGTTTATCTAACTAAAATTGAGCATGGTTTAATTCAAGTTGGAATTGGATCATGAATGAGAATCGAAGAATAATACTTGAAGATTTCTAATAATGTGATTAAAAATGGCTAATGGAGCGTGAAAATCGATAAAATTTGAAGAATAGGTGGAGGATTTCACCTGGGAATAAGAGTATATGACTCTCTCTGATGGCTTGACAGTTGGTGTTGCTAGAACTTTACGCAAAGGTGAAGCAGCGATTCAGGGTTGGTAGACCTTGGAACGGTGATGAATCCCTATTCATCACTCTTTATTCTTTTATTTTAGCTAACTATCTTGGCAATGCATCATGCAAATAGGTGTAAATACAATAACTTAGCAAAATACATGCATGTGCTAATAGTACATAATTAGCAGGTATTTGTGCAAAAATAAAAGAATAAAGAATAAAAAGAAAAATAAGGAAGTATTTAAATACTGAGTGACCCAAATCCCAAGAGAGGGCCAAGCATTGGCCTGATCGCCTAATAAAATATGTAGAGAGAGATAGGGCCACTCCACCTTGTATATATATATATATCATGTGTACATAAATTATTTTTCCCAAAATAAATAAATATGTTCCTACTTCCATGTATATATTTCTAAAAATAGAAAAAATAAAAATAAAAAGAAAATAAAAACTCTCTCTAACTTGTACATAATACATGTATGTACAATCCCTTGTCTATTTATTTTATACTTGTAAATAAATAATAAAAATAAAACAAAAACTATTTTATACTCCGAAAATTTGTTGGACATGAGAGCCCACGATGAGCCATTATGCAATAAATGTTATTGCGATATCATTCCCTTATCTGAAATGAAGAATAACTAATATGCATAACAGGTCCCTTAGTACAATTAGGGTTATGTACCATGGCCATCTTAATGATCATACAGCTGTATATTCAATTATTGAATTATAGAGGCTGGTGCTTGGATGAATATCTAAAGAGTTAGATTGAGGGCTCATCAAGCACCGTCAAATGGTTGTTAAGAGATGATCTCCAGCCTAAGTAGGAGATGGCAATCCTTTTCTCATATAGGCTGATATCTGACCGACCTCTTGATGCAGGTCCTCTGCACAGGAATAGAGATTCGGAGGTGTCAGATTAGTTAGGTCAAAGGGTTGAATTAACGAGATCGAGATAACCAAAGACCTATGTTGAATATTTTCACAGCATAGGCATGCATCCTATAACTAGAGACAGATGTGTTACTATATGTCTAAGTATGTACATTTGGCAGACCAATAGGTTGATGACCTAACCAAGGCCTATACACCGGTGATTTGGTGTGCATGTAAGGGCATATGAGTAATACGATCTTTCAAAGGGATCATACAGGTTCACACGTGAACCGAAAGATATGATCTCACTCATAAGGTATTGGGACCGAACAAATTCCATGCATGGTCTTCGTGCTTTGGAAACATGACAAGAATTTGAAGGTATGATATATGCTTTGAGAAAGCATATGATCGATACCAATTTCCAATAACCAAGATTGAGAAACTTGGTGATCGAACCCTGAAGATGACAATGTAAAATTAATCTATATCTTCGGGATGATCATAGGTCTTCCAGTATGCAGGATGTACAGGTGTTAGGAATACCAGAGGGTGATTTGATCATTAACGATTGTATAACCATGACGCTTCCATTCCGAGGGAGTGATGAAACATGTCTGGATTTTAGTGACTCCTCTCAACAGATAAGCAATGTGATCTTGGTCCAAGTGTTGGACATTGATCTGAATGGATTCAGATGCAATGAGAAGATTAGATTTGCGGTCTTGATTAAATCAAGCATCTCTGGGAGGCCCGTGAGATCTGGATTTGAGATGTGATCTCAATATCCAAGTCACTATACGTGGAACAATACAATCGCCATATCCTTCTCTCCAAGTATCTGCGGAGAATACGCATTGTTCTTGAAAGAGTTCAAGAATAATTCCAAAGTTGAATTATATCTAAGCATTGAGAAATGGATAATTAAATGTGATTTAGTTATAATGAATAATGTGAATTCAATTCATATTATCTGAATGCATGAGAATGAGTATCCAATGTAATTAAATGTGATTGAATTAATGTGGATATGGATAATGTGGATAATACTATCCAATTATCCATGTATATTATATATACGATTTATGATATACATTAGAGAGAGACTTGTGTGATTTATATTTATTGATTAATTGTTAATGTGAATGGGATTCACATTGAATAATTAATTGAAAATAAAATTACATTTGGTTTTGGGTTGTGAATGAGATTCACAAATTTTTCAATGGAATGAATGATATTTTCCAAAAGGATAATTTGAAATTATTTTTTTGTGAATTTTTTTTGACAAGTGTTATAGGAGATATCATGAGATAATGAGATCTCATGATATATTAAGGAGATTGACCAAGTCCTTCCTAACAAGAGAGGACAGCTACAACTCTCCTTGAGGAGTAGAGTAGCCCCGCCCTTTTTAAGGAGAGGACCATGGTCTTCTCATTATCCTATCTCTAGTCAAATGTGATTTAATTTAAGATTAATTATATTGATTTATAAATGTTAATTAATTTGAATTAAATCACTTGTTGTTATGTTTTACTAGAACGCAAATCAATCTCATTCGTTGATTGTGTGTTGTCCATGGATTGGGATCCATGGACTCCCAAAACCCTATATAAGAAGAGGCATGCCTTGCCCTTCGATATACACCGACTTGAAAAAAGTCTCTCTATTCTCTCTCTCTCTCTCTTATTCTCGCGTGCCCTCTTCTCCTTCTCTGTTGGGTGGCTGTCCACCCTAGTCCAGAAAGAAGAAGGCCCTCATCGTCAACCTGCGTTGATTCGACAACTCTCGATGCTCCATCTTCTTTTCTGCTTCTTGCTCGTGAAGAAGATACATGATCTTGTGTGACGAGGTCAGGAGTTCTTTCTTTGACAACTACTTGGATTGCGAGTATCACGCGACTCATCCCCGCGCTCACAAGCGTCTTCTCTGAAGATTAGACTTGAGACAGGAGGTCTCTTTTTGTAGAGACTCTATCAACCACACTAAAAGAGGTATTCATTTATACTTAATGTTGTACTAGATGAAACGATCCGAGAATCGTTCTTGGATCATGTGGTTTCATCGCATGAACATTTTTTAAATTCCGCTGCATAGAACAACTAGTCCAACTAGTCGTTCTTTATCGTATTTGATATGATGCTCACGATTCCGTGATGCGCTTAAGGATTATACCATATCCTTCAAGTGGTATCAGAGCCAGGTTTACGAAGGTTTTTGGATGTGATCCATGAACCTACGAAAATTTGGGCTCGTTTGGGTCCGTGAAGATTTTAGCATTTCAATTTTCGCAACCCTATCTTGTGATAATTTTTCGGCCCTGTTTAAATGTTTAAACATGAATTTATCACTTAGATAATGTTCCCCTTTAAATAAGAAAATATGGAATTTGAGTTTGCATAATTTGGATTCCGTTTGCTGAAGATATGATCGTTTTATTGACGATATGTCCACTGTTTCGGGGATGGCGATTAGAGACGTAATTAAGATGTTAATTACGGTTTTGAAACATCTGGAAATGCATGTTTATCACATGGTTTCATTTTTAAATCAAGTTATCAATATCTGGAAATTAATTTTGCTTAATTTGGATTTAAAATGAATGAGATATGTTATTTTTAGTTAGTGAGGGTCACTGCTGGAAAGTACATCATTATCCAAAACCTTGTGATTGTCGTTTAAGAAAATTGCGAAATTAATAGTTAATTACCTGGAATAATTATGGATAATATTTGGGAAATTAACAATAATTATTCCCTTAAATGACATTACCTCAACTAATGAATAATTAGATTAGATCTAGATCACCAATTGGTTGCTTGATACTTGGTTGTACACTTTCAACAAACTTGTTACTTGAATTGGCTTTGGGAATTTGTCTAGCAAATCTCCTTATAATCAAAATGGTTTTGATTATTATTATTTGGTATAATTTCGATTGAAAGACCGATGATCATCTCAAATACAAAATGATTGGCTCAGCATTATTTTTTCCCGAGGCGGATATGGTGTCTAATCGGGGAGCGTTGGGGTAGCAGGTTGCACCGTGTGTGGTTTGTCCCACTCCCACTGGTACTGGCCATGACAACGGGTAGGGAACGAATGATGCCTGAGAGATCATGATGTATTTTTCTAATTATTAAAATTTAAATTAATACGTATTTAAGATTATACCATATTTCAAGTAACAATTAAAATGTTTTGTTGAATATTAATTGGATAATTAATTTAATATGATTAAATTAATTGGAATCCAATTAAAATTAAAACACTCTATTATGTATAGAGTTGTTATTTCCCTTGGAAGAATTAATCATAATGAATATGATTCATAATGACTAATTAGAATTTGAATATGAGGTGGAGGATCACATAAGTGACATCCACGGTCTCCCATCAAGACGAAGCGTTTCCATCGCCAGGGATTGTATGTAGGAGACGCCTGTCCGAAGTGACAGCTCCTGTATGCAAGCGCATCTGTATCGGGCTCTTTGCTTCTCGAAAGAGTAAGGTTGTATGTGTAGTGACCCCAATATCTGATCTTCATATTATTGGAGAGATATTGGATTGTGCATAGTGAGTACTATTCCTGTTGACGGTTGGTTCAATTAACAACGGGTGAACATCACCTTAGGGGTGGTGGGCCCGGGTGTTAAAGATCGAATTGGGAAATGCAAGTTGGACAGTCAAGGCAGAATGTGTTCCCGCTTCTCTTTATTGGAGTCACAGATTCTCATATTATTGGGACGTGATAAAGGTAAAAAGGAGATACCAGATCTTGCTAGAGATATAGCGGTAAGTATATCTCTTACATTGAAAGTGATTAAGGGAATGAGCTTTTAGTGTTGACAAGGCAAGAAACTTTGATATCAAAATTCCTAAATCAAAGTAAAATGTATACATATATGTTTATGTAAATTTCTTATTTCAGATAATCCTCATTTAACCCACTCAGTACTGTACTAAAAAATAACCAGTAAAATATCATGGATTGGATCCATAATCAATTTATTGTACTTGCAGTTGGACACATAATGTATATGGTTGCGATGTGCAAGTTTCCTCATAATAATGAGGAATGACAAAAAATAGATAATAGGACTACAACCCTAGGGTTTGTATGTCTCTATAGTCTTGATCTCTCATCGAATGTACTTTGGAAGTGACATGTCGATGATGATCGTGATTGTCAATTAATCCTTATAAAATCTAAGAAGATGTTATGGCATACATATGTGCTCTTGACATTTAATCATGAATGACATGGTTCACTTCATCATGCAGAATGGTAGCTCTATAATAGATAATGTATTCAAAATGTTTGAATACCTACCTGAACCTAAGTCTTTAAGAGTTGAGATGTACGTAGATATGATGAGTGTCATCATCCTACTATCTATACTCTAGTCATTCATGAAGCTTCATAATATTCATATTGTATGAATAAATGAAGCATATATAAATGTCGAAATACTCTTATATTGAAATTTTTTGAATTCAACATAAGAGATCCTTTGTCTTAAGCAATGGTTGTTTAGAGATGAAAGGAGCACAGTGGAAGCATGGGTCAGACCCAAGTTAAAAGAAAAGTCAAAGAGTTGAATGTACTTCTATGGTTTCCACACACATATGACATCCAAAGGGTTGGATGAATGCCAATACTGCAATGAGCTGATGTATTGATAGTATGACTATCAAATCTATCTAGAATCCGTGGATAAGGGCTCGAATAGTACATCGAAATAATTTACATCTATATATAATCATTGAAATTGACTTTCTTGTTTGATAAGATCAAAGTCTAATAATTGTATCTCATTTTTCTAATAACACTTGTAATTGGTTGCATATGTTTTAGAAGATTGGAAAATTTGATCTTAAGGTTTAATAGTCATCTACATGGGTGTTGACGCAATTGTTGCAACAATCTCTGTTAGATAGATAGACTTCATATTTTCAGTGGGAGATCCATTAGTCTTAGAGAATGTCTCTATTACCTAGATATTAGAAAACACTCATAATTTATTTCTAAATGTTGGAAATAGACATGAATTCTGGAATAGACCTATCATAAAGAGTTATGATGGATATATTTCAGATAGTATTTTGATATCTAGAGGACTCTACGAAATTAGAAATTGATTAATGGTTCATTAGCATTTCTAATACTGAAAGTTAAACCTTAAAAGATCAATAGGATTATGAAGATCATTTGACAATGATCTGGCATCAAACCTTGGACATATGTCTGTTGATGAGATCAATAGACTAGTAAGAGATGAACTTTAGAATATCTAAAATATCAAATCTTACATACTTTTGAATATTGTATTCAAAAAATGTCCAATGCATATTTATCTGGGAATGGTGTAAGATGCCAAGGTATTCAAGATCTCATACATATTGATGTATGTGGAACATCTGTATCAAAATAAACATCGATGATATGTGATATCATTTGATGATTAATTGTGATATGAGATTTCTTCCCTTCACCTAAGAAAGCTTTGAAAGTTTCAAAGATTTTATAATTTTTGGTTTAGAACCAAAGTTTGAAGGAAAGAGGAAACGAATTTGATCTAACCTAGGTAGCTTGTACCTATTAGATGAATTCAAAGGAATACCTTATGGAGATATGAATGCCATTCCTATCTCAATCCTCCTAATGTACCTAAGCACAATAGAGTTATAGGAAGATACAATTTATCATGTGTGACATGATTTGATCAATGATTAATCTTAGCATAATTGTCTCTTAGTTTCCAGGTATATATATATGTGGTAGAGACTACATTATATGTCCTTAAAAGGTTCCATGCTAGTAAGATGGAATCTAGCACAAGAGTGCTACTTCATTAGGAAAATAAAGGATGGTATTGGATACCTACTTTATGACCTTGAGATTCTTTAAAGATCTCATCTCTAAGGATATGATTATTAGAGAATGACTCTCTTGAGAATCAAGATGAAAATGAAGTGAAGGAACTCATTGAATCTTGAGAAGATAACGAGGCTCCTGAAATCGGAAACTAAAAGGACAATTAAAGGTGAAACACTAATACCTCTTCAAATGAGTTTGAGGATGAATTTCATGTGTTAGAGAAATCTGACAATGATCGAACTTCATGTGATGAAGCTTCTGAAGATCATGTCATGGAAAGATGGATGTTAGCAATAAAGTCTATAGTAGACTTCATATACAAGTGCTGTATATGGACCCTCAAAGATCCACCTATATGGGTAAGACCCGTTAAGGTGTAAATGGATCTTCAAGAGAAAGAGGAAACCTGATGAGAAGGTAGAGACCTTCAAAGCACAGTTCGTATCCATAAGATACGCACCGAAGAGAATACATTGCTTGCAATGAAACTTGCTCTTAAGTAACCTTGCTTAAACCCATCAGATTATTGCTAACTATAGCTGCACAACTTGACTTTGACATCTTCAAGATGGAATTCAAGATTGCATTCCTCCACGAATATCTCTCCGAGGATATTCATATGAAGTAGCCCCAGGGCTTCATGGTTGAGGAAAGCAAGGTATGCAAGCTAAAGAAACTCCATCTATGGACTCGAATAAGCTTCTTGTAGTTGGAACACAAGATTTGATGAAATTATAAATGTTATGATTTCAGATAGAATCTTGATGTACCATGTAAAGCTTAGTGGGAGTACCATTTATGTTCATCGTGCTATATGTAGATGATATCCTAATCATTTGAAATGATATAAGGATAATAATTAGTGTTTTATAGACGGGCTATTTCATACCTTGAGAAATGATCTCAAGGATACCTCTTAGATCTTAGTTTGAAGATGTTCAGAAGCAAAGAGAAGAGGGCATTGGATCCGTCGCATTAATGGTACACCTTGGATATATATTCCATTTTCTGGAAAATTCCAAGAAAGGCTTCCTTCCCTTAAGATATGGTACTGACCTATCTAAAGGGATAGCACCTCAAAGAGTTGAGGAAGTGAATGCTGGAACAGCTTGCCCTTGTGCATCAGTTACGAGAAGCACAGTGTATGCTAGATGTGTACAATAGATATCTGCCATGCAGTAGGAGTAGTAAATGTTACTAATCCTACTAAGGAGATAAAAAACTTGATTGCAGTGATAACAATATCTTCAAAGATGAAAAGATTTTTGAGATAGTGATCTCAAAGTCTTATCTTCAAGAATTTAGGACTTTATAGATAGTGATCTAAGAGATCTTAACAATGAATACCTTAGGAGATAGAGATCTCCAGGAATAAGGGTATTCTAATAAGAATTGTGGACATATTGGTTATAATAATTATTAAGATGTAGTGTCAAGGACACTATAATTGAGAAGATTGAGTATTGGTTGCATAAGATGCAAAATTCGCATTGGATGCGAGCACTATTACTAGGGATATGCAAGTGTCGTAAAAGGACTTGGCATCGTCTCTTGGGAACAGAGTGACTGATCAGCTTACCTAGCTATTTTTCTAAATAGCCTATGATTGTCACATGAATGCGGGTTTAAATGATCAACCCGTTAATGGCTCTTTGGGCTAGTGGGAGATTGTTGGACATGCGAGCCCACAGCGAGCCATTATGTAATAAATGTTATTGCGAATATCATTCCCTGATCTGAAATGAAGAATAACTAATATGCATAACAGGTCCCTTAGTACAATTAGGGTTATGCACCATGACCATCTTAATGATCATACATCTATTGATTCAATTATTGAATTATAGAGGCTGGTGCTTGGATGAATATCTAAAGAGTTAGATTGAGGACTCATCAAGCACCGTCAAATGATTGTTAAGAGATGATCTCCAGCCTGAGTAGGAGATGGCAATACTTTTCTCATATAGGCTGATATCTGACCGACCTCTTGATGCAGGTCCTCCGCATAGGAATAGAGATTCAGAGGAGGTGTCAGATTAGTTAGGTCAAAGGGTTGACTTAATGAGATCGAGATAACCAAAGACCTATGTTGAATACTGTCACAGCATAGGCATGCTTCCTCTGACTAGAGACAGATGTGTTACTATATGTCTGAATATGTACATTTGGCAGACCAATAGGTTGATGACCTAACCAAGGTCTATACACCGGCGAGCTAGTGTGTATGTAAGGTCATATGAGTAATACGATCTCTTAAAGGGATCATACAGGTTCACATGTGAACCGGAAGACATGAGCTCACTCATGAGGTATTGGGACCGAACAAATTCCATGCATGGTCGTCGTTCTTTGGAAGCATGACAAGAATTTGAAGGTATGATATATGCTTTGAGAAAGCATATGATCGATACCAATTCCCAATAACCAAGATTAAGAAACTTGGTGATCAAACCCTGAAGATGACAATGTAAAATTGATCTATATCTTCGGGATGATCATAGGTCTTCCAATATGCAGGATGTACAGGTGTTAGGAATACCAGAGGGTGATTTGATCATTAACGATTGTATAACCATGACGCTTCCATTCCGAGGGAGTGATGAAACATGTCTGGATTTTAGTGACGCCTCTCAGCAGAGAAGCAATCTGATCTTGGTCCAAGTGTTGGACATTGATCTGAATGGATTCAGATGCAATGAGGAGATTAGATTTGTGGTCTTGATTAAATCAAGCATCTCTGGGAGGCCCGTGAGATCTGGATTTGAGATGTGATGTCAATATACAAGTCACTATACGTGGAACAATACAATCGCCATATCCTTCGCTCCAAGTATCTGCGGAGAATACACATTGTTCTTGAAAGAGTTCAGAATAATTCCAAAGTTGAATTATATCTAAGCATTG
The DNA here is from genome assembly GCA_037367405.1 of Ottelia alismoides. Taxonomy (NCBI): domain Eukaryota; kingdom Viridiplantae; phylum Streptophyta; class Magnoliopsida; order Alismatales; family Hydrocharitaceae; genus Ottelia; species Ottelia alismoides. The sequence continues at coordinate 158,757 of JAZKJV010007215.1, forward strand.
AGAAATGGATAATTAAATGTGATTTAGTTAAAATGAATAATGTGAATTCAATTCATATTATCTGAATGAATGAGAATGAGTATCCAATGTAATTAAATGTGATTTAGTTAATGTAATATGGATAATGTGGATAACACAATCCAATTATCCATGTATATTATAAATACAATTTATAAAATACATTAAATAGAGACTTGTGTGATTTATATTTATTAATTAATTGTTAATGTGAATGGGATTCACATTGAATAATTAATAGAAAATATAATTACTTTTGGTTTTGGGTTGTGAATCATATTCACAATTTTTTCAATGGCATGATTGATATTTTCCAAAAGGATAATTTGGAATTATTTTTTTGTGAATTGTTTTTGACAAGAGTTATATGAGATATCATGAGATAATGAGATCTCATGATATATTAAGGTGATTGACCAAGTCCTTCCTAACAAGAGAGGAGGGCTACAACTTTCCTTGAGGAGTAGAGTAGCCGCCCCCCTTTTTAGGAGAGGATTATGGTCTTCTCATTATCCTATCTCTAGTCAAATGTGATTTAATTTGAGATTAATTATATTGATTTATCAATGTTAATTAATTTGAATTAAATCACTTGTTGTTATGTTTTACCAACAACATCCTAGCCATTGAAAGGAACACAAATCAATCTCCTCCGTTGATTGTGTGTTGTCCATGGATTGGGATCCATGGACTCCCAAAACCCTATATAAGAAGAGGCATGCCTTGCCCTTCAATATACGCCAACTTGAAAAAAGTCTCTCTATTCTCTCTCTCTCTCATTCTCACGTGCCCTCTTCTCCTTCTCTCTTGGGTGGCCATCCACCCTACTCCAGAAGGGAGAAGGCCCTCGTCGTCAGCCTGCGTTGCTTCTACGACTCCCGGTGCTCCATCTTCTTTGGTGCTTCTTGCTCGTGAAGAAGATACATGATCCCGTGTGATGAAGTCAGGAGTTCCCTTGCTTAGACAACTACTTGGATTACGAGTATCACACGACTCATCCCCGTGCTCGCAAGCGTCTTCTCTGAAGATCGGACTTGAGACAGAAGGTCTCTTTTCGTAGAGACTCGATCAACCACGCTACAAGAGGTATTCCTTTATACTTAATGTGGTTCTAGATGAAACAATCCGAGAATCGTCCTTGGATCATGTGGTTTCATCGCATGAAAATTTTTTAAATTCCGCTGCATAGAACAACTAGCCCAACTAGTCGTTCTTCGTCGTATTCGATACGATGCTCTTGCCTCCATGATGTGCTTAAGTATTATCCCATATCCTTCAAAATTATGCTGAAAATAAATAAAATATAAATTGAGATATTTTTGTAAAAATAATAAATTAAAAATAATTGTATAAAATACATAGGTATAATATACATGTATATAATACAATATACTTATATAAGAAAATTTATTTTTCAAAAAAATTAAATAAAAATCACAGAAAAATTCCTTGAAAAATAATAAACATTTTTATTTTATTCAGTTTTTAATTTAAATTCATTTATTATTTTTAATTTATTTATCTTTTATTTTCCTTGCTATTTTGTCTTATAGCAGGTTTTGTCCTTATTACAGCCCTCCTTTGATTGGTCCACAACGTATTGTTGACTCGGGTCAACCCCCTCTTCTAGGGCTTGACCCGACCTGACTGCTCCGCCAGACCTTATTCTCCCAATTATCCCAGGCGGACCGCATACCTGTTTGCCCTTAATCTTCGCCAGTGTCCTCCCCATGGATCCAAGATCCTCGCGGATCCTTAGGGAAGCGCGGATCCTTCTCGGTTCGCGCGCCCTTGCCCGATCTCTCCAGCAACCTGGGAATGCTATAAAATCCCTCATCCGCCTCCCCAGGTTGGCAGCTCGTGCCTCGCTCCCTCTCGATACCCTAGACACCTTCAGCGTGGTGACAACCACCTGAAGAGCCTCCTGGTGATCGATTTGGTGCAGTGACGTCGACGCTCCCCCTTTGTGGCCGGTCCTCCGGCGCGAGAAGCCTCCCTCGCTTGCCGCTGCTTGGTCGAGGCCATTACCCCGCTGACCCCTTCGCTTGGAGCCAAGGAACACGTTCCAACCTTTAGGTGACTCTTTCATCCTTCGCCTTGTTCATTCCGATCGAATCTTTCATCTTCCACCGTCGTAGCTCCGCCCGCTCCGACAAACCGGTGGGAGCTTTTTCACCCATCCCAACCGCTCCGATATCCTCGCACGCTCACTCTCCATCCTCCTCCATTACCTGATCACCCTAATCATCATCTATTTAGTCGGGATTAGGTCTGAGATCTCCTCCACTGCATTCGTCGGAGATCGAACCCAATTCACCCCTACTTCTTTCATCTTTAGCTCCAATAACCCAGACCAGAGCGTAGCCCCGAGTCTTGGCTTTGCATTGTAGGTACCCTTGAGCCGTGAGGAGCCTCATATGTCTTCCAGCTGCACGGAGGAGCTGCTCCAGACCTCGCTCCACCATCCAGTCCATCCGATAGTCTGCAAGACGATCAAAGCCCGTTGTTCGGTGCGGAGTGCCTCCTCGGAGATGCTCAGCTTGTCGGAGGTCTGATCAGCCTTACGGATTCGCCCGGTTCCCCTTCAAAGTTTGTCAGCCCCTTATTCATCTACCATCCTCCGTCGTCGTTGGATGAAGGGTGGAGCGCTAGTTTCCATCTGAGCCATCAATCATTGCAACTTTCCAGCCGTGGATCTGACGCCATCTGACACATCTGCGCCACACGTAGGGGACATTCCCTGAGCCTCAGATCTGCCTACACAGAGGATCTTACCACACGATCTCGCACACCAGCGACCGACACGCGGCCAACCATGCACGACTCACGTGCACCAAGGGTATATTGCTCTTTTACCTGCATTTATTTCACTTTGTGTTTTGGACTGTAAAATAAAAATTATAGTTGAACCTTTTTGCAATATAGTCCCTGTAGTTTCAGATATTTACGTTTTAGTCCTTCTTGTCTGAGACACGTGCTTGATCACGTACATAGTGGTGTATTTGCACTTTTCATCCAGAACTTTTCCTGTGTTATGGATTGAATGAATGTTTTTCAAAACTGCATTTATACCCCTGTGAACGTGGACTTGGCGCATGTGCGAATTTAGTTGGATAATTTGCATATTTTACCCTAGGATTTTTTTGCTTGTTAATGGTTGGTCCTGAAACTTAAAAAAATTGCATTTAGGTTCCTATAACTTGTGCTTGTTTTTTTAATTAAATAAATATCAAAACTACTCCAAAAATTCCAAGAAGATTACACGTAGCTCCTGCTATTGTGTAGTATTTCTTATAATTTTTGAGAGGTATTTTTATGTTATTTTATATTTTCTAAAATTCAAAAACCCTAAAAATTATCCCTGACTATTTTGGAAAATCCATTAAAATAGAAAAATATCTTTAAAAATTCTGAAAACATTCTTATGTGCTTGTTGTATCTTGTTTTATTTTTATGTGATTTTTGTTTCATTTTCTGGTATAAAACTCCTAAAAATTGCAAAAGACTAGAAACCTTATAAAAATTATTAAAAATTCATTAAAAATAAAAAAATATGTTTTCAGTTTCTATAGTTAGAGTTTATTTTATATTTTCATAAAAAATGCAGCCAGGATTTTAGAGGCATTTTAGACATTTTTAAATTGCCTTTTCATCTAGGCTGTACACAATTTGTTATTTTTGCCTTCCTTTTATTTTTAGAAAATTATATAAAAATCAGAAAACCCCAGAAAATACCCAAAAACATCTGAATATTTTAAAAATGTAAAAATATTTTTCTTTGAATTTTTGATTATTTTCAGATCTTTAAATAATTGCTTGAGTGTTGCTTCTATCAATTCTTTATTCCTTTTCTTAAAAGAAAATCATAAAAAATTTTAAAAATTAAAAACCACCTAAAATATCTTTATTTCATGGATTACCTGACTACCTCGTAGGATTCATTATGTGCTCCTTGTATTCGACCCTGGTGGCTATACCAGGTTAAATAATTAGCAAGACCGCTTGCCATGGTTTTCGTGTTTGATTTCTTTCTATAGTGGTCTTATTTTTTTGTTAACCGTGCTTTCTTCTTATTTGCATTTCTCTTTTTCTTTATTTGCTTTTTTTGTTTTATATCTTTTTCTTCATTTTTATTTTTATTTTTTCCATAACTGTGATCTTACACCTGTTCTGTTTTTCTATTTCTTGCGAGGGCCCGACGAGTGAGGGCAGCTTTCTTCGGAGCGCTGAAGCACCCGAGCGAAGCGGAGGCGACTCGTTTCTGCCTCGAGCCGCAGGAGAGCGTAGGAGAGGAGGAGCAGAAGACTTGGAGGATTTTTATATTTTATTTCATTCTTTATTCAATAATTTGTAATAAACAGGTTTCAGAGACACTTGGACTTGACCTATTATCGGGGTCTGATTCGGCGAGCACCGGTATGCTCGAGGGACCTCACCACGATTTTTCGCCGGTTTTATTTTCTCATATTTTTATTTTATTTTTGATTCTCAAAGATTTTGGCCCATATACTTAGGATTTTATCTTGATTGCGATGTAATTAATTAAGGTTCCAACACTAATTATCTACCTGCACCTATAGATCGTTAACTGGACTTAATTAATTAAATCACATAGAAAAAGCTAATCTAGATCACTTGAGAGGTCACATGCTGCTAGAGGCCATAAACAGCATTGGCAGGATCCGTTGTAGCGGACATCGATTGGCATCAGAGACCGGACTCCGACCTCTCTTGTTGACTTATTAGCTATTGTGCTTCACGAGTAGAAATTTTCTGTCTAAGGCCGATTTCTTCTTGCATCATATAGGTAGTTTTATTCCTATCTTTATTTTATGCACGGATCACCCTGCATATAGAGTGTTGACATCAGGTACGCATTTCTGACTTTGCATGCATCATAGTGTTTGACCGTGCATTGGATTTTTCAACTTCTCCCCCTGTTTTGGACTTAAAATAATCAGGAGAATCTCAAAATTCGTTAGGCGTTGTTTGTTATTAAAAAAATCTAAAAATAAAAAAACCATAAAATTGGGACAGCTAAACACACTTGACCATAAAAGGCACTTCACCGAAAAAATTTGTCTTAGGAGAGCAATCCCCTCCTTGTTTGGTTTGGATGAGCGAGAGATGACTCACACACTAGGCTAGAGCCATATCCGACCTCTTTTTAGACTACTGGTTTCGGGTTAGTCGTTCTCTTAATGAAGATCGCTCCGGTTTCCGATAAAGCGGGCCGCGATATCCTTAACAGAGCGAGTTGATCGGGTAGCCGGTAAACGATACGCAACTTGTACTGGCTAAGAAAGATCTAGCCTTAGGATCGGTCCAATCTCCTGAGAGCGTTGGATTCCTACCAGCTCGCATAATTGCTCTGATAGACTAATTTTTCACCTAATAAAATCGACAAGATAAAAGACCGAACCTTTACGGTCATCAGCGTTGAGGCAGGAGGACATCACTATGGGAGGAGAATGGCACAGAAAGTGCTCTAATCCGGCCTATGGTGGCCTACCCTCTTCAAGAATTTTTTTGAATTCGTGAAGAGGTGTACTGACTGTCAGAGGATGGGCACTTGTGGATAGCGTGATATGATGCTGATGCAATCCATTCGCTTCTGTGAGGTTTTTGACGTATGGGGCATCGATTTCATGGGTCCATTCCCTAAGAGTCAGGGATTTGAGTACATTCTGTTGGTCGTGGATTATGTTAATCATTGGGTTGAGGCCATCCCTGCCCGAACCGCATATGCCAGGACTGTTTGCAGATTTTTGAGGAAGAATATCATTTCGTGGTTCAGGGTACCTAGAGTTTTTATATCTGATGGGGGGTCTCATTTCATCAACGACAAGGTAAAGCCCCTTACTAGCGAGTTCAACATAGACCATCGAGTAGACACTCCATATCATCCTCAGACCAATGATCTCGTTGAAGTGTCAAACAGGGAGATCAAGATGATATTGCAGAAGGTAGTCTGCCTAGACCGAAAGGATTGGTCACAGCTTTTGGACTCAGTCTTGTGGGCATATCAGAATTCCTTCAAGACTCCGTTGGTACATCTCCCTTTTACCTCGTTTATGGCAAGCCATGCCATTTACCTGTTGAGATTAGGCACAAGTCACTTTGGGATATCACGGATATATTATTGGATTCAATGAGTGTAGGAGATCAAAGGAAGGCAGAATCGGCAACCCTAGAGGAGCTTAGAGACTCAGCCTTTTCGAGCAGCTTATAGTATAAAGAGAGAGTGAAAGAATGTCATGATTCTCATATCATCCATAAGCAGTTTGAGCCAGATCGGAGAGTATGGTTGTTCAATGCTAGGCTTAGATTATTCCCAGGGAAGTTGCAGAGCAAGTGAAAGGGACCATACATGGTCCGAAAGGTACATGACAATGGGAGTATTGACATATCTGAGATGTCATCTGAGTCTACCTTTCGTGTTAAGGGGCAACGACTCAAACCATATCTGGATCATGAGCCACTGGTCGTTGACTTTGCCCCCATTCATTTTGCATGAGATGTAGGCTTTGACTCACATCTATTGCATCTCATGCCTGATTATCACTTTCTTCCGCTTTGTATAGATCCAGATGTACATATCATCTCATTCTTCAGTCCAACACCCCATTTACATTATGATTACGCCATACTTAAGGTGTACTTTACCCTAAGTATAGGGGGGATGCCAGACTTCTGATTTCTCTTTTGATTCTTTTTACCTCTATTTTGCTGCCTAAACATAGGGATATTTTACCCTAAGTAGAGGTGAGGTAGACCCTGTACATTCTGTCACTCGGAGTTCCCTTTGTGTACAGTCTATTATACTTAGGACTACTTAATCCTAAGTACAGGGGAAATACCGAGATCTCTTCATTCTATTCTTGGATTCGTCGTTGTAGTATAGTGATTCTTTTCACTTCCCTATACTAAGAGTGAGTTATATCTTCTTCATCGCTCTTGATCCACTCTGAGGACATCGTTCGAGCTTAGTATAGGGGGGTGTCGTATATATTTCATATATACTTTAGCCATAACTCATACTTTGTGTTAGTGTGTTAATAAATAAAATGACTAAAATCCTTTATCTAAAAATTTTAAAAATTTAAATTTTTTCTTGTACATAAAATTCTCTCTTGCACATATATAGCTATTCATAAAAATTATTTTTGTACAAATGTTTGTAAAAATGTTTTTTATGTAACACTTGTGTAAATATTTTGATATCAAAATTATGTATATAGTAAATTTTTTTTGTAAAAATGTTTGAAAAACAAAAGTTTGCAAAAACCCTTGTGTAAATGTGTGTAAATAGTTTGAAAAACTTCTGCATCCATGCATTCATTCATTCAAACATTTTTCAAAAAAATTACACATTTCCAAAACTTTGCATAAAAATATTTTTGGTATATAATTGTACAGTTTTCTGAATCGTAGATTGACATTTAAACTAGCATGGAATTAAATTGGAAAATGAAGCTTGGTTAAGACCTTAATCCACCTATTTCTAAGAGGAACCTTGTAGGGCTTAGGGTTAAGACTTTTCAGGTCCATTAGTGACTTAATTCTTTGAGTCCACTAGGCTATAATCACATGTCATCTTGATAAGCCTAAGTAGCACTTAACAACGCATACATGACTCTCACAAATAATGGCTTTACTTGCACCGGCACCTTACACATAGCTCTCTACGGATGAGGTGGTGAGGAGGTAGTCTTCTTTGGCTTGGGGTAGTGATGAATCCACATTTCATCATCTTTATTCTATCATTTTGGCACCAAAAACCCTAGCAAATGCCTGTAAATAGTTTTAATTTCATCATCTTAGCATTCATGTATGTGCATCTCAATAGTGTATAAAATACTGTAATTAAAGCCAAAATTATAGAATAAATAAAAGAAAAGAAAAAGAATAAAATATTGTAAATATTTTATGACTCGAAACCCCGAGACCTAGGCATCTTGATGAATAGGTCGACAAGGAATAAAGTAGGGGGAGATAAGGTCAAAAATACAGATAAAATACCTATACCTTTTATTCATTCTTTATTCATTTTGGGACCTATTTTTAGTTCCACTTTTTGTGCATCAAATAAAGAAACTTTGTACATGAAAGTTGTAGATAATTAAATAAAGAAAAATACAAAAATGATTTCACTGAAAAATATTGTACAGATAAAAAGTTACGGTCTGAATAAAAATCCAGAATCCCAACTTCCCAGACCTGTATCTCACAAATGAAAACTCCAAATGCATCAAACTCACCTTTAATTGTATATAGAAGAAAATAAGCTATTTAATGGCGGTGGTTTCGCATTTGGCGGAGCTACGGTTTCAAAGTTGAGTTTTGGACCCACATTGTATAAGTGTACAGATTAAAATATTCAACTTATTATTTAATCATTATTTTTGTATTTTTATATTTTTATAATTATGTAAATATTACTTATAATATATGTGCATTAAAATCTGAATAAAAATGCAAAGAAAATTTCAAATAAAAATAAACATGCATAAATCATACAGGTACTGTACCTATATTTATACCTATACTTTTTGTACTGATATTTTATTTAATATACAGAATACATCAGAAAATTAAAATAAAAATATATTTGTGTACATAAAAGTATCTTATGATTTTAGAAAATACTAAATAAAAATAATAAAAATAAAATACCTAAATAAAAATAAAACACTAAAATACATAGGTAATATACCTATAAAGGGCTAAAAAGTAAACTTGTAAAAATATACCTCATAAAAATAATTAAAAATCATAATAAAATACTACAGAAAATAACAAATATTTTTTATTTTATAATCATTAATTAATTCAGCCTTTTTCTATTTTTTTCTTGAATTTACAAAACATTTTCAGTGGGTTTTTCCTGGTTGGTCCACGTGGACCAACCAGGAGGCGCCACCAGTTGATCCCGGTCAACTGGTCGTCTTCCCCACCTACCCCCTATCAGAGGCCTGGTTTTTTGGCGCATTTGGCGACTTTTTCTAGGCCGAATCTTTCACCATTTCGCTTCGATTCCTTCTGTGATCTTCTTCCTCGATCATCCACCTAGCCCGCTGTGTGATTACATTGGGCCAAGGATCACTGAGACGCTCCTGAATCGTTGGTCTTTGAGCCCCTGCAGCTCATGGTCAAACCACTTAAAACCAAACCTCCACCTTCACTTGATTCTCGAGTCCCCTTGGTCCACCGCTCTCCGCCTCTCCGGTGCTCTGAGCCTTGCTGGAGGTGACAGCTCCACCGCGAGCTTCTCAGCCAGGGCGAACGAGGTCGAGGATGACTCTGCCACCTCCCGCAAGATCGGCGGTTGAGGTACCTCCTCCCCTTTAGCTCCGGCCATTGAGGGCCTTTCCCCTTTTCTTTTTCTCTTGCATTTAATTCCTATTAGTGTTAGGACCAAAACCCCCAAAAAATCCAAGTTCCTTCACCTATTTCGCCCAATCGATCCACTTGGCCGGAGCGCAACTCCGGCCACTCATCGCCCCGCCGCTTCACTCCGCTTCACGCCCATCTAGAGGTCCAGGCAATTTGCCCTGGACCTCTTTAGTCTTTTTGCAGGTCAACGCGCATCTATTGGAGCCTGGAGGTGATTCTGGAGCTTCGCCAGAGCTAACGGAGCTCTATAGCTCTGCCGCCCTTCAGCAAGCCCTTCGGCCATCGCCGAGGCTTTTTGCCGCCGCCAGCAGCTAGAGGTAGACCGGAGGACGCTCCATGTCCATTTTGGAGCTTCGACATCGCCGGAGGACGGAGATCGGAGACGACGAAGTTCGCCTCGCCGGCGTGCTTGGTTGTTCTTCGTCATCACCTCTGCACCGTTGGATCAGGGAGCCCCTCCAGATCAAGCAGCGCCCGTTGGATCGAAGCATGCCTCCACCGTTCGATCGTTGCCCGATGATCTGATCTCAACCGTCCATACGAAGCGCCATCGTCCGCTGGATTCTCGCCACGTGTTTAAGTGGCCCCCCATCCGCCGTTGGATCCGCGCGCCGAGGGTATTTTACATCTAAACCCTCGCGCATTTTGTGTTTATATTTTAGTCCTGAAACTTTCATCTGTAGTGTAATATTTTTGTAACATTTGCACAAAGACCCCCAAGCTTTTCATATTTATATATAGGTCCCCTGCCACGTCACCTCACGTGACCTGTTCACGTGAGGTGTGGGCATTTTGCAAGGGTACCCTCGGACTTTGGGATATTTCAGTTTAATCCCAAAATTTTGTCGTGTAGTGTAAAAGTTTGGGATTTTTGCGTGTAAGCCCCGGACATTTGTGGATATTGCTATTCTGCCAGGCGCATGTGTAGCACGTGCCCGGCTTGGACATTTTGTATTGAGGCCCCTCCGGGTTTTGTAATTTGTTTTTAATCCAGTAAATTCAAGTTTTAGTATAAAATTTTATGGAAATTTTGCATGTGAGCCCCTGGATGTTTGAGAAATTACAAATATACCGCTGACAGGCCTGTTTAATATTTGGATGCTTGTTCTAATTATTTAAATTATCATTTTAAGTCCAAAAATTCCAAAAAAATAGGTTTAAGCTCCTGGTAACTTATACTTCCACGCCATCATTTTAGTTTTTGATTTTACTTTATCTTCATATTTATTAAAAATAAAAAACATGCTTTTTATTCACTGTCTAGCTTAGAAAATACCAAAAAAATAGTAAAATACCTCTAAAAATTCCAAAAAAATTCCCTAGTGTCTATTTTATCATATTTTAGTGTCTGTCCAAAAATCACTAAAAATTAAAAGAAAAACACTAAAAATTCGAAAACACTCAAAAACTTCAAAAAAATATATAAAATCCTAGAAAACTCCATAAATCACAAACTCAGTTCCTGTTTGTTGTATATTTCATTATTTTTATTTGAAAAATAGTTTGCAAAAATTTTGTGGTTGTTATCTATTTTTAATTTCCATTTTACTCACAGCCAGCACACATTTCACAGTTTGCCCTTATTTCAGTATTTCAAAATACCAAAAACACCTTGAAAAATCCCCAAAAATCACAAAAACAGTAAAAAATCCTAAAAATATCAAAAACATTTTATTTCTGAATTTTTGGTTATTTTTGCACATTTTTATAAATATTTTATCTAGTCTTTTATTACTTTGTCTTTATATTCCAATATTGAAAAAGAAATTAAAAAATATATATATAAAATATAAAATTATAAAAATTATAAAATTAAAATTCAAAATACAAAATTAAAAATTAAATTAAAATTAAAATAAAAAAAATTGAAAAATTAAAAACCCACAAAAATTCCTTTGCTTGCTTGCTTAGTGTAAACCACACACATTCACTTGTGCACAATTATTTGAATTACCCTGTTTGCTCCCTGTGTTCGAACTCTCTGCATACTTGTCCCTATACACAATTTGTGCAGAGTTAAAAATAAATTTTAACTCCACATTATTTCTAATTATTGATCTTTAGTGTGGGTTAATTGTTGATTAATTTCAGAGTTGATTGGTCGACACTTCGATTGTGTTCCCGCCTTGTGTGGAACATAAGACCGACCGATTTTTGATATTATCAGGTAGCATACGAGGGTAATACTTCTAGGCAGAACCTCTCGTCTTCTTTTAGTGAAGGAAGTGTGTCTCAACTTGGTCTGGCGGCAGTGAGGTCTAAAGACAAGAGTTGTGGGCTGCAATAATGCTTCAAAAGAGGGATAGTCTACTAGCTCAAGAGGAAAAACTCCTTATGTATATATGCTGCACCATGGAGACATGTTGTACATATGCACGTCAAAAAAAGTACAAAAGAAAGAAAAACTCCAAAAAAGTGGTGGGTCTGATAGAAAATGATATACCCACCGGAGTGTATATAGCCAAATAAAGCAAAGCTTATGTTATCCATTCTCATATCATGAAGCTTGCAGCAGGGGGACTTAGCTACACTGGTTGGGCTCCCAAGGATACATGACTACACTGGTCATGGTCCATTCTCCTCTTCCTCCTCTTCTTGAGCCGGTTAAACTTAAACTTAGAAGGGAATATCCCGCTCCTTGAGGAAAGAGCTATCGGACTAGGGAATTAGAGTTACCTTGTTGAAGGGGGTTGTTACTTTGCCATTTCTGAGGTAGGGAGCTACATATCACTTACAAAGTACAAGAAAAGATTCATGGTCATTAGAATTTGTGTATGTAGACTTGTTCTGATCTGGATTATTGAGGAGTCTTGACCATAGGTTGGTGGAACATAGAGGTTGTTGAGTTTTAAACCTATGTCCAAATAAGGTTCCGACAAACTAATAATCCAAAGGTCTGACTGAGCTCCATACTTCAATTTAATGAAGACAAGTTTAATAATCAATCTTGATTCTCCTTCTTTTTCTTTTTATTTCTCTTTTCACTTCTTTTCCAAATAAGTGTTTGCTAAGGGACTAGCAAAGGTAAAGCATAGGGGGGTAATGAATCCCTATTCATCACTCTTTATTCTTTTATTTTAGCTAACTATCTTGGCAATGCATCATGCAAATAGGTGTAAATACAATAACTTATCAAAATACATGCATGTGTTAATAGTGCATAATTAGCAGGTATTTGTGCAAAAATAAAAGAATAAAGAATAAAAAGAAAAAGAAAAAGAAGGATGTATTTAGAATAAATACTGAGTGATCCAAACCACAAGAGAGGGCCAAGCATTGGCCTGATCACCTAATAAAATATGTAGAGAGAGATAGGGCCACTCTACCTTATATATATATATATCATGTGTGTACATAAATTATTTTTCCCAAAAATAAAAATAAATATGTTCCTACTTCCTTGTATATATTTATAAAAATAAAACAAAAATAAGAAAAAATAAAAAGAAAAAGAAAATAAAAACTCTCTCTCTCTAACTTGTACATAATACATGTATATACAATCCCTTGTCTATTTATTTTATACTTGTAAATAAATAATAATATAAAACAAAAAAAATTTTATACTCCAAAAATTATGTTGAAAATAAATAAAATATAAAATTGGGGTATTTTTGTAAAAATAATAAATTAAAAATAATTGTACAAAATACATAGGTATAATATACCTTTATATAATATAATATACTGTATATAAGATAATTTATTTTTCAAAAAAATAAATAAATATCACAGAAAATTTCCTTAAAAAATAATAAACATGTTTTATTTTATTCATTTTTTATTTTAAATTCATTTATTATTTTTATTTTATTTATCTTGTATTTTCCTTGCTATTTTGTCTTGTAGCGGGTTTTGTCCTTATTCCAACCCGCCTCTGATTGGTCCACAGCAGATTGTTGACTCAAGTCAACCCCCTCTTCCAAGGCTTAACCAGACCCGACTGCTCCGCCGGACCTTCTTCTACCAATTATCCCAGGCGGATCACGCACCCGTTTGCCCTAAATCTTCGCCCGTGTCTTCCGCATGGATCCAAGATCCCCGCAGATCCCTAGGGAAGCGCGGATCCTTATCAGTTCGTGCACTCTTGCCGATCTCTCCAGCCACCTGGGAATGCTATAAAATCCCTCATCCCCCTCCCTAGGTCGGCAGCTCGTGCCTCACTCCCTCTCGATACCCTAGACACCTTCAGCGTCATGACAGTCGTCTGAAGAGCCTCGTGGTGATCGATTTGGTGCAGTGACGTCGATGCTCCCCCTTCGTGGCCAGTCCTCCACCGCGAGAAGACTCCCTTGCCTGCCGCCACTTGGTCGAGGTCATTACTCCGCCGACCCCTTCGCCTGGAGCCGAGGAACACGTTCCAGACTTCAGGTGACTCTTTCATCCTTCGCCTTGTTCACTCCGATCGAATCTTTCATCTGCCACCGCCGTAGCTCTGCCCGCTCCGACCAACCGATCGGTCCTCCTTCACCCCTTAACTGCTCTGATATCTTCACACGCTCACCCTCCATCGTCCTCCGTGACCTGATCACCCTGATCATCGTCTATTTAGTCGAGATTAGGTCTGAGATCTCCTCCACCACGTTCGTCGGAGATCGAACCCCATTCACCCCTACTTCTTTCATCTTTAGCTCCAATAACCCAGACTGGAGCGTAGCCCTGAGTCTTGGCTTTGCATTGAAGGTACCCTTGATCCATGAGGAGCCTCATCTGTCTTCCAGCTGCACAGCGGAGCTGCTCCAGACCTCGCTCCACCATCCAGTCCATCCAACCGTCCGCAGGATGATCAGAGCCCGTTGTTCGACGCGGAGTGCCTCCCCGGAGGTGCTCGGCTTGTCAGAGGTCTGATTGGCCTTGCCGATTTACCCTGGTTCCCCTTCAAAGTTCGCCAGCCCCCTTGTTCGTCTACCATCCTCCGTCACCGTTGGATGAAGGGTGGAGCACCGGTTTCCATCTAAATCGTATGTCGTTGCAGCTTTCCAGCCATGGATCTAATGCCATCTGACACATTAGCGCCACACGTAGGGGGTATTCCCTGAGCATTAGATCTGCCTGCACAGAGGATCTTAGCAGCACGATCTCGCACACCGATGGCCGATACGTGGCCAACCACGTGCGACTCACATGCACCAAGGGTATATTGCTCTTTTTACCCTGTATTTATTTTGCTTTATGTTTTGGTCTGTAAAATAAAAATTATAGTTGAACCTTTTTGCAATATAGTCCCTGTAGTTTCAGATATTTGTATTTTAGTCCTTCCTGTCTGAGACATGTTCGTGGTCACGTGCATAGTGGTGTATCAGCACTTTTCATCCGGAACTTTTCCTGTGTTATGGATTGAATTGATGTTTATCAAAATTGCATTTATACCCCTGTGAACGTGGATTTGGCGCATGTAAAGATTTAGTTAGATAATTGGCATATTTGTCCCTAGGCTTTTTATGCTTGTTAATGTTTGGTACTGAAACTTAAATAAATTGCATTTAGGTCCCTATAACATGTGTTTGTTGTTTTTAATTAAATAAATATCAAAACAACTCCAAATTTCCAAGAAAATTACTACTGTGTAGTATTTCTGGTAATTTTTGAGACGCATTTTGATTTTATTTGATATTTTCTAAAATTCAAAAATCTTAAAAATTGTCCATGTCTATTTTGGAAAATCCATTAAAAATAGAAAAATATCTTTAAAAAAACTGAAAAAATTCGTGTGTGCTTGTTGTGTCTTGTTTTAATTACTTTGTGATTTTTGTTTCATTTTCTGTTATAAAACACCTAAAAATTACAAAAGACTAAAAAAATTATAAATTTTATTAGAAATTCATAAAAAATAATAAAAAATGTTTTCAGTTTCTGTAGTTAGAGTTTATTTTACATTTTCTTAAAAAATGTAGCCAGGAATTTAGAGGCATTTTAGACATTTTAAATTGCCTTTTCATCAAGGTTGTACAGAGATTGTTATTTTTGCTTTCCTTTTATTTTTAGAAAATTATATAAAAATCAGAAAACCCCCAGAAAATACCCAAAAACATCTGAATAAGTTAAAAATATAAAAATATTTTTGCTTTGAATTTTTGAGTATTTTTAGATCTTTAAATAATTGCTTGAGTGTTGCTTCTATCAATTCTTTATTCCTATTCTTAAAAGAGAATCATAAAAAAATTTAAAAATTAAAAACCACATAAAATACCTTTATTTCTTGGATTACCTGACTACTTCGTAGGATTCATTCCGTGCTCCTTGTGTTCGACCCTGGTGGCTATACCAGGTTAAATAATTAGCAAGACCACTTGCCTTGGTTTTCGTGTTTGATTTCTTTCTATGGTGGTCTGATTTTTTTGTTGACCGTGCCTTGCGATTCAGGTCGTGACAACCTTCGATATTACTTAACCCGAGTTGCGTTAGCGGGTAATCAAACGGCTCCTCCGTTCTCCCTCCTTCAACGCATGGACAACCTCAAGTTATGTCACCACCTGAGGTGGCCGGTACGGGGCAGATAAGGTGGGGTCACAGCCAGGTGTTTCTAGAGATGGAGAAGTTGGTTGCAAAAATAAATCTTTAGGTGATTATATATAGTGATTAAAGGTTGGTTAGCTATGATCCTAGGACTGGCGTGAATCTATATGGGTAGGATGATAGGATCAATGGGTGAGATCGAGGTTTGGATGGAAAAGATGACAGGAAGAATTGTAAGAAGAAGGTCTGGTGGAACAAGCACTAATTGACAGTTCTTGAAGAAGAAAGCCTAGGTGCTATGTGTCAGCACCTTGTAGGATGAAATGTATAGATAATGTAATAAATAGATAATAATTAGTAAAAGAGCTTATTTTAAATAGGTATACAAATAAGAAGTATAGATAATTAATTTAGTTAAGTAATTGTATAATTAATTTTTATAGATAATATATATTATTAATTATGAATATAATATTAATAAATAATTATATAGTATACTTGATAAATAGGGTTTTGATTTTTCATTTAATAATCTAATAAATAACAAATATTTTTATATTTTATTAATTATTAGGATAATAAATAATAGATATATGAATTAATCTGAATTTTAATAAATTAATTTAGCATATAAATAAACATAGATATATGTGCTACAGTTCAAATTCATATATAAATTAGGGGGTTTATTTATTTAAAATATTAAAAAATGTTTAAAAAATTCCGAAATAATTTATACACAATTTACAAGATCAAAAAATAATTAAAAAATAAAATAAATAAAAACTATAAATAGTACATTCTAAATAAAATAATTAGCCCATAAACCCAATTATCATTAGGTCCCAAAATCGACTTTTTGCAAACTGACTCTAATTTTAGTGAAATCACCTTCATTAATTAGATAATATTATTTTCTGAATTTTAAAGGTGAGTATAATGAAATTGGAGTTCATATGAAGAAGTCATGATGTTTGAAATTGATAATTTAAAAGTTGGATTTCTTGGCATATATATATGCAGGTTGGATTTTTTTTAGGATTTTTATATTTTTATATACATTTTTAGAAATAAATATGAGAAGAGTTTGGTGAAAAATATAATAAATAAATTAATTAAAAATCATTGAAGTTTTGATAATTATTGGATAAATGATGAATAATATGTGAGGTGCATAATTAATCCTTTTTGTGGTTTTCTTCCTTATCTCCCTCTTCTTATTTGTTTTTCGACCAATCCATGCTGACTTTGTCTAAAGGGTTATGTTATATAAATATATCTATCAGCTATATATATATATTTTATAGTAATATTGTACATGTGTACTTATTTACAGTCTTCCTTCTTTTTATTTCTTTCTTTTTATTCTTTTATTTATTTACATATTTTTAATGTGTAAAAATGTATTTTTATTCATGAATGCTTTTTATAAGAAATGGTAATTAGCGAATAATTACATGTACTGGTTAAGGGTTTTAAGATAAAATACGACGGAAGTGTTAATGAATCATGGATTAATGACCCCCCAATACTTAAACTTTGTTAATCCCTTAGCAAGCACATATTTAAAAAATAAAGGGAAAAAGAAATAAAGTTAGAATGAATTTGTTTTCCTAAACCAATTCATGAGAACAGACAAAGGACGGAGCTTTGCTTGGCCTAAAACAAGCATTTTGTTGGAGCTGTAACTACGATTAAGATTTTAGTTTCAACACTCCTCAAGTTCCACAAATCCTTATTTAGGTTCACCTCAACAGATAGCTCAGATACACTTATCCATATCGATAACTCTATCAACCTTGAATTCAATTTATACGGTGTGTGAATTGTATTAGCTCTTCCTGCTTAAAGAAGCGAAGAAATCGCTCATCCCAATAATACAATCCCATTGGTTCGTCATCCAGCTACTCTTTCCTCGAGGAGGGGGGTATTTACTTATAAGGCCACGTCATGTTGTGTCCACAATCGAGTAGAGAGAGAATATAGAAGAATGAGAAAAGAACAGGAGTGTGACAAGTGCAGTCACTTCTCATTGTGAAGCCCATCCAGTGTAGCTAAGTCTCCACTGAGATGTGCCGGCTTTTTGGAAGCTTGGACCATTGTGGTCATATTTGGTATTTGGTGGTTTTCTTCTTTTTTGGTAGAGTATGTAATGTTTCTTGCATTGCATCAATCTTTTGTGCCTCGATGGTTATAGAGTCTTTTCTTTCCGTCCATTTTTTGCGGACTTAGAAAAATTGTGCCAGCAGATCCTTCCCTCATCCGAAGCTTTATTTCAATCCTACAACTCTCATCTTTAGACGTCTGCGCCACTAGGCATAGATGAAAATGCACCACTGAAATGAACTACCCTTCGCAACCCATATAAGTGGAGCTAAGTGCAAAGTGCTTATGTCCAAAATTGGTTCACTGATGAAGAGTTAAACAGATGACATCAAGTGTTCTACTTTGGCAAGTTTAAGTTGACTTTCCAAACATGGTCTCTTAGAACCCAAAGATTTAAGTCAAAGACCTGAAGAGCCTAAATTCCAATTCCTAACTTGGCTCCTTACAATGAAAATTAAAGGTCATAATCAAGCTCCATCCTTTAGAATATTCCCAAACTTTGATTCGAGAAATCAAAATTATTCTGAAAATTCCAATGCAAATGCAACCATGTTTTTGTAAAGTATTTTTGTGAATTTTATTCATTTTTATAGATGTTAAAGATTTGTTATTTGTATGACTTTTAGGACTTTGAGTTTTTATGAATTTTTCAATTTTTATAAACAAGCATATGTATAAGAATTTACACGATAAATTACCAATATTTGATTTAGATTGAATAACTAATGTATTTTACAAGTTTTATATACAAAGAATATTATAAAGATCAAGTTATTTTTACACATTTAAAAAAATAAGATTTTAAATATATTTTATACATATTAAATACAAATTTTAAACACAAACTTTAAATTAAGGATTTTAAATTGAGAATTTTAAATGAGAATTTTACAAATATTTTACTTATTTATAAGGAATTTATAAATAATAAATGAATGAATGAATTTTAAATTAATGCTTACCCACTTTTATGGGTTTTATAGATATAGAAAATGCATAAAAGTATGAGTTATGGATAAAAGTATATATATAATATATCCTCCCTCTATACTTAGCTTGTGCTATGTTCTCATAGCATCAAAATATAAAAAGGAGGAAATAACTCGTGCTAAGTAAAAGTGGGTGAAAAAGAATGAAAGAATAGAAGTCAGTCGACCACCCATACTTACTATATGGTCATCGCAGGTATAATGGAAGATAAAAATGACGTGACTGAGGAAAAGGAATATACAAACAAAGGAACGAAAGAAAAAGGAAAGGAAACGAAATCAACGAAATCAACGAAATCACTCGGTCCCCCCTATACTTAGGATCAGGCATCCTAAGTATAGAAAAGAATGTGACCAAAAATTAGGGACAAGTGATTAGTGTAAAAGAAAGGAAAACAAAAGGAATATGAAAAGAATAAATATGAAAACACAAATCATCAGGAAATCAGTCCCCCCTATACTTAGGATCGGGTATCCTCAATATAAAGACGAGCAAAAAATGAGGATGATTGGGGACTAAGAGGAAAATACAAATGGTGGAGTACTCCAAAAAATCGAAAGGCTCACAGGTCTCTGTACAGGATGAAATGAAGTGAAAGAGTAGACATACGTCCTATACAAAGTAGATCACCTCAACCTGGGTCGTACAGAATCGTCCGCTGCTCAAGTGTGCATTGATCCCTAGCTGAACAAGTAGAGTTGCCTCTGTAAGTGAACTCTGTACATGGCATAATTCTCTCTACTGAAGTATGCATCTCTGGAGTCGTACTACAAAAGGTGTCTATATGCGTATCCATCACACCATCCAACTCTCTATACTAAATAGAATCTATGATCTGTGAAATATAATCAGCTAACTCTCGTGGAGGAATATGTGTACTCTCAATCTGGACATTGAGATGTCTACCGCAACTGATTGGTCATCTGGTTCTGATATGATCTGTGTCTGCATGTGAACAGTCATCTGAAGAACTATGTACCATGTGATCTACCCCATCCTCGTGTAGGATAATGGGTATCAAAATAAATGCTTTAAAGATCAAGAGATCGTGTCTCATCTATATGTTAGCAATCATCTACAAGGCCGGTGTCCTCTGATGTGAATGACAATATCGATATGGGGCTGCTACATCCTCTTTCCATCTTAATGTGTACCTCTCTGCTATCTATACAGAATGATATTCTCTCGGAATCATAATCAAAGTGGGCCCTTGCGGTCTGCAAGAAAGGACTCCCAAGAATGATTTAACCAAGCTGTAACTACATAGGGCACGTCATGTCCAAGACTGTAAAGTCTACTGCAAACTGCAAACCCTGAACGGTCACTATAATGTTCCTCAGCACGCCTCTGGGTCTTTTTATAGATCGATCTACAAACTGAAGTATAGCTCATGATTTGTAAGGAGGACCTAGCATGAGCTTATCAAGCAAATAAGATGGAAGCAAATTAATTGAGAAACCATTATCTAAGAGAGTACAATCGAATGCGGCATCTGAAATCTCACATCTGACATAGTGAGCTCTTGCATCTCTCTTTTTCTTGGGTACCTTATTCTGAATAGCACATGGTCGCCTTGGTCAATACGTGCTTCTTAACTCGTGATTTTCTCTTCCGACGTATAGTACATTTGTTCCTCAACTGATTCTTAAGTGTAGAAAAGTTCTCCAAGGCACCATGTAGTGGAATCTTCAAAATATATGATCTTTAAATAATCATTCAGTTTCAGAAGTAACAACATTTTTTGGACCTTTTCTTTCCTTTTCCAAACAAAGCATCAGGAAAAGGAATAATATCAGGAATGAAAAAAATTCTTTTTATTCACATCAAAAGTGGAATAAGCATGCACTTCGGGAGTCTCAGAAGTATGTATAAAACTCTCCAATATATGGAAAGAAGTAGAATGATCGTGAGTGTCTCTATGGTGTGGCGTGATATAATCGTCTGAATTGCAGTGTCCATATCAACGGTGTCTGCATTGCTTCCCTAAATAGTATCATCATGGACAACATGTTTGTCCTCATCATGGTGGTTCTCCTCCCCGGCATAAAAATGTGTGCCATCATGGATCGGATCTCTGTCCTCATCATGTGACCTCTCCTCCTCTAGATCAGGTGGTAATGGATGTCTACCTCTCCTGAGACGAATGAAGTTGGATAAAAAAATCAGTAAAAATTACCTTACCTGTAGTGGCGTCTACATGATCTGTGTTTTGCCTCTTGTTATCAGGGTTCATATGAAGTTGTGACGGGAGAGTGCTTTTGGGAACGGCTAACTCATCCAAGCTATGGTCAACCCGCTCCATCTCTATCCTATGCACTATCTAGTGCTTGCCCAACATATCCATGATATGGTTCAATAACAGAACGGTGAAGATATCTCTGATTCAATGTGGTGTCCATGACTGTTTACTTTCTTCTGCCAAGGAGTGTGTTGTTGTGGTGTATATGGTTGATGAGACCTCTGTGGAGTAAAAGAAGACTGGTGTTGCTGCTGATGATGATAATGATGTGAATGAGTATCAGGATACTAAATGTGAATGTGGTCTCTAATAGGCATGCTACTGCCGATGTGTGAAGTGTTGACAGTGCTAGAAATGTTGATGTCCATGCTGTGGATGATTATGCTACTGGTGGCATACACTCTGAGGAGTAAAGTGTGCTTGTGGCTAAATAGGAGCTTACCAAATCCCGTTGAGCTCAAGAGTGGAATGAGAATCAACATCGTCATCTCCAGTGCTAGTGATCTGACTCGTGTTGGCATTGGACAGATCCTCATGCCAATCCAACTGTGGAAGCTCAGTAGGTTGTACCAGCTCACTCTGAACATACTGAATCTAACGGGTGGGAGGAGCGGGAAAAGATCTTTGTACATGTTGTGAAGTGGAAGAAGGATGAGACCGTTGCTACTGAAGCTACAACTTAATCACCTTCTTCGTCAGATCACTCAACTGTTGAGGAAGTGATTAGAGTTTCTCCAACTCTCGCAGCAACTGTAAATCATGAACTTGTTTCTGAATCATGTCGACAAGTGTAAGCTTCTCACTAATGAATCACATGTCAGATCGTGAATCAGAATCTGAAACATGTACCACCAAATGATGCTCTCTCTGGTGTGGTGGTTGTGGGCCCTTCTGGAATGCCCGCGTAGAGTCTACAACGCCTGCATTATCTGCCATCCCCTCAAAGATTGACGAAACTGACTCAGCATCCATATTTAGATAGCTACCGCGACATGCGGTGCTCACTAGGCCTTGAACATCTAGTTGGAGTCCTCCAAAATAATTTTGTACAAGCACCTTCAAAGGTATCTCGTGATATGGGCATCTCTCAGTCAAATCATAGAATCTATCCCATGCCTCATGGAATGACTCATGTGGAAGCCGTGTGAAATTGGAGATTTGATTCCTCGTCATGTTTGTTAGTCCCAGAGGAAAGTATTTATGCATGAATGTGGACTTCAGATCGTCCTATGTAGAAATCTCCCTCCCCAAATGACTCAACCAGTAAAGCACCTTACTGTTAAGGTTAAGGGGAAGGATTTAAGGCATACAACCTCCTACGTAACTCTTGGATAACAAGCAGTACCACATATCATTTCGAACTACTGTAAAAAGGTAAACGACTCCTCTAAAGTATTCCCATTGAACTTGAGAAGAAGTGAAATAATGGATGGTCTCAGCTCATATGACACTTGATTCGATGGTAATCAAATCCGGTGTATCATCTTAGCTCCCAGGTCATACTCATCTCTCATTGTCAAGGGAATTACGACAGGTGGTGGTGGGTTCCCGGCTCCTGCTCTCAATGTAGTCATCTCATCTCTAAGCTCATGTTGGACTATACACTGATCTCTGATCTATAAGCTCATCTATTGGAGTGTGTCTAGAATCCATGTTGTAATGTGTGAATCTGGATCAATTCTCTCATCTATACGTCTCTCATGATCATGAGTTCTATCCTCAACAGCTCTATCCTCGACTAATGCTTTCCTTCTAGCCATGTTCCTTGAATCCTCTGGGAAGGAAAAAGTTTTATGCGAACTCTGTGAAAAATATGCCGGAGAAATAGATGAAAATCTGAGGTGTGGGTCTGCCTCAACTGAAGGTCTAGGAGGAGAGGGAGTCTGGGTCTGACTCACCTCGTGACTAAGTAGGACCAACTGAGGAAGAGGTTCATCCCGAGTCTGTGAAGACATATGGTAGAGGGTGGAAGATTGAAATCTCACGGAGTCTGAGCGCAAATTCCGTCTAGTCATCATCCTCGCTATCAAAAGGACTACGAAAGAAATACGATATCAAATCAAGAACACGAGTGTGAAGGTGTATAAGACATTGAATAACATAAACCATACAACAAATGCAATGCAAACCCAGATTCACCAACTTCACACGATGGAGACCGTAAGAGTTCAGTCTTTTATCTTTTCAATTTATTTTTGATGATCAATCAGTTGTATTAGAGAACTCATTGGCGGTGTCGCACTATTGCCCAGCATATGTCCTCACAATCCCCCAAACAATGGTACCATCTACCTAGGTTGCCGGGTTATATCAGGCCCAAAGGGAACAATGAGGTAGAGCACACCAAAACAACTTTCTATGGTCAGAGTCTAGTGCTTATAGTTGCAACCATGCACCGAAAAGTGATTGACATGTACTTAAGACACAAGTCCAGAGATTTTTGGCTCTAATTCTTATGGTTGCATCCTCACCCACTCTATCAGGAGTGTACATGAATACAATGGGGGGTTAGCTCTCCCAATACAAGTTAAGTCCATATTTTTTTTGGTCTAGTTTTTAAAAGAGAAAAAAACTTTTTTTATTTTTGATGATTTTCACTTTTTTGGATATTTTCGACAATATCGAACGGGATGTCAGTTTCCTTTTAATTTCAAAATTGTTTCTCACGGAGGGGGAACAAAGAATGCAACAAAAAATGATGACGAATGCTAAGAAAGAAGGTGTACCTTTCTCCAACACTCTACATGCAGAATGATCCATGCATAAATGTAAAATCTAGTCTAATGCATGAAAAGTCATGTAAATCGAATCGTAATTCATCAGCTCTACCGTAAGAACAAAGTAATTTTCAAAAATCGATTATTTACGCCTAAGTATGGATTACGGAAATAGGTTCTACTTTAGTCATCTAATCACTCATGCATACAACCATGGGCTTCACGAAATCACATAAAACAAAGAAAAATGGCAGAAAAACTGAATACCATGATGAGGTCCCCTAAGTGCACCGGCACCAGGAAAAACAGACTCTGAAAAAAGTCTGAAATTCATGTACAATCAGGGTGTCCATAGTGGAACCCTTGCTACAAAAAGAAAAATGAGAAAGCGGCCCTTCCTCTTTCACAAAAATGGAAAAAAGGGCAAGTATCCTCTCTCGGAAGAAAATAAAAGAATAGAATATCTGAAAAAAATATACACAAAAATCTGCCTGGATAACCGGCTCCTCTGCTTTACAACCAACTCGTAGGAGACTGATCCGATCTCCGCACTCTCAACTGAGCCAGCTTCCCAAAAAGTCGGCTAATCCTGCATGCCCTGGAAAATGGGTTAGCACAATTAAAATAAGAGAAAAAATCAACCAAAAAATCAAATAAAATCAAAGAGAAAAAGACTAAAAAACAATCGAGAAAAAGACTCAAGAAAAACAAAAAACCAATAAAATAAAAAAACCGAGAAAATAAAGAAAAATCACACAAAAATCACAAAGGAAATACAATAAAAAAAATCCAAAAATCAATAGAAAAAGAAAACACATGAAAAATCGATAAAAATTAATGAAAATCGAGAAAACACAATGAAGAAGAAAATAGAGAAGAAAGAAAAAATATCACAAAAAATAAAACTCGAAAATCTCAAGTGTGGCTACGCCTCCCCAACAATGGTGCTATTTTGATAACCATCTCTGACCTAACAGGTAAAAAAAGTCGATGTAGAAACGACTAAACAAAATCTAATTATCAAATAAAAATTCAACACCAAAATAATATCGGCATTTTTCGCTATTTATTTATCAATGTAAGTGTGCCTAGGTCGAACACAAGGAAGTAAAAAATCGCGCTAATGTTTTTTGAGGAAAGAAAATATTTTGTGATAATTTTTATCTTTCTTTTCTTTTCTTCTTCGATGATATAACTCTTTTTTTATTCTTTTTAATTTATTATTTGATTTTTAAAATTTCAATTTTTTATTTAATTTTCAAAAGGGATATTTTTCAAATAAAGGATCTACTATATAATATAAGTGTAATAGAAATAAAGGTGATACTACATAGTAAAAGAAATGAAAAAACGATCGAGCAACATGCTCGATAACACACAAAAGAAACTCAAGATGAAACCGAAAATCGAAATATAAAATCTCCATGAAAACTCAATGAAAATCGAAAAAAATCGAATCAAAACAAATCTAGGGTAGTTCTGAGTCTACCTCTAGATATAAAATCAGGAATGAGTCTCCAAAATGTCTACAAAAATGTTTTATAGTCCAAAGGTGTCAATGTAATAAAAGATATAAAATAAACCAAAAATTTTACACTAACGTCCCTGGTCAGAGACCTAGATGTAAAGAAAACTCACAGTTATTACAATTAGGTCCCCGCATGGGAACCTAAATGCAATAACAGAAAATTGGATGGTCGGTCTGGAACTCCTGGAAGTACTTGAAAGTAAGCAGGGCTTCAGTGCAATTGTCGCACTGCTACGTAGATTGGCGGCATGGATTAGAAGATACGGGCGGATGTAGACAGTTAGGTGGAGGCTGGCAATCTGTAATGTATGGAAGAAGAACTATTCTTCCCAAAATATGAGCAGGCGGTGGTGATTTTGAACTCCGAAGACGCCGATGATTTGATGGAAGAGTTTCTGCAAACTTCGATAGGACCGGAAAGGGAACTCCTTCCCCATTCGAGTGCACCTGCTGCAAGGGAGATGGTGGATGTTTTGTGTGTCAAAGAAGAAGCTCCACTTTAGGGTTCCAGAGATTCTTGGACTATAAGTTCCTGGAGCTAAAAATGGAGGTCTCCAATCTTGGCTATTGTTCAAGCTATGCGACGAAATCAAGTCTCCAGACGAGGTTGATGAAGCTTCAACATGATGATCAACAACTTGTAAAGGAGGATCTGATGTTTGATTTGAAGAATCATCCAATGAATGAGGACTTTGCAGTTATGGGATAGGTTTCAGAAGAGGAGTTTATCTGACTAAAATTGAACGCAATTTAATTCAAGTTAGAATATGATCATGAATAAGAATCGAAGAATGATACTTAAAGAACTCTAATGATGTGATTAAAAATGGCTAATGGAGCACGCAAATTGAGAAAATTTGAAGAATGGTGGAGGAGCTAACTTGGGAATAAGAGTATATGACTCTCGGTGGCTCGATGATCGGTGTTGAAGGAGATCTATGCGGTGGTGAAGCTGCGATTCAAGGCCAGTAGACCTTGGAAAGGCTCCTCCATTCTCCCTCCTTCCACGCGTTGATGGCCTCGAGTACTGTCACCACTGGAGGTGGCCGGTATGGGGCAGAGAAGGTGGGGTCATGGCCAAGTGTTTCTGGAGCTGGAGAAGTTGGATGCGACAATGGATCTTTAAGTGATTATATAGAGTGATTGAAGGTTGGTTAGCAGTGATCCTAGGACTAGCGTGAATTTATCTGGTTATGACGATAGGATTACGGGGTCAGATTGGGTTTTGGATGAAAAAGATGGCGGGAAGAACTATGAGAAGTGGGTCTGGTGGAACAAGCTCCAACTGCCAGTTCTTGAAGAAGAAAGCCCAGATGCTGACATGAGTCAGCACCTCGTAAGCTGAAATGTAGATAATATAATAAATAGACAATAATAAGTAAAGGAGCCAATTTTAAATAGGTATAAAAATAAAAAAGTATATATAATTAATGTAACTAATTTATTGTATAATTTATTTTTACAAATAGTATATAGAGAATGAATTATGAATACAATATTAATAATTAATTATGTAATATACTTGATAAATATTGTTTTAATTTTAATTTAATAAATAACATATCATTTTTATATTTTATTAATTAGTAAGGTAATAAATAAGATGTATATGGATTTTTTGAAATTTAATAAATTAATTTATGTATATAAATAAATATAAATATATGTACTACAATTCAAATTCATCTATAAATTAGGGTTTTTGATTTATTTAAAATATTAAATAGTGTCTAAAAATTCTGAAATAATTTATACACAATCTACAAGATCAAGAAAATAATTACAGATTATAAAATCAACAAATTTGGAAATAGTATGTTTTGAGTAAAATAATTATCCAGAAATCCAATTGTCATTAGGTCCCAAAACTGACTTTTTGCAAACAATCGTCGATTTTAGTGAAATCACTTTATTAATTAGAGAGTATTATTTTTTGAACTTTAAAGGTGATTAGTGTGAAATTGGAGTTTGTATGTAAAAGTAAGGGATTTTTACCAGGCAGACCCTATAAACTTTGCCAATTGCCTCCATGACCTTTGAAACAACATAATTCTCCCCTCGACCCCGTAATCTTGCCAACTCTTACCCTATAAACCTTGTGGTTACTCTGTTTGAAGCTCGCGAGGGTTGTTGGGGTAATTTATAGGGTCGATAGGGTAATTACGTTATGCAAAAGGTCGTGGAGGTGATTGGCAAAGTTTATAGGGTCTGATGATAAAAATCCCTAAAAAGAATTAACTATACACCTCACAAATTATTCATCATTTATCCATTAATTATCAAAACTTCAATGATTTTTAATTAATTCATTTATGCATATTTTTTAGAAATGTGTATAAAAATTTAAAAATCCTAAAAAATTTCTAACTTGTATATATGTAAATAAATCCAACTTTAAATTTTTAATTTCTCAACTTCTTATGGTTTTCTTCCTTATCTCCCCCTACTTATTTGTTTGTCAACCAATCTATGTTGACTTGGTCTTAGGGGTTATGTTATATAAATATATCTTTTAGCTATATTTATATTTTATAGTCATACTTTATATATATATACATACTTACAGTCTACCTTCTTTTTTTCTTTCTTTTTATTCTTTTATTTATTTATATATTTTTTATGCATAAAAATATTTTTTATTCATGAATGATATTTTTTATAAGAAATGGAAATTAATGGATAATTACATGAATTTGTTAAGGATTTTAAGACAAATACGACAGAGGTGTTAATGAATCAAGGATTTATCGGTGCTCTACTCTCAACCTTGTCTCACGAGATCCTCGCGTGGTCCGCTCCAGCTTTTCCCTCCTCCTCTTGGCTCCCCTATGCTACCCATCCTCCGCCTTGGTCGAGACGTCCAGCCTATCCATCTACTCTTCTTCGGTTAACCATCGTCGGGTCCCTATACCTTCACCCATCTCTTCTTTGTTGAGCCCACAGTCCCACCGCACCTAACCATCCCTATCTACCAGCCAGGAACACAACCAAGCTCCGATCATAGCCCCCCTCCTCATGCTCCTTTGACTCCGATCAACGTCCAACCAACTCTGATATCCTCCATATCCGATTACCTATCTTATCACCTTGACCCCTTCGTCAACCACCTGGAGATGCAACATCCCCAATCATCTCCTTCCCTGACGAGACCCATTTCCCAACGGTTGACTACCTAACACCTTATCCTCTTCCTCAGTCGATGGAGGCCCTATATTCAGAAACCAACTCCCTACACTAATCCTATCATCTGCAACCCCATCCAATCTCTTCCTACTTTAGGACTCCCCCCAACCCTCTTATCAATTATCTGCCATCATCGACCATTATCCAGAGAAGAAGAGAGGGATCGGAGTTGGGTTGGTGACAACGAACCCAACTCTAGTGACGACCCTTCCCAGTGTGATCAGAGGTCATACTCCGTTGTTGCTCCTCTTCCAGAGCACCCAACTTCGAGACCCCCTTTTCTAGGTCTTAGAGTCACAGATCATCAGAGCTGAGTTGATGCTCATCCTTCTACTCCAATCCCAAGAAAACACACCAATCATCAAATTCTCTTCCCCGTTTTCTTATTCATCTTCCCCCACCATTCTTCTTCATTCTTATAACCAGTCGTCTCTTCTCAAACACCCATCAACGAATCACACCATCCCCACCTTCCTCTCTCGCCAATTCCCTTTCCACCTTCCGCTTTACTCTTTGCGTTGATCCCACATCTCCATAACCTCTGGCTACCTCAAACTTTGTGCATTCATGTATCACTCACCACCGACTAGAGCGCAGCTTCGTACTACTAGCTTCTCAACCTCCACCGATCAGCGCCACCCATCGCCGCTCTCCTCTTGATGCTTCACCTTTTCCTTTATCTACATGTACCATCCGATCAATATTGGTGGACCAATATCAGTCATGTAGTCACTCCACCCGAGCCCACAGCCTCAGGAGGACCGGAAGCAAGAGCGCCTGCCAAGTGGCCATTTGGAGTCCATTGTTTCTGGCTTTTCAGTATACAATGCGGTAGTGGAATAGTGATAGACGCTGAGCTGATCGTCAGTTAGGCTCACTCAACAGCATCATGCTATGCTTCTTTAAGTAAACTTAGGGTAACTACCGATTATTTATTGATTATGGACCTGCTACTCATTGTCAGCTTAGTTTCTCCCCTCCTCTGAGGCTATGTCTCTGATTCTGACATCCACTTGTCTAGGCGTTGTCACCTCATCTCGGTAGTCCGCAAATCCTCGCTATTTTTTGGTTGACCTCACATTCACCAGCGTATGGGCTCGTACGGATCCACAATGCCCTACAGATAGAACATCTTCGATTCTCTAAAAAACCTCCTTTCCCTCTAATAAGCAATATCATGATAGCTCAAAGTCCCTCCACTCTTTGTCCTCTGTCAATTAGGGGGATAGCCTGACTTCCTTTAGTCAGGTCTCTCAGAATGAGCCATCTTTTCCAGTGAGACCAGATGAGCTTAGTTAGAAAGGATCTATTTGAGATTATAGCACGATCATCAGTTCTATCTATTCTATACGAAATCCTGACTGAAAGACGGTAATGCACCCTCACTTCTCGAGAAGTGGACTATTTCTAAGTAGAATCCAATCCCAGTTGAAGCCAGTACCTGGCCCTCCTCCTCACTATGAGGATAATTTATGCCAAAGCCCATGCGCTTGATGAATACCCATTCATCACTCTTTATTCTTTTATTTTAGCTACAAAACCTATGCAAAACACATGTAGATACTTGTAAATAGCAATAATTACAATTCAACATGCATTGTGTAAAATACAATAATTAGCATGTTTTTGTGCATAAATAAAAGAATAAAGAAATAAAAGAAAAGGAGGGAGATATTTAGAATAAATATTGAGCGACCTAATCCCAAGGGAGGGCTCAGCATGGGCCTGACCGCAAAAGAACCCAAGTAGAGAGAGATAGGGAAGCTCATATGTGTGTATATATACCTGTAAATAAATAAAATTATTTTCCTCTTAATAAAAATAAAATGGGTATATATTTATTTGTATATATTTGTAAATATAACATTAAAATAAAATGGAGAAAATGAAAATAAATAAAAATCCCCTTCTTCGTTGTATAAGCCTTGTACATAGAAATAATATATCTATTTATTCCCCCTTATAAATAAATAAATAAAAATCCCATAAAAATATGTACATATTCCATGTTCCATGATGTAGATAAATAGAATAAAAATCACAAAAATAAAAATAAAATAAAAAGAAATAAAAATCAAAATCAAAATCAAAATCAACATTGTATATATACCATGTACATAGATGTGTATAACTATTTATTTAACCCTTGTAAATAATTAATAAAAATAAAATAAAAATACCATATTATTCCAAATTTTATTCTATAAATAAATAAAATATAAAATTGGAATAAATTGTATAAAAATAAATAATTAAAAAATCAAAAATAAAAAATGCAATATTGTATATACCTATATATAATAATACATATTGTATATACATTATTTTTATTTCAAAAAATAAATAAAAATCACCAAAAAATAAATTAAAAATAAAGAAACATTTTTCATGTTTTAAGTTTTTCGAAAATAATTCATTTATTATTTTTATTTGAATTTACAAATAATTATCAATTGGTGGCCTGTGATTGGTCCGCGGGGGATGTTGACCCCCGGTCAACTCCCCCTGGACCTTTCACTCGCGGATCCCGCTCCAGACCCGATTTCTCCTAATTTCCCCCGCGTGATCCGATCACCGATTACCCAAACCCCAGGCCCTGATCACTTTCCGTGCATCCGAGACCCTCGCCCGACTCGTTGCCTAGGGGTTCGTGCTTCACCAAGTCGGACCCGACCCTTTCTTCTCGGACCTGCACTGCTATATAGCTGAAGCTCCGGCCGCAATTCACGCCATCTTCGGTGTTGCTTCTTCCACCCAGGACCTCCACCCGATTCCCTAGAGTGGCAGCTAGATGTCAGTGTGTTGCAGAGAGGAGGAGGAGCCTCTTGTTACTGATTCGGCAACATCTCGCCGCCGTGCGCCGCCCAGAGCAGCGCCCAAGCCTCGGGCCTCTGATGACCCTCGAGGCGACGACCAGACCTCTGCGAGCTCATCCCCAGTCAACCACCTTCATCAGGTAGCCTTAATTCTTCCTATATCGCTCTAATTTTGGATTACCACCAAATCACTCTGCCGCCGTCGTTCGTCGATTCCGACCATCTCCGTCACCCTATCGATCATCGGACTCGACCATCACAACCACGAGACCTCTCCTCACATTCTGCACCCACTCACACCCCCTGTCTCGCCCCGGAGCAGGAACTTCGATCTCCACCACCGTCATCTCGCCGGAGATCATCCGACTCGCCTTGCCCGACCACCACTCCACCCCTATCTAGGTCGAGGCACTTTGCCCTCGACCCAGCAAGCTTTATGTGCTCTTTTTCAGGTCAGAAGAGACCCATCTGAGGGTCTACGCATTCAGGCACAGGAGCCAGCTCCGCCTTCGTTGCCGGAGCTCCTCGGAGCTTCCTGGCGTCATCGGAAGAGCTCTTCAGCTGCGGAGCATCGAGGCGAGTCTATTCCACATTCCAGCAACAGCCGCGGAGGTCCAGCGCACCCGTGGTGCTCCGACGAAGTTCGCCGAAGCCGTGTTCTTCTAGGACCCTCCGCAGACGTCCGATCTTCCCCGACGCTCCAGATTAGATCAGATCCATCCATTTGAGGAGTCCCCCGACCGTTAGATCTCCCTGGGGCTGATCCGGACCGCACGTGCACACGAAGAGGAGCATGTGATCCCTCACCATCAGATCATCCACGTGGCTCCCTCCTCGCCGTCCATCCAGGCGAAGGGTTAGCCACAAAGCAGCAGTCGTTCGATCTCACACGTGGCTGGCCCTCAGCCGTCTGATCCGAGCCGACTTCTTCGCAGAGGCGCTGCACCCCCTCAGTCGTTCGATAGCACACGTGGCGCGCCTCCAGCCCTCGGATAATAAGGGGTAAATTATACTTAGGCCCCTGTCTTTTTATTTTTGTTCTTTAGTCCTGTGAATATTTTATATAGTTCTTTTTAGTTTGGCTAAATTGCACTTAAGACCTAGACCTTTATAGTATTTGCATTTTCATCCCTGTATATGTGAGACACGTGCTTCGTCACATGATGTTTGGTGAAATTGCATTATCTGGGCAGTTGTTTTGATGTGTTACTGAATGAAAAATACTTTCTGATATTTGCATCCATACCACTGTGAACATTTTATTCGACATGTGTTGAAATATTTGGGTAATTTGCAACTTCTCCCCTGGACTTTTAGCACCTGTTGCTAATAAGCCCTGGGAAGTAAGTTTTATTGCACTTAGATCCCTCTGTTCCCAGGCCACGTGCAGCGCGTGTGGGGACTTGGAAATTTTGCATGAGGGAACCCCCAGTTTCTGAGCTTGTTACTTTACAGCCTCTAGAAATACTTTTTATTGCAAATAGGTCCCTGTACACTGTGTGCTTGTTTTTTGATTTAAATAAAATATCAAATTAAGTCCAAATTTCGTGAAAATTGGACACGTGATTCCTGCCACTGTGTAAAATTTTCACTAAAAATTTGGTACATCTTTGAGCCTTTTTATTATTTTTAAAAAATTCAAAAACATCCATTTTTGCCTATGTTTAGTTTATAAAACCCTAAAAAATATAAAAACACTTCTAAAAATTCTAAAAAAATCCAGTTTTGTTTGTTTTTGCTTGTTTGATTTTCTATGTGAATTTGGTTATTTTTATATTTATAAAAAGCTTAAAAATTAAAAAAACCCTTAAAAACTCATAAAAATTCTAAAAAATTAGAAAACTCAAACATTCACAATTTCTTTTCCTGAATTTTCTTCTTTATTTCTATTTTTCATAAAAAAATACCTTCAGGCTCTTTTAGGACTATTTTATATTTTAATTTGGTCCTCCAAGCCTGACTGGACAGTTTTCTTTTGTTTCTGCCTTCTTTTATTTTTAGAAAATTCCATAAAAATTATAAAATTCTCAAAAATTCACCAAAAATAGTAAAAAAACATATAAAACATAAAAATATTTTTGTTTGAATTTTTGGACCATTTTTGAGTATTTAAATAATTGGTTAAAGTTGTTTATATTTGTCTTTTAACTATTTTCTTTATTATTAAAAATCTCAAAAAAATAAAAATATTAAAAACCACCGAACAAATATTTGTTTTTATTTTTTTTCTTTTTCGACTACTTCGTAGGCCGCAAGGCCATCTCGTGCTCCTCGAGACCGACCCTGGGA
Source organism: Ottelia alismoides (assembly GCA_037367405.1). Lineage (NCBI taxonomy): Eukaryota > Viridiplantae > Streptophyta > Magnoliopsida > Alismatales > Hydrocharitaceae > Ottelia > Ottelia alismoides. Next base: position 192,495 of record JAZKJV010007215.1, read on the forward strand.
GATATACTAGGATAATCACCTAGCTATGACCGCAATTTTGATTTTCATTATTTTTCTCTCTTTATTTGGTGGTCCGATTTTGTTTCTTGATCGAGCTCTGATTCCCGAGCGATTGAGGTCGCAACGACCTTAGTGATTCCTTTACCTTAGTCTATCGGGAGGCTCATCAGAATGGCACCGTTGCCGGGGAGCACGGCTTAGTAGTCCATTTTCTTTTTCTTTGATTTTTATTTTCTTTTGATTTTCGCGGCTTTCCGCGGCTTTTTGTTTATCCGCGGCTTTTCGCAGTTTTTATTTTATTTTTATTTTTATTTTCTTTTATTTTATTTTTGGTTGTTTTTGACTGTTTCTTTTTATTTCTATTTTTGCACATATACCCCTTTTCTTATTTTATCTGCTTTGTTTGCTTGGTTTGACACTTTGTTGTTTTCTTGCGAGGGATCGAGGATCGAGGCGGCTCTTCTCGAAGAGCCGACGCAACCGCGACAATCGGAGGCGGCTCCCTTCTGCACGAAGCCGCAGGAGAGCGCGAGGAGTCAGCAGAGTGCAGGAGGATTAGTTTAGACTTAGAATAGTTTGTATTTCCTGCGATTGAGAATTGTTGTAATAAAACAGGGACAGGACACTCAGACTCAGCTAGGACATTTAGACTCTTGGGGTCTGTTTCGCCGAGCACCGGTGTGCTCGGGGGACCCCTCGGCTTTTTTGCGGTTTTTACGCGGCTTTCTACCGTTTATTTCCTGCCTTTGATTCTCGCTGATTTTCAGCCCCTAGCCTTAGGATTTTTGCTTGACTATGACGTAATTAGTACGGTCCCAACATCTTAATAACTTTGCATGTACCTATAGATCGATTAATTGGACCAAAATAAAAAGATTAATAAAAAGACTATTTGGTCACCTGAGGGGTCACACGCCGCTAGAGGTCGTATACAGCGCTGGCAGGACCCGTTGTGGTGGGCACCGATCGATATCCGGGACCGGACACCGACCCCTCTTGATTGACCACTTAGCCATTGTTCTGTCGAGTAGAACTGCTTGCTTAGGGCTCGCATTTCTGCTTGCATCATTTAGGTAGTTTTATTCCTGTCTTTACATTCTGTGCGGATCATTTTGCATGTAGACTGCTGGAGTCAGGTACGCATTTCTTACTCTGCATGCATCATTGATTTCACGCGCGTCGGCTTTTTCGACTTCTCCCCCTGTTTTTGGACTTAAATAACCAGGAGAACCGAAAAATTCGTTAGGCGATTTGTTTTTATTTGAAAAATACCTAAAAATTTAAATCTTAAAATTTGGGACTACTAACTCTATTTGACCCTAAAAGACACCACACTAGAAAATTTTGTCTTGGGGAGAGCAACCCCCTCCTTGTCTGGTTTGCATGTGCGAGAGAGTGACCCGCACCCTAGGATAGAGCCACATCTGAACCTCCTTCAGACTACTGCTCTTGAGCTAGTCGTTCTCTAGTGAGGATCGCTCTGGTTTCCGGTAAAGCGGGCCGCGATATCCTTAATAGAGCGAGCTGATCGAGTAGCCGGTAAACGGTCCGCAACTTGTACTGGCTGGGAAAGATCTAGTTCGGGATCGGGCCAGTCTCCTGGGGGAACCAGATTCCCAACAGGTCACGTAATCGCTCTGCTATCTTGACTTGATCACCTAATAAAAACTGACAAGATAATTGGCCAAACTCTTACGGTCTTCAGCTCGCGTTGAGTAGGTGAATCAGGGGTTTGTTTGCTGATCATTGTTGTTTCCAGATCCCATCCGCCTGACTCACCACATCAAGATGATGGGCAGAAGGTCCCTTAGGTAGCCCCTGGCTGCACCGCTTCCCAGCACTTCTGCTCGCTCATCTAGGATGGTTTGCGAGAGCCAAGACCTGCTCTCCGAACCCGAGTTCGACTCCACCCTGTTCCCCCTCGACCACCATTCTACTATTCCTGAGATGCCAGTGCCAGATGAGAGACCACAGTCAGATGATTTATCGGCACCTGAGTTTGGGTCTTTTGCCTTTGCAGAGACCATGGCCGGCAATAGTGATGATCACACCAGAGGTCCCCAGCCAGAGAAGACATTCATCTTGGACCAGCGTGCGATCAACTCCACCCTGATCGCCTCACTAGAGACAGTTCAGCAGCAGTTGAGGGATCAGGGAGCATTCATGATAGAGATGAGGTGCGAGATGGAGCAGATGAGAGCCGACCGAGCCCAGCGTGGCCCAGGAGACGGGCCGAGGATACCCGATGATGCGGCAGCAGCCGCAGCAGCAGCAGCAGATCTACCGAGACCGATGCGGGAGTTACATAACCCTGGATCGACTTTGACACATCGTTGGGTTGTTCTTCCAGCCATCGTGGGGGACTTCAAGTTCCCCCCAAACACTTTACAGCTCCTCCCCCGGTTCCATGGGCTCGCCACAGAGGAGCCCCATCTCCACCTTCAGGAGTTCTTGATGATCTGCAGCACCGTCCACGACAGATAGGTGGACGAGGATACCATCCGTATGATTGCCTTCCCCTTCTCACTAGTAGATAGAGCAGCCGCCTGGCTGAAGCATCTGGGGAAGTTTATCTACACCTGGGAGCAGCTCCGCACTGAGTACGTGAATAAGTACTATCCACTTGGGCGGACTAATGCAATGAGGGCCTTGATCAGTAACTTCTCCATGCTCCCCAATGAGCAATTCCACAAGGCATGGGAGAGGTTCAGAGAGTTGACAGACAGATGCCCGCACCATGACATCTCGAAGCCGAACCTAGTTCAGAGATTCTTCAGCGGGCTGACATCAGAGCTACAGGGCATGGTGAATGCTTCTTGTGGCGGGTCCTATTTCACCAAGGATCATGATCAGGTCTGGTCCATCTACGAGGAGATGGCTGAGAACTATATGGTGATGTCCCAGACCCGACTCTACACACAGGGACGCCCTCAGCCACAGCCCGTGCAGTACCAGAGGATCACATGGGTCAACGCCGGTCCATCCACTTCGTCAGCGGAAGCAGCACAGGCCGAGTCCACAGCCGTCGACATGGGTATCATCAGCAAGAAGCTGGACCGGATGGATATTATCGAGAAGAAGCAGTGCTAGGGCATCACGCAAATGGAGCAGAAGGCACAGACTCTGAGTGACCTGAAGACATAGCTCATGTGTCTCCAGGAGGCACAGACGGCTTCCCAGCCCCATCTTCAGGCACGAGGCGATCCGAGTAGCACCGGCAGCTCGTCCCAGCGCTCCAGCCACTAGCAGCCTAGACAGGTTCACCTTGTACAGGCAGAACCGTACCAGCAGTCGTAGCCTTCTTACCAGTCACCGCCATCTCCAGACACGCAGATGGTGGTTTACCAACCGGATCAGCCTTTGGTCGTACTCCCTCCAGCCCCCTACGAGCCCGAGTCGTTGATAGACGTCAACGGGATTTGGTACAACCGTCCTTAGCCCGGTATCCGACGAGACCATCTCGGATTCTGTTGGTCGACCGAAGGTACCAGTTTCCAGCAGCAGTCTCTAGGTCAGGGTGGCTAGTACGACCATCAGAGAGATCACCAGCAGCAGCACCCCCAATGTACCAGGAGCACCAGCAGCAGCAGTCACAGCAGTATGGTCCTCGTCCCTATCAGCAGGGACATTCTTGGAGGCGAGATCAGCCTCAGCAGCAGCAGTATCATCCCCAGTCCTACCCCTCTCACCCGCAGCATCAGCAGCAGCAGCCTCACTACCAGCGATGCCACCCGTCAGGTTCTCATGGGCCAACCTATGAGAATCCCGCCATAGATTACATAGCCCGCCTCCTTAACGATCAGCAGGCTACATTCAGACGGGAGATGGACGAGTTCCGCCAGGAGATGTCAGAGATCGTGAGAGGGAAGGCCACCATACCTACCCAGATTGAGCCTAACCCAAACAACCTCAAGAGGAAGTCTGAGCAGGTAGACTTCACAGAGTATGCCACTCTGAGTGATTCATTTGGTGATATCTCTGCCTATCTTTTTGATACTGACTTTGTCACACTTAGGAGCAGTAGGATGCCAGCAGGCGGCGCCTCGTCTGAGTGACACCCCGAGGATACTTCCAGAGCGCCAGGTGAGGAGGAGAGCGGTGCTGATGCCGCTAGAGATGATGACGGTGGTACTGATGTCACCATGGATGCTGATCCCACCGACGGTACTGAGGCCGTCGCTTCACCAGATAGAGGAGGTAGTACTGACGCCACCAGAGTTGCCGAGCCAGAGAGTGGTGCTGATGCCGCAAGACATGCCGAGGGTGGTGCTGATGCCACCATTTTCACTTCTGAGAGTCCTGTAGTCTTTCCTTCTGTTCATGTATCTCAGGACACTTCTGGCAATAAAGGAAAGGGTTTGTTTTCTTCTGGTCCACCTGTGGTGCTTGATGTATGTGTGGATCCTGCCGTCGAGCAGCTTAGACCTTCTCCTAGTCCTTCATCTGAGAAGGACCCTGTGATCCCCTTCCCTAGAGCACTTCACATGGGAAAGGGGAAGAAAATAGAAAATCCAAAAAAGAAGCAGCAGGAAGAGTTCAGCCAGCAGATGATCGACCGATTCCACATTCAGCTGACTCTTCAGGAGGCTTTGCAGCACATCCCTCTACTCCAGAGATCGCTCAGAGACAGGACTACAGTTAGGAGGAAGAGGAGGAACCACCAGTCTAAGATCCATGTGCTGACCAGAGCCACTTGTTTCGCGATTCAGAACCATCTGCCGGCCAAGAGGCCAGATTCAGGAGCCCCATATGTCAGATGCCATATAAGAGAGCAGAGGTTCGACCGCACTCTATTAGATCATGGTTCATCGATCAACTTACTTCCGACAGCCCTTCTCGACCGCTTCAAGTTGGGCACTCTATGACAGAGCAAGACAGTCCTTCAGTTTGTTGATCGATCTATCAAGAGGCCGAAAGGGTTGCTGAGGGACGTTTTCGTCACGATTCAGGGCCTGTAATTCCCCGTGGACTTCGTTGTGTTGGACATGGAGATCCCTGAGTCGGTGACCGATACCCCCATCATCCTAGGTCGCTCGTTCTTGGCCACAGCCAAGGCAGTGACCGACCATGATAGCGGGAAGGTATACTTTCACGTCGAGGGTGAGAGTGTACAAATAGAGACGGTCGAGGATATCAGAGTCAGAGATGCAGCATGCTCAGAGCCGACCACTGATTCAGAGCAGATGACAGATGCAGGGCCAGACATCCACCAGGACTGCGACTTCGTGATTATAGATGGTGAGGCAGTTTGGGTAGATCCAGTCGCACAGGCCATCCTCTCACCTTCAGAGTCCGCTGATGCAGAGACGCCAGCAGAGGAGAGCTTGGAGAGCGCATTCCTGGTCCAGGATACTTTTTAGTCGGTAGAGCCGGTTCTTGACCGCGAGACAGAGTTTTTCAGTGAGACCAATACAGATCCCTCTGAGTCAGATTTTGATTGGGCAGAGTTTGATGATTTCATATTAGATCTGACTTCCACTGAGCCTACAACTAGGGAGGAGGTAGATGCCATGCAGAGCAGAGACAGTCCAGCAGAGCAGCCTTCTCCAGATTCTGATTTTGAGCGAGAGTTTCAGTTCTCCCATGCAGATTTGGCAGCATTCACTCAGAGTTTTCAGAGGCCAGATCCGCCAGCACCGACATGTCCAGAGCTGAAGCCACTTTCTGCGTCGCTGAAGTATAGGTTCCTTGCAGGTGAGCATGAGATGTACCCAGTCATTATCTCAGCCGATTAGACTGGAGAGCAGGAATCCCGTTTGATGGGGGTTCTTGAAAAGAACCGCAAGGCGATAGGATGGAGCGTAGCCAATCTCCAGGGGATAAGTCCAGCCCTGTGCTCCCACCATATCTATCTCGAGGATGAGGCGAAGCCGTCGCGTGAGTTCCAGCGGCGGCTGAACCCGAATCTGAGAGAGGTTGTCATGAAGGAGATTTCGAAATGGTGGAGCGCCGATTTTATATACCCCATCTCCGACTCCAAGTGGGTCAATCCGTTGCATGTGGTGCCCAAGAAGACGGGCATCACTACAGTAGTCAGCGAGTCTGGAGAGGAGATTGCTACCGGGGTACCCACTTCTTGGCGGGTTTGCGTAGATTATAGACGACTCAACCAGGCCACCAAGAAGGATCATTTTCCCCTGCCCTTTATAGATCAGATCATTGAGAGACTGGCAGGGAAGAGCCATTACCGCTTTCTGGATGGGTACTCCGGCTACAATCAGGTGGACATCGCTCCCGAGGACCAGGACAAGACTACCTTCACATGTCCCTTCGGCACATATGCCTTCAGACGCATGCCATTCAGGCTATGCAATGCCCCTGCAACTTTTCAGAGATGCATGTTGTCTATCTTTTCGGACATGGTGGGGGAGTGCTTGGAGGTCTTCATGGATGATTTCTCGGTCTACGGCGAGGGATTCGACTCCTGTCTTGACTGCCTAGACTGAGTCCTTCAGCGATGCATTGAGGTTCACCTTGTGCTGTCTTGGGAGAAGAGTCACTTCATGGTGACTCAAGGGACGGTGCTTTGCCATATCATCTCCAACAGAGGCATGGAGGTTGATCCGGTCAAGGTAGATGTCATTAGAAAACTCGCACCGTCGTCCAATTTGCGGCAGTTACGGTCTTTTCTGGGGCACGTCGGTTTCTACCGGCGCTTCATTCATGATTTCAGCAGGATTGCCCGGCCGTTGACTGATCTGCTGATGAAGGACACCAAGTTCCTTGTCGATGACAAGTGTCTTTCGTCGTTCGAGACTCTCAAGAGATGTGTTGTTGAGGCTCATATTCTTCATCCGCCTGATTGGTCTCTCCCATTCGAGATCATGACGGATGCCTCCGATTTTGTCGTAGGGGCAGTGCTGGGACAGAGGAGGGATGGAGTCCCATTTTCCATTCACTACACTAGCCGTACCATCGATACCGCACAGGGAACTACATAGTCACTGAGAAGGAAATGCTAGCCATAGTTTTTGCCCTAGATAAGTTCAGATCATACATTATTGGATCTAGAGTGACCATCTACACTGATCATACTGCCATCCGGTACCTCATGGCAAAGAAGGATGCCAAAGCCAGATTGACTAGATGGATCCTTCTACTCCAGGAGTTTGACATAGAGATTAAGGATAAGCCTGGAGTCAAGAATGTGGTGGCGGATCATCTCTCCCGATTAGAGCATCTTGAGGATTCTGAGAAGACTGAGCCTATATGTGAGACCTTCCCAGATGAGGCGATCCTTGCTATCGCCTCTCTCCCGTGGTACGCTGATATTGTCAACTTTCTTGTTGCTAAGAAAGTCCCACAAGATTGGCCCAGGCAGAGACTTGAGACCTTCCTCACGAAGGCCAATTCCTACCACTGGGAGGATCCCATCCTTTACCATGAAGGAGGGGATAGCGTCTGGCGTAGGTGCATTCCTCAGGAGGAGCACCATAGCGTTCTCACTTACTGCCACAAGCTTGAGGCAGGAGGACATCACTCTGGGAGGAGAACGACACAGAAAGTGCTCCAATCCGGCCTATGGTGGCCTACCCTCTTCAAGGACTCTGATGAGTTCGTGAAGAGGTGTACTGACTGTCAGAGGATGGGCACTTGTGGATAGCATGATATGATGTCGATGCAGACCATTCACTTCTGTGAGGTTTTTGATGCATGGGGCATCAATTTCATGGGTCCATTCCCTAAGAGTCAGGGATTCGAGTACATTCTGTTGGTCGTGGATTATATGAGTCGTTGGGTTGAGTCCATCCCCGCCTGAACCGCAGATGCTAGGACTGTTTGCAGATTTTTGAGGAAGCATATCATTTCACGGTTCGGGGTACCTCGCGTGTTGATATCTGACGGGGGGTCTCATTTCATCAACGACCAGGTAAAGGCCCTTGCTAGTGAGTTCGGCATAGACCACCGAGTTGCCACTCCATACCATCCTCAGACGAATGGTCTTGCCGAGGTGTCGAATAGGGAGATCAAGACTATATTGCAGAAAGTCATCCGCCCTGACCGAAAGGATTGGTCACAGCTTTTGGACTCGGTCTTGTGGGCATATAGGACGTCTTTAAAGACACCGTTGGGCACATCTCCCTTTCGCCTCGTTTATGGCAAGCCGTGCCATTTACCTGTTGAGTTGAGACATAGGTCACTTTGGGCAGTCACTGATATACTTTTGGATCCAGATAGTGTAGGAGATCAGAGGAGGGCAGAGTTAGAAGCCTTGGAGGAGCTTCGTGATACCGCCTTCTCAAACAGCCTATAGTACAAGGAGAGAGTGAAGGAGTGGTATGATTCTCATATCAGCCACAAGCATTTTGAGCATGGACAGAGAGTATGGTTGTTTGATGCTAGGCTTCGTCTATTTCCAGGGAAGCTACAGAGCAAATGGAAGGGACCGTATTTGGTGAGAAAGGTACACGACAATGGGAGTATTGACATATCTGAGTTGTCTTCTGAGAGTACCTTTCGAGTGAACGGCCAGCAGCTCAAGCCATATCTAGATCATGAGCCACGGGTCGTTGATGTTGCCCCTATTCACTTTGCGTGAGATGTGGTCTCTTGACTCACATCTATTGCATCTCACGCCTGATTATCACTGTTCTTCTGACCTGTATAGATCCAGTTGTCCATATCATTTCATTCTTTAGTCCCACATCCCTTTTCTCATCTTTTAATTATGCTATACTTAGGTTGTACTTTACCCTAAGTATAGGGTGAATGTAGGACTCTCGGGTATTCTTTTGATTCATTTCTACCTCTGTTTTGCTGCCTATACTTAGGGATATTTTACCCTGAGTATAGGGGGGTAGAATCTGTACATTCTTCACTCGGTTTTCCCTTTATATACAGCCTGCTATACTTAGGATTACTTGATCCTAAGTATAGGGGGAAAGACCGAGACCCTCTTGATTTTCTATTCTTTGATTCATCTTTGTATATAGCCTTCCTTTTTACTTCCCTATACTAAGCACGAGTTATGTCTTCTTCATCGCTCTTGACTCTGAGGACATCGTTCGAGCTAAGTATAGGGGGTGTGTATATATTACATATATACTTTAGCCATAACTCGTACTTTGTGTGATAGTGTTAATAAATAAAAATGGCGAAAAACCCTAAAATCCATAAAAAATTAAAAATTTTCCCTGTAAATAAACATTCTTTTATTGCACATACATAGCTATTGTACAAATTATTTTTGTAAAAATGTTTTCAAAAACTTTTTGTGTAAATTGTGTGTAAATATGTGCATATCAAACCTTTTATATAGTACAAAATTTTTCCAAAATGTTTTGAAAATCAAAAGTTTGCAAAAATCTTGTGTAAATTTGTGTAAATATTTTGCAAAACTTGCATTCATGCATACATCCATGGTTTCAAAACATTTTTCAAAAATTATGCACATGTGTAAATATTGTGTAAATAGTATCCTTGTATATACTTGTATAGGTTTTCCTGGATTATAGTTGACATTTAAACTAGCCTGGAATTAAATTGGAAAATGGAGCTTGATTAAGATATTAATCCACCTAATTATAAGAGGAACCTTATAGGGCTTGGGGTTAAGGCTTTTCAGGTCCATAGTGACTTAATTCTTTGAGTCCACTAGACTATGATCACATGTCATCTCAATGAGCCTAAGTAGAGCACTTAACAACACACACATGACTCATATAGACAATGGCTTGACTTGGACCCGAACTTTACACCGAGCTCTCTACGGATGAGGTGGTGAGGAGGCAGTCTTCCTTGACTTGGGGTAGCATATGAGGGTAATACTTCTAGGCGGAACCTCTCTTCTTCTTTTAGTGAAGGAAGTGCGCCTCAACTTGGTCTGGTTGCCATGAGGTCTAACGACAGGAGTTGTGGGTAGCAATAATGCTTCAAAAGAGGGATAGTCTACTGGCTCAAGAGGAAAAACTCCTTATGTACATATGCTACACCGTGTAAATATGTTGTACAAGTACACTTGAAAAAAAATTGTGTGTAAAAAGGAAATAACTCCAAAAAAGTGGTGGGTCTGATAGAAAATGATAATCCCACCGGAGTATGTATATAGTGCAATAAGCAAAGCTTGAGACTCATGGTTCCATCTTATGTAGCTTGCAGCAGGGAGACTTAGCTACACTGGTTGAGCTCCCAAGGATACATGGCTACACTGGCCATGGTCCATTCTCTTCTTCCCCCTCTTCTTGAGCCGGTTGAACTTGAAATTAGAAGGGAATACCCCGCTCCTCGAGGAAAGAGTGGCCAGACTAGGGTCATAGAGTTGCCTTGTTGGGGAGGGTTGTCAAGTTGCTACTTCTGAGGCGGAGAGCTATACCTCACTTACACTGTACAAGGAAAGATTCATAGTCTTCAGGGTTTGTGTATGTAGACTTGTTCTGATCTGTATTGTTGAGGAGTCTTGACTATAGATTAGTGGAACTTAGAGGCTATTGAGTTTTAAACCTAAGTCTAAATAAGGTTCCGACACATTAATAATCCAAAGATCTGATCGAGCTCCATATTTCAATTTAATGAAGGCAAGTTTAATACTCAAAATTAATCCATGCATTTTCTCCTCTTTTTCTTTTTCTTTTTCTTTCTCACTTCTTTTTCAAATAAGTGTTTGCTAAGGGACTAGCAAAGTTAAGTATAGGGGGGTGATGAATACTCGTTCATCACTCTTTATTCTTTTATTTTAGCTACAAAACCTATGCAAAACACATGTAGATACTTGTAATAGCAATAATTACAATTCAGCATGCATTGTGTAAAATACAATAATTAGCATGTTTTTGTGCATAAATAAAAGAATAAAGAAATAAAAGAAAAAGAGGGAGATATTAAGAATAAATATTGAGCGACCTAATCCCAAGGGAGGGCTCAGCATGGGTTGACCGCAAAAGAACCCAAGCAGAGAGAGATAGGGAAGCTCATATGTGTGTATATATACCTGTAAATAAATAAAATTATTTTCCTCTTAATAAAAATAAAGTGGGTATATATTTATTTGTATATATTTGTAAATATAAAATTAAAATAAAAATGGAGAAAATGAAAATAAATAAAAATCCCCTTCTTCATTATATAAGCCTTGTACATAGAAATAATATATCTATTTATTCCCCCTTATAAATAACCATGTTCCATAATGTAGATAAATAAAATAAAAAACACAAAAAAAATAAAATAAAAAGAAATAAAAATCAAAATCAAAATCAACACTGTATATATACCATGTACATAGATGTGTATAACTATTTATTTAACCCTTGTAAATAATTAATAAAAATAAAATAAAAATACCATACTATTCCAAATTTTATTCTATAAATAAATAAAATATAAAATTGGAATAAATTATATAAAAATAAATAATTAAAAAATCAAAAATAAAAAATGCAATATTGTATATACCTATATATAATAATACTATATTATACATACAATTTTTTTATTTCAAAAAAATAAATAAATATCACCAACAAATTTAATTTAAAAATAAAGAAACATTTTTAGTGTTTTAAGTTTTTCGAAAATAATTCATTTATTATTTTTATTTGAATTTACAAATAATTATCAATTGGTGGCCTATGATTGGTCCACGGGGGATGTTGACCCCCGGTCAACTCCCCGCTGGACCTTTCACTCACGGATCCCGCTCCAGACCTGATTTCTCCTAATTTCCCCCGCGTGATCCGATCACCATTTACCCAAACCCCAGGCCCTGATCACTCTCCGTGCATCCGAGATCCTCGCCCGACTCGTTGCCTAGGGGTCCGTGCTTCACCAAGCCGGACCCGACCCTTTCTTCTCGGACTTGCACTGCTATATAGCTGAAGCTCCGGCAGCAATTCACGCCATCTTTGGCGTTGCTTCTTCCACCCAGGACCTCCACCCGATTCCTTAGAGTGACAGCTAGCTGTCGGTGTGTTGCAGAGAGGAGGAGGAGCCTCTCGTCACTGATCCGACGACATCTCACCGCCGTGCGCCGCCCAGAGCAAAGCCCGAGCCTCGGGCCTCCGACGATTCTCGAGGCGATGACCAGAGCTCCGCGAGCTCATCCCCAGTCGACCACCTTCATCAGGTAGCCTTAATTCTTCCTATTTCGCTCTAATTTTGGATTACCCCCAAATCACTCTGCCGCTGTCATTCGTCGATTCTGACCATCTCCGTCACCCTATCGATCATCGGACTCGACCATCACAACCACGAGACCTCTCCTCACATTCCGCACCCACTCACACCCCCTGTCACGCCCCGGAGCAGGAACTTCGATCTCCACTACCGTCATCTTGCCGGAGATCATCCGCCTCGCCTCGCCCGACCACCACTCCACCCCTAACTAGGTCGAGGCACTTTGCCCTGGACCCAGCAAGCTTTCTGTGCTCTTTTTCAGGTCAGAAGAGTCCCATCTGAGGGTCTACGCATTCAGGCATAGGAGTCATCTCTGCCTTCATCGCCGGAGCTCCTCGGAGCTTCCCGGCATCATCAGAGGAGCTCTTCAGCTGCGGAGCATCGAGGCGAGTCTATTCCACATTCCAGCAGCAGCCGCGGAGGTCCAGCGCACCCGTGGTGCTTTGGCGAAGTTCGCTGGAGCCGTGTTCGTCCAGGACCCTCCGCATAGGTCCGATCTTCCCCGACGTTCAGATTAGATCAGATCCATCCATTTGAGAAGTCCCCCGACCGTTAGATCTCCTTGGGGCTGATCCGTACCGCACGTGCACACGAAGAGGAGCCCGTGATCCCTCACTGTCAGATCATCCACGTGGCTCCCTCCTCGCCGTCCATCCAGGCGAAGGGTTAGCCACAGAGCAGCAGCCGTTCGATCTCACATGAGGCTGGCCCTCAGCCGTCTGATCCGAGCCGACTTCTTCGCAGAGGCGCTGCACCCCCTCAGCCGTTCGATAGCACATGTGGCGCGCCTCCAGCCTCGGATAATAAGGGGTAAATTATACTTAGGCCCCTATCTTTTTATTTTTGTTCTTTAGTCCTGTAAAATATTTTATATAGTTCTTTTTAGTTTGGTTAAATTGCACTTAGGACTTGGACCTTTATAGTATTTGCATTTTCATCCCTGTATATGTGAGACACGTGCTTCGTCACGTGATGTTTGGTGAAATTGCATTATCTGGGTTGTTGTTTTATGTGTTACTGAATGAAAAATACTTTTTGATATTTGCATCCATACCCCTATGAACACTTTTATTCGACATGTGTTGAAATATTTGGGTAATTTGCAACTTCTCCCCTGGACTTTTAGCACCTGTTGCTAATAAACCCTGGGAAGTAAGTTTTATTGCACTTAGATCCCTCTGTGCCCAGACCACGTGCAGTGCACGTGGGGACTTGGAAATTTTGCACGAGGGACCCCTCAGTTTCTGAGCTTGTTACTTTACAGCCCCTAGAAATACTTTTTATTGCAAATAGGTCCCTGTGCACAGTGTGCTTGTTTTTGATTTAAATAAAATATCAAATTAAGTCCAAATTTCATGAAAATTGGATACATGGCTCCTGCCACTGTGTAAAATTTTCACTAAAAATTTGGTACATTTTTAGCCTTTTTATTATTTTTAAAAAATTCAAAAACAGCCATTTTTGCCTCTATTCAGTTTATAAAATCCTAAAAAATATATAAACACTTTTAAAATTCTAAAAAAATCTAGTTTTGTTTGTTTTTGCTTGTTTGATTTTCTATGTGAATTTGGTTATTTTTGGATTTATAAAAAGCTTAAAAATTAAAAAACCTTTAAAAAGTCATAAAAATTCTAAAAAATCATAGAAAACTCAAAAATTCACAATTTCTTTTCCTGAATTTTCTTCTTTATTTCTATTTTTCATACAAAATACCTCCATGCTCCTTTAGGACCATTTTATATTTTAATTTGGTCCTCCAAGCCTGACTAGACAGTTTTCTTTTATTTCTGCCTTCTTTTATTTTTAGAAAATTCCATAAAATTAATAAAATTCTCAAAAATTCAACAAAAACATTAAAAAACTTATAAAACATAAAAATATTTTTGTTTGAATTTTTGGACCATTTTTAGTATTTAAATAATTGGTTGAAGTTGTTTATATTTGTCTTTTAACTATTTTCTTTATTATTAAAAATCTCAAAAAAATATAAAAATATTAAAAACCACCACACAAATATTTATTTTTATTTTCTTTTCTTTTTCGACTACTTCGTAGGCCGCAAGGCCATCTCGTGCTCCTCGAGACCGACCCTGGGAGCTATACCAGGATAATCACCTAGCTAGGACCGCAATTTTGATTTTCATTGTTTTTCTCTCTTTATTTGGTGGTCCGATTTTGTTTCTTGATCGAGCTCTGAGTCCCGAGCGACTGAGGACGCAACGACCCAAAAGAATAACGCCCGAGCACCCCCCCCCCCACCACCCACCCCACCCCGACCAACCCACGTACGACACATACTCATACTTGGGTAATTGCATAGGCACCCGCGTGGTTCTCCAGAATTACAAGCATACCCCGCTAGGGGTAAATTAAAGTAGGTTCAACTGATTTTACCATTTTGCATAGACAACCTTTATAAGGGTATAATTGCAAATATCTACTTATTTCCTATACATATATGCTCTTGGAACTTCATAGATTCATATCTTGAGCAATATTTGCCAGATTTCTACAAGCTTGGTGTCAATTTACAGCTTGAGTCATTATCTTTCAAGTAAAACACTTAATTACTCATCTGGAGACATCATTTGACATTAATTGATGAGTTTATTGATCTTCTTGAGGACATATATTGTTCATTATGATTGACTCTACGGCTCAATAATTGTGGAAAGTTGGATGTATTAGATTTGAGAATTAAGTTGAACATTGATTAAACATATATATATGTCATTAATTAATCAGTGGGGTTTCTGGATTTAATTGTTCCTTTTTTCTTGATTTGCTCACTTGTACCTACATTTGTCATATTCATGATTGCATCGTTATTGCCTTATTTAAAAATCACAAAACTATTGCGTTCCTTTATTTTTCTCTCCTCACATAGCATAGAAATATTTTCTTGCATTAAAATATTTGTAAAAATATGCATCATATTTCTTTTATTAGTTAATTACATCTCTTTAAAAAACAATAAAAAATACAAAATACCAAAAGTAATCTTCTCCTCCGAAAACCTAATTTTCTAGATTATGTAACAATTAATTCTGAACCCTCATATTACCTCCCTGAGTTCGACCTTGGGACTTATCCGAGTAAAATAAATAACTTGACTGCATTGAGATTTAACCTTTTGTATTATTTCTCGGTAGTCATTTTTGACGAATCTTTGAATTACCTGACTATAACAACATCAAATTAAATTAATAGGGTGATTTTTGGAGCTCGTCACTCAAAATTAATAAATTACTTCCTCAATTTTATTGATATTCACCAATGTCTCAAAATGAATAATATATATATTATATGATAGACAAATAAATATACTTCAAATCGACACCAAGAACATAAAATTCGGTCCACAAATGCTCAAAATATGAATAGTGCATGGCCAAATTGAAATAAAAGTAATTAGAAATGTCTCAAAAATCACGTTCTAGGGGTTTATTTGAAATATCTAGAAGCTAGTATGGTTGTCACCGTCTAGGAGGGGTATCTTCATGATATAAAGTACTCCTAGGGCCATCTGATGTAAATTACCCAAGATCGGGTTCTACGCATGATTATTGAAACTACAAATGGCTTGGCGTGCAAATACCCATGGTCACGTGTCATTAATCATGTGATCTGAGCTTTGGTTATGTGGAAATGATCAATGTGACTCGATCTGATCGTGTGACCTAGAATCAGTCACGCGTTCTTCTGTTGTGCTCTCAATTAGGCTGATCCAATGGGTGCCACAGGTTTTGGATTAAAGATTGTAATGCCATGAATAATACGATCTGGCGGTGCTTGTAGAACCAAACTTTTATCTCCCTCACAACAGCACCAACGATGATCTCCAAGCAGCGAAGTTCGTAGGTAGCGCGGTCCGGTGAGTTTTTTCTCTGATGAAGGAGCCTGAGGTTGAAGGCAAGGTTGCTCCGATGCTGCAAGGTTCCAGCCCCTGCCAACGATGGTTAAACGTGAGCCTCTTGCTCGGTTTCGGCATTAGAGATCGATGAAAGAGAGATGGGTGTGATAGCTTGAACTTCAGCGTTGGTGGAGGAGTGGAGTTTAGTTGGTGATAGGTCTTGTATAGGTAGAACAAGAAGATGGTGAGGTACAAGAGGAGGGGTGAATGTCGGAGATGGAGCTGATGGGTGGTGATGAAGGAGTGGGTACTTTGGTGTTCAGTAGTAGAGGATGGTCGGAAGTTTCGAGGGAAGAAAAAATAAGAAAGAAGAAAAAGGAGGAAGAATGGTACCTCGTGTTTCGCATGGATGTGGCAACTATAGTATCACCTTGAAGTCCTGCAAAAGGGTTGAGGCCTTCCTGGTCTCCAAGGAGGTGTAGCATGAGATGGGATACCATTTGCTATTCATTACACTAGCTGAACACTTGATGAAGCTCAGAAAAACTATATAGAGACAGAGAAAGAGTTGTTATCCATAGTGTTTTCCCTAGAGAAGTTCAGATCACATCTCATCGAATAAAGGCTTATTGTTTACACTAACAACTCTACCATCAAGTATATCCAAAGCAAGAAAGATGCCAAGCCTCGTCTGATTCGTTAGATCCTTCTTCTCCAAGAATTCAACCAAGAGATCCATGACAAACCAAGCGTTAAAAATGTGGTGGCAGACCATCTCTCCAGAATAGTCAATGCAGAGCCTCCTGAGCAGAATTCAATTCCTATCACAAAAACCTTCCCAGATAAGGTATTCTGGTCTATATCATCTCTCCCCTTGTATGCATACATGGTTAATTATCACATCTCCAAGAAAACACTGCCAGATTGATAGAAGATCAAACGAGTCAAATTCTTGGATGACATCAATTTCAACCAGTGGGAAGAACCACATCTATTCTGAGAGGGCGCAAACTGCATCTGGAGGAGGTGCATACCTCAAGAGGAGATTATGGGTGTCCTATACCACTGTCATAAGCTCGAAGTAGGTGGACACCATTCTGGAAAGAGAACGACAACAAAAGTGCTTCAATGTGGCCTTTAGTGGCCAACCTTATTCAAGTATGCATATGATTATGTCAAGAAGTGCGCTAGATGTCAGAGAATGGCCGGGAACATCATCATCTATGATACAATGCCTCTGAAGTACATTCAGATATCCGATGTCTTCGACGCCTGGGGCATTGACTTTATGGGTTCATTCCCTAAGAGATAGGGTTTTGAGTACATCCTTCTTACCATCAACTATGTCAGTATATGGGTGGAGGCAATCCCTGCCTAAATTGTAGAAAAATGTACAGTCTGTCGATTCTTGAAAGATATCATATCACGGATCGGAATCCCAAAATTCTCACTTTTAATGGGCGAGCCATTTTATCAATAAGGAGGTCAAGAAGTTGACCGAAGAATATGGCATAGAACATTGTGTCGATGCACCGTACCACCCACAATGAAATTGCTTGGTTGAATGTTCTAACATGGAGATCAAGACAATATTGCATAAGCTTGTTCGTCCAGATCGCAAGAATTGGTCCCAATTATTGGACTCAGTTCTTTAGGCTTATCGTACAATATACAAGTTTCCACTCATCATGTCTCCCTACCACCTTGTCTATGGCAAGCCTTGCCACTTGCCCGTGTAACTCATTCACAAATCCTTGTGGGCATTGAATTTGTGCAACCTTGATTCCGAGCGAGGAGGTAAGAATAGAAAAGTTGTGAACCGACTGCTAGAATTTCGAGACTACGCATACCATAACAACCTGATGTACAAAGAGGAAGTCAAGAGATGGAACGACAAACATATCCGTAGGAAGACTTTCGAACCTAGATAGAAGGTGTTGTTATTTGACGCGAAGTTGAAAATTTTCCCAAGCAAGCTGAAGAGAAAATGGACAAGACCATTTATTGTGAGAAATGTGTGTGACAATGGAAGTCTACTCATATATGAATTGTCACCTGACCCACAACCCTTTGTAGTTAACGGATAGTTGCTAAAGCCATACCTCGAGCATGATACATTCATGTCCTTTGTCGATTCAATAAAAGTTGCATTTCAAGATGACTTCTCAGAGATAGAAAAATCAGACAAAAACGATAGAAAAATCACAAAAAGATGTTTTCTTTTTTTTCTCCTTTTCTTCTATTTGTTTTCATTTTTCTATTTCTCCTGAAAAGATGTTCACCTTTTTCATCATTGTTATACTTAGGACATACTTTGTCCTAAGTATAGGAGGGGTGATCACCCCGAGTTGTTCATTTCGTGATCCCTCACATGTCCCCTCCACTTATGATATTTTTTCTATACTTAGGTATATTTTACCCTAAGTATGGAGGAGGACAGGTCGAGCCGATGATATCGTATATTCCCACTCTTGACCCTCCCTGCCCTATGTACAACCTACAATACTTAGGATTATTTCATTCTAAGTATAGGGGGGACAGTCACCTTCTCATTCGTTCATTCTTTAGTTGTTATAGTATAGACATTTCTATACTTAGTACGAGTTATGTCTTCCATTTTTCTCTCTGATCTATGAGGACATAGCTCAAGCTAAGTAT
This sequence comes from Ottelia alismoides, assembly GCA_037367405.1. Taxonomy (NCBI): domain Eukaryota; kingdom Viridiplantae; phylum Streptophyta; class Magnoliopsida; order Alismatales; family Hydrocharitaceae; genus Ottelia; species Ottelia alismoides. Next base: position 211,117 of record JAZKJV010007215.1, read on the forward strand.
AGGGGGATTGTATATGCATTGTATAAACATTAGCTATAAACCATACTTTCATATTTTCAAATAATAAGACTAATTAATAAAAATTAAAATCACATTAATTCCTTGAACATAATCAAGTTAAAAATATTTTGTGAAAGTTTGAAAAATGGATGCAAAATCTTTTGAAAGCTGTTTGGAAAATGTTTTAAAAAAAGTTTGTAAAACTTTGTAAAAATATTTTGTTTGTAGAAATTTCTTTTTGAATAAAATATTCTGAAAAGAAATATGAAAATGATTTGAAAAAACAGTTGAAAATTGTTTGAAAAATCAATATATACTATTTGGGAAATATTTGCAAAATGATTTTCAAAATCTGTAAATGTTTGTATTTTGTCAAAATTATTTGTAAAAAAGTTTTTAAAATGTTTGCAAAAAAATTTCAAAAATGTTTTGGAAATCCTCTGTAAATCCTTTCACTCAAATTCTTGTAAATAACAAAACAAAGTGTCGTATAAATAGTTGCACATATTTTTAACTCTTATTATTTTTGAAAAATCACTAAAAATTACAAAATTAAAACTCCAAATACATTTGCAAAATCTTTTTAAAAACCTGCATAAAATTTTGCAAAAATCTTTCAAAAATCCATAAAAAGTTCAAAACTAGAAAATAAAATCAAAAAATATTTTCCTTGCATTGTACATAGTATTTGTATTTTTTGGATTGATAATAACAATTAAACAAGTCTAAATAAAATCTGAAGATTGGAGCTTGGTTGGACCTTAACCCACTTAATCATAGGAACTGGAATTGAGATGCTTCAGGTCTGCTAGACTTAATTCTTTGAGACCATAAGACTTAGTTCGATATCGTCTTGACTTCATAATTAGAATATTTCAAAACACACACACTACTCTTATCGACAGTGACCTAGCTTGCACACATGCACCTTGCTCAACTCAGTTGAAGTGACAAAGGGTTGGATTTGCCGACATGAGACACAAGCAAATGGAAACATCAGATGTCACACCTTAGTGACCATTGTACCTAAACTTGATCCAGTAGCCATGAGGTCTAATGACAAAAGTTGTGGGTTGCAAATAATGCTTCAAAAGAGGGATAGTCTACGGGCTCAAGAGGAAAAGGTCCATATGTAAATGCTATTGTATATAGTATTCAAAAAATTGCAAAATCAAAAATTCCAAAAAAATAGACGTACAAAAAATCAAGAAAAATCAATTCCCATCAGAGTATGTATATAGTTAATAAGCAAGCTTAAGCTTCAAAGTCAAACATGAATGAGCATGCAGCCGGGTGACTTGGCTACACTGGTCAATCATCCTAGGATAGGTAGCTACACTGGCTGCCATCCATTCTTCTCTCCACCTCCTCTTCTTGAGTCGATTGTACTTGAACTTAGAAGGGAATACCCGCTTCTCGAAGAAAGAGTTGCTAGATTGAAGAATTAGGGTCACCACGTTGGAGAAGACTGGCTTTCACCGCTTCAGTCGAGAGGAGCTACTGATCACACACACTTTACAAGATAGATTCATTGTCATAAGGGACTGTGTATGGCATTAACTATTTCTGACCTAGCTTTTGAGGAGACTTGGGCAAAGTTTTATGGACTTAGAAGTTATGTGTTTGAAATTCTTTTTCCAATAAGGTTGCGACCAAACTTAAATTCCAATGGTCTGACTGAGCTCGAAACTTTGATTTTATGAAAAAAAAGTTTGAAAGTTAAAATCAATCCAAGCTCATTCTTCTTCCTTTCTTTATTTTATTTTCTGCACTTATAGGCATAAGGGTTTGCTAGGGACTAGCAAAGGCAAGTATAGGGGGTGATGAATCTCCATTTCATCATCTTTATTCTTTCATTTTGTCCTTTAAACCCTAGATAAATGCATCTAAATAGTATTATCTGGCATAAAATAACACGTCATTTATTGTAAATATCGTATAAAATACAGTGTTTAAAGCTAAAATAAGAGAATAAAAAAGAAAAGAAAAAGAAATGAGGTATTGAATGACCCTAAACCCAGAGACATAGACATCATGATGACCGGGTCGACAAGGAATGAAGTAGGGGGGATAAGGGCCACAAATACGATAAAAACCCTCAGTCACAAATGCCTAATAACTCAGTTTTGGGACCTGCTTTAGTCTTTATTATCTATATCTCAAATCAATAAACTTTGTACATGAATTTGTAGATAAAAATACATAGAAAAGCACAAAATTTATTTCACACAAAAATATTACATATTGTACCTTCTACACTCAAAATAAAAAGCCAAAATCTAAAAATCCCAGACCCATATCTTCTCCATATGAACTCAAAATTCATCAAAATCATGTTTAATTATATTTAACTTTTTATTATATACTTAATGAAGGTGGTTTTATTTAATTTGGAGCTAAGATGCAAAAGTTAGGTTTTAGACATCTATTGTACAATACACATGAATAAAATATTCATTTTATTTATACTTTATATTTTTTAAAATTTATAATTTTATAAATTTGTAATTTTTTTATAATAAATGTACATAATTAAATAAAACAAACCCACTAAAATAAAGCAAAATAAATATGTATACAAAAATACATAGATGAATTACTTAAACATATACCTATATAATAAATACATTAATTTAATTAAGTGTATAAATAACTTCTAAAGAATACAATAAAATATATTTAGGTGTATTTAAATAAGTCATAAATATATAATTTATGTATATCAATTAATAAAATCTAAAATACAAAATAAAAATAAAATATGCAATACATAGATAAATATAACTACAAATATACATGTAAAAAGTAACCTCTAATAAATTAAGTTACAAAAATAAATAAAAATCAGAATAAAATACTACATAAAATAAATATTAATTTTCATGTTTTAACCAAAAATTAAATAAATCATTTAATATTTTATTTCGATTTATTTTCTCTTTTATTTTCTGTTTTGTCTTCTTACGGATGACGTGGCCCAATCAGGGCCAGTCATCCTTTGACTCGCGATCAACTGCCCCTGTACTCGCCTAGGTCTGTCAGACCTCACTGACCACCTTCTTCCTCGATTTTTTATCGTTCCTTGCACTTTCAAGGAACAATTCCATCTACATTGTTGTTCCTCGATCATTGTTATTTCACGTTATGATCTTTCCTTGATCGATGGAGCATTAGTTGACGGGCTGGCAGTGGTCAATGTCTTCCCTGTATAAATCCAACCCTCCGACCTCCATTCAAATTTCATCTCCCTTAAACACTCGAAATCCCCGAATATCGTACCATGAAGCTTCCTAGTGACAGTAGGAACACTGAGACGCATTTAGAGTGGAGGAAAAGGACCCTAGGTTGCATATATGAGTTCTGTAGTCCTGCTCCGTCGTGAGCATCGCTCCCAGCTCCTTTGAGCAGGTGAGCATTATTTCCTTGTATTTTTTATTCTTAGGCTTAGAATTAGGATAGATTAGGTTTTATTTCCGATCAATTTAGCAATTATTTAGTTAAAAATCCAAATCATAGTACGCTGGAGATGAGCTCTGACGAACCTTTTCATAATGCTCAAACGTTCCTTTTTCGACTGACCACCATCATTTTATTCCCCTATCGTTGATCTATGCCTCAAGCACCTCCACTCCCTCTGATCTTGCTCGGATTAGGAGTTCTCCTCCTCTACCATGTCACCTGAGAACGTTGCTTCACCTCATTCTGCATCCATCTTCACCCAAACAAAGCCCAGACCTTCCCCTTCTTGTTGTCAAGCTAACCCTGCAGGTCAAAGCTCATGAAAACCCCATCTGGGTAGATTTTTGTTGAAGAATAGGCTCCTGGAGCTTCTAAACTTCATCTACCTCTGAGGGCCCCTCTGACGGTCCTTGGAGCCATCTGAGCCAACCAATAGGTCAAGGTGCTTCTAGGCACCTTCCGGGCCATTTTGTAGCACCGGAGATTGTCGGAGGATGTAGCCATGCCCGATCGAAGCTCGAAAGAACACCTGTTCTTCACTGTTCTTCTAAGCCTCCTCTTCATCATCCGATCGAGCCCCGACGCCATAAACAACAGCTACTGTCAAATGAGAAGCACATCAACCGTCAGATCGTGTGTTCGGATCTAATCTAGCTCATCTATGGTGAAGTGTCATCGGTCGTTCCCAGCATGACGCGTGTCTAGTAAACCCATCTACGTCGTTAGATCATGCCCGATGGGTGAGCAGTCCCCTCAGTGACATTTTATCTTCACTCTCTGTGATGATATTATTTTAGACCCTCGCAAGATCCTTGTTATCAAATGGCATCGTTGTTGGGAATGCGATAATTGGAATTGCCACTTCCTGGTCCCCGACAACGGCACCATTTGATGACAAGGATCTTGCGTGGGTCTAAAATAATATCCTCATGGAGAGCGAAGATAAAAGGTTGCCAAGGCGACTACTCACGAGATCCTAATTCGATCAACAATCAAGCCACACAATGCAAAGATTAAGAAATGCAAGCAAGTGTGAATTAAAATTTATTATAACCCTACAATAGAATGTGTATAGAGGACAAGTAAGGTACGGTGTTGAACATAGGGAGAACAGGGGATAGACAACAAAAATTGATTAAAAAATGTTTTGGGCTTTTTAGAGGTTTTTTTGAATTTTTGTGGGTTTTTAATTATCTAATTTTTATGGATATTTTTTTATTTTTTATTTTTAATTTTATAATTTTTTTATTTGATTTTCTAATTTTTAATTTTATAACAATTATAAATAATAATATAGTAAATACAACTATATAGAATGGTATATGATTTTATATTTATGGATATAGCTATAAGTACTCAAAAATCAGTAAATAACATATTTTTATCTTTTTTATATGTTTATATATTTTTATTATATTTCTTACCATTGTTTATTTTTTTTGAATTAAAAGATAAAATAGTTACTAAAATCAATAGGACGGATTATTTTGAAGTTAAAAATATCAAAATAGCTCAAAATTTTCCTTACCTATTTTTAATATATAATAAATATAATAGATGAAATTCTAAAATAGAAATGAATATTTTTTTGAAAATTTTTGAATTTTTTATAATTTTTATAAGGAATTTGGAGCTTTTAAATTTTTAATGTTCTTCTTTTCTATTTTTAGGGATTTTTTGTTTTTAGTTTCAAAATACCATAAGAAATAAATAATAATTTCTTAGATTTTTTTCAAAACATTTTTATATTTTTTGGATTTTTCTAAGCTAGACAGTACAAAATAGCTCAGTTTTTTTATTTTTAATAAATAGAAATATAATACAAAATTATATTTGGAAGAATAATATAAAAGTTATTTATCCTATTTTTCTAGGAATTTTAGGGCACACGAACTATTTTTAACAAAAAATAAAATACAGTCTAATAAGGGAATTTATGTAAATATTTAAAGTTTATGTACTATTCTCGAATACATCAGAGAAGTATTGAACCAAAAATGCAAATTTCCTAGATATTTTTAATAATATATTCCTAGAGGGGTATTTCTGCAATTAGTACAAAATTCGGGATGTTAGATGCAAAATTTCTTGAAAATAATACACTAATATTCTAAAAATGTAAACTAATATGAAATACAAATTTTCTGACGGTCCAGATGCAAAATACCAAGTCCCTTTGTGTTCACGGGCACGTGAGGTGACTTGGATTGGACCAAAGTGCAAATATGTAAAGTACATGGGGCTAAATGCACAATATCCAAAATATTTAACACTACAGATAAAAGTTAATGGAGTAAATATAAAATACAAAAACTATGGGGGTAGCAGGTAAAATTACACCCCCACGGGCGTGATATAATGGCTGGGAGGATTTCACATGACAAGCGTCACGCCGGGAATAGCTAATTGATGAAGTCAACTTTGGCGAGGGTCTAAAAATATCCACATAAGAAGCGAAGATATAACGTCTTTGATGCGATCGTTCACCCTATGGGCGTGATCCAACGACGCAGATGGGTTCACTTGACACATGTCATGTTGGGAACGGTCGATGACGCTTCGCCACGAACAGGATGGATTAAATCTGATCACGTGATCTGACGGTCGAGGTGTTTCTCATCTGATGGCAATTGCGACTTCTGGCGTCAAGGCTCGATCGGATGACGGAAAGGTGGCTTGGAAGAACAGGGAGAACACATGTTCTTTCGAGCTTCGATCAGGCACGGTTATGTCCTCTGGCGATCTCCGATGCTGTAAAATGATTGGGAAGGTCTATGGTAGCACCTCGGACCTGCTGGTGGACTCAGATGGCTCCAAGGATCGTTGGAGGGGCCCTCAGAGGTCAGCGAAGTTCAGAAGCTCCAGGAGTTTGTTCTTCAATAAATGTCGGCCCAGATGGGGTTTTCACGACCTTTGACATGCAGGGTTAGCTTGACAATAAGAAGGGGAAGGCATGGGATTCATTTGGGCGAGGATGGACACGGGATGAGGCAAGGTGGCATTCTCCGAAGACGCATTAGAGGAGGAGAACAGATCTCCTAATCTGAGCAAGATTAGGGGGAGTGGAGGTGCTTGGGGCATAGAGAAGCAATATGGGAACAAAATGAAGATGGTCAACGGGCGGAGGAATGGTATGATCATGATGGAAAGGTTCACCGCAGCTCAGCTTCGACGAACTATGATTTGGATTTTTAACTAAATAACATTTAAATTAATCGCAAATAAAACCTAATCTATCCTAATGATAAGCATGAGAATCGAAAATGCAAGGAAATAAATGCTCACATGCCCGGAGGAGCAGGGAGAGGAGCTCACGGCAGAGCTGGCCAGCGGAACTCGGATCTGCAACCTGGAGTCCTCTTCCTCCACGCCAAAGACGTCTCAACCTTCTTACTGTCACCAAGAAGCTTCATGGTACGATCTTCGGGGATTTCGATGGGTTAAGGGAGATCGAATTTGAATGCGGGTCAGAGGGTTGGATTTATACATGGAAAATAGAAGGAATCATTCCTTGAAAGTGTAAGGAATTATAGGAAAAATTGAGGAAGAAGGCGCTCGACGAGGTCTGACAAATCTAGGCGAGTGGGGGGTAGTTGACCGCGGGTCAAAGGACGACTAGCCCTGATTGAGCCATGTCAACCGCAAGAAGATAAAACAGAAAATAAAAGAGAAAATAAATCAAAATAAAATAGTAAAATGTTTTTATTTAATTTTTTTTAAAAATAAAAAATATTTGTTATTTTATGTAGCATTTTATTATCATTTTTATTTATTTTTACAACTTAATTTATTAGAGGTTACGTTTTACATGTATATTTGTAGGTATATTTACCTATGTATTGTATCTTTTATTAGCATTTTAGATTTTATATTTTATACAATATTATACATTATGACTTATTTAAAGACACCTAAATATATTTTTATTGTATTTTCCTGAAGTTATTTATGCACTTAATTAAATTGATGTATTTATTATATTAGTATATGTATATGCAATTCATTTGTTTATTTTTATATACATATTTATTTTTCTTATTTATAATGGTTTTATTTTAATCTAATTATGTAAATTCATTATAAATAATATTTATAAAAATATGAAAATATGAAATTGAGAAAAATAAAATGAATAAATAATATGAATATTTTATTCAGGTGTATTATGCAATAGGGGTGTGACGGGTCCGGAATCGCCGAGTTAAAAGATTTGTTTTTAATCTTCGTGTGTGAAAATAATAATTTCGTTCGTTGTAGGCGGCGATCGGAAACAGTCAAAAAATAACCACAAATTTTTACTCAATTTTAATCCAGTGGTTTTATGTTTATTTTACTTGGGCAAGTCCCAAGGTCGATCACAAGGAGGCAAAGGAACAACCTAGATTAATATCTATCCAATTTCGGGTTCAGTTTTCAAGGCGGTCTTTTTTTTGGAATTTTCAATGAAATAAAGGGATGCACGATGCAACTTCGGCCTATTTTAGGGACTAAAATGTAAATTTCGATCAAACGATGTCCGAAAAATATTAAACTTGGCCGAAATGATAACTATGAGAAAAATAGTGCATTGTATTTTTTTTGGAATTTTTGGATGCAATATGACATTTTTAAGAATTTTTAAATGCAAACAAAATGATTTTCAATATTTAATTATAATAAATATTAAACCTACTCATTTTCGAGAAATAAAATTATCTAAGATCTATCACTAGGTAATGGATCTTAGAAAAATCCTAGACCTCAAAAATGTAGGGTTTAATACCTATTAAAAATAAATAGTGAAATATGCAAAATGATTTTTACAGAGCAAACTATGCATGCAAATGAAAAGATTTTTGGGCACAATGTTAAACACAATAATCTCTACAATATGTGATTTTTCGGAGATTTTTAGAGCAACGGTTAATCAAATATAAATTGAAGAGCATAAAATGGGCAAAGTTTGCAATTTTCCACAAAATCTTTATTTATTAATTACTGTCAATCTCAAAAATAGCCACAATATCTCAGAATGTAGAGAATTAATAAATGAACATCATGCTATTTTTAAATAAATAAAACAAAGTCTAGAAGAGGTTCAAAACATAGGGATAACACAGGGGTATAAATGCAGTAAATATAAATGAAATAAATAAAAAATGTGCATACGAGGACCTAAGTGAAATTACCTATACTTCAGGGGATGATATGCAAATTTCCCAAGGGAGCACGTGCGGCGCACGTGCTCCTTGGGTGACTGGCCTTGAGCGGTATATGAAGAAATGGCAGGGGTGCGACTACAATATGCCCAGTGGGCACGTGCACGGCACGTGACCCCTGGGGTTGGGCTTTGCCGACGTTCCCCGCCTCACGTGCTCGACACGTGGCGGGGCCTCGAGCCTCGAGCCCGGCCTGCGTTGGTGGAGACGAGGCGGAGTGACGGTCGTGCTTCTGTGGTTGTGATCGATGATGACGTTGGCAGTGCTGGAGCGTCGACTGGAGTTGATGAGCGGCGAAGCGGCCGAGGTCATGGACGAAGGCGGTCGAGAGCCACTCCTGGTGTCTACTGGAGGCTGTGGAGGGTCCCGGCCCACGGTGGTTGTCGATGGCGGTGAGGGGAGAGCCGAGCTCCTAGCGGTGGTGGCTGTGAACACGGCGGAGCTGCTGCTGTTGTCTGGAGAAGATGAGGCGTACGGTGATTGGCGGTGGTGCGTGATGTCGGTGACGGCCGGTGAAGTTGATAACTGGGTGCGGAGGAGAACGACGAAGTCGTGGGCGAGACGTTGGTGGTGGATGTCGATATCGGAGGCTCGACGCAGGAGGCGGAGTTGGCGGAGAAGATGTCGTTGATGAAGGTCGGAGAAGATGTAGGCTCAACGGCGTTGGGCGTGGCTGGAGCGAAGCAGTAACGGCGGGGCGGCGTGTCTGCAACGAAGCCCGAAGGGCTTCGGACCTCGTAGGGAAGGAATGGAGGTGCTGTCACCGCCTCCGTGCGTTGACGACCAAGCTATCGGTGGATGGATGTCTGAGGTGATCGCAGGGGTTCTTTTATAGGTCGAGAGGGAAGAGCGGCCGTTGAGGGAGGTTGCGAGGATGACGGAGGTTCGTTGGCGATGGCCGTTGCGGAAGACGCGGAGGCGGTGGTTGGCGGCCGGTGCGGAAGACGCGGAGGCGCGGAGCGGTCAAAGGGGCGCAGGGAGGAAGATGAAGCGCAGCGGCCGTTCGATCGGCCGCTGATCGAACGGCCCTGCATCGGCCACGTAGCGGACTCAAGGGGGCTGAGGAGAAGGGAGAGGCGCGTGCGTTGCGCGTGCCTGGGATGGCACGTGTGACGCACGTGCCCCTCTTATTATTTTTTTATTATTTTTTTATTTTTTTATTTTTTTAGTAAATTTTTTTTATTAAAAACGATAAAAATAAAGGCTAAAAAATGATGACACGTGGCGGCCTCTGGGGCTACCACGTGTCAGCACCAGAAAAATCGAAGAAAAAATCTTTTGTAAAATCAAAAAAGAAATAGCAAATGACCTCGGATCGAAAAAGTTCATTCACGAAAAATGCTCATCTCGACTTTTATGAAGACATCAAAGCCTAAATCGGTCAAATGTAAAAAGTGGATTTTTGGGGTATCCCATGTACATAGAATACCTTGATTTTTGGTTTTCTATTTTTTTGTCATTTTTAAACAAGATAAAAATCCGGAAAAATATAGAGAAATCAAAGATAAATAAAAGACACCTAATTCTAATTTTTTTTGGATTTTTAATGATAAAGAAAATATATGCATAAAAACAAGGTCAAAAGCCGCGAAAATATACAATGTACAAAAGAGGCCCAAACCCCAACTTTCACATACGAGCTCCGATTCACTTGAACTTGGTCTTGTTTTGAATGTAATTGAATGTGCATTAGTTCAAAAGTGAGTAGGATCAGATCGGACACTGGATGGGGAAGATATGTGGCTTTTAGTCGGAAAATCTTGAAACTAGGGTTTGGGTTTTTGGTCCACTTAACTGGGTTAATTATTATTTTTTATTTATTCTTGTTAGTGATGTGTACACAATGGATGTGGTTTTGGGTTATGCGGTGTCAGCATGGAGGAGTTAAAAATCTGCGAAATTAGGCTATTTACAGGTCAACTGTGGCTTGGATTTTTGGCTTCTTATTTTATGTAGAAATTAATGCTAAAATGCAATTCTTATGAAATCATGCATGAATCCTAATTATACAGAATAAATGCCAAAATGCTATTGATTTTGAGGGATCTGAGCTTAATTAATGAGACTTAGAGTGATGAATCCGAGATTCATCATCCCCCTATACTTAAACCATGCTCGTCCCTGAGCATCAAAAAGAAATGCCATGAAGTGAAATGAGACTGGGTTCCATACCAAGACCATGAACTGAAGGTGAAAGTGAAATTAAACTCGACCTTTGGATTAATAATGTGTCGGAACTTCTATGAGACTTAGAATTTTAAAATCAACAGCCCTCAAGTTCTACACATCATTGTCACAGTTTCGGCTCAGAAGTCATCTTAGATCAATCCTCTTCCTAAAGTATAGCCTATGAATATTGAATAACCGACTCATGTGTGTGAAGGGTTTTAGCTCTTACCATTCAGAATGCTGGAATACCATGCTCCTCTCCTCTCCAGTAACTCGTCCTCGGGGAGTCAGGTATTTCCTTCTAAGGTCTGTCGCATTGTGTTCACAATCGAATGAGGGAGAAGTTAGAAGAAGAAGAAAAGAACTGGAGGGTGGTCAGTGTAGTCACCTCTCCTTGTGAAGGTGGCCAGTGTAGCCGAGTCTCCACCAAGATCTGCAGGTTCTTGAAGCTTGGACCTTTTTGGTCGGATTTTTATTTGGTAGAATGCTTCTTTGTATTTGGAATTTTTGGTGGTCCTGCTTAGATCTTGTTATGCCCCTACAGATATAGAATCTTTTTGTTCCGTACATTTTTTGGGGTCTTAGAAAAAATTGTGCCCAGCTGTCCATCCCTTTTCCGAAGCTTTATTTCAACCCGTACTCTGGTCTTTAGATTTCCACGCTACCAGAAAAGAGACTCACGCAGTCTTCCAACATCCCGTCTGGGTTGAGCTAAGTGCATAGTGCGAGAGTGCGAATTAATTCCCTATTCCAGAGTTGTACCCAGAATGAAGAGACCAGGTTAGACACTAAGAGTCAAACGTTGTACATTGTCATGTGGAAATTAAGGAATTAAGTCAAAAAGACCTGGAGCTCTTAAAATCCTATTTATCGGTGAAGTTTCTCTGAAAATCAGGTGGATTAAGGTCAATTCCAGATCACTCTCAGTTTCTACTCATAACTCGGTATAGGACTCAATGACTTTTCACATATGCAAATGCATGTGATGTTGGATGAAGTGCGGGTGTGTGAAATGCAGACACTTTTTTTTCGATTTTTTTTTATTTTTTGACATTTTATGCAAGGGTTTTTTATGCAGAAAATGGAATAAGAAGCCTTCTCTTTTTCTTTTTTTTCAAAAAATTTGGGCACGGTTAGTGTTAGTAGAAAAACCTTTTTTTGTGTTTTTTTTATTTTTTTTTCAAGTTAGTACCCACCCCGTAAATACATATAGTCTTATGCGAAAGTACGAGATATGGGTAAAATATATACAAGGTATATATACAGACCCCCCTATACTTAGCAAGTGTTGTGTCCTCAGAGCACAAGAAGCATAAAGAAGACATAGCTCGGGCTAAGCGTAAGGGAGTGAAAAAATGAAAAGAAAAATGAAGTGGTCGGGATATGTGAATGAGGAGAGTATAAACAGGTGGATGTTGGTTCCCCCTATACTTAGGCTTGGGTCCGCCTAAGTATGGAAGAAGGGTGGAGATGGAGCGAAGAGAGAGTTAGGAGAGAAATGATATATACAGATGGCATCGATCCCCCCCTATACTTAGGCCTTGGCCTAAGTAGAGGAAGAAGCTGCACAAGGAGACCGATGTGGTCGGGAGGGAGGGTGGGTAGCCGATGATTAAGGCGGTTTTCGGCTGATCTTCTTGTGAGCCTGTGGTGGGGGATCGTAATGATGAGACAGAGATGAAGCATATGATTCCCAGCTATGATCAGTGTCATCCTCAGAAAAATCATGATGGATAATAGATGAAGTGTTTGAGTCAGATGATAGATATCCATCATCAGAGTTATCCTCAGAGGAGTAGTAATTAAAAGTGGACATACTCCAAGTATTCTGTTCTTTTTGTTTCTTCAGTTGTTTCCTCAGACTTCGTTCCTTCTTGTGGTCAATCGGTTTGTCCTCAGATGAATACTCAGAAGCACCGGTCTCAGTCAGCTCATATGAAATAATTCCAGTGTACTTGAAGAGTGCAGGAGCATCAGCTTTGGATGAGTAGTAGTTAGGAACGGGAGTTGTCCAACGGGGATTGAATTTTGGATCCTCGCAAAGATATGGCTTTAGAGCTGCCGAACAGACTTCACTCATGTAGACCATCTTTTCCGGACCTGATGAGGGATCATCAGCTGATTCCTCTTCCGAAAGGTCAAAGGTGACTCTCTTTTTATTTTGTCGTGAAGGTGTGTGTCGGTTCACTTGAGTATCCAGATGAATAGCCATTGAAATTCTCCTTGGTCGGTACTCGGTCTGCGTGCTTGTTCTTAGTCTCCCAAATATTTGAGCACTCTCGATTTGGGATGATTTGGTCAAGATATTCAGAGAATGTTGCTCCAGGGTGTGACCATGCATATGTCTCAGGATCGTAGTGGAAAGATTTGTCTATTTTGAGATCTGCGGTAATTGAAATACTGGGGAGAGTCTCTGCATGTTCTTTCTCAATTGATTCGATGTTGGCGCATTCCTGTGTCGAGTTGATGTAATCCATGTAGTCAGAGTAGGTTGACCCAGGGCGTGCCCATGCATAAGTCTCCGGATCATATGATTCATATACATGATTCTCCATGGTGAGTGCGGCTGGGAGAGGAGCAGGGGGGAGATTTTCTAAGCCAATAGTCTCATCAACAACCACTATCTCAGGTGTGGTTGCGGGGTAGGGCTCTTCTATCGCTTCATGGTTACGGTTGTCGAGGACTTCGTGGGTTGCCTCAGAAGATCGTGGTTCCTCAAAGATAGGGTCAGATCTAAGTGCTTCCAATGCTGTGAAATTGATTTCTCGAGTCTCACAATCAATACTCGCCTTGGCCAATGCCAAGAATGGCTTTCCGAGAATGATTGGAGATTGGATGAATTCTCCTTGATGCTCAATATCAATGATCGTGAAATCTACTTTGAGCAGGGCACCTTGGAATTTCATGATGACAGAAATGATTCCTCTCGGCCGCTTTATTGATCGGTCCGCTAATTGAACAATCTCTCGTATCTTCCGAATCGGTCCGAGTTTGAGTTCATGGAATATAGAGGTCGGGAGGATATTAATTGGTGAATCGTCATCAATCCGAGCATGGGTGAAAATTGTATCTTTGATTTCGCAGTCAAATCTGGGCAACCGCTTCACTATGTGGCTCTTGGTTTTTCTCCTCAACACCAAGGAGGAGGCCATTGACAATATATGTCTATCGGTCTTGGTTCTAATCCTGCCCGACTTTTTCATAGTTAATTTTTCCGTTAAAAATCTTTTAAGGTCGGGGAAGTGTTCAATGGCCTGTAGAAAGGGAAGTTCAAAAATCAATTTCTTTCCTAGTGCTTCCCGTACAGTTGGATCCAAATTCCGTAGATCGTCTTCAGTTTCAATTTTTATGAAATTTTCGAGATTTTCAATTTTTTGTGGTTTTCAAATATTTCCATTTTTTTGGTATTTTCTGGGTGGTGTGGGGGTGTAGGGTGTTCTTCGGATGAAAAGGGGCCTTGATATTCAGAGCGATAGTCCGCGACATAGTCATTTCTAGGGGAGTAATATGTAGAAGTGAAATTGTCAGAATCGTCCCTAGGTCCCTGAATATCCTCAGAATTTTCAATCTCAGATCCAATCATTTCCTCATTTATTTCAATGTCCGAGCTACCATAGAATGCGATGAATCGGTCGGTGAATTTTTGAAATCTATCCTCCATCAATTCGAATCTTGTTTTTATCCTCAAAATATCATCCTCAAAATTCAATTCATGATCAATCATGGGCGCAGTCGGTGTGTGTTTGATAATTTCATCTTCCATTTTCTCGTTTGTTCTGAGAGGAGGATTTCTTGAAATATCCAATATATGATCATTAATTTCAGAAAATATCTCCTCAATAATCATGGAAGGCGGCTGCTCATATGATCCAGATATGTGGAGTTGGTCCGAGTACAGTTTATTCCTTTGAGTGGTCGGATCTTGGTATGGTGGAGTCAGCATACAGGGCTCATGTGTTTCTATGTAGTCAGTCCAGTCCTCTGTATGATCGTCATGTCTGAAGAGGGGGTTGTCATGGTCGATCCAAGCTGATGATTGTTCATTAGTGCTCCAGGGAGGGGTTGATGAAAGAGGTGAAGAAGTGTTCACTTCAATCATGTGGTGATCATCTCCCATGAATGATGGATTGATATTCAATGAATATGATGGATGAATTGCACGATCGGCGTAGAGAGGATTGATATATGAAGAAGTGGGTACCTCAGTCAGTTGTTGATTTGTTAGGTCCGAAAACAGAGGATTGTCATTCATGAAGCATATCAGATTGGTGAAAAGAGATGGCGGTTGAGAGTCTCTTGGAGGAGGTGTTTTGGGTCTAACCGACACGAATTCGTTTTCATAGTATAATTCTGATGGGTATTCGGCCATTTTTGAGAGGAATGGGGGGTTGGATCTGCGAGAGTTTTTGGACAAGAATTCCATTATGAGGTTCAAATCAAGAGAGGGAAGAGATGATTGCATGGGATAGTCAAGAGAATTTTTTATCGAATGTGCAGCTGTTGATCTTGAAATCAGTTCACGCACACCAATGCAAACACAATTCAAACCCTGGGTTCACCAACGCACACAATGAAGCTGTAAGAGATCGGCTATTATCTTTTCGATTTTAGTTGGTGATAAATCAATCTTGGCAAAAATTTAGCGAGCTGAAATTTCGGATTTGGGCTCTAGCCTTAAGTGTCGTCTCTCGCTCGCTTAGAAAAAATAAAAACATCCAAGGTCGGGGTTGCTCTCCCGCAGAAATTCTTGATTTTATGGGTTATTAAGATCGGCTATATTTAGCAGTCCCAATTTTTAATGAGGTGACCACTGAAAAAATTAGATGAGCATAAATACACGTCTACCATCCAGTCCCAATTTCCTTTTAAAATTATGTGATAAAACAAGAGGGAGGAGTTCGGGAAAAGCCGATGCACGCGAAAAACAATGATGTATGCTCAGTTAGAAGACTTACAGTGCCTCCTCGCAATCTCCATGTGGGATGCAATACAAAATTGAAAAATTTATTCTAAATGCGTGCAAGCCGATGAAAACTGCACCTAAGCAGAAAGTTCTATTAGCGGGAAGAATTGAGTTAAATTTGGCTAAGTTGAACGATCTAATGTGCGTCTCAATTAAAGTGCAGTGTGGCTTAAGATCCTACGAGCACAATCAAAAATATAAAATTCTCTTGAGAGCCGTATGTGCAGGTCTATCCTAATCGCCACTCAAGTCGGGCCCCACCCTCATCGGAGAGTGAAACAGGCCACGACACACCTCAAATAGAGTTCAAAGTCTTTGTACACCCGCGAGAGTCCAAACGGACACTGCTATAAATGAGCAGAAATTGTAATTTGCAGAAATTTAAAACCTAGACTCTACGCTCTCTCACGACTCGACTCGATCTTAATTTTATTGTGGTTTCTTCGGATGTCGGTGAAGATGCATCGGTTTCTTGAAAAACCGCTCCACGTGCGTCGGGTACCTCACAAGAAAAATAAGAGAGAGAATGTCAGAGAGTGACTCAAAAAATAATAAAATAAGAAAATAAATGCTGGGAAAAATTTTATGGGATTTACAATGAAAAATTCGGGGGTCAGACTACCCGAATTCGGAAAACCGAACGAAAATTTTCAAAACAAAAATCTAAGCCGTTTGCCTCCCCGGCAACGGCGCCATCTGATGGGTCCGGAATTGCCGAGTTAAAAGATTTGTTTTTAATCTTCTTGTGTGAAAATAATAATTTCGTTCGTTGTAGGCGGCGATCGGAAACAGTCAAGAAATAACCACAAATTTTTACTCAATTTTAATGCAGTGGTTTTATGTTTATTTTACTTGGGCAAGTCCCAAGGTCGATCACAAGGAGGCAAAGGAACAACCTAGATTAATATCTATCCAATTTCGGGTTCGGTTTTCAAGATGGCCTTTTTTTCTTTGGAATTTTCAATGAAATAAAGGGATGCACGATGCAACTTCGGCCTATTTTAGGGACTAAAATGTAAATTTCGATCAAACGATGTCCGAAAAATATGAAACTTGGTCAAGATGATAACTATGAGAAAACTAGTGCACTATATTTTTTTTGGAATTTTTGGATGCAATATGATTTTTTTATGAATTTTTAAATGTAAACAAAATGATTTTCAATATTTAATTATAATAAATATTAAACCTACTTATTTTCGAGAAGTAAAATTATCTAAGATCTATCACTAGGTAATGGATCTTAGAAAAATCCTAAATCTCAAAAATGTAGGGTTTAATATCTATTAAAAATTAAATAGTGAAATATGCAAAATGATTTTTACCGAGCAAACTATGCATGCAAATGCAAAGATTTTTGGGCACAATGTTAAAAACAATAATCTCTATAATATGTGATTTTTCGGAGATTTTTAGAGTAACAGTTAATCAAATATAAATTGAAGAGCATAAAATGGGCAAAGTTTGCAATTTTCCACAAAATCTTTATTTATTAATTAACCGTCAATCACAAAAATAGCCACAATATCTCAGAATGTAAAGAATTAAGAAATGAACATCATGCTATTTTTAAATAAATAAAACAATGTCTAGAAGAGGTTCAAAACAGAGGGATAACACAAGGGTATAAATGCAGTAAATATAAATATAAAAAAATAAAAAATGTGCATACGGGGACCTAAGTGAAATTACCTATACTTCAGGGGATGATATGCAAATTTCCCAAGGGAGCACGTGCAGCGCACGTGCGCCTTGGGTGACTGGCCTTGAGCGGTATATGAAGAAATGGCAGGGGTGCGACTGCAATATTCCCAGTGGGCACGTGCACGGCACGTGACCCCTGGGGTTGGGCTTTGCCGACGTTCCCCGCCTCACGTGCTCGGCATGTGGCGGGGCCTCGAGCCTCGAGCCCGGCCTGCGGTGGTGGAGACGAGGCGGAGTGACGGCCGTGCTTCTGTGGCTGTGATCGATGATGACGTTGGCGGTGCTGGAGCGTCGACTGGAGGTGATGAGCGGTGAAGCGGCTGAGGTCGTGGACGAAGGCGGTCGAGAGCCACTCCTGGTGGCTACTGGAGGCTGTGGAGGGTCCCGGCCTGCGGTGGTTGTCGATGGCGGTGAGGGGAGAGCCAAGCTCCTAGTGGTGGTGGTTGTGAACACGGCGGAGCTGCTGCTGTCGTCTGGTGAAGATGAGGCGTACGGTGGTTGGCGGTGGTGCGTGATGTCGGTGACGGCCGGTGAAGTTGATAACTGGGTGCGGAGGAGAACGGCGAAGTCGTGGGCGAGACGTTGGTGGCGGATGTCGATATCGGAGGCTCGACGCAGGAGGCGGAGTTGGCGGAGAAGATGTCGTTGATGAAGTTCGGAGAAGATGTAGGCTCGACGGCGTTGGGCATGGCCGGAGCGAAGCAGTGACGGCGGGGCGACACGTTTGCAACGAAGCCCGAAGGGCTTCGGACCTCATCGGGAAGGAATGGAGGCGCTGTCACCGCCTCCGTGCGTTGACGACCAAGCTATCGGCGGATGGATGTCTGAGGTGATCGCAGGGGTTCTTTTATAGGTCGAGAGGGAAGAGCGGCCAGTGAGGGAGGTTGCGAGGATGACGGAGGTTCGTTGGCGGCGGCCGTTGCGGAAGACGCGGAGGCGGTGGTTGGCGGCCGGTGCGGAAGACGCGGAGGCGCGGAGTGGTCAAAGGGGCGCAGGGAGGAAGATGAAGCGCAGCGGCCGTTCGATCGGCCGCTGATCGAACAGCCCTGCATCGGCCATGTGGCGGACTCAAGGGGGCTGAGGAGAAGGGAGAGGCGCGTGCGTTGCGCGTGCCTGGGATGGCACGTGCGACGCACGTGCCCCTCTTATTATTTTTTATTTATTTTTTTATTTTTTTATTTTTTATTTTTTTAATAATTTTTTTATTAAAAATGATAAAAATAAAGGTTAAATAACTGACACGTGGCTGCCTCTGGGGCTGCCACGTGTCAGCACCAGAAAAATCAAAGAAAAAATCTTTTGTAAAATCAAAAGAAATAGCAAATGACCTCGGATCAAAAACATTCCTTCACAAAAAATGCTCGTCTCGACGAGATCTATAACTTTCAAGAAGACATCAAAGCCTAAATCGGTTAAATGTAAAAAGTGAATTTTCGGGGTATCCCATGTACATCGAATATCTTGATTTTTGGTTTTATATTTTTTTGTCATTTTTAAACAAGATAAAAATCCAGAAAAATATAGAGAAATCAAAGATAAATAAAAGACACCTAATTCTAATTATTTTTGGATTTTTAATGATAAAGAAAATATATGCATAAAATACAAGGTCAAAAGCCGCGAAAATATACAATGTACAAAAGAGGCCCAAAACCCAACTTTCACATACGAGCTCCGATTCACTTGAACTTGGTCTTGTTTTGAAGGTAATTGAATGTGCATTAGTTCAAAAGTGAGTAGGATCGGATCGGACACTGGATGGGGAAGATATGTGGCTTTTAGTACGAAAATCCTGAAACTAGGATTTGGGTTTTTGGTCCACTTAACTGGGTTAATTATTATTTTTTATTTATTCTTGTTAGTGATGTGTACACAGTGGATGTGGTTTTGGGTTATGCGGTGTCAGCATGGAGGAGCTAAAAATCTATGAAATTAGGCTATTTACAGGTCAACTATGGCTTGGATTTTTGGCTTCTTATTTTATGCAGAAATTAATGCTAAAATGCAATTCTTATGAAATCATGCATGAATGCTAATTATACAGAATAAATGCTGAAATGCTATGAGGGATCTGAGCTTAATTAATGAGACTTAGAGTGATGAATCTGAGATTCATCAGGGTCCAAAACCTAATTTTTCCATCTTAGATCCAAATTAAATGAAACCGCCTTCATTAAAAATCTACTAAAAAGATACACACAATTAAAGTGATTTTTATGTATTTTGAGTTCATATGGAGAAGATACGGGTCTGGGAAGTTTGGATTTTGGCTTTTTATTTTTCGTGTAGAAGGTACAATATGTAATATTTTTGTGTGAAATAAATTTTGTATTTTTCTATGTATTTTTATATACAACTTTTATGTATGAAGGTTATTGATTTGAGGAATAAATAATAAATACTAAAATAGCTCCCAAAACTAAGTTATTGGGCATTTGTGACTTAGGGTTTTTATTGTATTTCTGGCCCTTATCTCCCCCTACTTTATTCCTTGTCGATCCAGTCATCGTGATGCCTAGGTCTCGGGGTTTAGGGCCATTAATTACCTTTGATGTTTCATTTCCTTTTCTTTTCTTTATTCCTTTATTTTGGCTTTAAAATTTTATACAATATTTACACAATAAATGACATGCGTTATTTTATGTCAAATAATGCTATTTACATGCATTTCGCTAGGGTTTAAAGGGCAAAATGAAAGAATAAAGATGATGAAAGGGAGATTCATTAGCTGTCGTGGGTCACACCTGAGAGGGGGTCATTGTCAAGAAAGAGGAGGTTGATATCACCAGCCCCAACTCTCCAACTCACTCTCTCTATCTCACTCACTCTCTCTCTCTCTCTCTAAGTGAGTGTATCAATTCAAAATATGGTGGAGAATGGTAATTGTTCACGTGCAAAGCATGTGAGGGGGCTTGAACTAAGGAGTGATGACGGTCATTTGATCAAAATTGATCCAACAGTCCAAATTAGAGTCGCTAGAATAGAGACTGGGTTGACGGGCAAGAGGGGCGTGTTGACATGGATGCTAAGGTGGCTTTAAGTGTGTAACGAGGGTCAGTCACATGTCATTGACTGTTGACCGTGACTAGAAATGCAAAGAGAAGAAAAAATTGAAAATAAATAACGAATTAACTCTGATGTAAAAATGAGCGAAATAAAGATTTGGCCCTAAATGCATTCTACAATATTCATGAAGAATTCAAATGTAAATGGACTCAGTTATGCTAGTTATGATATTTTTATGATATTTTAATTATATAAAATATCTTTTTTTTAGTTTTGTATTTTTTATGTAGTTTTCTATGCTCAATAAATGCATGCAAAAATTAAGCATGATGCATGAATGTGCAATGATCATGAACATTATTTTGGGATTTTTATGTGTCAAGAATGAGTCAAAATAAAACATGGAAGTGGGATATTTACATATGAATATGTCAGAATTCACAAATCGGTATCTCTCTTTTTTAAGGCTTCTCTGGTATTTTTAGATTTTTATTTTTGTGAAATTGTTTAGAAAATAATATGAAATAAATAAATATAAAGGAAACAAAAAATAGTTAAATATGTAAATGAAATTACTAACCAAAAATGAGTAATTATGTACAATATATAGTTCGGTCCCAAAAATCAAGTTTTATAAATGAATTCTGATTCTTTTAAATTTGATCTTGATTTGTAGATAATTGAGTGTATATTAATTCAATGATGAGTAAAGTGAAATTGGACATTGTATGTGAGAGATATCAACATTTACAACTTTTTGTCATGGGATTAGAGTTTGGATTTATGTCAAATATATATATATATATAAGTTAGTATTTTTTTATTTTTCATTAATTAATAATTTTGAAATGTATACAATGGAGTTAGTTTTATGTCAATTACAGTTTAAGTGAATTAATTAAAAATGGGTGAAATGAAGTTAGGTAGATATTTACAAGTGAATACGAATGTAATATGAAATGTTAATTTTTACAAATTATTTACAAGAGTGAATGAATGCTAATTATGAGTTATAAATACCTAAATGCATCTAATTACTAGGGATGAAGCTCTATTTTCAGCTAATTAGAGTGATGAATTACATAGTAATCAATGGGTTACCTGAAAGGATGTTGACATGTTAAGTTGCATAATTTTATAATCACGTATCCAGAGTAAAAGTTCCAATCTAGCATGATTACACACTATTTGAAGGTTTAACTACACACTTTCCAATCCAAAAATGGAAAAAGGTACCAATTAAGTGTGTTTTTGTCACTTGTTCCCTTCTTAACTTCTACGACATCAGTTATGCCCCTCTCTTTTTTGTAATATAAGTTAAGTACCCCTGATACAATCATACCCTTCCATTAATATAAAGTAGTGGCATAACTGGAGTTACAAAAGAGCAGAACTGTCAATTTAAGAAGTCAGGAATACAAGTGATATTACAAAAAAGAATGGAGCATAATTGATATTGCAAAAGTTAAGAAGGGTGAAAGTGATAAAAACCCAATTAAGTATATAATTATTACAATAAATTTCATCAAGATAATTTATCCTTAATTTGTTCCCTTCATAATTTGGAGAATAGAAAACAACTATAGACACCTTCAATTCCTACCATTACATTCATCCCATTAATGGCCTCCAACTAATTGCGGCCACCATCGGCCATATCCTGCCTATTTCACAGAACACGTCATCGGTCTGCAACACATGCATGTGTTCTTCCTCCTCAACCACAAAAATATGCACCCTCAGTGGAACATATGCCCGCACGGCATCTGGCATGACACGGTCGCCACCTCCTCGCAGCACACTACCAACCACTCACATCCACCGCCCCTTCCAGTAAAATCACAATTGGTGGTGAGTCCACTGTCTTCCTTCCCACCTTCCATCTGCCTCCTTCGGGAGCCACCAACAGTCGACAACACTGACCGCCACATCGACGCACTCCCCAAATTAAGCCTCACGCCCGAGCCCTGCGATGCTCAGCGCTAAGGTGGAGACGTGTCGTGTGTTGCTGACGTGCCACTAGTTGTCAGTGATTGTGGTGGGGGGTCATTTTTGTAGAGGGAATCACACATGACAAGGAGGTGGATGGCATCGAGTTCGCGGACGGAGGGCGGAGAGGAGGGGGCGGTGGTGGAGGCGATAAGGTGGAGTGGACGGAGGAAGAGGCGGGTGCAGAGGGAGGTCTTGGATGGGAGGGGCAGTACATCCCTAACGTCACCATCAGGTAGAGGAGGCACTTAATAGGGGAGATGGTAGAGTCGGCCAAGAGGGCTTAGGGGAGAGAGATAACTCGAGATCGAGAGAGAGAAAGAGAGCAAGAGACTAGAGATATCATGGGTAGAAAGAGAGAAAGAGGGAGAAGTGACACTAGGAGTTTGAGAAATCTCTACACCGAGTTCCACATGTCATTGGAAGGGAAGAAGTCGCGAGAACCCAACTTTAATATATACTAGGATGCATACCCGTGCTTCGGGGCGGGGTAAAATGAAATATTTAAAACATAGAAAGATGTTCAAAAATTTAGGCATGGGTTTTATATAAATATAATTTACAATGACTTAATACTATATGGTTAAAACAATCTGACAAATTTAAGAATTCATCTATCTCCTACGCAGTTTATTGGCAGATAAATTTTCAAAAAAAATTGGGAGCACTTTCTTCTTTTTGTTGGATACCATTTAGATTCTAACAGCATTCACAAGAAAAATTAAATACAAAAAAATATTTCATAAGTAGATATCTATCCTAGTTAAGCATATAATCACAATGAAAATGCTAAACAAACGCAATGAAAAACCATTTGAAAATATTCCAAATAGCCTTTCAAGTTGTGGAGCCAAAGCCAGTCGAACATAAACAAATAACCCCAATGAAATACACATCCTTACTAATAGTAATAGATTATGTTCCAATCTAGTTAGACACATTACAACAATGAAAAAATCAAATAAACACAATGGAAAATCAACTGAAAATCTTGTCGATTGCCTCGCAAGTTGTGGAGCTTAAGCCAATCAAAAATAAATAAATAACCACAATGAAAACACTTTAATGGTAATAGTATATTTCCAATATGGTTAGCCACATAATCACAATGAAAAAAAGCAAATAAACACAATGAAAAATCAACTAAAAAACTTCCAAATTGCCTCAAAACTTGTGGAACCAAATTCAGTTGAAAACAAACAATTTAATGGAGAAAGTGCTAACAAAAAACCCAATCAAGATATTTTCTTGTAATCCCTTCTCGTATTCATTAGGGTAAAAACCAAATATTTTGAGGCAACAAACCTTACCATCTCCAATTGCGAGAGAAGGGCCCGATCATCAAGAGGTCAAAGTCAGATGAAACCCTTATAGCGATCAAACAACTGTGAAAAAAAGAATGAAGATGAGATCGGGAGAAATATCATGCAATGATATCACCAAGTACTCAAAAACCCTTCATCGTGCGATCCATGCGCCTTTGGCTTCATAAGAGAGATCTTCTCAACCTCAACCTACATAGAAGACCCACGCTACAGATCATTGAGATCAAAACTAAAAATCTTAGAACATGGAAATTATCAAGTAGTATTGTTAATAAAACCTAAAAATCTTAGAACATGGAAGTTATCACGTAGTATTGTTAATAAAACCTGATGAATCAGGAACCAATTGTTGTCTAGGCCTACTCCCTTCTCCTTCAACTTCTTTGTGACCTTAGTGAAGTTTCTACCATGATTATGAAATACCTCAATGAGTTGTCACAAAGTGCGACCCACTTGATTATGAACCACCAACCTCGTACACGTCGTTCTCCTAAAAAGGGATCAATAAGGATGAGTGTGAATAACTTTCCTCGTGGGTATCGGAAAGCGAAAATAGTAGGCGCTACCGAGTCAATGATATCATGAAAATGGACGGACACCTCGATGCAATCGAAGTAGCAATGGTTGGTAGAGTTGTAGGTGAGCTCGAAGATCTTTTTAAGACGCATCTGCTTGGCGCATTTTCCGAATACGAAGAGCATGGCGTTGATGACATTGCTCTTTCCATTGCCAAGTTGGAGCCGATAACGGCGGTGAAGTTCTTGTGGAAGGGGCTAACGTGCTTCAGAAGTACAAAGTCTAGTTTGAAATTTTAAACTGATAGTACCATGTTATATATTAACCAAAATTGGTATTCTCTCCACTTTAACATCAATTTTATTTTTAAAAAAATCGAAGAAAGAACAGAAGATTCTCTCAAATGTTAGTGTATCTAACTCTTGCATGCAGGATTATTTAAAGACACCGTAATTAAAATAATGATATCTCGAAGTAAATAGAGACCTTCATGCGATAGTGGTCGCATTGGTTGGTGTGAAGTTGTAGATGATCTTGGAGACCTTGTCGAGGCACATCTGCTTGACACGTTTGCCGAAGATGAAGAGCATGGCATAGATGGCATTGCTCTTGCAGCCAGGTGGTGGTGGCAAGCACGGTAACCAGCACCGGTGGTGGTGACCTTGTATGAGATATGCATTCAAAGTTTAAATTATATATAACAACTAAACGAACCCAGCCAACACTATTGTTACGTAACTCACCTGAAATCCTATGGATCGTGAAGGCTAAGGCTTCGAGAATGCCAATAACCCCATCTTAGTGAAACTTATCATCAGTGATCATGTCCATGTGACCCTGTTGCGGTTAATGTTGTTAGACATGTGAGACCAAGGCGAACCACTTCTGCAATAAATGTTATTGTAATCTTTGATATCAATAAAAGTTATTGATTTATTTCACTTCATGTCTGAGATAAAATGAATGAATGAATGATAAGGACCCTTAGTACAATTAGGGTTATGTACCATGTCCATCTTCATGACCATACATCCGTTGATTCAATTGGTTAAATCATAGAGACTGGTGCTTGGATGATATCTAAAGAGTTAGATTGAGGACTCATCAAGCACCATCAAATGATTGTTTTGAGATTATCTCCAGCTTGAGAATGAGATGTCAATCCATCTCCAAAGGCTGATAACTGACTGACCTCTTGATGCAGGTCCTCTACATAAGAATAGAGATTCAGAGGTGTCGCGTAAATTAGGTCAAAGAGTTGACTTAACGAGATTGAGATAACCAAGACCTATTCGTATGTTGTCATGATATAGGCATGCATCCTCTGACCGGAGACAGATGTATTATTATATGTCTGAGTTTGTACATTTGGTAGACCGTTAGGTTGATGATCTAATCAAGGTCTATACATCGATGAGGTAGTGAGCATACGAGGGCATATGAGTAATACGATCTCTCAAAGGATCATCAGGTTCACTACTGAATCGGAAGACATGATCACACTCATGAGGTATTGGGACCAATCAAATTCCTTGCATGGTCATCTTGCTTTGGAAGCATGATAAGAATTTGTAGGTATGATATATGCTTTTGGAAAGCATATGATCGATACCGACTCCCAATGACCAAATGAGAATCTTAATGATAAAACCCTGAAGAAGACAGTCTAAAAGAGATCTAAACCTTTGGGTTTATTTTAGGTCTTCCAGTGTGCAGGATGTATAGGTATTAGGAATACTCGAGGGTGATGTGATCATAAACGATTGTATAACCATGACGCTTCCATTCCGCGAGAGTGATGAAACATGTTTGGATTTTAGTAACTCCTCTCAGTAGAGAAATGATTTAATCTAAGTCCAAAGGTTGGACATTGATCTAAATATTATTCAGATGAAATTAGAAGATTAGATTTATGGATTTTATTTAGTCAAATATCTTTGAGAGGTCCTTGAGATCTAGATTTGATATATGATAATATCCAAGTCACTATACGTGGAACGTACAATCATCCAGTCCTTAACTCCAAGTATCAGCCGAGAAAGCACATTATTCTTGAAAGAGTTCAAGAATAATTCCAATGTTGAATTGTATATATGAGCATTGAGAAATTGATAATTAAATATAATTTAATTATTATGAGTAATGTGAATATGATTCATATTATTTAGATGAATGAGAATGATGATCTATGATAATTAAATATGATTTATTTATCATGGATATGAAAATTTTGTGGATGGTATTAACCAGATTAATCATATATATATATATATATATTATAAATATGATTTATAATATATTAGAGGGAGTTATTCATAAATAGTATTTACAAATTAAATGTTGATGTAAATTGGATTCACATTGGGCAATTAATTGAAAATACAATTTATATTTTTTTGGATATGTGAATATGATTCACAACTTTTCAATGGCATGATTGAAATTATCACAAAATAATTTGGAATTATTTCTATGAATAAATTTAAAATAAATGTTATTGTAAATAATGAAGGATTAAATGAGATACAAGATCTCACATAATTAGAAGAGGGAAAGCACCTTCCATGTAGGGAGGGCGGATGTCCACCCTTGAGTCCTAAATCAAGGTGCCCCCCCCAATTGGAAGGAACTTTGCCTCCTTCTTAATCGTTATATGTGTATTGATTTGATTGAATTAAAAAATATTGATGATTATTCAATATATCTAATTTAATTTAATTATTGTAACAAATTTATGCAACAAAATCATGGCCATTGAATAAAAGAACAAAATAATCTCAACCAGTGATTTTGTGTAACACATGGATTGAGATCCATGGACTTCTAAAATATTATAAAAGAAGAGGCAACCCAGGCTTTTCTTTTACACAACATAATTTTCAAGCTCTCTCTCTCTCCCTCTCTCCCATTCTCATTACACACCCCTGACGAATCTCCATTTCATCAAATTTATTCTATCATTTAAAACCCTTAGCTAATGCATGTAAATAATATTATTTTGTATAAATTAGCGTGTATTGTTTATCCCATTTAGTTTATATAAAATATTGTTTTTAATATCAAAATTATATGATAAATAAAAGAAAAGAAACAAAATAAAATGCCAAAGGTATTTTACGACCCTAAACCTCGAGACCTATGCATCTTGATGACTTGGTCGACAAGGAATAAAGTAGGGGTAGATAAGGGCAAAAAATCCAATTAATTTCCATTAATTTATTCATCAATAAATCCTTTTTATGGACCTATTTTATTCTTTATTATTTATACCCCAAATAAAGAAACTTGTACATGAAAGTTGTAGAAAATAATATATAGAAAAATATAAAACTGAGTTTACACAAAAAATAATATACAGTGTACTTTTTATACTCAAAATAAAAATTCAAAACCCAAACTTCCCAGTCCCATATCTTCTCTATATGAAATAAAAATATAAAAAATCACCTTTAATTATATACAACTTTTAATAAGCTATTTAATTAATCATTTTATATAATTTGGAGTTAAGATGCAAAAATTAGGTCTTGGACCCCTATTAAATAACATGCCTAAATAAAATGTTCATTTTATTTATTCTTTATTACTTTTACAAATTTATATTTTTATAATTTTGTAAATATTATTTATAGTATATGAACATATTTAGAATAGAATAAAATCATAAAGAAAATACAAAAATAAAATAATATATATAGATGAATATAAAATACTTATACCCATATATTATATATCCCTATTTATTTAAATGTATAAAATACATCAGAAAAATATAACAAAATATATTTTTATTTATCTAAAAATAAGTTATAAATATACAAATTTAGGAAAATAAAAAAATAAAATCAAATATACAAAATAAAAAAATACTCGAACTATAGATGAATACACCTATAAATATGCACCAACAAAGTAACTTGTAATGAATACAGCCATAAAATAAATAAAAATCATATTAAAATACTACATAAAATAATTAACATTTTTATTTTTATAACCTAAATTTAATTCGTTCATTTATTATTATATTTTTAATTCTCTCTCTTTTTTTACTCTGTTTTGTCATTATTCACGCTGACGTGGCCCAATTAGGAGAGGTCACTAGTTGACCCGAGGTCAACTGTCTAACCTCGACTCTAGGTTGTGTCAGAACATCGAGAACCCCATCTTTGACCTTGATTTTCACCCAAATATTTCACATTCAAGGCTCAATTCCTTTACATCATATGTGCCTCGATTGATTCTCTTTCACGCAGGCCTGATAGCTCACGTTGAAATGCATCGAAATGGGAGCTATTATGAATCGAAGTCCACTCCTTTTATAACATTGCCTCAAGCCTCTATTTGAATTCAATCCTTCTTCCACCGCTTTTAGCTAGAACTCTAACCCTGGATCGAACCTCGGTGACAGCAACGTTCCCTAGGGTACCTTCACGGCTCGATTCAGTGTTGAATCGAAGAGATTCGCTGCTCGCTGCCGCCCTCCATCGGAGCTCCGTTCCAGGCAAGTCTCGACTCGTAAGCTCTACTTTCTTAGTTTTTTTATCTTTAGGTTAACAGTAGCTTAGGTTTGCCTTTAATTTCGTTCGATTCCATTTCATTTAGCGTAAAATCCAAAATCTTGGATGGCGAAGCTCCAGCTCTGTCGCCCCGTTCTGACCAAAACCATCTCCCTCCACCGCACTTTCGCCTCTACCTTCTCCCTTATCGCCTGTTGACTAACCCAAGCACCTCCATTCAACTAGGTCTTGCACAAACCCAAAGATTCATTCCTCATCTTCCGTCATTCACTATAGGAACTCCAACCCCTCCATTTCTGACTCACTCCACCTACAAGAGCTCCCCAGAGCTCCTGTTTTTGTCGCTCACCATTTCCCTGCAGGAAATAGAGAGAAAACACACATTTGTAGGGAGGCTTGAAGATAAAAGAAGGGTCCCGGGTCAGAGGGTTTCTCCTGGGATCTTTGTGAACACTTTTGCCATTTTGAAGGGACCACCAGGTGTAGAATCTCAGCAGGAAGTTAAAGCCCCCATCCACTTGGCGGTCAGAGCCTTATCGCGCCTAGGATCAATGATCAAAGCTCAGAGAACATGGTATTCTTCTAAGTTCTTCTAGAGGCTTCCACTACCGTCCGATCGAGGGTCCACGCCAGACGTAGCAGCCGCCGTCCGATCCTTTCGCTCCAGCACCTAAGATCAGTGCTGAGATCTAATCTCAACGCTTCATCATTGAAGGGTAGTGAATATCTACTGTCGTCGGATGGCGTGCCTTAGGGGTTAAATTGCATTCCATACCCCTAACATTTGAAGCTTTATTATTTAGTCATGTAATTTGTTTTTGTAGTTTAATATTTTTGTAAAACTTATAAGTCAGACCCTAAGCTTTCCTCTATTTGTTATTTGGTCCATGACAGGTCACCTCACTTGTTGTCCCACGTGAGATGGCCATTTTGCAGAGATACCATTGCAGGTATTCATATTTCGTTTTGGTCTTGGAACATTAAATATTAGTTGAGTATTGTTGGATTATTTGCACATTTATCCCTACCTTTATATTTAATTGCAAAAATGGCCTTGCTAGTACTTATATTTTTGTGATTGTTGTTCATTTATTTAAGTTATCACCCATACTTGGAAATTTTTTCAAAAATAGAATTAAGTGTCTGCTAGATTGTATTTTCGCATCATATTTTTACAATAGCATTTTAGGACTTTTTCTTCTTTTCTTAAATCAAAAATAGCACCTTTTGGCCATGTTTGAAGTAAAAAATTAACAAAAAAATAAAAACATTTTTAAAAATTCCTAACAATATATTTTATTTATTATTATAACTTCAGACCAAAAATTCCTAAAATAGAAAAATAATACCGTAAAAAGCTCCAAAATTCTATATAAAAACATAAAAAATTCTCAAAAACTCAAAAAATATTCATTTTTTTATAATTTTCTTTATATTATTTGTTATATTTTAAAATTGATTCGGATACATTGGACACTTTTTACTAAGTTTAATTTCCAAATTAATTCGGTCTTTTTTTAATCGCCATTTTGGGATATTTTATTTTGAAAATGTATAAAAATTAGTAAAAATTCCCCAAAAATCACAAAAACAGTAGATAAATATTTAAAACACAAAAAAAAGTGTAATTCATGTATTTTGATTATTTTTAATAGTACTTATAATTATATTAGCTCATATTATATATAACCTTAAATATTCCTATTTTATTTATTTTGAAAGAAAAATAAATTAAAACCATAAAATATAAAAAAATTTAAAAAGTATATAATTAAAAATAATTAAAAAATATATAATTAAAAATTACAAAATATAAAAGTTAAAAAACCACAAAAACCATAAATTGGTAAAGTGTTTGAAAGACAAATTCATGTGTTGATTTTCAATCTCATTTGCTCTGCACCTTTGTTTCTTGTGTTCGACTCCTACATATTTGACACTATACATCTTTAATGGGATATAATAAATTTTAGCCCAATTGATTAATTGATTAATTATTGTGTGGGTTAATTGTTGTTTGATCTCGAGTATTGAGCAGTCACCTTAGCGATAGTGAGATTTTGTCAGGCCATTATTAGTGGTTTTGATACATGCGTTCAATAAATGACGTTGTTACCGGGGAACATTGGTTTGTAGAGTAGCTTTTGCTTTTTATACTACATAGCCATTTTTTCCATTTATTTCCCTTTATTTGATTATAAATTTTGAAGTGCCTGACATCTTCTCTTTTTGACTTCTTGTGAGGGACCGCGGACTGAGGAGGATCGCCTAGATAATTCTACATAGCCTTGGAATGAGAAGCTAACTATTCTGACCTAGCCGGCAGGAGAGAGCAGAAAACTTGAGAGAGAGAGAGAGAAGACAGTAGCAGTAGCTTAGATTTAGATTTTATTGTTGTGAGAGAATGACTCTTATTTCTGTACTACTAATTTGTAATAATACAGGGACATTGGACTTTGGACACTTGGGCCCAATTGCCAAGTGTTTATTTACTTGGGGGTCACTGGATTTTCTCACATTTTCTTCACCTTCTACACTTTTATTCTCCCTATTTTCCCCTTTATTTTCTTTATTTTCCATGATTTGAGCTTTCCACCTTATTTTTATTTGTTTTGTAGAATGAGCCCTTAGTCTTTAGGCTTTGCTTGATCGTGTAAACTAAGGCCAAACACCTAACTATCTTTGCATGCATCTATAGTCTTCGTGTTTGGACTTAGCTTAATTATTTGTTGAACGCTTAGTTTTGAAACCGCATGCCGAGAGAGGTCACATACAGTGCTTGCAAGACCCACTATGGTGAACACTGAGTGGCATCGAATACCGGACCTTAGGTTTCATTCTTAGTGTTTAACTTTTGGTTCTTCAAGTGTAGCAGTTGCTTTCTTAGGATGATTTCCGTATGCATATCAGCATATAACATAAGTTCAAAAATTCATGTTTTGCATCCCGCTGGAGAGCGTTAGGAAGCGTTGTAAGTCTTCTAATTGACATTCATCATTTAGGCGCTAAGGTGAGATTTACACCTTAATGTTGCCTTGCATTGATTTCCCGTTCTTTCCCTCTATTTTTCGATCACATGGGAATCAAAGAAAATATAAAAATCATTAGGTGCTCGTATTGAATTTACTAAAAACAAGTGATATCACAAAAAAATTAGAAAAAAAAAGACTGCTAAAAATACTTGACCTAAATAAAATTGATTAATTAGACTCATTGCATTAGGTGAGCAAAGCTCACATTGTATTCAGGTACCTTCCAAAAAGAGTGAGGCATGACCCTTAAGGAATAGAACTAAAAACCCAATATGTGGTTGCCTCAATAATCACTTGGGATCGACGAAGTACCGACGCTCCTATCATATGTGACCGAGTAGGGCCTTGTCGAGCATGTGTTGCCACCTTATGTGGAGAATCCGACTCGATCTAAAGTATTGAGCTTAGGCCACGCCCTCACAAGGGTGTCTGTCTCATCGGTCCGCTTCTGAGTACGGCCTAGCACGCTCACAAGTGATTCCATTAGTCTGAATATTTGGATTCGCCATTATCACATCCTCTCTCTGTTTCTTTGGCTAAGTAACCACCTAGGAAAGAGGTTGAGGACCTTAAAGAGCGCGGATCACATGATACAAAGGAGGTTGAAGAACTATGGGGAGGCTCATCCCGGCAGTACATGCTCTTCTTTAGTGCTAGCCGCTTAAGGACTCGGGACAACATTTTTGCCTGAATTAATAAAACCCTAAATTGAAAAGATAAAAATTGTCGAACTTTTACAGCTTCACGGGTTGAGTTGGTGAATCCATTATTTTGAGGTTTGATGCTTGGTTCTATTAAGGTCAAGATAAAAAATATCGCACACTTGCGCCATTTTTTTCCTTCATTTTTTTCATTCTCTTTTGACCCCCGCTTCTTTGAGCCATTCTACTATTTTACACTCCTTTTATTTGTTCATCTACGTGCTCTTCATCAATCATCCATCTCTTTTTGAACTTCTCAAGATGTCATCCCACGGATGGTTTAGTTGGGACTCCGCAGACACCAACATCGATTATGTATCACCGACATCTTCAATAATGAGAGGTGATCTCCAAGAAATCGGTTCGGACCTTGTAAACTTCTCCTTGGACTCTCTGATCCTTTCTTCTATCAATAATTGCCTTTCTCCAATAAATCCGTTGTTTGGGATGGAATCACATCCTGAGCTGGCACTCCCTCTTCTTATAAACTGGGATTACTCTTATCCATGAACCAACCCCTTTTTAGTGGAGACTGATTTCCATCAATATCCTATGTTCCATTTACAACCATCTGGGATTGATCTTAGTCCTAGAATTATCCCTGCATTTGGTACTCAGACATAGATCAGTCAGGGTTTGTTCCATCATGTAGATCATTAACCCGATCAAGATCTGGAACCTCGATCAGATCCAGAAATGGCTCCTACTGGAAGAGGAAAGGGACTGCATCCCCAACTAGCCGAGCAGACAGATCAGGGGGAAGGGCAGTATACCACACAGAATGAGGTCAACAGTCAGCTCCTTTCATCCATTCAAGCCATCCAACAATAGTTGACTAATCAAGGATTAGCCCAAGTCACTTTCCAAGATATGCCAAATGATTTGAGGATGAGATCTAACGAGAGAGATGCCATGAGAGAGGGTGGTTTCCAGAGATAAAATGAAGACCTGAACATAGATGATATAGAGGATTACATGTCAGTAGGTGGACCTTGTAATGAAGAGGGAGAGACAAGACCACTGCAGCTAGCCCACTTAGAAGAAAACTTACAACCCTGGGGCAGGCCATATCATAGAGCGGATTCAGATTCCACCCATTGATAACTGGGATTTTGCGAGGGTCAAAATACGTCTCGCACAAGGCGGAGACGAAGTCGCTGAGGCGACCGCTCACGAAACCCCAATTAAGCAGCAATTAACCCACAATAAAGAATAAGTCAATTAAGTTCCAAAAATGTGAATTAAAATTTTTTAACTCTACCATAAAATGCATAGTGTATAAACATGTAGAGGTCGAACCACAGAGAGCAAGAAAAATAGGTAGTCTATAGGTATTTATGTACACTCCAGTCATCCTTAAATGAATCCTCTTTTTGTGGGTTTTTTAAATATATATATTTTTATTTTTATTTTTTTGTTTTTATGATTTTTATTTCTTTTTATATTATATAAATATATTTATATTTATATTTATATTTTCTTTTTATATTTTTAATTATATAAAATAGATATATATATATATATTCATATAAGAGGAGAGAGAGATATATATACAATATATAGATATGTATATATATAAGTACTCAAAATATAAGAAATATAATGTTTTTAGGATTTTCATATTTTTCTAATTAATTTACTTTTTTGTTATCTTTCTGGAATTTTGCTAATTTTTATATGTTTTTAATTCCAAAAACATCCCTGAAATGGGATTAATTCAATATATGAAACTAATTTGGGTTTTAAAAATAGTAAATAGATCCCAAAATTACCCAAACTAATTCTAATACATAAATAATAATATATAGATAATTATAAAATAGAAAAAATATATTTTTGGGATTTTTGTTGAATTTTTATATTTTTTGTTGAATTTTGGAGTTTTCTAATTTTTTTTAATTTTCTTTTGCTCTTTTTATGGTTGGTTTCTGGACTCAATAAATAGCAAGATAGAGCATATATAATTTTTTTGTAATTTTTCAAAAACATTTTCTATTTTTTGGTATTTTATAATTGAAACAAAGCACAAATGGCCCCTATTTAAATTTTAATAAATGGATAAAATGCATAAAATGACTAAATAATGTACAACGTGGATCTACTGGGCACCAAGTATTTATCCTAATTTTTGTGGATTTTTAGGAGTAAGCTAGGTATTTTTAATAAATACATGAAGCACATAAAATACAACAACCTAGTAGGGGCATTTTTGTAATTAAAAATAAAGATAGGGGCCATAGTGTAAATATGCCAACTAAATAACACATTTATTTAATTTCCTGGAATCATTTTACAGTATACAAAAATGCCAGGCCCTTCATGCAAATTTTACAACCCTCACGTTGGACTACACGTGAGGCAGGAAGGGACCCAAGTGTGATTACAATAAAAAAACAGGGGTCCTAACGCAAAAATTTCATTTTATTTACAACGTTAAACATTATTTACAGGTCTAAACCATAAATACAGAAAGGCAGGGGCAAGATTTAGCAATTTACCCCCCAAAAAGGCGTTGATGAACGGCAATGACGCTTTCACTTATCCACGTGGCCTTCATCCAACGGCTGGTACCGGTTCGATGATGGGCGGTGAAGATTAGATCTTCTGAGATGATCCAACGGTCTGAACGTTGCTCCATCGGACGGCTGTGCTTCGATCTGGAGGGGCTCCCTTCATCCAACGGCAGGGGACGAAGCTGGAAGAACATGGAAGAAGGCTCGCCTGGGCGATCTTCTTCCGACGAGATCTCGCTCTCCGGTTGGTCTTTGCTACTCCCAAGGGTCCTCCAAGCTTCCTGGAAGGTATCTCTAGTTGCTGGAGATCTCAGGTTGGTCAGAGGCGCACTGGAGCGCCCTTGCGAGGTCGGAGAAGTCAAGGTGCTCCAAGTACCTCCGGCGACACGTGATTTCGACTCCTGGTGCTTATTAGATCACCAAACCTACGCAGGAAGATCACACGGCTCGAGGGGAGTTCCCTCGACCAACAGATGAAGCTGATACACCAAAGAAAATGTGATGGGCGGCGAGGTCCGGCGACGCTGAGGAGATGGACCTCGGCTCGCAGAACTAGGTTAGTTTTGGTTGGTGTGAGGCGTTCGGGAGATGAAGAATGCGGAGGGAGACGAAATGAGGGTGAATAGGAGTTCGGAGGACAGACGAATTCGTAAGGAAGTCGTCGCCGGAGCAGAGCTCCGGCGAACTTCGATTTGACTAAACCTACTCTAATCTCTACTCTAACTACTATCCTATGGACATAATTAAACTACTGGAATGAAAACCTAATTACTTAAGCAAGAAAATAGCTCTTATACCTGGTGTAAGACCAGGGAGCGGGGCGACGTCGGAGCTCCGCCGTGGGTGCTGCCTCGACTCCTCCGACCTGCTGACACCTCCAGAAGCACCCCCCAGTCACGAGGGTTCTCTCTAGACTGTAAGCGAGGGTGGAAGAAGAACAAAAGGAGACCAAAATGGGGAAGGAGGTCGGGGCTCTTATTTATGGACATGGTGATGCACCCTTATTGACTGGGGTGCAACAAAGAATCGTCTGGTCTGAAGATCGATCTGAGATGATGGCGTGAAGGATGGATCACCAACGGATCTTTTTCATGAAGGAATCGAGGCAAGAAAGTCAATGAACTAGAAGGAGAAGGTCGGAGAAGATGGGTGCGCAGGCTTTCTGGCGCAAAGCGGCTGGTTGCAGAGCAGTTGACCGAGCGGTCAACGAATGAAAGGTCCTGATTGGTCCACATCAGCACCAATTTGACTTATTAATTGAATGTGATAAATGATTTTATTAATTTTTACTTATAAAATAAAAAATGTTTATTAAATAATATAGGATTTATTTATGATTTTTTTTATTTTTTTGATGTATTTTATTATGACTTTATTTTAATAGTGTATTTATAGGTATATTTACATGTATTTTGTACAATTTATTTTTATTTTGTATATTTTATTTTATTATTTTATTTTCTTATTTTATTTATTTACAACTTATTTTTATATACAGGAATATATTTTTATTTTATTTTTATGATATTATTTATTTACTTAAATAAATAGGTATATATAATATGTAGGTATAGTTATAGGTATTTTGCCTATGTTTTATTCTTTTTATTTTAATGTATATTGTTTGTTTTTATTTTTGTTTTATATTTTTAATATAATATATGTAATATTTACAATATTATAAAAATATGAAAGAATAAAAGAATTAACGAATGTATTTCCCTTTTATTTATATACATAGGTATTTCTTCTATGTTTTGGCATAGTTTTATTTTATTCTCCTTTTTCTTTTAGGTTTATTTCTAATTTTAATATACGCCTATTTTATAAATAATGTTTACAAAATTATAAAAATATGAATTTGTAAAAATAATAAGGAATGAATAAGTTGAATATTTTAATCGGTATTATGTACAATAGGGGCCCAAAACCTATCTTTTGCACAGTAACTCCAAAAAATATGAAACCACCACCATTAAATAGCTCATGGAAAGTTATATACAATTAGAGTGACTTTGCTATGTTTTGAGTTTTTATTTGGAAGATATGGGTCTGTGAAGTTTGGTTTCTGGCTTTTTATTCCAGGTATAAAATGTACAATGTATAATATTTTGCACAAACTCAATTTTGTATTTTTATTTACATTATTATATACAACTTTCATGTACAAAATATTTTTATTTAATGAATAAATAAATATATATACAAAATAGGCGTCAAAATGCATAAATGAATGAATAAATAAATGTGGCATTTATTGTATCATTGGCCATTATCTCCCCCTACTTTATTCTTTGTCGACCAAGCCAATTCTGGACTTGGTCTCGGGGTTCGGGTCATAAAATATTTTCAATATTTTATTCCTTTTTATTTTCTTCTCTTTATTCTATAATTTTGGCATTAAAAACCATATAATATGTACAAAGAATATAATAAATAATGGTTGCTTATTTACACAAATTGAGGTTGTTTACATGCATTTGCTAGGGTTTTTAAGGCCAAAATGATAGAATAAAGGTGATGAAATGAAGATTCATCACCCCCCCAATACTTGCCTTTGCTAGTCCCTAGCAAATACTTATGCAATAAGTACAGAAAAGAACAAAGAATAAGAAGAAAAGAAAAAGAAGATTGAAAAAGATAGAGTGAATAGGATTGCTTTCAGTGCAATATCTTGTCCTTACAAAATCAGAATTTGGAGCTTCTGTTAGACCTTGAGTGTGGATGTCTGTAGAACCTGGTCGGGAACCAACTTTAAGACACAACAGCCTTCGAGAGTCACACTACTCGGTTCAACCCACCTCAATAGCCTGGTCAGAACTGGCCTACATCATACGCAAACCCTTATGACTATGAAGCTGACTTGTACAGTGTAAGTGATAGTGGCTCTCCCCAACTGAAATGACAAAGGAACTGACTTCTCTAGAATGACAACCCAATGATTCCCCAATCCAACCCTCTGTCGTCGAGGAGCGGGGTATTCCCTTCTAAGTTCAAGTGGCATCCGACTCAAGAGGAGGAGGTGAAGAAGAGAATGGACGGCAGCCAGTGTAGCTACCTATCCTGGGATGCAAGACCAGTGTAGTCAAGTCATCCAGCAGCAGGCTCACATGGTATAACTTTGATGCTCAAGCTTGCTTATTTTCTATACAACATATATACATGCTCCGACAGGCACTTTTATTTTTATTTTCAAGCCTGACCACTTTTTTGGAGATTTTTTTTTGAAATACTATTCACAGCAGCATTTACATAAGGACTTTTTCCTCTTGAGCCAGAAGACTATCCCTCTTTTGAAGCTTTATCGCAAACCACACTCTCTTGTCATTCGTCTTCATTGAAACAGGACCAGGTTGGGGTGCACTTCCCTCCCTAGACGAGGACGAATGTTTCTACTCGTGTGCGTCTCAGACTGGCAAATCCAACCCTCTCACCACTCCAACTGAGTTGAGCCAAGTGAAAGGTGCAAGTGTCCAAGTTAGGTCACGACCGACAAGAATCATGCGTGTGTCTCAAAAAGTTCTAGTTAGTCAGTTGAGGTGACTTGAACCCAGCCCTAATTTCTCTAAGAATTAAGTATGAATAGACCTGAAGTACCTTAAACCTAGTTCCCATAAGGTCCAGTGTAGTTAGGTGCGGAAAGGTCCAACCAAGCTCCAATTTTAGAATTTAATGGACTGGTTCAATCATCAAGCTCACTCAAAAAGAACATGAATGATATGCACATGCTATTTACAAATATGTAAAGAATAATGCAATTTTTCAAAGAGTTTGAAAACAAAAAGAAGAGTTTTTTTTTAAACAAAGAATTTGCAAGTAAAAGAATTTAGGCACCCAAAGTATAAAATATGTACAGCTATTTACACGGGCGTACTTCTTTATTTACAAGAATTAAGAATTTTACGGGATTTACAAGTGTTAACCTGTTTGTTCCAAGTACATATATGTATATAATTGATAAAGACTTTTTATTTAATGGCTTTACATATATGTCCATTTTTTATATATTTGAAAACATTTTCAAAACTATAGTACACAATAATTTTTGCAAGCATTTACAAACATTTGAAAGCCATTGCAAAGATTTGTCAAACTATGTATATACATTTTCCACAATAGTTTTTACAAACATTTTCTAAACCGTTTGCACATAGGTTTTCAAATCCTTTATTTCACACAAAGAAGAAAATTTTACAAATAAAATGATTTTACACAGGTTGAAAACATTTCACATAAAGTTTTCCAAACGGTTCACACCATTTTTCAAATCATTTTGCAAAGATATTTACCTGATTTAATAATCAGTATATACAAAGAAAAACTTCATTTTATGTACAACGTGGTTTAGGCTCTTATAAGTTTTATTTCGAATTATTGCTTGTTTTTGCATGAGAGATTTTTGTCTATACTCCTCAGACTTATTTAAGAATCATTTTCGAAAGATTTTGAAGACTATAGTCCAAAATATTTTTACAAACATGTAAACGCATTTGGAAATGATTTTGCAAAGGTTTTTCGAACAGTATAGATAGATTTTTCAAAATAATTTTACAACCATTTTTCCAAACATTTGCAAACCGCTTTTCAAACATTTTTATTTCACTCAAAGAAAATAAATTTTGCAAACAAAATTATTTATAAAGGTTGAATACTTTTTACAAAATATTTTTCAAACACTTTTCAAAAGATTTCTTCACAAGGAGAACATTTTGCACAAAGTGTTTTTTCCTGATTTATTAATCAGTAAGGACAAAAAGAGTCTGAGGAGCTCACAATCATCTTTTATTATAACATTACTTTTAGCTTTGAAGTAATATTTTATTTACAGTATGAGTTATGGCTTATAGTTATATACATAGTATATAGGACCTTCCTATACTTAGCTTGAGCTATGTCCTCATAGATCGAAGAGAAAAGAGAAGACATAACTCGTACTTAGTATAAACAAGTCTAAAGAATATACGAATAAGAGATGAACGAATGAGAAGTTGGCTGTCCCCCCTATACTTAGGATCAAGTAATCCTAAGTATAGCAGACTGTACACAAAGCAGGGAGGGTCAAGGGTGGGAATAAACAGATCGTACTCAGATTGTCTCCCACTATACTTAGGGTAAGATACTCCTAAGTATAGACAAGAAGAGGAGACAATCGAGAAGATCAAAGAATAGAGAAACTCGGGGTGCACACCCCCCTATACTTAGGACAAAGTGCGTCCTAAGTATCGAAGACTGTCAACAAGGGGCGACACCTTTTTTTGATTGAAAAAGAAGATAGAAAAGGAAAAGAAGAAAAGAAGAAATCAGATGAATAGTTTTTGAGGTGCAGCGTCTGAATCTTCTGATGCTGACAAGGTTGTGGGTATGTCATCAAGGTGCAGAAGCTGGATGGAGTCGACAACAACCAAGAATGTATCAGGCTCGAGGTAAGGCTTCAGGAGTTGACCGTTGATGACGAATGGTTGTGCGTCAGGAGACAATTCTGATATGGCAATACTTCCATTGTCACGCACTTCATGAACTCGGAATGGCCCTGTCCACTTACTCTTTAATTTGCCCGGGAAGATCCGCAACTTTGCATCAAATAACCACACCTTCTGTCCAACTTCAAAGGTCTTTCGTCTGATGTGCCGGTCATGCCAGTGTTTCACCTTTTCCTTGTACATCAATGTGTTATCATATGCATAGTCTCAAAACTCCAAGAGTCTGTTCAGATCATCTTTTCTTTTCTGACCACTTTTCTGGGAGTCCAAATTGCACATGTTAATCACCCATAAAGACTTGTGCATTAATTCGACAGACAGATGGCACGGTTTCCCATATACAAGACGGTAGGGTGACATGCCCAAGGGAGACTTAAAGGTGGTTCTGTAAGCCCAGAAGACTGAGTCCAAGAGTTGAGACCAGTTCTTTCTGTCCGGCCTTACAAGTTTCTGGAGTATCGTCTTGATTTCTCTGCTCGATAATTCAGCCATGCTGTTGGTCTGAGGATAATAAGGAGATGTGACACGATGGTCGATGTTGTACTCCTTCGTTACTTTCTTGACCTCTTTGTTAATGAAATGGCTACCCCCATCTGATATGAGAATCTTCGGAATCCCGAATCGCGCAATGATGTTATCTCTCCAGAATCGGCACATTGTCCGACTGTCAGCGGCTCGAGCGGGAATAGCTTCAACCCAACGACTTACATAATCTACGGCAAGAATGATGTGCTCAAAACCTTGACTGTTAGGGAAAGGTCCTATTAAATCAATGCCCCATGCATCAAAAACATCTGCTATCTGAATGATCTTCAGAGGCATCGAATCTTTTGCAGTGAGTGTACCCTTCAATCTCTGACAGTCAATGCATTGTTTGACAAATACCACTGCATCCTTAAATAGTGTGGGCCACCAGAAGCCACACTGAAGTAATTTAGCTACCGTACGGTCTCCAGAGTGATGTCCACCAGATTCGAGCGAGTGATAATGCTCGAGGACACTATAATGCTCCTCCTGAGGGATGCACCTGCACCAAATGCAGTCCACTCCTTCCCTGAATAAGAGAGGATCTTCCAATTGATAAATACGGATGGTCGACATGAATTTATTCTGATTTTTTGTCCAGTCCGATGGTATTACCTCTGAGGCGAGGTAATTAACTATATCAGCATACCAAGAGGGGAATCCACAGCTAAAATTGACTCATCTGGAAAGGTTTCTGTGATAGGTGCATTGTTCAGTGGAGGCTCTTGCTGCTCAATTCTGGAGAGATGGTCTGCTACCACATTCTGAACTCCACGCTTGTCCTTGATTTCCAAATCAAATTCCTGGAGGAGAAGGATCCATCTAATCAGTCTAGGCTTGGCGTCCTTCTTCTGCTGTAGGTACCAGATAGCAGAGTAGTCTGTAAAAATGGTAACTTTTGATCCAAGCTAATAGGATCTGAACTTCTCGAGGGCGAAAACCACGGCCAGCAACTCTTTCTCTGTCACAGTGTAATTTCTTTGTGTCTCATCTAATGTTTTGCTGGCGTAGTGAATGGCATAGGACACTTTTTCTTTTCTCTGTCCTAGAGCAGCCCCGATTGCAAAGTCCGACGCATCAGTCATGATCTCAAAAGGGAGAGACCAATCCGGCGGCTGTAGGACTGGAGCTTGAGTGATAAGCTCCTTCAGTTGATTGAAAGCAAGGAGAACTTGGTGATCGACATTGAACTCAGTTTTCTTGCATAAAAGCTCTGTTAAAGGTGGGGCGATGCGTCTAAAATCCTTGATGAATCGTCTGTAAAATCCCACATGCCCCAGGAATGACCTTACATTTTTGACTGACTGAGGTGGCTCTAGATTGGCAATAACATCCACCTTTGCCGGGTCAACTTCCATGCCACGTTTGGAAATGACGTGATCCATCACAATCCCTTCGGTGACCATGAAGTGGCTCTTTTCCCATGAAAGCACTAAATTGACTTCATGACATTTCTGAAGCACT
This sequence comes from Ottelia alismoides, assembly GCA_037367405.1. Classification (NCBI taxonomy): domain Eukaryota; kingdom Viridiplantae; phylum Streptophyta; class Magnoliopsida; order Alismatales; family Hydrocharitaceae; genus Ottelia; species Ottelia alismoides. The sequence continues at coordinate 253,681 of JAZKJV010007215.1, forward strand.
CTGTCTAGGTGCCCAAGACAAGAATCAAAACTGTCACCATAGACTAAGAAGTCGTCCATGAACACCTCGAGAAAACTGCCTACCATCTCGGTGAAAACTGCTAGCATGCATCTTTGGAATGTCGCAGGTGTGTTGCATAATCCAAAGGGCATTCTCCTGAAGGCATAGGTGCCGAACGGGCAAGTGAAGGTAGTCTTCTCTTGATCTTCGGGAGCGATTGCCACCTGGTTGTATCCGGAACACCCATCCAAAAAGCAGAAGAACTCCGTGTCTGCTGGTCTTTCCAAAACTTGATCAATGAATGGCAAGGGGGAGTGGTCCTTCTTAGTTGTTGTATTAATACGGCGGTAGTCAACACACACCCGCCAGGATGTTGGTACCCGAGTGGATATTTCCTCTCCTTTGTCATTGGTAACCACGGTAAGCCCGGATTTCTTTGTAACTACATGCAGTGGGCTTACCCATTTTGAATTGGAGATGGGATAGATGAAGCTTGCGTCGCACCATTTCATGATCTCTCTCATGACGACGTCCCTGAGGTTTGGATTCAGTCTTCTTTGGAATTCACGGGACGGCTTGGCATCTTCTTCCATATAAATGCGATGTGAACACAAAGCTAGATTTATCCCATGGAGATCTGATATGCACCAACCAAGTACCTTGTGGTTCTTTTCTAGAACCTTGAGAAGTCGAGATTCCTTATCCGGATTCAACCTGCTGCTGATGATGACCGGATACATGTGTTCTTCACCCGCAAGGAAAGCATACTTCAGGCCTGCGGGAAGTGGCTTGAGTTCTGGTTTTGATCTGTCCAACTTGTTGGTCACTTCAGACACTATACTGGTGGTGGGATGTACTTCTTTGATGGAACTACCATCCTCAGTATTCTGTTGAGACCCTGATAATGTGTCGAACGGTTCTATACTAGGCTCATTGTGTTCGGGCTGGAGTGACTTCTCGAAATCACATAGTTGTGTCAGCATCTGAGAGTATGTCTCTCAAAAATCATCGGAGCATAGGTCAACTGTGACTTTCAAGTCCTCCTCGAGAGTGAGGATTTCTCGGGTCCATGAATCATTCAATGAAAGTGATGAGTCTCTAATTTCTACAATATAGTCACAGTCTGCTTATGATATTGCATGGCTCTCGTCAGTCGTGGCGTGCGGCTCTCTGATCATGTCTATAGTGATCCGCTTACTGTCTGGGCGGAAAGTGATCTTGCCAGACCCGTAATCAACCACGGCACCTGAGGTACGCAAGAATGGTCGGCCAAGGATGATAGGGGTATGGAGTAAGGGTGCGGGTGAGTCCATATCAAGGACTACAAAATCAACCGAGAATTACATCTCCAGCAACTTAACTACAACGTCTTCCAACAGACCTCTGTGTCGCTTGATGGATCAATCAGCGAACTGATGGATCATTCGTGTCTACTTGAGCGGACCCAGCCCAAATTCTTGCGTTATTGATGATGGCAAAAGGTTGATGGAAGACCCGCTGTCAAGGAGAGTGTGCTCGAAGACCTGATCGAAAATCTCACAACAGATAAGAGGTGCTCCATTGTCCTGCTTTTTCTGTGGGAGGTTGCTGATGGCTACTACTGTGGCCAAGGTGAGGATGTGCTTCTCAACTTGTTGGTGTTTGTTCTTTCGTCCGGGACGACGCATGCTCGTACATGTTTCTTTCAATCCTTTCGTGACAGCTGGCTTGTATTCCATGGCCTTCAGTAAGGGGATCTCAACAGTTAAGTTATCTATTATTTCCACAACTCCAGGATCAGACAATGCACTTTTTCTTTTTGCATTTTTTTTTGGATTTTTCAATTGCATTAGGAAAAGGAATATCACTGATAGACAAAGTAGAGTTCTTATTTACATCAAAACTATAGCCCGCAAATTGTTGTACATCCGGACTACAAAAATGAGTACAAATTAGATCCTAACATACCGGTGTTGATGGGCGAGCAAAAAGTAGGGCGTCTGCTCCGTCGGCTGGCGAGGGGTCGGCTGCTGCTGGCGGCTTCTCCGAGGCTGGCGCGGCTTTGCTTCGACTGCAAAATTCTTTTTGTTCTTTTTGATTTTGCTGATTTTTTTGTAGTTTTTGCTGATGATGCTGGTGTTGCATGACGGCTGGAATGGCTTCTCCTTCTTCTTCCTCCTCACCCATCCTAGTAGCTGGCACGGCTGATGAAGAAGATGATGATTCACCTGGTTCTTTATTCTCCTCATTCTTGATAGCAGGCGGAGGCAAGGCCCTACCGCTCCTGAGAGTGACAGCATTTGAACAAATAATATTATCATTTTTTGACTCTACAGACACAGACAAGACATCACATACTACCTGATCTTTCTTTTAAAGCTATTAGGGTTGGCCTCGACCTGAGCTGGGATAGTGGTCTTGGTAGCGGTTAGATCGTCGAGCCTCTTGGTCATATCTGCTAGCCCTTTAACGAGTCGGGACAAGCAATCCATGGTCGGGTTCACAGGAGTTACCTCAGTAGATTCAGCGTGCAGACCACGTTGTTGCTGTATGTGTTGGTGCTGAGGTTGTTGGTGGTGGTGTTGGGGTGGTTCAGGAAGATGAAGCTACTGGTAAGAGGGAGGGGGATACTATTGGTACTGCTGAGGTGGAGCAGCCGCATACTGATGAAAAGGCTGTGGATGGCGGTATTGCAGCTGTTGATATTGTTGATTCTGCCTCCATTAATTTGCATATGGGGGAGGCTGATGATACTGTGGCGGTGGCTGTGAGGACTGCCCAAATCGACCACCCTGAGGTTGGTGGTATTGCCGGTTGGCTGGTAGCTGACCCTGAGGTTGTCCCATGGGACGGGTCGGATGTGCTTCATTGCTCCAAACCCCATTGACTTCTTGAATCATGGGTGGTAGTGGGAAGACTGGATCAGATGCTGTTACATAATCTGGTTGGTACACAACCATCTGCTGTTGCGGCTGGCTTGGTCGGGCGTCTGCACGTAGTACACGTGCTGGACTGCCGGTGGCTGCTGGCTCGGCTGAGGCTGATGTGGCGGTGGTAGGTCGTCCTTCTTCTCAGCTGGAGCTTCTGATGGTGCTGCCGACTGAACAGAGTTGATGGTGCCCACCAGCAATTCTAGCGGCTTGGTGATCTGATCTAGCTTGTCAAGATTTTGAGTCCTCTTCTTGATCAGAGCAAGTTTTTCAAGGTCCTGTGATCGTTTCTCGATGATATCAACCTTAGGGAGATGCCCCCCAATGATGCTGAGGTTGGAGCTCTCATCTCTCTCCGCCTCACGGGACGTTGCCATGTGCACTTGTTTCTGGAGGATCTGGGGCTGTTTTTGGTATGCTTTTGATGAAGAGAAGGCGGCCTCTCCTTTGGCCATTTCTTCGAAAATCTGCCAGACTACATCTTCATCCTTGTTGAAGTGTGAACCCCCACATACTGCGTCAACAAGCCTTCGGCTCTCGATATTCAGGTCCCCAAAGAAGTGCTGGACCAAGCTGGTCTTCGGGATCTCGTGATGAGGGTATTTCTCCTGCAGATCGGTGAACCTCTCACATGCTTCATGTATGGATTTGCGGGCTCCTTGGGAGAAGTTACTTATTCGTGCTCGCATCTGGTTGACATGACCGAGAGGGTAAAACTTGTGCAGGAAAGCTGACTTCAGTTCCTCCCAGGTTGTCACAAACTTCCCCAGATGGTTGACCCAATAAAGGGCCTTGTCTTGCAAGCTGAAGGGGAATGCCATCATTTTAACAACGTCCAAAGGGACGTTGGGGTAGTGAGTAGTACGACAGATGCGTGAAAATTGCTGCAGGTGGATGTATGGTTCTTCACTGGTGTTTCCATGGAAAGCTGGAAGAAGAGCGAGGAACTGGGGCTTCATCTCAAAGTGAGCATGCACCGGTGGAGTGAGGATCCACTCAGTCATCTGGCTGTCTCCAGGATTATAGGTTTCCTTCAGTGCAGGTTTGGGTCTCCCATGTTTCGGTTCTTCCTCATGATCCGGAGGATTACCAACTCCTCTTCTGTCTCCTCTTCCCTTAGGTTTGTTCATGACATCATTAAGCATCTCTTGGAATGCAGTCTGTGCTAGGGCCTGTTCTGTCAGCTGTTGTTGGATAGCCTGGATAGATGCCAAGAGTTGTGCATTAACCTGATTCTGATCAGGCATCTGTCCTTCTGGTTGGGGTGGCTGCTGACCCTTGCCCTTTCCTTGAGGAGCCATGTCAGGGTCTGAGTCTGAAGAAATGAATTCCGGAATAGAATCCAGGGCTTGGTCTGTCTTCTATCTGCATAATGAAAGAATCCTAATCAGACCACTTGTAATATTATTCCACTGTCATGATGGGTCTGGAATCAAGGTTAATCCCAGAATGTTATGAACGGAAAAGGATATGGACAGTGATCGACTTCCATTCACAACGGCGCCATCTGATAACTGGGATTTTGGCTCTATTCCTTATGGGACGTGCCTCGCTCATGGGGGTAAGGTTTTGGTCCCCCTCCGAAGGTACCTGAAAACAATGAGGGCTTTATGAACCCAGTACAATGATTGTCCATTACAAATTTTAATTAAGGTCAAAGTTTATTTAGCAGTCCCCTTGTTTTAGTTTTTTTTGGGTTTTCACTTTTTTTGAGTCTGTTTTCATACTAGCGCCTAATGTTTTTGTAGATTTTCATTTAGGTCCTAGATGCTCAAAATCAGACGGAGATAGCGGAAAAGCCGTGCAAGTTGGTTCCATGATGGAAATCTCACCATTGAACCGAATGATGCATGCTGAGTTAGAGGACTTACAGTGCATCCAAGCTCTCTCCATGCGGTATGCAAAATAGAATTTTTAAACCTAACTACATGGCGGTATGCAAGCGACAAAATCGCCCTAGACATTAGCTGTTATTAATCGTGAAGAACCAATTAAGTTTGACTAAATGCACCCATAAGAGACTATAGGAACATGCATTCTTATTAAGGTGTGGACCTAGCTACGGAGTCAAGCAACTTAAGTCTAGGGGCTCCATACACACAAAACAAAATAAAGAAAAGGCGGAAAACTCAAAACAACGGGAAACAAAGAAAAGAAAGCGGGAAAAACATGAAAAAGACGCGACGAGGCCCCCAGGTGAACAGACACCCGGGCACTGGACCTCGTTGTGAAGAGTAGAGTCCAAGTTATATTATATGCCAAAAATTCTCTCTCTCTCTCTCTCACTGAAATTACAAAAATGATCCTAATTACTCAAGACCTCGCTAATTCACATTCCTTTGCATCCTTAGTGCTCTCTCTAGCTGGTCATGAAGTGAAGACCAACCTCCTCCAAGCTCGGCTGCCTTGACTTCCTAAGAAACCATCCTCACGTGGTGGGCCCTCACAACAAGGTCACAAAGAGATAGAATTAATATATAAGCTCAATCAATGAAATAAAAAATCAAGTAATTAATCAAAATAAATGAATGTGTATGTCACTAATCAAAGAATCATGTATAGTTAAACAATTTCAAATAAATAGCTATTCACAGGATAAATGGTGAATAAATGAATTTCCATACAAGAATGACAAGGGGCGATAGGCTATGCTCATTGCTCCCCGGCAACGGTGCCATCTGATAACTGGGATTTTACGAGGGTCAAAATACGTCTCACACAAGGCGGAGACGAAGTCGCTGAGGCGACCGCTCACGAAACCCCAAATAAGCAGCAATTAACCCACAATAAAGAATAAGTCAATTAAGTCCCAAAAATGTGAATTAAAATTTATTAACTCTACCATAAAATGCATAGTGTATAAGCATGTAGAGGTTGAACCACAGAGAGCAAGAAAAATAGGTAGCCTATAGGTATTTATGTACACTCCAGTCATCCTTAAATTAATCCTCTTTTTGTGGGTTTTTTAAATATATATATTTATTTAATTTTTAATTTTTTTGTTTTTATGATTTTTATTTGTTTTTATATTATATATATATATATATCTTTTTTATATTTTTTATATTTTTAATTATATAATATATATATATATAGATATTCATATAAGAGGGGAGAGAGATATACAATATATAGGTAAGTATATATAAGTACTCAAAATATAAGAAATATAATATTTTTAGGATTTTCATATTTTTCTAATTAATTTAATTTTTTGTTATCTTTCTGGAATTTTGCTAATTTTTATATGTTTTTAATTCCAAAAACATCCTTGAAATGGGATTAATTCAATATCTGAAACTAATTTAGGTTTTAAAAAAAGTAAATAGATCTCAAAATTACCCAAACTAATTCTAATACATAAATAATAATGTATAGATAATTATAAAATAGAAAATTATATTTTTGGGATTTTTGTTGAATTTTTATATTTTTTGTTGAATTTTGGAGTTTTTTAATTTTTTAATTTTCTTTTTCTTTGGTTTCTGGACTCAATAAATTGCAAGATATAGCATATATAATTTTTTGTAATTTTTCAAAAACATTTTCTATTTTTTGGTATTTTATAATTTAAACAGAGCAAAAATGGCTCATATTTCAATTTTAATAAATGGATAAAATGCATAAAATGGCCAAATAAATGTACAGCGTGGATCTACAAAGCACCAAGTATTTATCCTAATTTTTGTGGATTTTTAGGAGCAAGCTAGGTATTTTTAATAAATACATGAAGCACATAAAATACAACCACCTAGCAGGGGCATTTTTGTAATTAAAAATAAAGACAGGGGCCATAGTGCAAATATGCCAACTAAATAACACATTTATTTAGTTTCCTGGAATCGTTTACAATATACAAAAACGCCAAGGCCTTCATGCAAATTTTACAGCCCTCACGTGGGACTACACGTGAGGCTGTAAGGGACCCAAGTGTGATTACAATAAATAACAGGGGTCCTAACGCAAAAATTCCATTTTATATACAACGTTAAACATTATTTACTGGTCTAAACCATAAATACAGAAATGCAGGGGCAAGATTTAGTAATTTACCCCCAAAGAGGCACTGATGAACGGCGATGATGCTTTCACTTATCCACGTGGCCTTCATCCAATGGCTGGTACCGGTTCGACGATGGGCGGTGAAGATTAGATCATCCGAGATGATCCGACGGTCTGAACGTTGCTCCATCGGACGGCTGTGCTTCGATCTGGAGGGGCTCCCTTCATCCAACGGTAGGGGACGAAGCTGGAAGAACAGGGAAGAAGGCTCGCGTGGGCGAGCTTCTTTCGACGAGATCTCGCTCCCCGGTCGGTCTTTGCTACTCCCAAGGGTCCTCCAAGCTTCCTGGAAGGTATCTCTAGCTGCTGGAGATCTCAGGTTGGTCAGAGGCGCACTAGAGCGCCCTTGCGAGGTCGGAGAACTCAAGGTGCTCCAAGTACCTCCGGCGACACGTGATTTCGACTCCTGGTGCTTATTAGCACACCAAACCTACACAGGAAGATCACACAGCTCGAGGGGAGTTCCCTCAACCAACAGATGAAGCTGATACACCAAAGAAAATGTGATGGGCGGCGAGGTCCGGCGACGCGGAGGAGATGGACCTCGGCTCGCAGAACTAGGTTAGTTCTGGTTGGTGTGAGGCATTCGGGAGATGAAGAATGCGGAGGGAGACGAAATGAGGGTGAATAGGAGTTTAGAGGACAAACGGATTCGCAAGGAAGTCATCGCTGGAGCGGAGCTCCAGCGAACTTCGATTTGACTAAACCTACGCTAATCTCTACTCTAACTACTATTCTATGGACATAATTAAACTACTGGAATGAAAACCTAATTACTTAAGCAAGAAAACATCCCTTATACCTGGTGTAAGACCAGGGAGCAGGGCGACGCCGGAGCTCTGCCGTGGGTGCTGCCTCGACTCCTCCGACCTGCTGACGCCTCCGGAAGCACCCCCTGTCACGAGGGTTCTCTCTAGACTGGAAGCAAGGGTGGAAGAAGAACAAAAAGAGACCAAAATGGGGAAGGAGGTCGGGGCTCGTATTTATGGACATGGTGATGCACCCTTATTGACCGGGGTGCATCAAAGAATTGTCTGGTCTGAAGATCGATCTGAGATGTTGGCGTGAAGGATGGATCACCGACGGATCTTTTTCATGATGAATTAGAAGGGGAAGGTCGGAGAAGATGGGTGTGCAGGCTTTCTGACGCAAGGCGGCTGGTGGCAGAGCAGTTGACCGAGCGGTCAACGAATGAAAGGTCCTGATTGGTCCACATCAGCGCCAATTTGACTTATCAATTAAACGTGATAAATGATTTTCTTAATTTTTTACTTATAAAATAAAAAATGTTTATTAAATAATATAGTATTTATTTATATTTTTTTATTTTTTCATTTATTTTATTATGAGTTTATTTTAATAGTGTATTTATAGGTATATTTACATGTAATTTGTACAATTTATTTTTATTTTGTATATTTTATTTTATTATTTTATTTTCTTATTTTATTTATTTACATATTATTTTTATATACATGAATACATTTTTATTTTATTTTTATGATATTATTTATTTACTTAAATAAATAGGTATATATAATATGTAGGTATAGTTATAGGTATTTTGCCTATGTTTTATAAACTTCTTTTTATTTTAATGTATTTTGTTGGTTTTTATTTTAGTTTTATATTTTTAATATAATATATGTAATATTTAAAATATTATAAAAATATGAAAGAATAAAAGAATTAAAGAATGTATTTCCCTTTTATTTATATACATAGGTATTTCATCTATGTTTTGACATAGTTTTATTTTATTCTCCTTTTTCTTTTAGGTTTAATTCTAATTTTAATGTACATCTATGTTATAAATAATATTTACAAAATTATAAAAATATGAATTTGTAAAAATAGTAAGTAAATTGAATATTTTAATCGGTATTATGTACAATAGGGGCCCAAAACCTATCTTTTGCACAGTAACTCCAAAAAATATAAAACCACCACCATTAAATAGCTCATGAAAAGTTATATAAAATTAGAGTGATTTTGCTATGTTTTGAGTTTTTATTTGGAAGATATGGGTCTGTGAAGTTTGGTTTCTGACTTTTTATTCCGGGTATAAAATGTACAGTGTATAATATTTTTGCACAAACTCAAATTTGTATTTTATTTACATTATTATCTACAACTTTCATGTACAAAATATTTTTATTTAATGAATAAATAAATATATACAAAATAGGTGTCAAAATGCAAAAATGAATGAATAAATAAATGAGGCATTTATTGTATCATTGGCCATTATCTCCCCCTACTTTATTCTTTGTCGACCAAGCCAATTCTAGACTTGGTCTCAGGGTTCGAGTCATAAAACATTTTCAATATTTTATTCCTTTTTCTTTTCTTCTCTTTATTCTATAATTTTGGCATTAAAAACATATAATATGTACAAAGAATACAATAAATAATGGTTGTTTATTTACACAAATTGAGGTTGTTTACATGCATTTGCTAGGATTTTTAAGGCCAAAATGATAGAATAAAAGTGATGAAATGAAGATTCATCACCCATCTATGCCCACTTCGAGCTGAAGCCGCATTCTTGTCTCTGCTCCACATCTTCCACGAGAACACAACCGAAGAATCATATATCTACATGCAACAGTTCAACCACATTTCTGCCACAACACACTACCCCAATATTCCTCTAGGGTAATCAAAATGATTGCCTTTCCTTTCAGCCTCCAAGACAAGGCCATGTATTGGGTCGATCATTTGGGGAAGGTAGTGACGACCTAGGAGGAGGTAAAATCTGTGTTTCTTCATAAATTCTTTCATCTTGGCCGCTTGAACCAGATGTGTGCCTGCATCTCTAATTTTATTTAACAGTTGCACGAGACGATTCATGAAGTGTGGGAAAGATTCAAAGATCTACAAGAGAAGTGTCCCCACCATGACACTGAAGACTAGTCTTGTCTAGCACTTCTTCGGTGGGTTGACACTAGAGGGCCAAAAGCTAGTAGATGCATCTTGTGGTGGCTAAGGATGAGGATATCGTCTGGGACATTTTTGAGGAGATGGCCGAATGAGAGGTCGTTCAATCCTCATCTTGTGCCTACACGAAAATGCCAATAGCCAGCCACAACCCAGTCAACATGGCTGCTCATGCAGAGGATAGGGAGGAGAGCTCTAATCTGAGCATCATTGGAAGCCACATGTCCAAGGTCGATCTCATCAAGAAGAGGTCTCAGGACCTCGACAAACTTGCAGTCATATAGAAGAGGACCCAAGGCTTGGAGAAGCTCGATTTGATTTCTCAATAGATGGAGCAGCTCGTACGAGCATTAAATGCCAATGCCTGTAATTTTGTATCTGTCGCTGCCGAAAATTCTGCTAGGCATAAGGAGCCAACACCGACACAATCTCCTCAGTCGAGTCTCCCATCGCCTCAACTCGTCCAGCATGTATATTACGTGCAGGCACCGAAGAAGCCCCCGCAATCCCAAACACAGATGGTTATCTGTCAACTAGAGTCGCAGCCAGCCTATCCCGAGCAGTTCTTTCCACTACCACCGCAAATACAGGAGATCAATGGTGTATGGAATAATGACGCGCATCTGACCCATCCTTAGGGACAATCCCAGGGTAAGAACATGGGCAACATGCCCTATAACCAGCAGCAGGGTGGAAGACCCTACCAGCCCTCTCATCATCAACCTCCGTACCACAACAACAGCTGGAGGCAGAATTATCAGCAAGGTCCTCAGCAGCTTGGTTACCAAAGTCAGGGTTACCATCAGCAGTAGTCGGTTGCTCAGTACCATCCTCAGTACTCCTAGCACTCTTCATTCCCTCCTCCTTACCATCAGTTTTATCAAGGTTACAACCAGCAGCCTCCACAGCAGCAATACCACAACCAGCAACCCTATCAGGTTGAACCATCCGAGGTACCATCTATGAACCAGACCTTGGATTATTTACCTCCGCTAGTAAAAATATATGGTTGAGATGACCTAAAAGATCGACGACCTGACAGTTGTGAAGACTGTCATCTCAGCTCAGGTAGAGCAAATTCGAACAACTTTTGTCTCAAGGAGCAGGTAGTCGGTAGTGTCCAACCCTATTCAGGTAATCTTAATTGCTTTTTATCTAATGTTGTTACTCTCAGAAGTGGTAGAACACTGCATCCATCGACATCCGTGAAGGGAAAGCATCTTGCATCTGACGGGGAGTTGTCAGTCCAACCAATACCAAGGCTAGATATCGTTTTTGGAGGAGCACCAGAAAAAGCAGAAAAAGGCCAAAAGAAATAAGAAAAATCAAAAATACAAAAAGATGACAGCAACACCTACCTCAGTGGAGACCAACCATCTTTGGAGATGCCTGCACGAGCAGTATCCCCAATACCATACCAGCTAGCCTTGAAGACGCCTGCAGTCGCAGCCGACCTGAAGCCAGCCCATGAAACTGAGTCAGCTATTTTTGGTCCACGGATTGTAGATGATTTTGTACATTTACACCATCTACATGTACACCATGATATGGATACAATTTTGAATGATACTGTAATTATTAATTTTCCATAAGCAATGAAAAAACAAAAAAAATGAAAAAATGAAAAATACTTTTTTTGATCCCGCAATTATTCAGAATTTGGCCTTGAATATGCCTCTCATGAAAGCTCTTGAGTACATGTCTGTTGTGAAGAAAGGATTAAAAGATGCATGTACAATGAGGCATCGATCTCGCCCCCATAATCCACAAAGTCAAGGTGGCAAATCTAAAAAGCATTCTCACCATGGCCATAGTTAATGACATCAACAATCTCCCAGATAAAAAGAAGGACAAGGGAGCACCACTCATTCGTTGTCAGATGTTCGGCTAAGAATTTGAAAGAACATTACTTGACAGTAGGTCTTTTGTCAATTTGATGCCAGTCCCACTGCTCACTGAATTCTGGTTAGGACCACTCAAGCCCACCAAGATGATTCTTTGGTTTGCAGATAAATCTGTAAAGCGATCTAGGGGCACGTTGGAGGGCGTAATCATTATTGTTTAAGGGATCCAGTTCCCTGTTGATTTTATCGTGCTAGACATGGACGTCTCTACACCTCTGCTCTATACCCCTATAATCCTTGGCCAGTCGCTCCTTCGAACAGCCAAAGTAGTGGTGAATTACAGCACTGGAGAGATCACCTTCAACTTTAGCAGTGATAAAGTGAATATAGAGACCGTTTCCGAGCCAAAGGCTACAATGGGAGCATCTGTCGTGAGTGTGCGTGAAATCAACCATCCTGAAGACTGCGGATTTTTGAAGGTATTCCAAGATACAAATCTTTTCATGAATGACATGGAGATCCATGAATTCCTCTATTCTGAGGAAGGAGTGGACAGTGCAAACGAATTTTCCTATGTTGATGAGGATGAGATTTCTGTTGATGTGCCCAAAGAGTTTGAAGAACTTTCCGTGGGGACAATGAGCTCGCAAGACCAAGATCAGATCATTGATGAATTTTGCAATAATATGGATCTAGTTGATAATTTCTCTGAATTTTTTAAAGATGAGCTAGAACAGTCAAATGTTGACATTGAATAATTGAAAGAACATCCACCTACTATCATTTCTGAAGTCACCAGTGAAGCAGCTCCAACTCCGCCTGATCTGAAACCGTTTCCCTCCAACATGAAGTGTGTGTTCCTTGCGGATGATCTACAGATGTACCCGATCATTATCAATGCACACTTGACCGCAGACCAAGAATCTTGTCTGATGGAGGTTCTTGAATGTAACCTCAAGGTGATAGGTTGGAAGATCTTGGATCTCCATGGGATCAATCCTTCACTTTGCTCGCATCACATTTTTCTTGAGGAAGACAGCAAACCCTCTCATGAATTTCAAAGAAGACTGAATCTGAACCTTTGGGTGGTTGTCATGAAAGAGATTCAAAAATGGTGTGATGTGGGATTCATCTACCTAATCTCTAACTCTAAATGGGTGAGTCCCTTGCACGTCATGCCTAAGAAATCAGGGATCACTATTGTGAAGAATGGTAAAGAAGAAGAGATCCCAACAAGAGTACCCACTTCTTGGCAGGTGTGCGTTGACTACAGAAGATTGAACCTCGCCACCAAGAAAGAACACTTTCCACTGCCCTTTATTGACTAGATTCTTAAGAGATTGGCCACGAAGAAATATTTCTGCTTCTTGGACAGGTACTTCGGATACAATCAAGTTTCCATATCTCCTGAAGACCAAGAGAAGACCACGTTTACATGTACATTTAGGACGTACGCCTTCAGACGGATGTCGTTCAGGCTATGCAATGCCCCAGCCACATTTCATATGTGTATGCTTGTAGTGTTTGCTGACATGGTGGGCAGTTTTCTGGAGATTTTCATGGATGATTTTTCAGTCTATGGGGATTCATTTGACCAACTCCTTGACTATCTAGATCGCGTTCTACGAAGGTGCTGTGAAGTTACTCTAGTGCTCTCTCAAGAGAAGAGAAATTTCATGATGACTGAAGGGATTGTGCTAGGACATGCTGTATCTAAACGTGGCATGGAAGCTAACCCAGCGAAGGTGGAAGTGATTTCTAAACTTGATCCACCCACAACAATCAAACAAGTTCAGTCATTTGTGGGTCATGTCGGTTTCTACCGAGGTTTCAAAGATTTCAACAAGTTAGCCCGACCATTGACTGAACTTTTGGGCAAGGAGAGTGATTTTATTGTCGATGATCGTGTACTCCTTGCCTTCAATTAGCTGAAAGAACTTATCACTCAGGCCCCTGTCTTGCAATCGCCCGATTGGACGTTACCCTTCGAAATCATGATGGATGCATCGGAGTATTCCATAGGGGTTGTGCTGGGACAAAGGCAAGATAATGTCCCATTTTCTATTCATAATGCTAGTCGAACGCTAGATGAAGCTCAAAGGAATTATATAGTCACTAAGAAGGAGCTGCTAGCGATAGTTTTTGCCTTAGAAAAGTTCAGATCCCATCCCTTTGGGTTCAAGTTCATTGTTTACACAGATCATTCGGCCATTCGGTACCTACAGCAGAAGAATGATGCCAAACCATGTCTCATATGGTGGATCCTTCTCCTACAGGAGTTTGACCTAGAAATACGACATAAACCTTAAGTAAAGAATGTGGTGGCCAGTTACTTATCGAGACTTTTTTGAGAGAACAGTTATCGAGACTTCCCGAGCCTAGATCTCCTGAGTTGAACTTGTAGCCAATCACAGAGACCTTTCCAAATGAGGCAATCCTGTCAGTTACCTTGCTTCCCTGGTATGTCGATGTTGTGAATTATCTTGTGTCCAAATAAACTCTACAAGAATGGCTGATGAATCTCCATTTCATCACCTTTATTCTATCATTTTGGCCTTAAAACCCTAGTAAACGCGTGTAAATACCCTTAATTTAGGCATTTTAGCAATCATGCATTTATGTACAAAATGTGTATGAAATACAGTTTTTAATGCCAAAATTATATAATAAAGAAAATAAAAGAAGAAGAATAAAATATTGAAAATATTTTATGACCTAAAACCCCGAGACCTAGGCATCTTGATGAATAGGTAGACAAGGAATAAAGTGGTGGGAGATAAGGGTTTGAAATACAATAAAATCCCTATTCATTTTATTCATTATTCCTTCATTTTTGGGACCTATTTTTAGTTTTACTTTGTATTCCTCAAATAAAGAAACTTTGTACATGAGAGTTGTAGATATTAAAATATAGAAAAATACAAAATTTATTTCATACAAAAAGTATACAAATGAAAAGTTATGGTCAAAATAAGTTTCTAAAATTCCAACTTCCCACACCCATATCTCTCAAATAAAAACTCAAAATATATCAAAATACTTTAATTATATATAACTTTTAATAGGCTATTTAATGAAGGTTGTTTCATATTTTTTAGAGTTACTGTGTAAAAGTTAGGTTTTTGGACCCCTGTTATATAGTTATACCGATTAAAATATTCATTCTATTTATTATTCATTATTTTTACAATTTTATATTTTTATAATTTTTTAAATATTATTTATAATATATGTACATATTAAAACAAGAATAAAATGATAAATAAAACATTAAAATAAAATACTCATAGAAAATACATATGTAAAATACCTATAACTACACTTGTATAGATAATATGCCTATTTATTTAATTGTATATATCATATCAGAAAAATAAAATAAAAATATATTTAAGCCTATAAAAATAAGTTATAATTATATAAATAACAAATAAAAATAAGGGTAAATTACAATTTGGGTCCCCATTTATGGGTCCGATCCCAGGATGGGTCCCGGTCTTTAAATTATAACGATTCGGGTCCCAGGACCATTTAGGAAATGAAAATTTTGGGGTTCATGACTAATATGCCCTTGTTGGGAAGGGAATGGGGGTGGGTTCCAACTTTTAAATAAGGGTATACTCGTCATTAGCCCCAAAAAGTTCCCTACATTAATGGTCCTGGGACCCAAATCGTTACAATTTAAAGATCGGGACCCATTCTGAGATCCGACCCATAGATGGGGACCCAAATTGTAATTTACCCTAAAATTAATGAAATCAAAATTACAAAATAAAAATAAAAGACTAAAATACATAGATAAATTTACCTATATATAGCCCCTAAAAGTAAAGTGTAGTTATAAACCTCTAAAAAATAAATAAAAATCATAATAAAATAATTCATAAAATAATATATTTTTTATTTTATAACCTAGAAGTAATAAAATTATTTATTATTTTTAATCGAATTTATAAATATTTCTTCCAGGCTTTTTCGTGGTTGGTCCACGTGGACCAACCAGGTGCGTTGGAGAGTTGAATGCGGGTCAACTCTCTGACCAGTCTCTGCCACTCTTATCAAACCTCATTTTTGCCCATATTTTCAGATTTATCGAGGCCAAATTTTGCATCCTTTGATGTCACTCCCTTCGTGACTTTTTCTCCTCGAGGATCGAGCATACACGTCCAAGCTTAACCTCGAGGATTGCATCACTACATCTCCTGTTATCCTTTGATCTTGGAGCCCACATCATCACTTGTACAAAAACCCATCTAATCTTCCATTCCGATTTTAAAACTCCTTGTGCTTCGTTTTGGCCTTTTTTCTTGGGTGCTCTGGATTGACATTGGTGACAGCATCGTCTCCGGCTCCTTGGGGGCGAGCTCAGGCGAGCCAAGGAGTGCTTCCACCTATCTCTGCTGCCTCACCGACGTTGAGGTTCGATCTTGTAGCTCCGGCCACTGAGGTCTGTTTCTTTCTTGTTTCTCTAGCTTTTTTATTTCTTTAGATTAATCTCTGCCTTTTCTTTTTGTATTTTGTTCTCAAATCCACTGTAGACCACCATTTTCGAGGTTTGTTGGAGCCCTGCTCCGGCGAATTCTTCACCGTGTGTTTCCATTGTTGACCGACCTCACCCCCACCTCATTTCGCTTCCTCCTCGCCTCCTGCACCCCTGGCCACCTCCGTTCCCTCTCGACTCCGTCCAGATCGAGACTCGACTGCTCCTTCTCCCACCTACGCCGGAGCGGCCTTCGCCCACTCCGCCTACGCCTCATACCATCACCTGGAGGGTCGAGGCACTTTTCCCTCGACCTCCTTAACCTATTTTGCAGGTACCTGGATCGAGACGAGTGCTGGGAGGAGATTTTGTGGGTGGTCGGAGTTTCTTGGGGCCACCATTGTCTCCGCCTTTGCGGTGCTCCTGCGGTGCTTCTCCGTCCATTTTGCCTCCCCCAACCAACAAAACACCCCCACTGGAGTCTTTCTGGCAATTTTGAGCGTCAACAACTGTCGGAGGAGAGAGGGGGAGGTCGGGGAAGTTCACCGTCGCAAGCTTTCTTCCCTGTTCTTCCACCAGGCCTTTCCACCATCGGATCACGTGCAGATGCTAGACGCTTCAGCTACCGTCGGAACACACCCGCCCTGCACTGTCAGATCATTCCAGTTCTTCTAATCTTGCATCTAGATTCACGAAGGGGTATCACGCGCCCTCATCCCGCCACGTGTCCAAGTGAGCGTCCTCCCGTCGTTCGATCGTGCCTTAGGTTTGGGTAATTTGCAGATCTGCCCAGCCGGTTTTGTATTTAAATATTGAGACTAAAACTTTCCCCTGTTGTTTTATAATCCTTGTAAATTTTACATCCAGCCCCCTGAACTCTAGTATATTTACTTTTGGGTCCGTGCCACGTTACCTCACGTGACGCATCACGTGAGGTACCGATTTTGCTGCGGGACCCCCGGGTTTTTAGTTATTGTTGTTTAGTACCGAAACATTTTTACTAAGTTATATTTTTTATAACATTTGTATCTAGGCCCCTAACTTTTGATATTCGTATTTTGGTCCCCACTAGTGGCTCGCGTACGCGCACATGTGTATTTGGCAATTTTGCACTGGGGCCCTCGTATTTTTGTGTATTTCAATTTATTCCTTGATCTTTTTAATTAAGTGTTATATTTTTGTAAAAATTGCAAAGTGGCCCTGAAACTTTTATCTATTTACATTAATACCCCTGCCAATATTACTTTTTCTCTTTGTTGAATCAATTTATTTCATATAGCAATTTAACTCAAAAAATCCCCAAAAATAGATGTAGCTTCCTATTGCATTGCTCTTTCATGCACATATTTCTATTTTGCATTTTGAGCCACTTTATTTTTTATTAAAAATCAAAAAGTGTCATTTTTATCCACATTTGCATTAGAAAATCCATAAAAAAAATAAAAACGTTTTGGAAAATTCCCAAAAATATATTTTTTTATTTATGTGTATTCAACATTCAGAATAAAAATCATTAAAAATATAAAAAAACTCAAAAAATAAAAAAAGCTTAAAAACGCTTAGAAAAATATATAAAATTACCAAAATCCCAAAAAATCTATTTTCTGTTTTATATTTTTCTTTATATTATTATCTTTATATAAAAATTAATTTGGCGCAATTTTGTTACTGTTTGGTATTCTCCCCTGCCATTTTAATTTCGGGTATTTACTTATTCCCTATTTTAGGGTATTTTTATTTTAAAAAATATAAAAATTAGCAATAATTCTTGAAAATGCATAAAAATAGTAAAAAATTGTCAAAACCCCAAAAATATTTTATTTTCTTATTTGTGATTTTTTTGTTAATTTTTATAATCAAACCTATCTCATATTGTATATATATCCTATATATAGCTTATTATAAATTTTAAAAAAAAGAATTGAAAAATATTTATATAAATATAAAAAGGAAATATAAAATCATAAAATTAAAAATCAAAATATAAAACTATAAAAAAAATTAAGAATAAAATAAAAAATCAAAAACCCACATTAAAGATCATATACAAATTCTCTACAATCATCTTTATGCTTCATTGCCCCGATCTAGCCGTTTGCTCCATGTGTTCGTCCTCTAAATACTTGCACCTATACACATCCTTATTGTAGAGTTATAATAAATTTTAACTCCAAAAATTGTATTTTTATTGCTTAATCATTATTGTTGGTTAATTGTTGTTCGAAGTTCGAATTCCGTGTCGACCACCTCGATGGTTGTGTTCCCGCCTTGTGTGTAATATACGACCGCTCGATTTTTGGCTTCAGTAAAGGCCCGAGCTGAAAGTGGACAACTTTTTGTTTGATATCCATTTCTATCAATGGGAGGACTCATATCTCTTTCGTGAGGGAGCAAATTGCATCTAGTAGAGGTATATCCCTCAAGAGGAAGTTCCAAGTGTCCTCGTGTATTGTCACGATCGTGAATCTGGAGGGCACCACTTAGGTAGAAGAACGACAACAAAAGTACTTCAAAGTGGCCTATGGTGGCCAACATTATGTAAAGATGCAGAAGACTGTGTCAAGCATTGTACTAACTGCTAGAAAATGGGCGGTATCATAGGAATGAGAGACACAATACCTCTAAAGTTCATTCAGTTTTCAGACGTCTTCAATGCTTGGGGCATTGACTTCACGGGCCTATTTTCGAATAGTCAGGGTTACGAATACATTTTGCTTGTTGTCAATTATGTGAGTCGTTGGGTGGAGGCTACCCCAGCCCAGGCCGCAGGTAGTCGTACTGTCTGTAAATTTCTAAAAGATCACATCATCTCAAGGTTCGGGATACCAAAAATCCTTATATCGATGGAGGTAGTCACTTTATCAACAGAGAGGTGAAGAAGCTAACTCAGGAATTTTGCATTGAACATCGTGCTGCTTCTCCCTACCTCGCAGTCTAAGGGCTTGGTTGAATGCTCCAATATGGAGATAAAGACAACTCTACATAAGCTTATGAGTTAGGATCGCAAGAAATGGTCTCAGTTACTTGATTCAGTTCTTTGGGCTTACAGGACAGCATACAAGCCACCATTAGGAATGTCTCCTTATCGCTTTTTCTATGGCAAGCCATGACATTTGCCCATTGAACTTATTCATAAATCTTTATGGGAAATTGATATTTGTAATTTGGACTTCAAGAAAGTCGGGAGGAATTGAAAAGTGGATCTGAATAGATTGCTCGAATTAGAGATTATGCATACGACAACAACCTAATGTATAAGGAGAAGGTCAAGAAGTGGCATGACAAGCACATCCGCAGAAAGACTTTTGAGCCGACTCAGAAGGTCTAGTTGTTTGATGCAAAATTAAAAATCTTTCATGGAAATTGAAAGAAAATAGACGAGGTCGTTCACAATAAAACATGTGCATGACAATGGTAGCATGATGATATATGAATTGTTAGCTGACGCACAACCCTTTATAGTCAATAGATAGCTACTGAAGCCTTACTTAGAGCATGATACGTTCATGTCTGTCGTTGACTCTATTCAAGTTATATATGAAGAAGAGTTGAAAGCAACCACTTCATCCTTGCTATACTTAGGATGTAGCTTGTCCTAAGTATGGGGGGAGTATACCCCGAGTTGTTCATTTTCTTCTTTTGAATGACCTTTATTTTTCTTATTTTCTTTTTTTTCCATTTTTTATTTTCTTTTTCTTCTGAAAAGCTATCACCCCTTTCATCCTTGCTATACTTAGGATGTACCTTGTCCTAAGTATGGGGGGAGTATACCCCGAGTTGTTCATTTTCTGATCCCTCACTTGTCCCCTCAACTTTTGACACCCTCTCTATACTTAGGGATATTTTACCCTAAGTATAGGAGGTACAGGTCGAGCCAATGATTTCGTAAATTCCCAGCCTTGACCCTCCCTACCTTGTGTACAGTCTGCTATACGTAGGATTATTTCATCTTAAGTATAGGGGGAGTGGTCAACTACTCATTCGTTCATAGACTTTTCTATACTCTGTACGAGTTATATCTTCTCCTTTTCTCTATGATCTATGAGGACATGGTTCAATCTATGTATAGGGGGGTCGTATATACATATACTTTAGCCATAACTCGTAAATCTGTATTTCGAATAAGTATGGATAAAATAAAATTAATTAACTACTTGTATAAAATTCATTAGAATTCTTTATATATACCGATTAATAAATTAGGTAAAAATGTTATGCAAAAAAGATGGTTTGAAAATCTCCTTGAAAAATCTTTTTGAGAATTGTTTGGAAAATGTTTTCAACCTTTGTACAATTATTTTATTTCTAAAATTTTTTGTGCGAAATAAAATGTTTTGAAAATCTATTTGCAAATGATTTAGAAAATGCTTGCAATTTTTTTTTGAAAAATCTATGTATACTCTTTGAAAAATGATCTTCAAATTTTGTAAATTGTTGTAAAATTTGTTTGCCAAATTTGCAAAAATAAAGTTTTCAAAATAATTGTAAAATCTTTTCAAATTATTTTGAGAACTATGTACATTCTTCAAGCAAATAAAAACTCTTTACAAAACCTTGTATGTACAAACCTGTAAATTCCTAAAACTCAACTCTTATAAATAACAAGAAACACCCCCGTGTAAATATATGTTCCTATTTCTTTTCCAAAAAATATCTTTATTTTTGAAAAAATTATTCCTAAAAATATGAAAAATCAAAAATTCCAAAAATATTTGAAAAACCTGTTCAAAAATTGCATAAATAAAAAGTTCAAAATCAGAAATTGCACATAAAAATGTTTTCCTTGCATTGTCCATAGAATCCGCATTTTTCGGAATAACCTAAACAATTGAACAAGCCTAAATAAAGTTTGAAGTCTGGAGCTTGGAATAGACCTTAATACACTTAATTTCAGAGGAACCCATTAAGGATTGGAAATGGAGATATTTCATGTCACCTTGACTTAATTATTGAGATTCCATAAGATTGTGTTCAGGAGTCAATTCAATGTGCCTAAATAGAACCCTTCGTATCATGCGTAAGACCCTTGAGACAATGACTTGACTGGAAACCTATCACGTAGCACTTAGCTCGACCCAAATGAACTGGTGAAAAATTTTGGACTGTAAGTCGGGACGATGCAAGGACACTTCGTCAAGGGTGGAACCATTCTTGGGGATTGCCGACACCGATACTTTAACCCACTTCTTTTGGTAACAATGATATCTAAAGACTAGAGATGGATTGAGATAATACTTCGGATGAGGAATGATCTTGCTAGCACAACTTTTTCCAAGACTCTAAAAAATGGGTGGTACAAAAGATGTTATATCCACTGAGGCACTAGCAAAAAATGCAGAAATTGTACAAAGTCAAAGAAAATACCCAAAGAAGCTGGCAACCAAAAATTTCATAAAAATTTGAGCTTCAAAAAACGCATGCTTCTTGTGAAGAATCGATTACACTAACTGACTTCACAAGGGAATGAAGACTACACTAGTCCATTCCCACTCTTCTCCCCTTCTTCTAAACTTCTTACCCATTCGGTTGTAAAGACCGAGAGTACCTGACCTTTGAGGAGAGCTAAATAATTTCACACACATGGTTCTATCACTTCAAGGTAGCAAGAGTATGTGACTGGAAGGATGGTTCTGACCTGGCTGTGAATTGGACTGGATAATAGGAGTATGGAACCTAAGGGTTGTTCTGTCGCACTTCCTAACTTCCATGAGGTTCCGAACACACCATAATCCAAAGGCCTTGTCTGAGCTCCAAACTTTGATTTTGTTAAGACAAGTTTAAGAGTCAAAAATTATTCCAAGTTCTTTCTTTTTTTCTTTATTTTATTTTCATTTTCTGCACTTATTCCATAAGTATTTGCTAGGGACTAGCAAAGACAAGTATAGAGGGTGATGAATCTCCATTTCATCACCTTTATTCTATCATTTTCGTCATAAAAACCCTAGCTAATGCATGTAAATAACATTATTTTGTACAAATTAACATTCACTATTTATCCCATTTATTTTATATAAAATACTATCTTTAATGCTAAAATTATATAATAAAGAAAAGAAAAGAAAAATAATAAAATTCCAAAGGTATATGACCCTAAACCCCTAGACCTAGGCATCTTGATGACTAGGTCGACAAGGAATAAAGTAGGGGGAGAAAAGGGCCAAAAATCCAATAAATTTCCATTCATTTATTCATCAATAAACCTTTTTGGGAACCTATTTTAATCTTTATTATTTATACCTCAAATAAAGAAAATTTGTACATAAAAGTTGTATAAAATAATATATAGAAAAATATAAAATTAAGTTTACATAAAAATAATATACAATGTACTTTTTATACTCAAAATAAAAAGCCAAAACCCAAACTTCACATACCCATATTTTCTCCATATTAACTCAAAATGTACTAAAATGGTCTTTAATTGTATAGAACTTCTAATAAGCTATTTAATGAAGATGATTTCACGTAATTTGGAGCTAAGATGCAAAAGTTAGGTTTTGGACCCCTATTGTATGCCATATTTGAATAAAACATTCATTTCATTCATCCTTACTATTTTTACAATTTAATATTTTTATAGTTTTGTAAATATTATTTATAGTATATGAACATATTTAGAATATAAAAACCATAAAGAAAACACAAAAATAAAATAGTATATAATATACAATACTTATACCTATATAATATATATCCCCATTTACTTAAATGTACAAAATACATCAAAAAATATTAAAATATATATTTATGTATCTATAAATAATTTATAAATATACAAATTTAGAAAATAAAATGATAAAATCAAAAATACAAAATA
The DNA here is from genome assembly GCA_037367405.1 of Ottelia alismoides. Lineage (NCBI taxonomy): Eukaryota > Viridiplantae > Streptophyta > Magnoliopsida > Alismatales > Hydrocharitaceae > Ottelia > Ottelia alismoides. The sequence continues at coordinate 276,733 of JAZKJV010007215.1, forward strand.
AAAATTGAATTCCCAAACTATATATGAATACACCTATAAATATGCCCCTAAAAAGTAACTTGTAACAAATAAAGCCATAAAAATAAATAAAAATCGTATTAAAATACTACATAAAATAATGAACATTTTTTATTTTATAACTAAATTTAGTTCATTCATTTATTATTTTATTTTTAAGTATTTCTCTTTTTTTACTTTGTTTTGTCGTTATTCGATCTAACGTGACAATTAGGCAAGGTCATTGGTTGACCCGAGATCAACTGTCAGACCTTGGCTCTAGGCTGTGTCAGAACGTCGAGAACCACGTCTTTGACTTCGATTTGCACCCAACCTTGCACATCCGGGATTGATTCCTTCACATCATATTTGCCTCGATTGATGCTCTTTCACGCGGGCTTGATAGTTCGTTCTTAAATGCATCGAGACGGGAGATATTTTGAATCGAAGTCCACTCCTTTATAACATCTCCTCGAGACTCCATTCGAATTCAATCCTTCTTCCACCACTTTCAGCAGAATTATAACCCTAGATCGAACCTCAATGACAGCGACGTTCTCTAGGGCACCTTCGCGGCTTGATTTAGTGTTGAATCAAAGAGATTCACTGCTTGTTGCCGCCCTCCGTCAGAGCTCTGTTCCAGACGAGTCTCTACCGGTTAGCTTCAACTCTCTTAGCTTTTCCTGATCTTTAGGATAATGGTAAATTAGATTTTCCTTTAATTTCGTTCAATTCCATTGCATTTAGCGTAAAATACAAAATCTTTGGACGGTGAGACTCTAGCTCTGCCGCCCTGTTTGGACCAAATCCAACTCCCTCTGCCGTACTTTTCATCTCCATCTTCTCCCTTATCGCCTGTTGACCGCCCAAGTACCTCCATTCAACTGGGTCTTGCACAGACCTAGAGCTCCATTCCTCCTTTTTCGCCGTTCGTCGAGGGAACTCCGCCCGCTCCATTTCAGACTCGATCCACCTCCAGGAGCTCCCCATATGCTCTGCTTTTTATCGCTCACCATTTCCCTACAGGAAATCGAGAGAAAACATACATTCGTAGGGGTGGTAGAAGATAAAAGAAGGTTCCCAGGTCAGAGGGATCGCATGAGCTCTTCGTGAACACTTTGGCCATCTTGAAGGGACCTCCAGGAGTGGAATCCCAACAGGAAGCTAAAGCCTACGTCTACTTGGCGGTTGGAGCTTATTGCGCCCAGGATCAACGATCAAAGCTTAGAGAACATTGTGTTCTTCCGAGTTCTTCCAGAGGCTTCCACTACTATCCGATTGAGTGTCCACGCCAGACATAGCAACCGCAGTCCGATCCTTCTGATCCAGCACCGTCAGCGCTGAGATCTAATCTCAACGCTCCATCATCGAACGGGTATAGGTCGCTCGATCGTTGCCACGTGGATAAGTGAAGATCTCTCGCCGTCGGATCGCGTCTTCGGGGGTAAATTGCATCCCATACCCCTAACTTTTGTAGTTTTATTATTTAGTCAGGTAATTTATTTTTGTAGCTTAATATTTTTGTAAAATTTGCAAGTCAGACCCTAAGCTTTCCTCTACTTGTTATTTGTTCATGCTAGGTCACCTCATGTGACATCCCACGTGAGGTGACCATTTTGTAGAGATACCCTTGTGGGTATTCATATTTTGTTTTGATCATGGAACATTAAATATCAGTTGAATATTGTTGGGTTATTTGCACATTTATCCCTACCTTTTTTTATTACAAAATTGCCTTTATCAGTATTTGTATTTTTGTAATTGTTTTTCATTTATTTAATTATCTCTCACGCATGGAAAATTTTGCAAAAATAGGATTAAGTACATACTAGATTGTAGTTTCATGCCATATTTTTAGAATAGCATTTTAGGTTTTTTCTTATTTTCTAAAAATAAAATATAATACCTTTTGGCCTTTGTTTGAAGAAAAAATACCAAAAATATAAAAATATTTTGAAAAAATCTTAAAAAAATATTTTTTGTTTATTATTGTATTTTCTAACTCCAAACCAAAAATCCTTAAAAATATAAAAAAGAAAACTCAAAAAAATAAAAAGCTCCAAAGTCCTTTACAAAAATATAAAAAAACCCCTAAAATCTCCAAAAATATTCATTTCTATTGTATATTTTTCTTTATATTATTTATTATATTATAAAATTGATTTGGAAAATTTTGGACACTTTTTGATATTTTTAATTTCTTAAATAATTCAGCCTATTTATTTATTCCCTACTTTGGGATATTTTTTACTTTAAAAATACATAAAAATTAACAAAAAAATCTTAAAAAAACACACAAATATTATAGAAATATTTAAAATCCAAAAACATTTTATTTCATGTATTTTGATTATTTTTAATAGAATTTATATTTGTATTACCTCATATTATATATAGCCTTATATATTCCTATATTATTTATTTTAAAAGAAAAAGAAATTAAAAATCAGAAAATATAAACAAAATATAAAATTATAAAATTATAAAAAATAAAATTATAAATTATAAAAATTAAAAACCCACAAAACCATAAATTAGTTAAGTGGTTGAAAGACAAATTCGTGTGTTGATTTTCAATCTCATTTGTTTTGTACCTTTGTCTCCTGTGTTCGACCCCTACATATTTATCGCTATACATCTTTAATAGGGTATAATAAATTTTAGACAAATTTAATTAATTTCTTAATTATTGTGTGGGTCAATTGTTGTTTGACCATGAGTATTGAGCAGTCGCCTCGGCGATAGTGAGTTTGATTTTATCATGCCATTATTAGCAGTTCTGATCACGCATTCAACAACCCCCTCCCCCCCTCAAGAGTGGTCGTCCACCTCTTGCCCTAGAGAGACTTGTCGTCGTCGTGTTGCTGCTTCGATAGCTCGTGGATCTCTGTCTTCCTCAGTGATCCATACATGAGAAGAATATATTAGATTTCATGAGACAAAATCAGGAGATTCATTACTTGGATCTTCATCTTGGATTGCGAGAAGGATGTGTATCATCAACACGCTCACAAGCGTCTCATCCGTCGGGTCAGACTTGAGACATGCGGTCTCTTACTAGAGAGACATCGATCGTAACCACACTTAAAGAGTTCATCACTTTAAATTTTTAAAATTTTGTTGCACCGAGCTACTAGTATGACTATTTGCTCCAATCACATATGATGTGATCCTCATACTTCCGCGATGCGCTAAGGCCTAAATCCTATCCTTCAAAAGTTACATATAAAAAGAAAAGAAAATAAATTAAGATAACCAGATATTATTATCCCTAATCAAACAAAGCTAGTACTGTGCATGGTATAGTCTATTGATTACCACCACTATGGTTAGCTTCGCCCTCTGCAAGATATCCTCGACGATGCGGATCAGAGGGTGGATGTCGATCTCACGACCGTCTGGGGTATCGGTTGCCTGGATCTACTTCATCACTGACGTGTCATTGTAGGGTGAGAACAGGTGATGCTCGCCCTGATCAATTGGAGTGAACCACCGTCGATCGTCATAGTGATCATAGCGAGGGCCATCTCTTTATATGTATCAAGGTTGATGGACGGAGGTGGATGTCGTTGGGGCCAATGACAACAGTGAAGCTCTTATGGAAGGGGCCAAAGCCTGCTCAACGGTGTGGGACTTGAAGTTTCCCATCACCATCTTGCGCACTAAGAGGTGGGATTTTGGAGCCATGGTAGGGGAGTCGATGGAGGCTTTGCTTTGGAGTGGGTAGATAACCGAATGGCGATGGTTAAAGAGGAGGTGTTGCATGCTCTGGAGTCTCGTGAAGGCAGCCTCCTAGGTGTGATCGTCGATTCATTGCTAGGATTTAGTGGTGCTTGAGGGGTCGTTGGTGGTGGCGAAAGGGAGAGGGATTCAAGGGGATGGGTTGGAAGGTAAAAGTTGGAGAGGGAGAGAGAGAGAATAGACGAAGGCACAAGTTGGAGAGAGAGAGAGAGAGAGAATGAGAGAATTGGTGGTGATGGGAGGGAGAATGAGAGAGAGGTAGTGCGTGTGTTGGGAGAGAGAATGAGAGAGAGAGAGACGAGGAGAATGCCCAACGATGCACGAAGGGTTATTTATATGTCGTTGCAAGGGCAAAAGCTGGGAGAACCCATCTTTAGTATAATGTATAGATAGTATAGATGATTCATAATAGATCGTGATATAATTATAAAAAATATCGGTATCTTGGTGAAATAAAAAATATTTTAGAGTTCGTAATTAATAACTTTGAAACAGAACAGGATGTTGAACCAAAAATTATGCTAAAAAGGTCAGATCTAATTGAACCACTGAACAATGAATGTGATATCATCATTCTTAAAAATTGGTAGGAAAAATAGATATAAAATAAACAATCAATGTATATATACATATATTATTGCATACATAAAATACATTTTTAATAGGCAACATCAAACATTATATTATGGATATATATAGTATTTAAATAAAATATTATATAGAATAACACCGGTTTAATTATACATAAATTCTGGTTAATAGAATTATAGAAGGACTTGTATACATAAATTCTAGTTAATAGAATTATAGAAGGACTTGCGGTTGAGTAGTTGTTGATGTTTGAGATAGGTTACCAGAGGTTGTGGGGTTCAACCGGTGTTTTGATCGGATTTAATTATATTTAAATTTTATTTAATATAAGAATTCGTGGTTGAGTAGTTTAACTCGGCTCAATTTCACATTGAACTGGGCTAGGAAAATCAATTAAACTTGTGATCGGTTGACTGGACCAGTTCAGATCCAATTCTTGGGTAGATCCGTTCGATTTTCAAAATAATGGTAATATGACCGATCATCAAATCGATTCTGTTATCAAACATGCACTACAACAAAATGTGTCTATGCAACTCATTTTTTATTTGAATTGCTAGATATGCAACAAATGGCGTTACTGACTCATTTTATTATGGTCAAAACCGGGGTTGTTGTCGATTCGTATACTAGAATGAACGTGCTGTGGATAGACTATTGGCTTCCATCGTCGGGAGCTCGTCTGCTCGAAGGTCGTCCCTCGTCGTGGCCGGATAGTCGGGTCGGACTCCCGTTAACGGGTCCGGCCAGGTTGAGAAATCCGGGCTCGGGTCGAGAGGAATCGAGCTTAGATGGCTGCTCTGCGGATACGTGGCGTCCTGTGAGTTGATTGGGCTCTCTCGATCGTCGACCACCAGTTATTAAATTTGCTGGAAGGGGAGATCGGGGTCCGCGATTCTGGTGGTCTGCGTTTTGCCATCACCATTTCCCCTTCGTGGTCTAGATATTTTTAAGACTGAGGTTGTCGCTGTGGTTCCTTCTTCCCCTTCTATAGGAAACGTGCATGCAGGGACGTCTCTGTTAATATGCCATTTATTTGGGGGTGTTTTCGCAATATCGTAATATTTATCTCGTCTTCATTGCTTCTGATTGGAGCTCTAGCCCCGATTTCTAGGGGGTCTATTGTAAAATCACTAAATTTGGGTGGGGGAGTTGAGGGAATTATCCACCCTAAGTTTCGAGTTGGACGAGGTATGTGGAAATCATGGAAAGATAGAGAAATATAGAGAGAGAAAGAGCTGTTGTTTTCTCTTGCTATAAATAAACACACAACGCTCTCCATTTCTCCCAACAAACCCAAAGCACAGCAACTCCTCTCCTCCCGCCCCCCCCCCCCCCAAATCGAATCTCACACCGTCGAAACAAAATCGGCGGGCGGAGATGTCATCACATCAGCAGCGCTGCGAGCTGTGCAAGGAGGACGCCACCATCTTCTGTCCGTCCGACGACGCCTTCCTCTGCCCCTCGTGCGACCACCACGTCCACACCGCCAACTTCCTCGCGGCACGCCACTTCCGCCGCCCCCTCCCGCCCTGCTCCCCCTCGTCCTCCTCCTCGTCCGCGTCATCGTGTGGCTCGTGCCTCTCCTTCTGCTGCGACGCGGCGGCGGAAGCTGGCGGAACGGTCTGGTGCGCCCGCGGGGAAGAATAAGACGTCCAACGGTGAGTGGCGGTGGAGGTGGAAGGATGGGCTGAATGCGGTTAGATTGCTCCGCGGGTGCAGTCATATAGGTTTTTTTTAATTTGGAGTAGAGTATGATCCCCTTTTTATTTTTTTTTTTGTAAAAAGAGGCTTGTATTAATATTGATACTAATGTAATGAGGATTAGGTTTGTTTGTTTCAAATTGATCTCTACCTCTCTTTCTCTCTCATTTGTATGTGATGTTATGAATAAGTAACTATGTCCATGATCTCACATTCCATCTAGGTAAAAAAATGTGGAAATCGAGAAGGAGAGTCCGAAGTAAGACGAGTGAGACTAAGAGTAATCAACGATGTAGGCAGCGAAAGAGTGATAATAATGCGAGGATTAGGTTTATAAAGTTTTCCTAGCAGTCAGAGCTGCTCTTGTTGAAGAAGAATTAATGACTATCGCAAAGTACACGAATTTTACTCCGATTAACCAACAATGAGAGTACGTCTGAGGGAGAGTTTGAGCTTCTTCAATCCAATTACATGTGGTGTTTGAACGGTCATCTCGTAAATTCTTTTTGAGAGAGTTGAGAACTCTATTTGTTCAGTAGAAACTAGTGGAAAGTCCACATATTGACTCAGTTGATGTCATCACGAATTTGATAAAGTGAATGATTGTAATTGTATTGGAATGCCGCTAGCGCTAGCGGTGGGTCATATAAGACCAACTCTATGATAAGAATGAGTTTAAGTGTAAGCATGCAACAATAGAGTATCATTATTGAAAATGTATGAAATCTTTATAAGTTTATGGGTATAACTGTATCGTCACCCTTATGAATTTGTATCAAGTCATCCTTGAAATTTTTTTCTTTCTTAAAAGCAAGCTAAGCTTTTTGGCTTACGAGCATTTTTTTCCGCTCTTGTGGTTTGCCTTGCCGTAGGTTCCTCGAAGGAGTAGCGTAATGAAGTGGCTGAGTGGCTGACGGGAGATTGGATATTCTCTGGGTAGTGCTAGTTTTCCTTTTCGCTGTCCTATTTTTTTAGATGTACCCAAGAAATATTATGAGTTTTTTTATTCTGGTTATTTCTCTTTTGTTAATGAGGTCTATTGAGGGATGTGACATTTGTCCTCAATTATGTCAAGCTAATCAAATAATGGTTTCTTTTATTTTGAGTATCTCAATTGATTCCGTTTGCTAGTTTTTTTACCGTTTTCTAAATTGTGGATTTGATATTCATGAGTAACTCTCGGATCTAACGTGGCATGTCGTTTTATCATTCTTCCGCCAGTCACACAGATCAGGGTCATTACAAGAATGGTACATAGTGTTTCGCATGGAAGTGGTGGAGAGGGTCCTCAACTCTTATTATCGCCTTGAAGTTCGGCAAAAAGGTTGAGGCATTGTTGGTCTCCAACGAGGTACAACACGACCTTGGCGGCCATGGATCACACATATGAGGGGTTCATCATTGAGGAAGCAGAGGCTGATGTCACTGGCCCCAACTCTCCAGCTCTCTCTCTCTATCTGTGTGTGTGTGTGTGCGTGTGTATGTGTGTGTGTGTGTATGTGTCTCGATCCGGATGACCGTAGAAAGCTATAATTGGTCATGTGTAAAGCACATGAGGGGGCTTTAATTAAGGCAACGGTCCAACTTAGAGGCACTAGAATAGAAACTGGGTTGACTAACGAGAGGGGTGCGTTGACATGAACGTCAAGGTGGCTTTAAGTGCACAACGAGAGTGTGCCATGTGGTGTTGACTGTTGACCATGACTGGAAATGCAAGGAGAAGAAAAAAATAGAAAATAAATAATGAATGGACTCTGATGTAAAAATGAAGAAAATAAAAAATATAGTTCTAAATGCATTCTACAATATTCATGGAGAATCAAAATGTAAATGGACTCATTTGTGCAAGTTATGATTTTTTATGATATTTTAATTATATAAAATATCTTTTTTAGTTTTGTATTTTTTATTTGATTTTCTATGCTCAATGTATGCAAAAATTAAACATGATATATGAGTGTACAATGATCACGAATACTATGTTTGGATATTTATGGATTAAAAATGAGTCAAAATAAAATATGGAAGTGGGATATTTACATATGAGTATATCATAATGCACAAGTCAGTATATCTCTCTTTTTTATTTTTGGTATTTTTATATTTTTACTTTTATGCAATTGTTTAGAAATGAAATGAAATAAATAAATGAAAAGGACACAAATAAAAAAGAGTTAAATATGTACATGGAATAACTAACCAAAAATTAGTAAATATGTACAATATACCGTTCGATTCAAAACTCAAGTTTTACAAATGAACTCTGATTCGTTTGAATTTTATCTTGATTTGTAAATAATTGACTGTATATTAATTCAAAAATGAGTAGAGTAAAAATTAAAATTGTATGTGAGAGATACCAGCATTTACGATTTTTGTCATGGAATTAGGGTTTGTCTTTATTTCAATTATATATATAAGTTACTATTTTTTTCGTTGCTTAATATTTTTGATTTGTATGTCAATTAGAATTAAGGTGAATTGATTAAAAATAGATGAAGTTAGGTGGATATTTACATGTGAAAATGGATGGGAGGGGGCGGTGCAGCCCCTGCGTCACCTTCAGGCTGAGGAGGTAGTTAACGGAGGAGTCGGCAAAGTCGACTGAAAGATAGCTCAGGAGAGATAGAGTGGGGAAAAGAGATAACTCAAGAAGTCCGGAGAGAGAGATCGTGGGTAAAAAGAGAGAAAGAGGGAGAAGTGGCGCTGGGAGTTTGAATCTCTCCACAGAGTTCCACATGTCGTTGCAAGGAGAACTCGACTTTAATATATAGTATAGATGATTTATAATATACTATGATATAATTACAAAGAAAATATATGTAACTTGGTCAAATAAAAAATCTAGAGGTCATGATCAATATTTTTGAAATCGAACGATATTTTTGAAATCGAACAGGAGAATCAAAAATCGTGTTGGAAATGTTGTATCTAATTGAACCATTGAATCAAACCACTTCTACCAGATGATGGCATCTAAAAACTTTTTTATTAAAAGTTGATGGGAAAATAGATATAAAATATACCACCAATATATATACATATCTTATTGTAAATATAAATATATTTTTAATAGACAACATCAAACATTATAATATTCATTATAATATTGATATATATAGTATTTAAATAAAATATTCTATTGAAAAACAATAGTTTAATTATATATTAATTCTAGTTAATAGAATTACAGAAGGACTTGCGGTTAGGGATGAGCATTGGGTTGGGCCGGTCAGCCCGAAGCCCAGCCCAAAAAGCTCGACCCGACCAAGCCCAAACGAACATTGGGATGTACTTGGACCCAACATTTAGGCCTAAAGTTTTTTTGGGACGGGCTCGGGGTTGGCTCAGCCCAGCCCGACCTGGCCCAAGGACCCAGCCCGAAGAGGGTCAGAACCCTTCTCATATCCTACATGCTTGGAAACTCTCACATATTGCATGCACACTCTGTTCATGTATCATGTCTTTATACAATGTTTATAAATCAAGAAAGTTTGGTGTGGACATATGAGTTGATGATCATAGTATTCCAATTCAGAATTAATTTTCCTTAATTAGTCTATGGTTTAGATTCTGCTGGTTATTATTGAATGTTGTTAATATTTATTTTTTGATCAATATTTTTGAAATCAAACGATATTTTTGAAATCGAACGGGAGAATCAAAAATCGTGTTGGAAAGGTCGTATCTAATTGAACCATTGAATCAAACTACTTCTACCAGATGACAGCATCTAAAAACCTTTTTATTAAAAGTTGGTAGGAAAATAGATATAAAATATACAATATATATACATATCTTATTGTAAACATAAATATATTTTTAATAGGCAACATTAAACATTATAATATTCATTATAATATTGATATATTTAGTATTTAATAAAATATTCTATTGAAAAACAACAGTTTAATTATATATAAATTCTAGTTAATAGAATTATAGAAGGAGTTGCGGTTAGGGATGAGCATTGGGCTGTCCCAGCCCAGCCTAAAGCCCAGCCCAAAAAGCTCGACTCCGCCCAATATATATACATATCTTATTGTAAACATAAATATATTTTTAGTAGACAACATCAAATATTATAATATTCATTATAATATTGGTATATATATATAGTATTTAAATAAAATATTCTATTGAAAATAATATTTTAATTATATATAAATTCTAGTTAATAGAATTATAGAAGGACTTGCAATTAGAGATGAGCATTGGATGAGCATTGGGTTGAGCCGGCCCAGCCCGAAGCCCAGCCCAAAAAGCTCGACTCGGCCCAAGCCCAAAAGAACATTGGGCCGGACTTGGGCCCAACATTTAGGCCCAAAGTTTTTTTTGGACGGACTCGGGCTTGGCTCAGCCTAGCCCGACCCGGCTCAAGGACCCGGCCCGAAGAGGGTCAGAACCCTTCCCATATCTTACATGCCTGGAAACTCTCATAGATTGCATGCACACTCTGTTCATGTATCATGTCTTCATACAATGTTTATAAATCAAGAAAGTTTGGTGTGGGACTAGACCTGGCCGAAGTCCGGGCCGGGCCGACCGGGCCGAGGATTAAAAACCCCTTGTCCAAAGCCCAGCCTGGCCCGATCCACGGGCCATACTTCAAGTCCTAAGTCCGACCCAGGTCTGTACCGGGTCGGCCCATGGGTCGAATGTGAAGTACTTTTTTATTAATTTTTTAATCAAATTGATGGAGATAATTAAGTCTTTTTCTAATCTTTCTAAATCCAAGTAACCATAATATGTGTTACATTGCATGTAAATTATAAAATAAGATGTAATATTGATAATGTAAAATGAAAACTTGAAGTATATTATATTAAATGTATCTAAAATATAGTTTTTAAACATATATTTTTTATATGTGCGGGCCGGGCCAGGTCGGGTTTTATGGCACATGCCCACGACCCGCCCAATTGACGGGCGGGCCAAAGATCGGGCCGGGCCGGGTCGGTCCATTCCCAAAATCTTTTGCCCAAGCTCGACCCATGAACGTGTTGGGCGGGCTGGGCGAGGGGGCCCCCGGCCCATTGGCCAGGTCTATGTGGGACATATGAGTTGATGATCATAGTATTTCAATTCAGAATTAATTTTCCTTAATTAGTCTATAGTTTAGATTATGCTGGTTATTATTGAATTTGTTAGTATTTATTTTTTGATCAATATTTTTGAAATCAAACGATATTTTTGAAAGTGAACGGGAGAATAAAAAATCGTGTTGGAAAGGTCGTACCTAATTGAACCATTGAATTAAACCATTTCTACCAAATGACGACATCTAAAAACTTTTTTATTAAAAGTTGGTAGGAAAATAGATATAAAATATACCACCAATATATATATATATATATATGCATATCTTATTGTAAGCATAAATATATTTTTAATAGGCAACATCAAATATTATAATATTCATTATAATATTGATATATATAGTATTTAAATAAAAATATTCTATTGAAAACCAACAGTTTAATTATATATAAATTCTAGTTAATAGAATTATAGAAGGACTTGCGGTTAGGGATGAGCATTGGGCTGGGCCGACCCAGCCCAAAAAGCTTGACCCGACCCAAGCCCAAACGAACATTGGGCCAGACTTGGGCCCAACATTTAGGCCCAAAGTTTTTTTGGGCCGTGCTCGGGCTTGGCTCAGCCCAGATCGACCTGGCCCAAGGGCCCGGCCCGAAGAGGGTTAGAACCCTTCTCATATCCTACATGCCTGGAAACTCTCACATATTGCATGCACACTCTGTTCATGTATCATGTCTTCATACAATGTTTATAAAACAAGAAAGTTTGGTGTGGGACATATGAGTTGATGATCATAGTATTTCAATTCGGAAATAATTTTCCTTAATTAGTCTATAGTTTATATTCTACTGGTTATTATTGAATTTGTTAGTATTTATTTTTTTCTATCAGAATATTTTATATTATTGAACATTTACCCAATATGAGCATTATGCCTATTTTTTAAATGCAGTGTCTGATGCACCTGTTGTTGTTAATTGTGTAAGTTTGGTTCACTCTTTCAATTTCTGTAATGAGAGACGTTTATGATATCTAACATTGAGTGCACTTGTATAAAATGAGAAATTATCTCCAATAGAATTGAGTTGTAGTTGTTTCACAATTATTATGGCATATGTTTTAAACAATTTTGGCTCGTCTAACTTGAATTGAGATTTACTTTAAATAAAAACTAAAAGTTAGTAATCTATAATGGGTGGAGATGGGACGGCCCGACCCAAGCTCGACCCATAGAAATTGGGTCGGGCCTGGACTTGGGCCGAACCAAAGAAAATTTTGCGGGCCTAGTCCCGGCCCAAGGGCCGAAGTTTTTAAATGAGCTTGGTCCTGAGCCCTTCAGGGCCCGGCCCATGCTCATCCCTACTTGCGGTTGAGTAGTATTGATGTTTAGATGGGTGATGAATCTGTGATTCATGACTCTAAAAGTTGAAAATAGAGCTCTGTTCCCGAGTAATTAGATGCATATTTCCACTTATATTGCATAAATAGCATTCATGCACGCAAGCATAAAATTGATCAATAAAACCCCAATCCAAGTTTGAAGCTGTAAACCTTAAAATGTGCATATCTCTCTCATACAGCCTTTTAATTAGGTCTACTCACTTTTAAAGTAATATACATTCCAAGACCTTCGAAACAAGACCAATTTCATTAATATCGGAGCTTGTATGCAAAATTTGGGTTTTGGGCCCCTTTTTACATTGTACATAATGACCGTTTTACCCCTGTATTTTATCTTTTTATTTTCTTCATTATTAAAAATCCAAAAAAATAGATTAAGTTGTAAATACTCTTCTTATTTTTTTTCTCTAACTTTATTTTGATTTTTTTTAAAAATGACAAAAAAATACAAAAGATAAAATGCGGTATTTTATATCTATAAGGTACCACCCAAAAATGTGTTTTTGTACAGATCACTTCCTTTGATTTTTGGCCCTTCACGAAAGTTGTAGATCTCGTCGAGACGAGTAACTTTCGTGTTGACCACTTTTTGATTTAATCTCTTTTGTTATTTCTTTTTTTATTTTTGTTTACATTTAATTTTTGAATTTTCTAGGAGCGACATGTGGCTGCTCCTGGAGCCGCCACATGTCACCCCATTATTTTGTTATTTTCGGATTTATTTTTTTATTATTTTCGGATTTATTTTTTTATTATTTTCGGATTTTATTATTTTAATTATTCTTATTTTAATTATTGTTATTTTTAGTAGCCTACTTATTTTATTTATATTATATTATTATTATATTATTATTTATCTCTCTTTTACCACTTCTTTTCTTACTCCCCACTCCAAGCCACCATCTTCCCCACTTCCTCCACCATTCCCTCCATTCTCTCCATCTCTTCTCCAACTTCCTCCCCTTCTTTATATTCACATCTCCTCCACCATTTCTAACCATCCACCGTTCTTGAGAGAAAGAGAGCCCCGAGCCCCCTTTGATGTGTCATTGGTGACAGCTGTGGCGCAATAGGTAGAGCGACGACAAGGCTTAGGTGAGATCCGTGGAGCACCGCCCACGTAGCAGGAGATTTTCGAAACTCGCTGCCAAGCTTCGGAGACCGCCATCTCCTCCACTTTCGGCGAACCGCAGGTAAGTATCTTCTATCTTAACTTTTCTTTGTCAATTTTTTATCTAACATTATTTTCTTTTTGTTAATCACCATTATTATCACCATATCATTTCATTATCACCATCACAACCACAAACATCATTGCATTTAATTTCACCCTACATTTATAATCATCACATTACATCACCACCATCATTTATCATTTCATTTTATTTCATCATCACATCAAAACACACTTTTTTCCATTGCATTTTCCATTTCCCATTCACAAAGAAAATCATATAAAAAATTGCAAAAAAAACAAAAAAAAACAACAGGAACTGCGTCATACGTGCCTCCACCGCCCAGCCCTTGACCCGCCCATCTCCGCACGGCCAGCCCCCAGGCCGCCGTAACCCGCGCACCTCCGCTGGTGAACGGCTGCGCCCCCAACTTCGAGCAGCACCAGCCGCACCCCCGCGGCCGTCCACCTTAGCCTCTGCGCGCGGCCCCCTGAATGCGCAGCTAGCGCAGCGCGTGGTCGCGTCGCCCCTCTGCCAGCCGTGCGCGCGCACGCGCCCCGCGCCTCTCCTCCTCTGTCGCCCGCCCAGCTGTGCGCGCCCAACGCGGCGGCCCGCCATCACAGCTGCAGGTCCACGGCCAAGCACCATCTTCAGGCCGGTCGTCGACGTGCTCCCCGGTGCTCCGCCCCTCGCCCTTCGACGCCGAGCGCCCCCGCACCTCCGCGCTCGCACCTCTCCACCGCCTCCTCCAGACGTGCGGCTGGCCCCGCGCCGCCGCTGCTGGCCCCAACGCGCGCCACCCCTCCCTCTCCACGGAGCGGCGCCGCCCTCCTCCTTAAGGCACGCGCACGGTCCCCGCGTGGCTGCCGCCCACGCGCAGCCGCGCAACGGCCGGTCGCTCCGCCACCCTCGCGCGCCTCCGCAGGCGCCGTGCCGCTCGCCAACCGCCAAGGCCGCGACCCTCCAGGCCCGCCGCCAAGCACGGCCGCCCACCATCTCCAACCGCCCGCCGTGAGCCGCTTCACGCCGCCTCGCCGCCGCGAACTCCTCGTGGGCAGCGTTTCCTAGCCGTTCCCTTAGCTTGCTTAGCTTGCGGAAGGAGCCAAGGTCTATTTTTTATCTTTCTGAAAAAATTACAAAGGTTTCCCTGCATGTTTATACATTTGCAAAAGTGCCCTTAGGCACATTTCAGTTGTTGTTGTTTCAGTTCTATATTGCAAGGATAACCCTGTCTTTGAACGTTAATTTGGATACTATTTTTGCATCACTTTATTCAATGAAAAATAGCATGTTGTAGAGCAAGTAATTCTTTATCTCTTAGCTATTTAATTATATATTTTGTGAGCCTGAATGTTTATTAAAAATCAGAGACTGAAAATCACAGATATTTTGCCTAATTATGCTCTGAAATTCGCACAGGCCTATATCTTGATCCAAAAATTGTGAAAAAATTGTGAATGATGCCTTTTAGTGTGCTTTAATTACTTTCCAAGTTTCGTCCAATTAGGAATTGTCTTGTGCCTAAAATAAATTATAGAGTAATTTAGGTAATCGATTTTTAATTAATTCCACGAATAAGATTTTTGAGAAATTTCAAAGCTCCTGGATTCCTACTAAAATATATATCTGAGATAAATAGGTCTTTGGATGATTTGATTTCGTGGATTAATTAGGATTAAACACCCACAATCGCTCTGTTTTCAGTAAAAAATTCATAAAAAAATCAAAAAGCGTCTAAAAATTAAAAAAAATTAGGGTAGCTTAATTTCATCCCATTTCATAATCTAGCCAAGTTTCATAATTTTTGGACCTTATTTGGACATATTTCTGATTTAAGTTCTAAATTGGCTTGATTGTTGCATGTGTCTTGCATAAAAAATTAGAAAAAGAATACCAAAAAAATATCACTTGGAAAACCGTAATCTAATCCATCTAATCTGATCTTGAGTTGTTCCTTTGCCTCCTTGAGTCGACCCTGGGGCTTGCCCAGGCTAAATAAACATCAAACCGCGTGTTATATCATTCGACGATTTAATCGAGTTGTGCGGTTATTTTTGATCGACACGAATATATCCGAGTGCAACGCACTAGTCAATCAGACCACATTAACAAGGGTAGATTTCCGGTTCATCAACTGGCGTCGTTGCCGGGGAGGCAAATGGCTTAGGATTATTTTAGAAATTTAGATTTAGGTTTTCCAATCACTCGGGTAGTCTGATCCCCGAACCACCTTGTAATTATTCCATTTTTCTCTTCAATTATTTTTTATTATTACTTTTTATTTTTTCTCTCTCTGACATTTTTTTTATATCTTTTTGTGCGAGGGCCGGTGGACTTGAGCGGCTTTCTTGAAGTCGACGCATCTCGAAGTGCATCGGAGGCCGACTATTCGTGGATCAAGTCGGTTGTTGAGACGCCAGAAGGATTTTTCATTTTTTAACTTGTAAAAATTGTCTACATTTACAACGGTTCCCGTTTAGGTTCTCGCGTGTGTAAACATAGTGGAACCGTGTCCCTGTCTGCTGTGTGGTTTGAATTTTAGACTAAGCTTGCACTAGCGGCTCCTTGAGCCACTCTAGGATTTGCTTGTGCTCGTAATTATTTAAGACCACACATTGCACGTAAAAGACGCACTTAGACCGCAGATCTAGTCAAATCAAATTCGTTCTTCACTCGTTAATAGAACTGCCTGTCTAGGAGCAGCTTTCTCATTTGCATTTGCATATAGTGTAAAAGATCTCAATTCTGTTCAGCATCCTGCATAAAAGCGAAGGGATCACTGTAAGTATTCTCTACTCAGCATACGCATCATTGTTTTTAACTTGCATCGGCTTTTCTTGATTTCCCCCTCTGATTTTCACATTTAAATTAAAAAGGAAATTGGGACTGGACGATAGGCGTGCTGTGTGGTTGACTAACAAAGTGATAACTTAACTTAAAACCGGGACTGCTAAACATTATTGACCAAAAAAGGGAATAAAATTGGAAAATTATTTGCAGGAGATTAATCCCGACCTTGTTTCAAGCTGAGTGAGGGTACTTGAGTGTGTGTGAACACCTTAGGGCAGAGCCCAAATCCCGCCTTCCATATCACGTTCCGACTGATCCTAGCAAATATCACAAGTCGAATAATTTCAGATTCACTGACTAGTACCAAGTAGCCTCCGCCTGTCTCAGGTAGATAGGGGTGAAATTGCGGTACTTTGCGACAAGCTGCCAGTAACCCCCCGAGGTGAAGTTCCGACCTTGTCAGCCTCCGCCTGCTTGCAGGTAGATAGGGGTGTGGTCTTTGAATCCATCGACTTGGGATAGGAGCGAAGAAAGGAAGTACCGGCGGTATCTTAGGCGACATGTTACACAGGGAAGACGCATCCGGCTCTGAGCCGACTTCCCTATAGGCCGCGTAAATCCTTACTTTCTTGCTTAAAAATTCACACTTAAAATTAACCAGATTAATCGGACTCGGTTTCGGGTCCTTCACTGTGTTGAGTGTGAACTTGGGGTTTGCTCTTGCGTTTGTCTTTGTGTCTGTCCGTGTGTGTTATCCTGTGTAATTGCACATTTTCTACCTCAATCTTCTTGCATTCATCATTTCCTCCTCAAGATGTCGGGATATTGGTCCCCATACCCTGTGACCTCTGGTCACTCCTCCTCGACCATATACCGTTCATCTTCGCTTTCTCCTCCGCCATCCACGGGAGACCCTTACCTGTGGTCGGCTCTCCCTCAACCCGATCATGAAGTCAGAACTCCGACTGACTTCTCCACTTCTTCGCATCTCTCACCTACTCCATATTCTGACATTCCGGATCCACTTCCATCTTGGGCTGACTGTGCTTATTCTCGCGAGCGTACATGAATTAAAGAATCGAATGCAGAGCTAGCCACTGCTGAGACAGATGATTGGCAGAATTATATGCCCCCATTTACTTCATTCTCACCTCAAGTAGGGACCATACAACAATTTACATATACACCTCCCGACTTGACCTTAGGGCATAACTTGATCGATCAAACAACCCGAATGGAGAGGCTTGTACATCATGATGTCCCAGACTTGATTGACTTTAGTGATCAAGCTTCCATTAACCAGCCTTCTTTCGGAGAGCCTATACACTCAAAAGATTGGACTCATGAGCTAGACTTATCAGTCCATGTTTCATCATATGAGGCTCCGACTAATATGTGCCATCTAGATGGTCCATACTCGACCCGGAATTACATGCCAGAGTCTAGGTATGTTGAGTATGAGACCCCAATATCTCAGCAGTGTCCTCCACTTGAGCAGAACTCTCCCATGATTTGTCATGAGAATTTTGTGGAGGATGACATTTCCAGACTTATTGAGAAAAATGAATCATTTGGTAACGAGTTGAGAGATGTCATGAAAATATTGAACTCAATATCTGCCAGCCTAGGTATGAAAGTGGAGAAGGAAGTAAGTCGATTTGATGTTGAAAACCGAATGAGCATAAGGGAACCCAGACCGTCTGTACAGCTGGAGTCCATTCTATCTCCCTCTTCTACTAACCTCCTGCCTTCCAATCCAGAGTCTGATCATTCATCTATCTAAAACACCAAAAAAATTAAAAAACCAAAAAGTCACATAAAAATTGAAAATGAAAAGGACCTAAAAAATTGGATCCTGCCCTAAGGGAAGCACTCGATGAAGAATTGATTTTCAAACTTCCCTTAATAAAGGCCATAGATCACTTTCCCGACCTCAAACGATTTGTGAGAAGTAAATTGATGCCCAAGAGGTCGGGCAATAAGAGGACAAGGACTGAAAGACATATAGTGTCTATGGCCACCTCCTTGGTGCTGGGGAGAAAGACCAAGAGCCGCAGAGTGAAGCGATTGCCCCGAGTTGAATGTGAAATCAAAGACCATCTTTACCCATGCAAGAATCGATGATGACTCAACGATAAATATCCTCCCGACCTCTGTGTTTGACAAGCTCAAACTCAGGCCACTTAGGAAGTCGAGAGAGATCGTTCAGCTAGCTGACCGATCCATCAAACGATCGAGAGGAAATATTTCAGTCATCGTTACTTTCCAAGGTGCTCTACTTCAGGTGGACTTCACGATCATTGACATCGAGCACCGAGGAGAGTTCTCCCAGTCTCCGATTATTCTTGGGAAGTCGTTCTTAGCCTTAGCTAAGGCGACTATAGATTGCGAGACTCGGGAAATCGATTTTACAGCATTGGGAGCGCTTCGACCTCATCCATTCTTTGATAAACTTTACTCTAAGGTGACCCACACATTCGCTGACAGTCATGACCATCGAGAGATAGATGAGTCCCACCTCTCTGCTACACCTGAGAAACCGACTGTCCGAACGACCGTTGGATAGAGACTTCCCACACCTCCTCAACTGCTTGCACCACCACCGTGACAGCTTCTAAGGAGGACTCACGACCAGAAGCTGACATTGAGTCGGACATGATTTTTGCTGATTGCCTTGATCATTTCGATGATCTGACACAAGATCCCAATAATGCCAAGCCGACTGAGACCACTAGAACCTTCCCGATACATGTGCTGACCCTTCAGGAATATTACAATCTTTATGGTGACTCGTCTGATGAGGAACCCATAGTCAGCACCACACCACGACCCGGTCCTTCTAAGGAAACAACCAAGATTAAATTGACCCCACATAAAAACACGGTTGCTCCCTCTTCAAGTCGGCTATATAGTGAGAGGAAGCCGAGAATTGATTCCTCGAGGAGTTCTCCCGAACCTCTCAAGGCGCGTTGCTCTCCACTCCCTCTCAATGACTCAGGTTCTAGAAAACCGACTAAGAAAATTTCCTTCAACACACCGGAGAAGGAATTTTCGAAAGAGTCCTCATCTGATCCGGATAAGGTGATTTATATGAGTGAGCTCAGTTCGGCTGTTCTCAAGCCTTATCTAAGCAAGCAGCCGCGTGTCGACCCTCATTGGAAGATCCCTACACCTCACTATTGTTCATCTGAGGACGATTCCGACAGCGACACATATGTATATTATCCACCTCCCCGCGTCCGCAAGAAGGTTCGTCACAAACCTTCTTAATCCATGTATATTCTCAATTCTCCTTGTATATATTTTTCCTCCCTCCCCAGTGATTCAAATCACTCGCCCCGGCTCCATATCATTTCATTTTATGGCTATACTTAGGATGATCAGATCCTAAGTATAGGGGGAGAGTGACCCGGGTCTCTTCACCGTTCGTTGTACATCCTCCAGATCACATGGATCCTCATACTCACTCCTGTCCTATACTTAGGCTGACCAGAGCCTAAGTATAGGGGGGACCGATGCCCACCGTGTATATATTCATCCATTTCCCCTCTTTTCCTCGTCCGCCCCATTTTTGATCTTCTTCTACACTTAGGCTGCCAGAGCCTAAGTATAGGGGGGCAGGACGACTTCTATACTTTTTGTTATTTTAGCTTTCCTACGCTTAGCCCGAGCTATATCTTTTTAGTCGCTTTCGTGCTCTGAGGACATAGCACACGATAAGTATAGGGGGGTGTGTATAAATTATATATATACTTTACCCATAGCTCGTACTTTCGCGTATTTTCGCGTATTTTTGTATATATTTTGTAATAATTACGGGTGGGTAAAAATTGAAAAAAAAAAATTGTACTTGTATAATACTTGTAAACCTTTTGTAAAAATTAAAAAAATAAATTAATTAAAATTTTGTATACTTGTATAATATGTACTATATATAATACTTGTATAAAAAGTTGTAAAATTCTTGTAAAACATACTTTTGTAAAATTTGTTGTAAAATAGGATGTATACCAAAAAAACTTGTATACTATGTACAAATTGTATCAACTAAAAATTGTTGTAAATAATAAAAAATTGTTGTAAACCAGAAAAATAAAACAAAAAGGCTTCTTATTTACTCTTGCATATCATACTATCTTGCATTTTTTAAAAAAAACAAACAAAGAGTCTTGCATTTCATTCATCTATATAGCATGACATCTGCATCTCATCTGCATATCTTGCATATGCAAGGTGAAAAGCTAGTGGGTTCTGAACCAAGTTATGAGTAGAAATTGAGGATGGACTTGATTTGACCTTAATCCACCTAATTTCAGAGGAACCTTATAGGAACTGGAGTTAAGATTTCTCAGGTCAAGTGACTTAATTCTTTGAGTCCGCAAGTCTATCTTCACATGTCATCTTGATTAGTCTAAGTAGAATATCTCGTGCACACGCATGATTCTTTTAGATAATGACCTAACTTGGACAAGCACAATGCACGTAGCTCTTCATTGATGAGGTGGTGAGGAGGTAGAATCCTTTAGCTTGGAGTAGCACACGGGTGGAAACATCCGTCCTCCTCTAGGGAGGGTAGTGCATCTCACCCTAGTCTGGTGGTGTTGACATCTAAGGACGGGATGTTGTGGGTTGCAATAATGCTTCAAAAGAGGGATAGTCTACTGGCTCAAGAGGAAAAACTCCTGATGTACATGCTGCACCTTGTATATAGTTCAAAATAAAAAGAAAAAAAAGAAAAAATGCGAGAACTCCAAAAAAATCAGACAGGTCCAAAAAAAGAAAAAGAAAAAAAAACCTGTCGGAGTATGTATATTAGCAAAGAAAATGCAGGTGGATGACTTGGCTACACTGGTCAGGCATCCCGGGATAGGTAGCTACACTGGCTACCGTCCATTCTTTTCTCTACCCCCTCCTCTTGAGTTGGTCGCACTTGAACTTAGAAGGGAATACCCCGCTCCTCGAGGAAAGAGTTACTGGACCGGGTTATTTGAGTTACCTTGTCAGAGGAGGCTGGTTCTGAACCATTTCTGATGTGGAGAGTTACATTTCACTTACACAGTACAAGTAAGAATCATAGTCATCAGAAATTTGCGTCTGAAGATTTGTTCTGACCTTACTATTAAGGAGTCTTGAATAGAAGACTTGTGGAACTTGAAGTCTGTTAGGTCTTAAGTTCAGATCCCAATAAGGTTCCGTCACATAATTAATCCAAAGGTCGAATTAATCTCCATTTTCAACTTTTGTTCATGACCTTGGTATGGAACCCAAAATCATTTCACTCTTGCATTTCATTTAGTTGCTCGGGGACGAGCAAGGTTTAAGTATAGGGGGGTGATGAATCTGTGATTCATGACTCTAAAAGTTGAAAATAGAGCTTTGTTCCCGAGTAATTAGATGCATATTTCCACTTATATTGCATAAATAGCATTCATGCACGCAAGCATAATATCTGCATTTTAGCATTCATATTTGCATTAAATAAGAAGCCAATTTCACTTGTAAATATCCACCTGTATATTAGATAAAATACCTTATTTGTATATATTTTATACTAACTCCAAAGCCAATAAAACCAACTCTATAGTGCATATATTACTAAAACTAATAAAGGAAAAATATCTAAAAAATACTAACTTGTAAAATTGACCAATAAAACCCTAATCCAAGTTTGAAGCTGTAAACCTTAAAATGTGCATATCTCTCTCATACAGCCTCTGAATTAGGTCTACTCACTTTTAAAGTAATATACATTCCAAAGACCTTCGAAACAAGACTAATTTCATTAAAATCGGAGCTTGTATGCAAAATTTGGGTTTTGGGCCCCTTTTTTACATTGTACATAATGACCGTTTTACCCTTGTATTTTATCTTTTTATTTTCTTCATTATTAAAAATCCAAATAAAATAGATTAAGTTGTAAATAATCTTCTTATTTTTTTCTCTAACTTTATTTTGACTTTTTTTTAAAAATGACAAAAAAATACAAAAGATAAAATGAGGTATTTTATATCTATAAGGTACCACCCAAAAATGCGTTTTTGTACAGATCACTTCCTTTGATTTTCGGCCCTTCACGAAAGTTGTAGATCTCGTCGAGACGAGTAACTTTCGTGTTGACCACTTTTTGATTTAATCTCTTTTGTTATTTCTTTTTTTATTTTTGTTTACATTTAATTTTTGAATTTTCTAGGAGCGACATGTGGCTGCTCCTGGAGCCGCCACATGTCACCCCATTATTTTATTATTTTCGGATTTATTTTTTTATTATTTCGGATTTTATTATTTTAATTATTATTATTTTAATTATTGTTATTTTTAGTAGCCTACTTATTTTATTTATATTATATTATTATTGTTGGACATGCGAGCCCACGGCGAGCCATTATGCAATAAATGTTATTGCAATTCACTCCTTAATCTGAAATAAAGAGTACATAGTTTGCATAATAGGTCCCTTAGTACAATTAGGGTTATGTACCATGGCCATCTTAATGATCATACAACTGTTGATTCAATTATTGAATCATAGAGGCTGGTGCTTAGATGAATATCTAATGAGTTAGATTGAGGACTCATCAAGCATCGTCAAATGATTACTAAGAGATGATCTCCAGCCTGAGTAGGAGATGGCAATCCTATCTCATTTAGGTTGATATCTGACTGACCTCTTGATGCAGGTCCTCTGCATAGGAATAGAGATTCGGAGGTGTCGGATAAGTTAGGTCAAAGAGTTGACTTAACGAGATCGAGATAACCACAGTCCTATATCGTATGCTGTCACGATACAGGCACACATCCTCTGACCGGAGACAGATGTGTTACTATATGTCTGAGTATGTACATTTGGCAGACCAATAGGTTGATGACCTAATCAAGGTCTATACACCGGCGCGCTGGTGTGCATATAAGGGCATATGAGTAATACGATCTCTCAAAGGGATCATACAGGTTCACTACTGAACCGGAAGACATGAGCTCACTCATGAGATATTGGGAAGAATCAAATTCCGTGCGCACGGTCGTCTCGCTTTAGAAGCTTGACTGAATTTGTTGGTTTGATATATACTTTTGGAAAGTATATGATCAAGACCTAGGTATGATATATGCTTTTGGAAAGTATATGATCGATACCGACTCCCAATGATCGAATGAGAAACTTACTGATAAAACCCTGAAGTAGACAGTGTAAAGTTGATCTAATACTTCTGGTTTAATCTGAGTCTTCCAGTATGCAGGATGTACAGGTATTAGGAATACCTGAGGGTGATGTGATCATAAACGATTGTATAACCATGACGCTTCCATTCCTAGGGAGTGATGAAACGGGTTTGGATTTTAGTGACTCCTCTCAGTAGAGAAGTAATCTGATCTTAGTCCAAATGTTGGATATTGATCTGAATGTGATTCAGATTCAATGAGAAGATTAGATTTACGGTCTTGATTTAATCAAGCATCTATGGGAGGCCCGAGATCTGGATTTTGAGATGTGATCTCAATATCCATGTCACTATACGTGGAACAATACAATCGCCCTGTCCTTATCTCCAAGTATTCGCGGAGAAAGCGCATTATCCTTGAAAGAGTTCATGGATAATTCTATTGTTGATATATGTATCCGAGCATTGAGAAAATGGATAATTAAATGTGATTTAATTATCAACATTAATATGAATTTGATTCATATTATAAAGAGAGTTATCTTAGATAATTAAATGTGATTTGATTATCAAAGATGTGAATAATGTGAATGTGATTCATATTATTTGAACACATGAGTTAAAGAGATCCAAGATGATTAAATATGATTTAATTATCAAGGATAAGAATAATGTGGATAGTAATATCCAATTATTCATAATATATTATAAATGTGATTTATAATGTATTAGAGAGAGCTAATTATAATTTATATGTGTTGATTAATTGTTATGTGTATTGGATACACATTGTGTAATTAATTGACAATGTAAATTACATGTTGTTTTGGGTTGTGAATTTGATTCACAATTTTTCTATGGCAAGATTGCAATATTCTCAAATATAATTGTGAATTATTTTTGAAGAATAAAAAGCCAACAAAAGTTGTTGGAAATAAATAGAGGAGATTTTCAAGGAGATATGCAATCTCATGGATTTCCATGAGATTGCTCCCTCCATGGAAAGAGGGTGGGCGGCACATCATTCCCAAAAGGAATGTGTGGCCGTCCACATGGAAAGTGCATGGAGATGAAATCTCCATGCACATTCTCTCCTTATTTATTGAATTGATTTTGGATTAATTTGTATTTGATTTTGTCAAATATATTTTGATCTAAATTTGTTGGTTTTACCAACAACAATCTTAGCCATTGGATTGACATAAATCAATCTCACCCATTGATTTTATATGTCCCATGGATTGAGATCCATGGATCCCAAAACCCTATAAATAGAGAGGCATACCCATGCTCTCTCTTTACACATAATGCTTGAGAAGCATCTCTCTCTCTCTCTCTTTCTCTCTAGAGGTCAGCCCTCTCTCTCCCTCTCATGGTCGTCCACCATGGATGCCATGGAGAGGTTCTCCATCGCCGCGGCATCGTCGTTATGCTGCCCGTTCTTCTGCTCGTGGATCTCCGTCTCCTTCGGTGCGCCTCGCTCGTGAAGAAGACGTCAGATCTCGTGTGTCGAGATCAGGAGATCCGCCGCTTGGATCATCAACATGGATTGCGAGAAGCACGCGGTTCATCCCCGCGCTCGCAAGCGTCTCCTCCGTCGGATCGGACTTGAGACAGGAGGTCTCTTCGTTTAGAGACTCGATCGCAACCACGCTTCAAGAGGTAATCCTATTACTTGTTTGTGGTTTAGACGAAACGATTCGAGAAGTGTTCTTGGATCATGTGGTTTCGTCGTATAAAATTTTTAAATTCCGCTGCATCGAGCAACTAGTGCGACTAGTCGCTCTTCGTCGTATTCGATACGACGCTCACGCTTCCGTGATGCGCTTGAGGATCTAACCATATCCTTCAAGTGGTATCAGAGCCTTAGGTCGACGGTTTCGAATAGTGATTCGTTAACCAAGGACGACTTGGGTTCGCTAAGGTCGCGAAAGTTTTTATCGCATTTGATTTCGCAGATCTGTTTAGTGTAATTTTTCGGCCATGTTTAAATTGTTTAAACACGAAAATAGCACTTGATTTTTGTTCCCCATTAAATAAGGAAACCATAGGATCTGAGTTTACGTAAATCGGATTTCGTATGCTCTAGATATGGTAGTTTTAATGAACGTGTATGCACTGTTGCGGGAACTGTGAATCTGAACGTGATTAAAATGTTAATTACTGTTTAGACTTGCCTCGAAATGCGTGAAACATCACTTAGGTTCTGTCCTAAATCAAATTAGCAAACTTTAGAAATTGACTTTGCTTAATTTGGATTTAATATGATTGAGATATGCCAATTTTAGTAAGTAGGGGTCACTGCTGAAATTGCTTTCCTAATCTAGAACCAAGTGATTGTCAATTAGTGAAATTAATTGTTAATTTCGTGAAATAATCTTGAAAAATATTTGTGAAATATTGAAACATGATTATTTGCCTAATTGACTTGGCCCCAACCAATTAGTTGATTAGATTTGATCTAAACCTTAATTGGAATTACAATCATCAAACTTCTTGCTTGAATAGGACTTGGGAATTTGCCTAGCAAATTTCCTTAAAATCAAAATTATTTTGATTACTATATGGTATAATTTCGGTTGAAGAACCGATGATCATCTCAAGTACAAAATAATCAATTTGGCATTATCCTTTCCCGAGGTAGATATGGTGTCTAGTCGGGGATCGCTGGTCAGCGGGTTGCAACGTATGTGGTCCGCCCCACTCCCGTCGGTACTGGCCATGACAGCGGGTAGGGCCGGGATAATGTCCGAGAGATTATGATGTATTTTTCTAATTATTAAAATTCGAATTAATACGTACTTTGAGAATAATACCATATATATATTCAAGCATAAAATTAAGTTTGATTGATTAAATTGGATTGATAATTAATTTAATATGATTAAGTTAATTATCTCCAATTAAGAATACTCTAATATGATTAGAGTTAATAATTCCCTTGGAAGAATTAATTATATGAATATGATTCATAGTAATTAATTAAATTTGAATAAGAGGTGGAGGATCACATAAGTGACATCCATGGTCTCCCGTCAAGGCGAAGGGTTTCCGTCGCCAGGGATTGTATATAGGAGACGCTTGTACGTAGTGACAGCTCCTATATACAAGCGCATCTGGATCGGACTCTTTGCTTCTCGAAAGAGTAAGGCCGTATGCGTAGTGACCCCAATATCGGATCCTCATATTATTGGGGCGATATTGGATTGCGCATAGCGAGTTCTATTCCTGTTGACGGTTGGTTCAATTAACGACGGGTCAACATCACCTTAGGGGTGGTGGGCCCGGGTGTTAAAGACCGAATTGGGAAATGCAAGTTGGACTTGCAAGGCGGAATGTGTTCCCGCTTCTCTTTATTGGAGTTGCAGTTTCTCATATTATTGGGATGTAACAAAGATAAAGAGGAGATCCCAGATCTTGCTGAGATATAATGGTAAGTATATCTCTTACATTGAAAGTGATTAAGGGAATGAACTTTCATTGTTGACATGGCAAGACAACTTTGATATAAAAACTCCTAAATCAAAGTATAATATATGTATATATATATAAATATATACCCTTATGCAAATTACTTATTTCAGATAATCCTTCATTAAACCCACTCAATGTTATACTCATTAATAACCAGTAGAATATCATGGATTGGACCCTTGATCCAGATATTGTACTTGCGATTGGACACATAATGTATGTGGTTGCAATGTGCAAGATTCCTCATAATAATGAGAAGTGATAATTAAATAAGACAATAGGACTAAAACCCTAGAGTTTGTATGTCTCTATAAGTCTTGATCTTATCGAATGTACTTTTGAAGTGACATGTCGATGATGATCGTAATTATCAAATTAATCCTTATAAAATCAATAAAGATATTCTGGCATACATATGTGCTCTTGACATTTAATCATGAATGACATGGTTCTCTACATCATGTAGAATGGTAGCTCTATTAGAGATAATGTATTCAAATTGTTTGAATACCTACCTGAACCGATACTTCAAAGAGTTTAGATGGATGTAGATGATGAGTGTCATCATTCTACTGTCTATACTCTAGTCATTCATGAAGCTTCATAATATTCATATTATATGAACTTAAATGAAGCTTGTATGAATGTTGAAATACTCTTATATTGAAATTTTTTGATTTTAACATAAGAGATCCTTGGTCTTGAGCAAAGGTTGCTTGTAGACAAAGGGAGCGCAGTGGAAGCATGGGTTGGACCCAAGTAAGAGGTATACTCAAAGAGTTGACTGTACTTCTGTGACTTCCATATGACATCCAAAGAGTTGGATGAATGCCAATACTGCAATAAGTTGATGTGTTGATAGTATGACTATCAAGTCTGTCTAGAATCCTCAGAAAAGGACTCGGATGGAGCATCAGTATAATCTACATATAATCATTGATATTGACTTACTTATTTGATAAGATAAAGTCTAATAATTGTATCTCAAATTTTCTAATGACACTTGCAATTGGTTGCATATGTATTAGAAATTTGATCTTAAGGTTTATTGGTCATCCATGTTGAAAGTGATACAAGTGTTGCAACAATTTCCATGAGATCAATAGACTTCATATTTTCAGTGGGAGCCCTTAGTCTTAGAGAATGTCTCTATGACCTAGATATTAGAATACACTCATTGTTTATTTCAAATTGTTGGATATAAACATGAATTCTGTAATAAATCTATCATAAAGAATTATGATGGAAATATTTCAGATAGTAATCTAAAATCTAGTGGACTCTATTAAATTAGAAAATTATTGAATGGTTCATTAAGATTTCTAATACTGAAAATTGAACCTTTAAAAGATCAATAGGAGGATAAAGATCATTTGACAATGATCTGGCATCAAATTTTGGACATATGTCTGTTGATGAAATCAATGGACTGGTAAGACATGAAACTTTAGATTGTCTAAAGATTCAAATCTCACATACTTGTGAATATTATATTCAAAGTAAAAATGTCCAATACACCCTTCCTTGGGAAAGGAGTAAGGTGTCAAGGTATTAAGGATCTCATACATATTGATGTATGCAGATCATCTATATCATAGTAAACATTATGGATATGTGATATCTGTTAATGATTATGTATGATATAAGTTTTCTTCTCTTCACCTAAGAAACCTTTGAAATGTTCAAAGATTTCGTAATTTTGGTTTAGAACCGAAGTTTGAAGGAAGATGAAATGAACTTGATCTAACCAAGGTAGCTCGTACCTATTGGATGAATTCAAGAAATACCTTATGGAGATATGAATATCATTCCTATCTCAATCCTCCTAATAAACCTTAAATCAATGGAGTTGTAGGAAGATACAATTGATCATGTGTGACATGATTTAATCAATGATTAATCCTAGCATAATTATCTCTTAAGTTTCCAAGATATATATGTAGTAGGGACTACATTATATACTTAATAAGGTTCCATGCATGTAAGCTGGAATCTAGCACTAGAGAGTGCTACTTCATTAGGTAAATAAAGGATGGTATTGAATACCTACTTTATGACCTTGAGATTCTTAAAAGATCTCATCTTTGAGAATATGATTCTTATAGGATGACTCTCTGGAGAATCAAGATGAAAATGAAGTAAAGGAACTCATTTAATCTTGAAAAGATAACGAGGCTCCTGAAATCGGAAACAAAAATAGATAATTAAAGATGAAACATTAATACCTCTTCAAATAAGTTTGAGGATGGATTCCATGTGTCAGTTTAAATCTGAAAATGATCGGACTTCATGTGATGAAGCTCCTGAGGATCATGTCATGGAAAGATGGATGTTAGCAATAAAAGTCTAATGTAGATTTCATATACAAGTGTTGTATATGGACCCTCGAGGATCCACCTATATGGGTCAGACCCATTAAAGTGTAAATGGATCTTCAAGAGAAAGAGGGAACCTGATGAGAAGGTATGGACCTTCAAAGCACGGTTCGTAGCCATGAGCTACACACCGAAGAGAAGGCATCGCTTGCGATAAGACTTGCTCTCCAGTGACCTTGCTTTAACCCATCAGAATATTGCTAACTATAGATACACAACTTGACTATGACATCTTCATGATGTGAGTCAAGATTGCATTCCTCTATGAATACCTCTCTAAGGATATTCATATGAAGTAGCCCCAGGGCTTCATGGTTGAGGAAAGAAAGGTGTGCTAGCTAAAGAACTCCATCTTTGGACTCCAATAAGTTTCTTGTAGTTGGAACATAAGATTTGATGAAATTATAAATGTTATGATTTCAGATAAAATCTTGATGAACCATGTGAAGCTTAGTGGGAGTGCCATTGTATTCATCGTGCTTAATGTAGATATTATTCTAATCATTTAAAATGATATAAGAATAAATGATAAGTGTTTTAAAATTTGGTTGTTTCATACCTTGAAATACGATTTCAAGGATACCTCTTAGATCTTAATTCTGAAGTCGTTCAGAAGCAAGGAGAAGAGGGTATTTGGGACTGTCGCATTAGTAATACACCTTGGACTTATTCCAATTTTGGAAAATTCCAAGAAAGGCTTCCTTCCCTTAAGATGTGGTAGTGACCTGTCTAAAGGGATAGCACCTCAAAGAGTTGAGGAAGTGAATGCTAGAACTGCTTGCACTTGTGCATCAGTTATGAGAAGCTGGTTGTATGCTACATGTGTACAAGAGCCAGATGTCTGCCATGCAGTGGGAGTAGTAAAATGTTACTAATCCTACTCTGGAAATAATACACTTAATTGCAGTTATAATAATATCTTCAAAGATGATGAAACTTAGAGATAGTGATCTCAAAGTCTTATCTTCAAAGGTTTAAGACCTTGTAGATAGTGATCTATAAGGGTCTTGACTGTAGATACGTTAGGAGATAGAGATCTCCAGGAATGAAGGTATTCTAATAAGGATTATGGGAATACTGGTTATGATGTAGTGTCAATGACACTATAACCAACAAAATTGAGTATCGGTTGCATGAGATGCAACATTCGCATTGGATGCAAGCACTGTTACTAGGAGATATGCAAGTGCCGTAAAAGGACTTGGCGTAGTCTCTTGGGAACGGAGTGACTGATCAGCTTACCTAGCTATTTTCTAAATAGCCTATGATTGTCACATGAGTGTGGGTTTAAATGATTAGCCCATTAATGGCTCTTTGGGCTAGTGGGAGATTGTTGGACATGCGAGCCCACGGCGAGCCATTATGCAATAAATGTTATTGCAATTCACTCCTTAATCTGAAATAAAGAGTACATAGTTTGCATAATAGGTCCCTTAGTACAATTAGGGTTATGTACCATGGCCATCTTAATGATCATACAGCTGTTGATTCAATTATTGAATCATAGAGGCTGGTGCTTAGATGAATATCTAATGAGTTAGATTGAGGACTCATCAAGCATCGTCAAATGATTATTAAGAGATGATCTCCAGCCTGAGTAGGAGATGGCAATCCTATCTCATTTAGGTTGATATCTGACCGACCTCTTGATGCAGGTCCTCTGCATAGGAATAGAGATTCGGAGGTGTCGGATAAGTTAGGTCAAAGAGTTGACTTAACGAGATCGAGATAACCACAGTCCTATATCGTATGCTGTCACGATACAGGCACACATCCTCTGACCGGAGACAGATGTGTTACTATATGTCTGAGTATGTACATTTGGCAGACCAATAGGTTGATGACCTAATCAAGGTCTATACACCGGCGCGCTGGTGTGCATATAAGGGCATATGAGTAATACGATCTCTCAAAGGGATCATACAGGTTCACTACTGAACCGGAAGACATGAGCTCACTCATGAGATATTGGGAAGAATCAAATTCCGTGCGCACGGTCGTCTCGCTTTAGAAGCTTGACTGAATTTGTTGGTTTGATATATACTTTTGGAAAGTATATGATCAAGACCTAGGTATGATATATGCTTTTGGAAAGTATATGATCGATACCGACTCCCAATGATCGAATGAGAAACTTACTGATAAAACCCTGAAGTAGACAGTGTAAAGTTGATCTAATACTTCTGGTTTAATCTGAGTCTTCCAGTATGCAGGATGTACAGGTATTAGGAATACCTGAGGGTGATGTGATCATAAACGATTGTATAACCATGACGCTTCCATTCCTAGGGAGTGATGAAACGGGTTTGGATTTTAGTGACTCCTCTCAGTAGAGAAGTAATCTGATCTTAGTCCAAATGTTGGATATTGATCTGAATGTGATTCAGATTCAATGAGAAGATTAGATTTACGGTCTTGATTTAATCAAGCATCTATGGGAGGCCCGAGATCTGGATTTTGAGATGTGATCTCAATATCCATGTCACTATACGTGGAACAATACAATCGCCCTGTCCTTATCTCCAAGTATTCGCGGAGAAAGCGCATTATCCTTGAAAGAGTTCATGGATAATTCTATTGTTGATATATGTATCCGAGCATTGAGAAAATGGATAATTAAATGTGATTTAA
The DNA here is from genome assembly GCA_037367405.1 of Ottelia alismoides. Classification (NCBI taxonomy): domain Eukaryota; kingdom Viridiplantae; phylum Streptophyta; class Magnoliopsida; order Alismatales; family Hydrocharitaceae; genus Ottelia; species Ottelia alismoides. Next base: position 308,809 of record JAZKJV010007215.1, read on the forward strand.
TTATCAACATTAATATGAATTTGATTCATATTATAAAGAGAGTTATCTTAGATAATTAAATGTGATTTGATTATCAAAGATGTGAATAATGTGAATGTGATTCATATTATTTGAACACATGAGTTAAAGAGATCCAAGATGATTAAATATGATTTAATTATCAAGGATAAGAATAATGTGGATAGTAATATCCAATTATTCATAATATATTATAAATGTGATTTATAATGTATTAGAGAGAGCTAATTATAATTTATATGTGTTTATTAATTGTTATGTATATTGGATACACATTGTGTAATTAATTGACAATGTAAATTACATGTTGTTTTGGGTTGTGAATTTGATTCACAATTTTTCTATGGCAAGATTGCAATATTCTCAAATATAATTGTGAATTATTTTTGAAGAATAAAAAGCCAACAAAAGTTGTTGGAAATAAATAGAGGAGATTTTCAAGGAGATATGCAATCTCATGGATTTCCATGAGATTGCTCCCTCCATGGAAAGAGGGTGGGCGGCACATCATTCCCAAAAGGAATGTGTGGCCGTCCACATGGAAAGTGCATGGAGATGAAATCTCCATGCACATTCTCTCCTTATTTATTGAATTGATTTTGGATTAATTTGTATTTGATTTTGTCAAATATATTTTGATCTAAATTTGTTGGTTTTACCAACAACAATCTTAGCCATTGGATTGACATAAATCAATCTCACCCATTGATTTTATATGTCCCATGGATTGAGATCCATGGATCCCAAAACCCTATAAATAGAGAGGCATACCCATGCTCTCTCTTTACACATAATGCTTGAGAAGCATCTCTCTCTCTCTCTTTCTCTCTAGAGGTCAGCCCTCTCTCTCCCTCTCATGGTCGTCCACCATGGATGCCATGGAGAGGTTCTCCATCGCCGCGGCATCGTCGTTATGCTGCCCGTTCTTCTGCTCGTGGATCTCCGTCTCCTTCGGTGCGCCTCGCTCGTGAAGAAGACGTCGGATCTCGTGTGTCGAGATCAGGAGATCCGCCGCTTGGATCATCAACATGGATTGCGAGAAGCACGCGGTTCATCCCCGCGCTCGCAAGCGTCTCCTCCGTCGGATCGGACTTGAGACAGGAGGTCTCTTCGTTTAGAGACTCGATCGCAACCACGCTTCAAGAGGTAATCCTATTACTTGTTTGTGGTTTAGACGAAACGATTCGAGAAGTGTTCTTGGATCATGTGGTTTCGTCGTATAAAATTTTTAAATTCCGCTGCATCGAGCAACTAGTGCGACTAGTCGCTTTTCATCGTATTCGATACGACGCTCACGCTTCCGTGATGCGCTTGAGGATCTAACCATATCCTTCAATTATATTATTATTTATCTCTCTTTTACCACTTCTTTTCTTACTCCCCACTCCAAGCCACCATCTTCCCCACTTCCTCCACCATTCCCTCCATTCTCTCCATCTCTTCTCCAACTTCCTCCCCTTCTTTATATTCACATCACCTCCACCATTTCTAACCATCCACCGTTCTTGAGAGAAAGAGAGCCCCGAGCCCCCTTTGATGTGTCATTGGTGACAGCTGTGGCGCAATAGGTAGAGCGACGACAAGGCTTAGGTGAGATCCGTGGAGATTTTCGAAACTCGCTGTCAAGCTTCGGAGACCGCCATCTCCTCGAGGCCACAACGGAAACCATACACGCGGCTCCACTTTCGGCGAACCACAGGTAAGTATCTTCTATCTTAACTTTTCTTTGTCAATTTTTTATCTAACATTATTTTCTTTTTATTAATCACCATTATTATCACCATATCATTTCATTATCACCATCACAACCACAAACATCATTGCATTTAATTTCACCCTATATTTATAATCATCACATTACATCACCACCATCATTTATCATTTCATTTTATTTCATCATCACATCAAAACACACTTTTTTCCATTGTATTTTCCATTTCCCATTTACAAAGAAAATCATATAAAAAAATTGCAAAAAAAAACAAAAAAAAACAACAGGAACTGCATCAGACGTGCCTCCACCGCCCAGCCCCTGACCCGCCCATCTCCGCACGGCCAGCCCCCAGGCCGCCGTAACCCGCGCACCTCCGCTGGTGAACGGCTGCGCGCCCCCAACTTCGAGCAGCACCAGCCGCACCCCCGCGGACGTCCACCTTAGCCCGCCGCGCGCCGCCCCCTGAACGCGCAGCTAGCGCAGCGCGTGGTTGCACCGCCCCTCTGCCAGTCGTGCGCGCGCCACGCGCCCCCGCGCCTCTCCTCCTCTGTCGCCCGCCCGGCTGTGCGCGCCCAGCGCGGCGGCCCGCCATCACAGCTGCAGGTCCACGGCCAAGCACCATCTTCAGGCCGGCCGTCGACATGCTCCCCGGTGCTCCGCCCCTCGCCCCTCGACGCCGAGCGCCCCCGCACCTCCGCGCTCGCACCTCTCCACCGCCTCCTCCAGACGTGCGACTGGCCCCGCGCCGCCGCTTGCTGGCCCCAATGCGCGCCGCCCCTCCCTCTCCATGGAGCGGCGCCGCCCTCCTCCTCAAGGCGCGCGCACGGTCCCCGCGTGGCTGCCGCCCACGCGCAGCCGTGCAACGGCCGGTCGCTCCGCCACCCTCGCGCGCCTCCGCAGGCGCCGCGCCGCTCGCCAACCGCCAAGGCCGCGACCCTCCTGGCCCCGCCGCCAAGCACGGCCGCCCACCATCTCCAACCGCCCGCCGTGAGCCGCTTCACGCCGCCTCGTCGCCGCGGAACTCCCTCGTGGGCGGCATGCCCTAGCCGTTCCCTTAGCTTGCTTAGCTTGCGGAAGGAGCCAAGGTCTATTTTTTTATCTTTCTGAAAAAATTACAAAGGTTTCCCTGCATGTTTATATATTTGCAAAAGTACCCTTAGGCACATTTCAGTTGTTGTTGTTTCAGTTCTATATTGCAAGGATAACCCTGTCTTTGAACGTTAATTTGGATGCTATTTTTGCATCACTTTATTTAATGAAAAATAGCATGTTGTAGAGCAAGTAATTCTTTATCTCTTAGCTATTTATTTATATTTTTGTGATCCTTGAATGTTTTATTAAAAATCAGAGACTGAAAATCACAGATATTTTACCTAATTATGCTCTGAAATTCGCACAGGCCTATATCTTGCTCCAAAAATTGTGAAAAAATTGTGAATGATGCCTTTTAGTGTGCTTTAATTACTGTCTAAGTTTCGTCCAATTAGGAATTATCTTGTGCCTAAAATAAATTATAGAGTGATTTTGGTAATCGATTTTTAATTAATTCCATGAATAAGATTTTTGAGAAATTTCAAAGCTCATGGATTCCTTACTAAAATATATATCTGAGATAAATAGGTCTTTGGATGATTTGATTTCGTGGATTAATTAGGAATTAAACACCCGCAATCGCTCTGTTTTCAATAAAAAATTCATAAAAAAATAAAAAAGCGTCTAAAAATTACAAAAAAATTAGGGTAGCTTAATTTCATCCCATTTCATAATCTAGCCAAGTTTCATAATTTTGGACCTTATTTGAACATATTTCTGATTTAAGTTCTAAATTTGCTTGATTGTTGCATGTGTCTTGCATAAAAAATTAGAAAAAGAATACCAAAAAAATATCACTTGGAAAACCGTAATCTAATCCATCTAATCTGATCTTGAGTTGTTCCTTTGCCTCCTTGAGTCGACCCTGGGGCTTGCCCAGGCTAAATAAACATCAAACCGCGTGTTATATCATTCGACGATTTAATCGAGTTGTGCGGTTATTTTTGATCGACGCGAATCTATCCGACTGCAACGCACTAGTCAATTATACGACATTAAAAGGGTAGATTTTCGCTCCGTCAATGGGTTACTAAGGGCCTGTTTGGTTGCAGGGTTGGACGTGTTTGGTTGCAGGGTTGGACAGGGTTGGGTTGGGCTGGGGTACCCCTGTGAATAGTAAACTGTGAGGAGGAGAACCCTGTTTGGTTGGAGGGGTAACCCGGGTTGGTGGGCCAAGCCAACCCTGTCCAACCCTCCAACCAAACAGGCCCTAAAGGTTGTGAGTTCAACCGGTATTTCGACTAGGTTTAATTATATTTAAATTTCATTAAATACAAGAATTTATGGTTGTGTAATTTAAGTCGGTTCAATTTCACGTTGAATCGGTCGAATTAGGAAAATCAATTAAACCGGTGATCGATTGACCGGACCAGGCCCAATTCTTCGATAGATTCGGTCTGATTTTCAAAACAATGATAATATGACCGATCATCGAATCGATTCTTTTATCGAAAACTCATCACAATAAAATGTGTCTATGCAACTCATTTTTTATTTGAATCGCTATATATGCATCAAATGACGTTACTTAGTCATTTTGTTATAGTGAGAATCGGGGTTGTTATCGATTCGCGTAGTAGAATGAACGTGCTGCGGATCGACTATTGGCCTCCGTCGTCGGGAGCTCGTGAAGTTCGTCACTCGCCGTTGCCATATAGTCGGGTCGGACTCCCGTTAACGGGTCCGGACCAGGTTGAGAAATCCGGACTCGGGCCGAGAGGAATCGAGCTTAGATGGCTGCTCTGCGGATACGTGGCGTCCTGTGAGTTAATTGGGCTCTCTCGATCGTCGACTACCAGTTATTAAACTTGCTGGAAGGGGAGATCGGGGTCCGCGATTCTGGTGGTCTGCGTTTCGCCATCACCATTTCCCCTTCGTGGTCTAGATATTTTTAAGACTAGGGTTGTGGCTGTGGTTCCTTCTTCCCCTTCTATAGGATACATGCATGCAGGGACTTCTCTGTTAATATGCCATTTACTTGGGGGTGTTTTCGCAATATCGTAATATTTATCTCGTCTTCATTGCTTCTGATTGGAGCTCTAGCCCCGATTTCTAGGGGGTCTATTGCAAAATCACTAAATTTGGGTGGGGGAGTTGAGGGAATTATCCACCCCAAGTTTCGAGTTGGACGAGGTATGTGGACATCATGGAAAGATAGAGAAATATAGAGAGAGAAAGAGCTGTTGTTTTCTCTTGCTATAAATAAACACACAACGCTCTCCATTTCTCCCAACAAACCCAAAGCACATCAACTCCTCTCCTCCCCCCAAAATCGAATATCGCACCGTCGAACGAAACAAAATCGGCCGGCGGAGATGTCACCACGCCAGCAGCGCTGCGAGCTGTGCAAGGAGGACGCCATCCTCTTCTGCCCGTCCGACGACGCCTTCCTCTGCCCCTCGTGCGACCATCGCGTCCACGCCGCCAACTTCCTCGCGGCACGCCACTTCCGCCGCCCCCTACCGCCCTGCTCCCCCTCCTCCTCCTCCTCGTCTGCGTCCTCGTGCCTCTCCTTCTGCTGCGACTCAGCGGCGACACTGCGGAGGAAGCCGGCGGAACGATCTGGTGCGCCCGCGGGGAAGAATAAGACGTCCAAGGGCGAGAGCAAAAGACGGCGGGTGGCGGTGGAGGAGGAAGGATGGGCTGAATGCGGTTAGATCGCTCCGCGGGTGCAGCGTATCGGGTTTTTTTTAATTTGGGGGAGTAGAGTATGATTCCCTTTTTATTTTTGTAAAAAGAGGTTTATATTAATATTGATACTAATGTGATGAGATTAGTTTTGTTTGTTTTGGATTGATGTCTCTCTCTCTCATTTGTATGTGATTGTTATGAATAAGGAACTATATCTATGATATCACATTCCACCTAGGTCAAAAAATGTGGAAATCGAGAAGGAGAGAGTCCGAGGTAAGGACGAGCGAGACGAAGAGTAATCAACAATGTAGGCAGCGAAAGAGTGATAATAATGCAAGGATTAGGTTTATAAAGCTTCCTTAGCGGTTGGAGGTGCTCTTGTTGAAGAAGAATCAATGATGACCACAAAGTACACGAATTTTACTCAGGTTAACAGACAATGAGAGTACGTCCTAGGGAGAGTTTGAGTTTCTTCAATCCAATTACATGTGGTGTTCGAACGGTCGTCTCATGAATTCTTTTTGAGAGAGTTGAGAACTCAGTTTGTTCAGAGGGGACGATCATAGTCGACCATCTCTAGTGATCGTCACTTGTAAGTTTAAATGAGATAGATAATAACAATCATCACTGTTCAAAAACTACGCATTCTGATTACACATGTGCAATCATTACGCTTCAACCAGATCCCTCCGTTATGAAAAGACGGGAAGAGCGATCTTCCCGTCTTTTGCGACGGACGGCCGCAATACATTCTGATTACAGGCAAATGATCATTACTCTTCAACCATGTTTTTGAGGAAAGCAATGGGATGTGCATGTTGTGGTTCTAAGTGTTGCCATGTTGGATGGTAACGAGTCACTTATTGTCAGAGTTTTTTTTGCATAGACACCCCTTCTTGTATTCCATATTAACAAACTCCTACATGATCTATGTAATTGCATATACACCCTTCAAAGTGTGCTTTTCGAGATTTGAAGGGGCTTCCATGCGAGTATGAGATTTTTTGCAGGGGTGTCGATGCAAAAAGCACAAGGTGAAGTAGAGCAGGATCAAGTGGCTGTGGAATGGAGGAGGAAGAGAATGTGTGGATGGAATTACAAGAGGTACACTTTGTTTCAGTTTGCTCTTCTGATATCTGATGTGTATGTCTTGATTATCATTACCATAGATAGATATATGTAGAGAGAGAGAGAGTGTGTGTGGTGGTGGGGAGAGGGGTAGGTAGAATTTGATTCCCATTATGTGGTGTGGGATTCCGAGGCGTGAAGTTTGCAATGGAAGCATGTAGAGAGAGAAAGAAAGGAGATCCACATATGTGATTGGATACTAAGTCTCTCTCTCTCACTAAGTCGGAGACTCCTATTTTGTAATACATGCGCGTACACATACACATGCTTTCTCTCTCTAGACCAAGAGTAGAAAATCACGTGGGAGAAGAAGCCACGCTCCGATGATCACTGGAATAGCTACAATCGGTGAAGAGAGGTCACTATGAAGTTGAACAGGATAACTCTCTGTACATATATCGCCCCGTTATAATAGAGACATCTCGTGATTTTAAGCATGGGATTAAATTTCGATAAAATTCGGTCGATTTTCAATCGAATTTCGGAATCAATTGGTGACTTAAAATTGGTCGAAATTTCATTTCAGTCACTCACCGAAATCGAATTTTGAGAAATTGATTTTAAGAACGGAATCAAATCATTCGTTTCAACCGATTAAACCAAGATAAGAGGAAAAGAGCGGTCGAAATTGGTCAAAATCAGTAAGAACCAGGTTAGACCATTTGATCTGTATGAACCGATTCAACCACCTATTTTCAGAGAGAAAGTGATTTCTAAGTTTAACTGAAATGTAATTTTTTAAAAGGGTTTGAGGAGCCGAAATCAATGTGCAGTACGTCCACTCCTTTTCCTCTCAAAAACTTTTAGTTTTTTGAAACGGATCCTGAGGGGAGTTAAATCACAATATATCACTGTCGAGTTATTCAAACTTCAACTTATTTTGAGACTTTTAACTTATCCATCAAGACAATCAAATTTTTAACGTATCAGATTTATTGAAATCGACCCCTTCCAGTGGATGTAGGGATGAAAAACGAATGTAAATATATTTGTATCCGATTCGCTATCGTATTTATTTTGTACATATTTTGACATTCGTATTCGTATTCATATTCATTTTAAAATGGATGCGGATATGGATATCACTTTGACATTCGCTAATATTCGCTTCGTATTCGTATATTCGTTTTCGTACATAAGTATAGTAATATATTTATTTATAACTATGCGTAACAATATTTTATGATTGCATTCACCATTGTTGATATAATTATTATGAAAATACTATATCTAGTATACCTATTTTATGTGTAAACCATCCTAAACATGTATATTTTAGTTAATCTATTAAAATTTTCTGTTATTATTCGTATCCGAATCGTATTCGTTTTACATTCATATTCATTTTTAAGGATATTGTAACACATTTTTTTACATTCATCGATATTCGTATCCGCATTTGTATTCATATTTTAAAATGGATAAGGATATGATTGTACATATATTCATATCCGTATCTGACCGTTTTCATTCCTAAGTGGACATGTTAGAAATGTTTGTTTTACACAAAATTTGACATGCATGTTCTACTTAATATTTTATGTAAACTACTCTATGGATCTATTTCAAAAAAATAAAAAAAATTGAGAGAAAAAGAGGTGGATGTAGGAATACTACCTGCACCTGGATTTAAGCCCCCTGAACCCTTTTCAAGAAGGCTATTTATATTCTAGACCCAACTTAATTTGTACTACGATAATCCTTTTGACTCTTTTTCCTCTCCATGTTCCTCAATGCAAATCTCCTATCCTTGACAAATGTCTATTAGAAAAAACAGTATAGAGATTGGTTAATTTATATTACCCCCTTCTAATATAAAATAGATGTAAGAGGTAATCAACAAATTTATACTGACTCCTCCGTAGAAAAAAGCAAGAAGATTATTAGTTAATTTATATTAACTCCCTATCCATGGGAAAATGATCCACAATTTTCCAAACCTCTTCATAAAAATAACGAACGTCATCTCTATAATCCTGAAATTTAAGGCTCAAATTATCAATATATGCACTTTAATATAATAAATATAGAAATGATCGATCCCCGCCATAGAAAATTTCTACCCGCCACCGTATCCGTTCAAACACTTATTTTTACATACATATCCGTTTCCGCATTACATGAATACGGATATCGATATCACTTTGATATCCGCAAGTATCCATATATATATTTGTATAAATATAGTTGTAGATTTATTTTTAATTGTATATAATATAATTTTATATTTTCTTTTATCATATTTTGTATAATTACTATGATATAAATTAATTTAGTATATTTTTATCATGTGTGTTGCATTCGATACATGTATATTTAAGTTAATTTATAAAGTATTTCTAGTATTATTTGTATACGATCAGTATCCATTTACATCATTATCTGTTTTTTAACGATATGGTAATATAGTTTTCATATCCATCAATATATATATCCGCATCTATATATTCCTATTTAAAAATGGATAAGAATATATTAAGGATTAAATGCGGTTGCCCCCCAGGGCAGCCAACATGGTTGTCCCTGCCTCATTTTTGGGTGTTTTTTTTGGGTTTTTATCACTTGTGCCCCTCTGAGATATCGCAATATCAGTTATGCCCCTATCTTTTTGGTAATATCAGTTGTGCCCCTCACTTCTTTCTCCGTTATCAGTTGTGCCCTTCCGTCAGATTGACCGTCAAAAAATTAAAATAATCATGGTTTATTCAAACTATGGAGTGGTTAAGAAAGGTATTATGGTCAAAACAAAATCAGAGGACCAGTAACAACCTAAGGGAGAAGGTGGAATTCGTCCAACGGATGGATTGGGGCGGCAATACCGACTTCCAGGCGGTGTTCGAACGGATACTGGACATGGTGGAGGGGAACCTCACGTTAGAGCAGATGATAAAGAGGGTGTTCGTGTTCAACGATATGGAATTCGATCAAGCGTCGGCCAAGCCGTGGGAGACGGACTACATGGCGATATAGAGGAAGTTCGAGGAGAGTGGTTACGGGTCGGCGGTGCCGGAGATCGTGTTCTGGAACCCGAGAGATTCGAGGTCGACGCCTGTGCTGTCGGGGCAGAAGGAGGTGACGCTGGAAAAGGTCATTGCCTGGAAGGAGTACATGGACCTCATCGTGTTCGACTGAAGGGCAATGGCCTTTTCCATGGCATCCACAGGGTCGAGGGCGGCGCGGGGCTGGACGGCGCAGTGCGGGGGCGGGGCGGCGCGGTGCGGGGTTGGGCGGCCCGGGGGAGTAGGGGCGGGGGCGGCGCGATGCGGGGCTGGACGGCCCGAGGGAGTAGGGGCGGGGGCGGCCCAGGGGAGCAGGGGCGGGGGCGGCGCGGGGCAGGGGCGGGGGCGGCACGGGGGAGGGGAGGGGGCGGCCCAAGGAGCAGGGGCGGCGTGGGGCAGGGTCAGGGGCGGGGGCGGCGCGGTCGGGGCTGGATGGGGCGGGCTGTGGAGGAGGGGCGGAGGAGGTGGTCGTGCTGGGGATGAGGGGCGAGCGGAGGGGCGGTCTGGAGGCCAAGGGAGTTGAGGGGATCGAGCTTGGGGTGGATGGGGCGAACGGAGGGGTGGGTTGTGGAGGAGGGGAGGAGGTGGAGGAGGGGTCGTTCTAGGGATGAGGAGGCGAACGGAGGAGCGGGCTGGGGGCCAAAGGAGCCGCGGGAGGAGGAGGAGGCGGAGGACAAGGCTAGATGAGGGGTAAGTAGGTGCGGGGGTTGGGGGATGAGCTCGGGGTGGAGATGGGGTTTGCTGGGGCGGAGGGTGAGGCGTTGGAGGAGGAAGTTGAGGCTGGGAGGAAGAGGAGAAGGGGGGAGGAAGAAGAGGATGTGGGGGAGGATGAAGGAGAAGGTGATAGACTTTTTAATCCAATTTTTTAAACTTAATTCCGATTGTATCCTCTAAGTTAACATCCGTTTGCGGCAGGGATGGACGGCAACTAACCCGAGCGATATAAGTGATTAAATGGAAAGAAGTTGGGGGTACATCTGATATTATCAAAAAGATAGGGGCATAACTGATATTGCAATATCTCAGAGGGGCACAACTGATAAAAACCTTTTTTTTTGAAAAATATCACCTTATATATTCATCTATATCTCTCTCCTATATGTCCTTCAAATTTCTTCAAAAATAGAGACTCATATGCCCTCCATCTAGAACAAGTCGATTATAATAATGTTTAAACCGTTAAATTTACGTGTTCTAGATGGAGGGCATAGGAGTCTCTGTTTCTGACGAAATTCGAATGACAAATAGGGGGATATATATATATATGAATATACATGGTGATATTTTGCAAAAAATAAAAAAATAAAAAAAGTACGGAAAATTGGGGTGTAGGTAAACAACGTCTTACTACCCTTGTTAATTTAATCAAATTAATGATCAAATTAATCGTTGTGTCATTCGTTGTAGTCAGATAATAATAGCTAATCAAAAACCACTTTCAATTTAAGTTCAATTTAATTTCGAGCGGCAAATTTTTTTTACTTGGGCAAGCCCAAGGTCGAACTCAGGGAGGCAGCTATCTCCTTAGGTAGATTTTAAGCAAGTTCCAAAATCTGATTTTCAGGGGATTTTTTTGATCTTTTTCAGTGTATTTTATGCAAGAAGTAAAAGACACATGCAAAATCAGGCCAGTTTACAAGTTAATTAAAAAATATGGTCAAACTGATTCCAAAAAATTTTGAAACTTGGCCAGATTGTGAAATGCAATGAAGTAAGCTACTCTATTTTTTTTTGGAATTTTCTGACACTAAAAGATTTTACTGTGAATTAAAAATAAATGCAAGTTGATTTGACTAAATTAATTTTAATAAATACCAAATCACAATATTTTCAGATATAAAAATTATTCATGATAGATCTAAGTGTGAAGAATCCAGAAAAATTAATAAAACTAAATTTCTATGTGAAGTGGACCTATGAAAAATTAATTAATGAAATCACTAAATGATTTATTCAGGCCTCGTGGTGCGTGCAAATGAGTTGATTTTTGGAAATAATGTAAACTTAATTATCGTAGGTCTAATGTGAATTTTTGGTGATTTTTGGAGTCACAGAAAAATTATTACAAATTAAAAGGCATAAATAGGCAAAATATGACAAAATTCCACCAATTAATTGATAATAAAATCCACTATTCTTACAAAAATGTTCCAAGTGTCACATATGAAAGAAGACAAATTAAGCTACACAATGCAATTTTCAAACTTGAAAAATGATGCAAAATGAATGCCTAAAGATGCGTGTGAAGACAGGGGCCTAAATGCAATTATAGGAAATAAAATTGATAAAAATAAAACATGCTGACAGGGACTAATATGCAATTACCTATAATGTTGAGGGGTAGATGCAAATTTCCCACAGAACATGTGCACCTCACGTAGGGGCTCCTCGCAGGGATTGTAATGCAAATATGAAAACCTCAAGGGGCCTCGCTGCAAAATTCTCAGGCCGCACGTGCAAACCACGTGGGGGTCCCAGGCTCGGTGGACTCCGGAGGCTCGGATTGAGGCTCGGGTGCTATGGAGGCTCGGACTTGGCTCAGGGTAGCTTCGGGGGCTCCAAGCCTAAACATTGGGGCAGAGGCTCGGAGGCGGCTACGTGGCACGCTGTGGACCACAAGATCAAGTGACGATCCAACGGCTCTGGAAGCTAAGGCGTGGCGCAATACAACCCGTTGGATCAGGATGAATCCAACGGTCTGTGTGGCAATATGAAGATGGATACGTGGACGATCAGCAGCCGTTGGATCAAGATGAATCCAACGGCGTCTGGAGCGCCTAGTAGGTGACGACGTGGCTTGCTTTGGTGCGTAGGATCCTCCTGATCCTATGGCTATGGAGTGAGTGTGACGTGGAGTCCTCCTGACCATCCGATCAAGAAGATCAGATGGCTGCTGCTCTTCGTCTCCAACCGGCCTGCCGCCTCCTACGGCGGACATGGCTGGGCTCCGGTGAAGAAGCTCGAGCTCCGCCTCCTCATCTGGTCATCGGTGAAGCTCGCCGGAGACTCCCAAGTAGCTGGGAAGACTCGTGGAGGCGTCGAGGATCCTCTGGCGGTCTCAGGAGCAGCTGAATGACTCTGGAGAGCAGTGGCGGAGAAGCTCGAAGGAAGCTCCGATGAGGTTCTGACCTGTCCAAATTGAAGTACCTACAGAGGGTTAATGGCTAGCCGAGGCGTGCAGATGTGCTCTTGGGGTGACCGTGCGGGCGGAGTGAGGCCTGAGGGGCAGTGAAGAGGTCCGGTGATCGAGCTCCGCCAAGGCGGCGGAGCTTACGTCGGCGTGAGGTGGAGTGCTTCTTCGGAGTGAATGAAGGAGTGTGCGAAGGAGCCCGCTCCAAGGCGAAGCTCGGAGGATGGTTGGCGGAGCGTGAAGAGGTACGTGGATGACGAATAAAATGGAAGAAAAAGTAAGAAAAAGAAGACGAAGATCGGGAGGGAGATGGAGGAATCTACCTGGGGAATGGAGCGTGATGAAGTGCTCCTGGTCGTCGCTCGAAGGATGGTAGGTGGTCCTGAGCACGTGCAGCTCGCGGAGCAGGCTGTGGCACAGTGGTGGAGGGCCGTGGATCTCACCGGAGGTGGATCTCGGTCTTCGCTCGACGTCTCCTCAAATTGATGTCACCAAGATGGAGGTTGGAGCTTGGGGATTCTCTCCGTGATGGCGGATAGGGGTGAAGGTGGCCGGAGGCGGAGTATTTAAAGGTTGGAGGTGACGGCGTAGGTGGCGAAGAGGTAGAGTTGGTGTGCGACGTGGGGCGAAGTGGAGGGTGTTCATGGAGATCGAGGGGGTTGGCGAGGATGAGGGAAGAGTGGCTTCGTCGTGGTGGTGAAGGGGGCAAAGAGGGCGGCCGGAGTGCCTCCCAGAATAGAAAGGGGGCATCCCTCGTGCACGGTGGGCGACGTGGGGCGCGGGGCTTGCGGGAGGTGGAAGACGGAGCCTGGACTGTTAGATCGCAAGATCCAACGGCCCTGATGGAGGCGTGGGTAGACGCTTGGGATTAGATCTAGGGTGGATCCATCGAACAACTTCGGGCATGCCACGTGGAGGGTGCAGGTCGAGGCGCTAGCGTGCGATCCAGATTGGATCTGGATTTTATCGAAGGGTGGTGATGCGTTGCGAGATGAATGGCCAGGATGGGGTGCTTCTGGCGGAGATCGGAGGGCGTAGATGCAGCCACGTGGTGCATAGAGAACGCGACGCTGGCTAACGGTCCAGATGAAGTCCAAAGCCTGATCAAAGGGCTGGGAAGCGTTGCAGCTTGGATGGCCCAGATCAAGAGAGAGGAAAGGAGATCGGACGGTGGAAATGGAAGGGCGCGTAGCGCACAAAGAAGCGAGCCGCGTGGCGCAATCAGAGGACACCACGTGGCCTGCTCTGAGTGGTTGAGAAAGAAAATGAATTTAGAGAGAGAAGGAGGCCGAATTTGGAAAAACTCAAAACATGAAAGTTGTAGATCTCGATGAGATCTATAAGTTTCATGTTGACCAAAAATGGAGATGAGGTCACATACAATACAAAAATACAAGAGTAAAAATATACATACATATAGTATACAAAGGGGCCCAAAAACCCAAGTTTTGCGTACGAGCTCCGAATGAATGAAATTAGTCTCATTTTAAAGGTCTCGGGGTGTGTATTAATCTGAAAGTGAGTAGACCTAATTTGGATTTGTATGAGAGGGGATATTGGCATTCTAAGGTCCAGGTTCTCCAATTGGTTTCGGGGCTTTATTGGGCAATTTACAGGATAGGGATTTTTGGCCTCCTTCCTTGTATTATTAACTAGTAATGTATACAGTGTAAGGAAGGTGTTATTTGATTTTGGAGTGGATATAATTAGGTGATTTATTGGGAGTATTTTACAAGTGATTTTTACACATGAATTGGCTTCTTATTTAATCAAATATGAATGCTAAAATGTGTATATTGTGGATTTATGCATGTATGTTATTTATGCAAGATAAAGGGAAAATATGCTGCTAAATACTCGGGAACAAGGCTCTATTTTCAACTTTAAGAGTGATGAATCACAGATTCATCAACCCCCTATACTTAAACCTTACTCGTACCCGAGCAACTAAAATGAAATGCAAGAGTGAAATGATTTTGGGTTCCATACCAAGGTCATGAACAAAAGTTGAAAATGGAGCTTGACTCGACCTTTGGATTAATTGTGTGGCGGAACCTTATTGGGACCTGAACTTAAGACCTAACAGACTTCAAGTTCCACAAGTCTCCTATTCACGACGCCTCAACAGTCAGGTCAGAACAAATCCTCAAACGCAAATTTCTGATGACTATGATTCTTACTTGTACTGTGTAAGTGTAAAATATCTCTCCACATCAGAAATGACTCAGAAACAACCTCCTTTAACAAGGTAACTCAAATAACCCAGTCCAATAACTCTTTCCTTGAGGAGCGGGGTATTCCCTCCTAAGTTTGAGTACGACCAGCTCAAGAGGAGGGGGTAGAGAGAAGAATGGACGATAGTCAGTGTAGCTACCTATCCCGGGATGCTTGAACAGTGTAGCCAAGTCATCCAGTTGCATTTCTTGCTAACATACATACTCCGGCAGGTATTCTATTTTCTCTTGGACCTGTCTGATTTTTTTTGGAGTTTTTGTATTTTTTTGAACTATATACAAGGTGCAGCATGTACATCACGAGTTTTTCCTCTTGAGCCAGTAGACTATCCCTCTTTTGAAGCATTATTGCAACCCACAGCATCATGTCCATAGATGTCAACACCACCAGACTAGGTTGAGATGCACTACCCTCCATAGAGGAGGACGGATGTTTCCACCCGTGTGCTACTCCAAGCTAAAGAATTCTACTCCTCACCACCTCATCAATTAAGAGCTACGTGCATTGTGCTTGTCCAAGTTAGGTCATTATCTAAAAGAATCATGCGTGTGCACGAGATATTCTTCTTAGACTGATTAAGATGACATGTGAACATAGACTTGCGGACTCAAAGAATTAAGTCACTTGACCTGAGAAATCTTAACTCCAGTTCCTATAAGGTTCCTCTGAAATTAGGTGGATTAAGGTCAAATCAAGTCCCTCCTCAACATCTACTCATAACTTGGTTCAGAACCCACTAGCTTTTCACCTTGCATATGCAAGATATGCAGATGAGGTGAAGATGACATGCTATGAAGATGCAAGACTCTTTTTCTTTCTTTTCAAATGCAGAGATGATATGCAAAATAAGAAGCCTTTGAAATTTTTTTCTTTGACAAAAATTTGGTATACCTCATATGGTACAAGCCTTCTTATTTTACAAAATTTTTTTCCAAATTTTACCCAGCCCGTAATTATTACGTAATATATACAAAGATACGTGAAAGTACGAGCTATGGGTAAAGTATATATGTAATATATACATGCACCCCTATACTTAGTGTGCGCTATGTCCTCAGAGCACGGAAAGCGAGGAAAAAGACATAGCTTGTGCTAAGCGTAAGAGAGCTCAAAGAGCGAAAATGTATAAAAGTCGTCATACCCCCCTATACTTAGGCTCTAGCAGCCTAAGTGTAGAAGAAGGTCAAAAATGGGGCGGACGAGGTCAAGAGGAGAAATGGATGAACATATACAAGGCGGGCATCGGTCCCCCCTATACTTAGGCTCAGGTCAGCCTAAGTATAGAATTGGAGTGAGTATGAAGACCGATGTGATCTAGAGGATGTACAGTGAACAGAATCAGGTGACTCATCCCCCCTATACTTAGGATCTGGTCATCCTAAGTATAGTCCTATATGGAGATAGATGAAGTTGGGATGAGTTATTAGAGTCACAGGAGAAAGAGAAGGCAGAATGTACAAGAATGATGGATATATACAAGGGTGTCGGTCAAATCTTTCAAGATGCTGCTGATGGCTAGAGCTCATTGCTGCAAGGTCTCATGCGCGACTCGATGTGTATCTGCTGAATTTGTCTCGTGCATGAATACAATCTCCTCAACATGGACTAACTGCTCATTGGTTTTGACGAAGTGCTTTAACAGTTGTCCATTCACTAGGAATGTCGGTGCGTCATCTGCGAGATCTGATATCTCGACACATCCACTACCTTGCACCGCAGGGACAACGAATGGGCCCATCTACTTGGACTTCAACTTGCCTCGGAAGATCTTCAGCCTTGCATTAAACAACCATACCTTTTGTCCAGGAACAAAGGTCTTTCATCTGATATATCTATCATGCCAACGCTTCACATTGTTCTTGTACACCAAACTGTTGTCATATGCGCGGTTTCTGACTTCCACAAGCTCATTCAGATCCATTTCTCTCTACTTCTGCCCAAGGCGCGTGTTCCAGTTGACCTTCTTGGTTGCCCATTCTGATTTATGCACTAACTCTGTGGGCAAATGGCACAGCTTTCCGAATATCATCCGGAATGGGGAGGTTCCTAGCGGTGTCTTCTAAGTTGTCCTATAAGCCCATAGGACTTGATCCAAGATCTGATACCAGCCCTTCCTGTCTAGGCGGACAAGCTTTTGCAATATAGTTTTCACCTCCCTATTCGACACCTCAACCATACCATTAGTCTGTAGGTGGTAAGGACTAGCGACACAATGTTCGATGTCGTAGTCCTTCAAGAGTTTCTTCACCTCTCCGTTTACAAAGTGGCTACCCCCATCTGATATCAACATTTTGGGGATCCCGAACCTAAAGATGATATGATCTCTAATGAATTTACAGACAGTCTTGCTGTTTGCGGCTCGGGTCGGGATAGCCTCCACCCACCTGGATAGGTAGTCTACCGCAAGAAGGATGTACTCGAATATGTGGCTAACAGAAAATGGGCCCATGAAATCGATGACTCAGGTGTCAAAGACATCACAAATGATGACAAGCTGCATCGGCATCTCATCCTTGGAACCAACGGTTCCTCCCATTCTCTGGCATACTGGGCATGACTTCGTAAAGGTGATGGCATCGTGAAACAGAGTCGGCCAGTAAAAGCCACGCTGAAGTACCTTCCATGCGTTCCTCTACCCGGAGTGGTGTCCTCCTGCGTCCAAGCTGTGGCATAAAGAAAGGACACTCTGGTATTCCTCCTGAGGAATACACCGTCTCTAGACACAATCTGGTCCTTCAAAGAAAAGGATCGGATCCTCTCAATGGTAGTGTCTAGCATCCGACTTCAGTCGATCAATATGGCTCTTGGTCCAATCCTCGGGAACCTTCTTGGAGACAAGATAATTCACGATATTGGCATACCATGGGAGTGAGTTTGACAACAAAAATCGACTCGTCGGGGAAGGAGTCTCGAATTGGTGAACCCTCGGAAGTATTAAGATCTTCGAGATGAGAGCAATGATCGGCTACTACGTTCTTCTTTCCAGGTTTATTACAAATATCCAAATCAAACTCCTGGATAAGCAAATCCACCGAAGAAGACACGCCTTCGCGTTCTTCCTTTCCATCAAGTATCGTAGCGTCGGATGGTCAGTGAACACAATTACCTTGGATCCGATTAAGTGAGATCTGAACTTGTCCAAGGCAAACACTACCGCAAGCATCTCCTTTCAGTAACTGTAGAGTTACGCTGAGCGGTATCAAGCACTTTGCTTGCATAGTGGATTGCAAACGGGATGCCATCTCTTCTCTGTCCTAACACAGCCCCAACAGCAAAATTTGAGGCATCTGTCATGATCTCAAAAGGTAGAGACCAATCTGGGGCTTGTAGGATCGGGGCATCCATGATCATCCCTTGTAATAGCTTAAAGGCTTCAAGACATTTGTTATCAACAATAAACTCCATGTCCGTGCCTAAAAGCTCAGTTAGCGGTCGGGCAATCTTAGAAAAATCCTTGATGAATCTCCGATAGAATCCGACATGCCCAAGGAAAGACCGTAACTGCTTTACGTTGGTTGGTGGCTGGAGTCGTCTGATCACGTCCACCTTGGCAGGGTCAACCTCCATTCCTCTCTTGGAGATGACATGCCCCAACACAATGCCCTCCGTCACCATGAAGTGACTTTTCTCCCAAGAGAGCACCATATTAACCTCACAACATCTTTTGAGGACTCGGTCCAAATTCCTAAGACAGGAATCGAAGGAATCGCCATGGACCGAGAAGTCATCCATGAAGACTTCCAGGTCGCCGATCATTTCGACGAATACAGCAATCATGCACCTTTGGAAAGTACCAGGAGCATGCATAACCGAAGGGCATGCGCCTGAAAGCATAGGTACTGATTCAGCCGAAAAGCAGGTGGTCTTAAGTTCAACACAAAGCGTGAACTCAGTCGGTGTGTTGACCACACTAAATCCGGACTAAAGTCAACAATTAACCCACACTAAGATCAACAAATTAGAAACAATGTGGAGTTAAAATTTATTTTTAACTCTGCACAAAAGATGTAAAGGGCAAGTATGCAGAGAGTTCGAACACAGGGAGCAAACAGTGTAATTCAAAAATTGTGCTCAAGTGAATGTGTGTGTGATGTGTCTACACTAAGCAAGCAAACAACTACAAATTTTTGTGGGTTTTTAATTTTTAAATTTTTTTTATTTAATTTTTAATTTTGTATTTTGATTTTTGATTTTCTGATTTTTATATTTTATATTTTATATTTTTTTTTATTTTCTTTTTCAATATTGGAAAGTAAATGCAATATAGTGAAAGACAAGGTAGAATATTTTATAAAAATGCACAAAAATACTCAAAATTTCAGAAATAAAATGTTTTTGGTATTTTTAAGGTTTTTTACTGTTTTTATGATTTTCGGGGATTTTTCAAGATGTTTTTGGTATTTTTAAAGTCTGAAATAAGGCAAACAGTGGGAATAAGGGCTGGCTGTGACAAACATGCAAGTTAAAAATACCAACCAGTAGCAAAAATATTTCACACTATTTTTCTGATAAAGAGAACAAAATTAGGAATAAACAGAAGCTGAGTTTGCTATTTTTGGGTTTTTCTACTATTTTATATATTTTTTTGAAGTTTTTGAGAGTTTTTAAATTTTTAGTGTTTTTGTTTTGAGATTTTTAGTGACTTTTGGACTGACACTAAAAGATAATAAAATAGACACTACGTGAATTTTTTGGAATTTTTAGAGGTGTTTTGATATTTTTTTGGTATTTTCTAAGGTAGACAGTACACAAAAAGGCTGTTTTTGATTTTTAATAAATATGAAAATGCAATAAATATGCAATGCAAAAATGTAGTGTGAATCTACAATGCAACAGGGACTTAATCCTATTTTTGTGGATTTTTAGGAGGCTAAATGGTATTTTAAATAATTAGAACAAGCTTCCAAATATTAATAAGGCCTGGCAGGGGTATAAGTGTAGATATCACAACATCCAGGGGCAAACATGCAAAGTTTCCACAAAATATATAACAGTATCTTGCATTTAATGGATCAAGTCTAAATACCAAAACCCGCAAGGGTGTTTGAGCAATTAACCCACCAAGGCGCGTGACTTGCACGCGCCTGGGAAGGGTATTTTTGCAAATATCAGAAGCTAGGGGGCTCAGTATGCAAGATGTCCAAGAAATATTATACTAAACATGGAATTTAAGGTACTGAAGATAAAT
Organism: Ottelia alismoides; assembly: GCA_037367405.1. Classification (NCBI taxonomy): domain Eukaryota; kingdom Viridiplantae; phylum Streptophyta; class Magnoliopsida; order Alismatales; family Hydrocharitaceae; genus Ottelia; species Ottelia alismoides. The sequence continues at coordinate 328,947 of JAZKJV010007215.1, forward strand.
GTTCAAACCCGGAGGGGGTTCCCTGCAAAATTGCCAAGACACGTGCGTGAGCACACGTGACCTGGCAGGGGTGTCCCTGTAATATTACAAAATACTGAGGGTTGACATGCAATAAGTCCCGAAGTTTTTAAACTACATCTGCAATTTTAAGTACTGAATGAAAATGCAAGAAGGTGCGGGGGTGATGCTGCAAAATACCCACGCCTGGCGCGATCCAACGGCGTATGTAGCTTCACTTAAACACGTGGACGCTCCTGATCAGCCGATACCGCTTCGATTCAGTGGTCCAGATTAGATGCTGCGATGAAGATCGGACGGCTGAGGCAGATGGAGATCGGACGGTGGCTGATTGATCTGGAGGGGTGCCCCAATCGGTCGGCTGGGAAGCTCGGAGGAAGAACAGGGAAGAGCGCCGGCGAGGGCGAACTTCCCCGAGCTCGTTCTCGGGCCTCCGACGATCTGGAAGCTTCAAAATGGGGCTGCGACCTCCTGAGGTCTGTCTCTGTCTCCTGGTGGCTTCAAAACACCTCGGCGAAGGCCGAGGTACTCGCTGGCGGTCGGCGGAGCTGGGGGGGGCTTCGCGAGCTCCGGCGAGGTTCCAAAACTGCCTCCAGGCGCGAATCGAAGAACTTTGACCTGCAAAAACGATTAGGAGGTCCAGGGCAAACTGCCTGGAACTCTGGATGGAAGCGGGGGTGTGTGGAGTGTCGGGACGATGGTCGGCCGGAGATGCGTTCCGGCCAAATGGGTGAATCGGTGATTGAAGCGAGGAAACTCGAGATTTTTTTTTGGGGTTTTTGATCCTTAGAATGAACCTAAGCTAACTAAAGCAAAATAAACAGGGGGGATGGCATCCTCAACGATATAAAATCGGAGGGAAGGTTACCTCGACCGCCTGGTTTGGGGGAGGTACTGGAGACGCCTCCGACTTCCTCTGCTCAGGCTGAGTGAATGCTGCTGAAGCTGTCACCTCCAGGAAGACTTGGAGCACGAGCGGAGCGAGGAAGGGTGGACCGAAGGTGTTCAACCGGAGGGAAGAAGAGGTGGGTCTGGTTAAGTAGATGGTGGAGTGCGTGACTTCGAGGGAAGATCACGAGCGAATCGAGCAGATCTGGGGAGATCTGAGGAGTCGGCGATGGAGGTGATTGATCGAGGAAGAGGTTTCGTGAAGGAAGCGGCCGCAGAGGATGAGCGGCGCACCCTCGAAAAAGGCGCGAAGACAGGGGGAAAACGACGCGCGCTACGGGCTGGGAGGAAGAAGACAGACTGTTGACCCGCCGGTCAACAGTCGCAAGCTCCTGGTTGGTCCACGTGGACCAACCAGGAGAAAGAGAATAAAAAATGTTTTATTAATTCATTAAAAATAGAAATAAGTCGAATTAAAATTAAAGTTATAAAATGAAAATTATTTGTTATTTTATGTAGTATTTTTTATGATTTTTATTTATTTTTATGATACATATTTCTACAAGTTCACTTTTTAGCCTTATATAGGTATATTACCTATGTATTTTAATACTTTTATTTTTATTTTGTATTTTTAATTTATTTGTTTTATGTTTATTATTTTCTAAAATTACAAGATGCTTTTATATACATAAAGATATTTTTACTTTATTTTTCTGATATGTCTTGTATATTTAATAAAATGCAAGTATGTTTTATATAGGTATGTATATAGGTAAAGTGCCTATGTATTGGATTTATACAAGTATGTTTATTTTTGTTTTGATTTAGGTTTTTATTCTTGTTTGAATGTACATAATTATTATAAGTATTATTTACAACATTATAAACTTATAAAAAATGAATAAATAATGAATAAAGAATAAGTTGAATATTTTAATCTGTACAGGGTACAATGTGGGTCCAAAACTCAACTTTCAGACCGTAGCTCCGCCAAATGCGAAACCACCACCATTGGATAGATTATTTTATTCTATATACAATTAAAGGTGAGTAGGCTGCATTTGGAGTTTTTAATTGTGAGATACGGGTCTGGGAAGTTGGCATTCTGGATTTTTATTCAGACCATAACTTTTTATCTGTACATTATTTTTCTGTGAAATCAATTTTGTATTTTTTCTTTATAAAATTATCTACAACTTTCATGTACAAAGTTTCTTTATTTGATGTACAAAAAGTGGAACCAAAAATAGGTCCCAAAATGAATAAAGAATGAATAGATTGTATAGGTATTTACACTGTATTTCTGACCTTATCTCCCCCTACTTTATTCCTTGTCGACCTATTCATCAAGATGCCTAGGTCTCGGGGGTTTTGGGTCATAAAATATTTACAATATTTTATTCTTTTTCTTTTCTTTATTTATTCTATAATTTTGGCTTTAATTACAGTGATTTATACACAATCTGAATGCACATGCATGGATGCTAAGATGATGGTTTTAATGCTATTTACAGGCATTTGCTAGGGTTTTTGGTGCCAAAATGATAGAATAAAGATGATGAAATGTGGATTCATCATCCCCCTATACTTTACCTTTGCTAGTCCCTAGCAAACACATATGCAATATGTGCAGAAAGAAAAAGAAAGAAAAGAAAAAGAACTTGGATTTTACTTGATTATCAAACTTGTCTTCGCAAAATCAAAGTTTGGAGCTTAAGTCGGACCCTTGGGAATTTTAGTGCGGTCGGAACCTTAATGAGAACTAAATTTGAAATCCAACAGTCCTTGAGTATCCCAAAACTCTGTCCAAGTCTCCTCAATAGCCAGGTCAGAAATATCTCAACTCATACGCAAACTCTTACGACTATGAGTCTGACTCGTACAGTGTAAGTGATATGTAGCTCCCCACCTCAGAAGTGACAAAGAAACAACCTCCCCTAACCTGGTAACTCTAATGCCTCGGTCTAGCAACTCTTTCCTCGAGAAGCGGGGTATTCCCTTCTAAGTTCAAGTGCAACCGGCTCAAGAAGAGGGGGAAGAAGTATAGACTTTTGGGAGCTCAACCAGTGTAGCTAAGTCTCCCGCTGCAAGCTTCATGAGATGTAACATGGATACCATAAGCTTTTGCTTTATTGAACTATATACATACTCCGGTGGGATTATTAAATTTTCAATCCGACCCACCACTTTTTTGGAGTTCTTTTTGCATTTTTTTTTTCAATTGCATCTGTACAACATATCTACATGAGCAGCATATACAAGAAATTTTCCTCTTGAGCCAGTAGACTATCCCTCTTTTGAAGCTTTATTGCAACCCACGGCTTCTGTCTTTAGACTTCATCACCACTAGACCAAGTTGAGGTGCACTTCCTTCACTATAAGAAGAAGAGAGGTTCCGCCTAGAAGTACTACCCTCATATGCTACCCCAAGCCCAAGGAAACTGCCTCCTCACCACCTCATCCGTGGAGAGCTATGTGAAAGGTGCAGGTGTCCAAGTTAGGTCATTATCAACAAGAGTCGTGCGTGTGCTCCGAAATACTCTACTTAGGCAGTCAAGAATCCATTGAACCAAGTCCCGTGATCCTCAAAGAATTAAGTCAACTAGACCTGAAGTACCTCAAACCCAGTTCCTATAAGGTTCCTGTTATTAGATAGATTTTAAGGTCCAATCAAGCTCCAATCTTCGGATTTTACTTAGACTTGTTCAACTATCAAACTCAATCCGAAAAATGCGAATGCTATGCAATGCAATGCAGAAAATATTTTTGTGATGCAATTTTCAAGATTTTGAACTTTTTATGGATTTTTGGAAATATGATGCATGCATATGCAGATGCATTTCTCTTTTTTTTTTTTATATATATATTTTTTTTATATATTTTTCAAAAAGATTTTTCAAATGTTTTTGGATTTTGGTTTTGCAAATGTTTTTGGGATTTTCAAAAAGTTTTGGCTAAAAATTAGGTGAAAATATGTACACGGGAGTGCTTCTTATATACAAGAAGTGGATTTTAAGCATTTACAAGGGTAAGTGGTCAATTTTATACATATATACATAAGGTGGATTTTGGTGTGATGTTAGTATTCCTCAAACTTTATTTGACACAAGCTTTCACACAATTTTTGAAAACTATAGTCCAAAATAATTTTTACAATCATTTACACACATTTGAAAATCATTTTGCAATCGGTTTTCAAAACAGTATATATAGGTTTTTCAAATCATTTTTGCAACCATTTTTCAAACCATTTGCAAATCATTTTTCAAACATTTTATTTCACACAAAGAAAAGAAATTTTTACAAACCACACAGGTTGAAAACACGGAACAAAATATTTTCAAAATAGTTTTCAATAGATGTTCACGAAGATTTTCAACTATTTTTCAAACATTTTGCAAAGACATTTTCACCTGATTTATTAATCAGTATATACAAAAAGAATTTCGAGGAATAACCACATCTTTTTATTAAAGAATTTGTAATGAATTATTAATGAATTATTAGCCATATTTATTACGAAAGTACGAGTTATGGCTAAAGTATATACACAGTATATACGACCCCCCTATACTTAGCTTGAGCTATGTCCTCATAGATCGGAGAGAAAAGAGAAGACATAACTCGTACTACGTATAGACAAGTCTAAAAAATAAAGGAATAAATAGATGAATCAATGAATCAGAAGTTGGCCGTCCCCCCTATACTTAGGATCAATTAATCCTAAGTATAGCAGACTGTACACAAAGCAGGGAGGGTCAAGGGTGGGAATGAACAGATCGTACTCAGATTGTCTCCCCCTATACTTAGGGTAAGATATCCCTAAGTATAGACAAGAAGAGGAGACAATGGAGAGGATCGAAAAGAATGGAGAAATTCGGGGTGCACACCCCCCTATACTTAGGACAAAGTACGTCCTAAGTATGGATACTGTCTACAAGGGCGGCAACTTATTGATAGATTAAGAAAACAGAAAAGGAAAAGAAGAAAAGAAGAAAATAAATTAACAGACGAAAGAGTGATATGAACAGATGGTTTGTACAGCGGAAAATGGAAGTGATCACCATGTACGAGATGCAGATGATATGAGTCAAAGAACACATCTCATACCAGAAGAATGGGGGCAACGTCCATGGTCGGCGGATCATGATCTCGATATAGCTTTAGGCGTTGACCATTGACGCGGAAGGTGGACGAAGATGACGGTTCGGATATATCAATACTGCCATTGTCATGTACCTTCCTAACCACATACGGACCTTTCCACTTGCTCTGCAACTTCCCAGGAAATAATTTCAGCCTGGAATCAAACAACCATACTTTCTGTTCTGGCTCAAACTGTTTATGGCTGATATGCGAATCGTGCCATGTCTTCACTTTTTCTTTGTACTGTAGGCTGTTCGAAAAGGCTGTGTCTCTTAGTTCCTCCAGGGCTGCCAATTCTGCTCGTCTCTGATCTCCTACACTCTCAGGATCCAAAAGTAACTCAGTAACTGCCCAAAAAGATTTGTGCTTGATTTCCACTGGCAAATGGCACGGCTTGCCATAGACGAGACGAAAAGGAGATGTCCCCAATGGATTTTTGAAAGAAGTCCGATAGGCCCACAAGACCGAGTCCAAAAGCTGTGACCAATCCTTTCGGTCTGGGCGGACAACTTTCTGCAAGATCGTCTTTATCTCCCGATTCGATACTTCAGCAAGACCATTAGTCTGAGGGTGATAAGGAGTGGCAACCCGATGGTCAATACCGAACTCGTCAGCAAGGGCCCTAACTTTGTCATTGATGAAATGAGACCCCCCGTCTGAAATCAAAACTCTAGGTACCCCGAACCGTGAAATGATATTTTTCCTCAAGAATTTGCAAACGGTTTTAGCATCTGCGGCTCGGGCGGGGATGGCCTCAACCCATCGACTGACATAATCTACAGCGAGCAAAATATGCTCGAACCCCTGACTCTTAGGAAATGGGCCCATGAAATCAATCCCCCATGCATCAAAAACTTCACAGAAGTGAATAGGTTGCATGGGCATCATGTCTCTCTGTCCGCAGGTTCCCATTTTCTGACAGTCAGTACATCCCTTCACGAACTCATCAGAATCCTTGAAGAGAGTAGGCCACCATAGGCCGGATTGAAGCACCTTCTGTGCTGTCCTTTTTCCTGAATGATGTCCTCCTGCCTCAAGCTTGTGGCAGTATGTGAGGACGCTATGCTGCTCTTCTTGAGGAATGCACCTTCTCCAGATGCTATCCCCTCCTTCATGATAAAGGACGGGATCCTCCCAATGGTAAAACTTGGCCTTAGCTAGGAAGGTCTCAAGTTTCTGCCTGGGCCAACTTTGAGGGACTGTCTTGGCAACAAGATAGTTTACAAAGTCAGCATACCACGGGAGTGAGGTGACAGCCAAGATCGCCTCATCTGGAAACGTCTCTGATATAGGTGCGCTGGGCTCAGATTCCTCAAGATCCTCCAATCTGGAGAGATGATCCGCCACCACATTCTTGACTCCAGGCTTGTCCTTAATTTCAATATCAAATTCCTGGAGTAGAAGGATCCATCTGGTAAGGCGTGCTTTGGCATCCTTCTTGGCCATTAAGTACCGGATGGCGGTATGATCGGTGTAAACAGTTACTCTAGATCCGAGAATATATGATCTATACTTATCAAGAGCAAAGACTACGGCCAGCATCTCTTTCTCAGTCACAGTGTAATTCCTTTGAGCGGCATCTAAGGTCCGGCTGGCGTAGTGAATGGCAAATGGTAAACCATCCCTCCTCTGTCCAAGCACAGCCCCAACGGCAAAATCTGAAGCATCCGTCATGATCTCGAATGGGAGAGACCAATCGGGTGGCTGAAGGACAGGAGCCGAAATAACCATATTTTTGAGAGTCTCAAATGATTGAAGACACTTATCATTAACAAGAAACTCGGTGTCTTTGGTCAGCAAGTCAGTAAGCGGTCGGGCAATTCGACTGAAGTCCTGAATAAACCGTCGGTAGAAACCGACATGCCCCAGAAAAGACCGTAACTGACGCAAATTGGACGGTGGATTGAGTTTTCTGATGATATCCACCTTGGCAGGGTCGACCTCCATGCCCCTGTTGGAGACGACATGCCCAAGGACCGTCCCTTGAGTCATCATGAAATGACTCTTCTCCCAGGATAATACAAGATTGACCTCTATGCAGCGCTTGAGCACACGATCTAGGCAGTCAAGACAAGCATCAAACCCGTCGCCATAGACCGAGATGTCATCCATGAAGACCTCTAAACAGTTACCCACCATGTCCGAGAAAATGGACAACATGCACCTTTGGAATGTCGCTGGAGCGTTGCATAGACCAAAGGGCATCCGTCTGAAAGCATAAGTCCCAAACGGACAGGTGAAAGTCGTCTTCTCCTGGTCTTCGGGCGCAATGGCCACTTGATTATATCCAGAGTACCCATCAAGAAAACAGTAATGGCTCTTCCCGGCTAACCGCTCGATAATCTGATCAAGGAAGGGCAGCGGGAAGTGATCCTTCTTGGTGGCCTCATTTAATCGTCTGTAGTCCACACAGACCCTCCAAGAAGTTGGTACTCTGGTAGCGACCTCTTCTCCGAACTCGTTGACAACTGTTGTGATACCCGTCTTCTTGGGCACCACATGTAACGGACTTACCCATTTTGAGTCGGAGATGGGATAGATGAAATCAGCGCTCCACCACTTTGAGATTTCTTTCATGACAACCTCTCGAAGATTCGGGTTCAGCCGTCGCTGGAATTCGCGCGATGGCTTAGCGTCATCCTCGAGATAGATGTGGTGGGAGCACAGCTTCGGGCTCAGCCCTTTGAGGTCAGCTATATTCCATCCGATTGCCTTGCGATTTCTTTCAAGAACCTCCATCAGACGAGATTCTTGTTCTCCAGTCAAATCTGCTGAGATAATGACTGGGTGCATATCTGGCTCACCTGCAAGGAATCTGTACTTCATTGAATGCGGCAGAGGTTTTCTTTCAGGGCAACTGGGAGGTGGCAGATCTGGCTTCTGATATGTCTGGGTGAATGCTACCAGGTCTGCATGAGAGAACTCTCGCTCGGCATGAATTTCTGACGAAAGGCGGCTGACTGAATTATCAACGTACTGTACGGGCTCGCACTCTGTCACGGTTGCTGGTTCAGAATGAGTCAGACACGACAACGGATCATCAGAATAGGCCCAATCAATGTCTGAATACGAGGGATCAGAAATCGAAGAACAGGAATTGAAATCATCGGCACCACTCGTCACGATGCTGTCAGCCTCAGGTGTATCCGTATCCAGGAATGTGCTCTCCCGGCTCTCGATTGCCATGAGCTTGAGATACAAAGAATTGGTAGGCAAGGCGAGAGTCGGTGCTACAGGGTCTTTCCAGTTAGATTCATCATCAGTCATCTCGAAATCACGAACCTGGTGGACGTCTAGCTCTTCCTCTATCATTGATGCGGCTTCGCTTGACTGCTCCGAGCAATCTAATTCTCTAGCCCTGGTTTCCTCGATCGTCTCTATTTGTATGGTTTCGCCCTCTACGCGAAAGCATACCTTCCCACAATCATGGTCGGTCACTGCCTTGGCTGTGGCCAAGAATGGGCGCCCGAGTATGATGGGGGCATCGGTTACCGACTCAGGGATCTCCATGTCCAACACAACGAAGTCCACGGGGAATTTCAGGCCCTGAATGGTAACGACCACGTCTTTCAACAACCCCTTCGGCCTCTTTATCGACCTATCAGCAAACTGAAGGACTGTTCTGCTTCGATGAAGAGTGCCGAACTCAAATTGCTTGAGTAAGGCTGCCGGGAGGAGATTGATTGAGGAGCCGCTGTCTAATAGAGTACGATCAAACTGTTGCTCTTGAATCTCGCATCTGACATAGGGAGCTCCTGCATCTGGTCTCTTGGCTGGCAACTTGTTCTGAATGGTGCAGCAAGTGTCATGTGTGAGCATATGGATCTGATCTCTGTGCCTCCGCTTTCTTCTGACAGTGGTTGTTTCTTTCAAATTCTTCTTGAAGAAAGGGATATGCTCAAATGCCTCTCGTAGAGTCAGCTGAATGTGAAATCTGTCGATCATCTGGTTGCTGAACTCTACCTCCTGGTTCTTTTTGGGGTTTTCTTTTTTAGCCCCCCTCGCACGGCGAAGTGCCTCTGGGAAGGGGATGGTAGGGGCCTCCTCAGATGGAGGACTAGAAATAGGTTCCTGTGCCTGTGAAGACGGAGAATCCATACAATAATCATCATTCAATACATATGGATCCGTAATTTGAACAGAAACTTTTTCTTTATTCATATTTTTGTTGTTTGTGTTTTGATCACAGTCCAAAGATACAAAACGTGGTGACACCACAGCTGGAGTTTCAACAAAAGGAGAGGTGGTGGCCTCAGTACCACCACTGGCACCTGTCTCTGCGGCATCAGCACCGCTTTCATGTTCTGCATCAAAAATGGTGGCATCAGCACCACCGTCTTCATCTGGTATCACGACGGCATCAGCACCGCCGTTCTGAAATTCATCATGGGTGGTATCAGCACCACCGTCAACATCATCATGAGCGGCATCAGCACCGCTTGTCTGCTCTTCTGGCGCTCCTGGTGCTGCATCGGGCTGTTGCTCAGAAGAGACGCCGCCGGCTGGCTTCCTACCGCTCCTAGTAGTAACAAAATCAGCATCATAATAGAAATATGTCATGTCATTCTCATAGTCACTAGGAAGGGTATCCTCTGTAAACTCTACCTGCTCAGGCTTTCTTTTGAAATTATTAGGGTTTGGTTCGATCTGAGCTGGTATGGCGGCTTTGCCTTTAATTATCTCCCTCATTTCCTGCCGGAATTCATCCATTTCTTGCATGAAGGAGGCTTGCTGTTCAGAAAGCAAGCGGGCAAGATCATCAAGAGCGGGGTTCTCAAAGGAGTGGTGCTGAGAACCGGATGAGTTTCCCTGCTGGAAACGAGGCTGCTGCTGCGGGTACTGGGGAGGCTGGTTCTGAAAACGCTGAGGCTGCTCGCGCTGCCTCCACTGCTGACCCTGATAGTTGGGACGAGGACCACTGTGATATTGCTGCGGTTGGGCATACTGGGGCTGCTGGTGTTGCTGTTGTGGCTGGCTGTTCTGGTATCCTTGGGCAGGGTTCTGCTGTTGGGAAGAGGATCCACCATTGCCCCAACGGAATCCGGGGTGATCCCGGCGAATTGCTGGCTGAGGGTACCGGTCGTACCAAATCCCATTGACTTCCATCAACGGTTCTTGCTCAAAGGAGGGTGGAGGTAGAACTGCCAGTGGTTGCTCCGGCTGATAGACCACCATCTGCGTGTCCGAAGATGGCGGTTGCTCTGGATGGTACTGCAGCAAGGGAACCGGCTCCGCCTGGATATGGTTTACCTGACGGTATGAGGCAGAGGCCTGGTTGGAATTGTTGCTGCTGGAAACAACCTGTGACCTTGGAGGCTGTTGTGAATGGGCCTGCGCCTCCTGAATACAGAGAATTTGAGTTTTTAGGTCACTCATTGTCTTGGCAATCTGGTCCATCTGGGCCATGCCTTGATTTTGTTTCTTCTCAAGGATCTCCATGCGGTCCAGCTTTTCACTGATGATGCCCATATCGGCTGCGGCTGATTCGGCTTGGGCTGCGGCTACCGACACTGTATTGGGACCGGCGTCGATGCGAGCGATCCTCTGAAATGATCCCGCTCCTTGCGGGGGCTTCTGCTGTGTATAGACTCGGGCCTGGGTCATCACTGTGGAGTTTTCTGCCATGCCTTCGTAGATGGCCCAGACGTCGTCCTCTCCCTTGGAGAAATAAGACCCACCGCAAGAGGCGTTCACTAGCCCCTGCAGCTCCGGTGTCAGCCCGCAAAAGAAACTCTGAACGAGATTGGGCTTGGAGATGTCGTGGTGGGGACACCGGTCGATGAGCTCTCTGAATCGATCCCAGGCTTCATGGAATTGTTCGTTTGGGATCATGACGAAGTTGCTTATCATGGCTCGAGCTGCGTTGGTCCGGCCGAGAGGATAGTACTTCTTCAGGAATGCGGCCCGGAGATCTGCCCATGTGTCGACGAAACGCCCAAGATGTTTGAGCCAATAGGCGGCTCTGTCAACCAAAGAGAATGGAAAGGCGATCATCTTGATTGTGTCCTCGGTTATCAACCGATCATGGATGGTGCTGCAAATCATCTCGAATTCTTGGAGGTGGAGGTGCGGCTCTTCGGTCGGCAACCCATGGAACTTGGGTAGCATCTGAATTGTGTTGTGCCGAAGCTCGAAGTCTCCATGGATAGGTGGGAGTCGAATCCATCGGTGAGTGAGGGATGAAGCTGGGTTGTGCAGCTCCCTCATGATGGTCTGTGGCGGTCGCTCACCGTCTGGGTCTGCTCCTCCTGCATCGGGTCCTCCTCCTCCACCGCCTTCTCCACCAGCTCTGTTCTCTCTCATCTGAGCAATTTCCCTCATAAGGTCACCCATGAATGTGCCCTGGTCACGAATCTGTCTCTGCATGGTCTCCAGGGATGCTAACAAGGAATTGTTGATGGCTGCCTGATCAAATAGGAATGGAGGGTGCTCATGATCCTCTTCATGCTCGCCTCTGTCTGCCATGGCTGGATGTTCTGAAAATGCAAAAGAGGCCATTTCAGGTGCCGTCGAATGAGCTGAAGACTGTGATGCACTGAATTCTGACACAATTGGACTGAGGGAAGGAGAATGGGAATGGTGGTCGAGGGGGAACAGGGTGGATGTAAACTCAGGCTCGGAGAGCGGACTCTCCGAGGTATTCCTAGATGAATAGGGAGGAGTGCGGGATAGCGGTGCCGACAGGGTCGGCCTAAGAGATCTCCGTCCCATCATCTTGATTATTGAGAAGAGTAGAGGAAGGGCAAGGGAAGAAGAAGAGTAAGAGTAAGATGCGACAAAATTGCGCACAATTGTGCTGTGTTTTTGATCTTGACCTAAACAAATCTAGCAATCAAACGCAAAGCAAGGGTAAGTTCACCAACTCAACACATGAAGCTGTGAAGGTTCGGCTTTTATCTTTTCAGTTTTAGCTTGATTCAGGAATTTATCTTTTAACGAGTCCTTAGAACGCTACGCCTATAGGAGAGAGAGTACTGCCGGAAAAGTATCACGTACTTGTCCTCCTCCTGTGTAACCTGTAGCTTGTGCAGTTGAGGTCCTTGTAACCCTTCCTGGATCCCTACTCAGCCAAAGAATAAGAGAGGAAGCCAATAGGCGAAACCAATACTTCGGAACTCGCTCGCAACGGAATCACCCGTGAGCGTGCAAGAACCTACTCGGACGCAGCCGGTGAGACAGACACCCCCGTGAAGGCGTGGCCTATGCTCGATACTTCGGACGAGGTCGATGCTCACACAATAGTGAGTCACCAATGGTGACCAAGCCCTACTCGACTACGTACGATAGAAGCGCCAATACTTCGGTAATCCAGGCGATACACAAGGCAGCCACAAGCTGGGTTTTTGGCTCTAATCCTTACGAAGCGCTCACCTCACTTGGAAGGAGACCTTCCCATGCAACCTGAATACAAGTGAGGGTATTACTCACCCCAAGCAATGAATCCAATTACCTTTTTTATTTTGGTCAAGTTTTCTTAGCAGTCCCTTTTTTTAATTTTTTTGGTGTTATCGCTTCTTTTGAGTAGATTCAAACAAGCGCCTAACGTTTTTGTATTTTCTTTTTGGTCCTACTTTGTCCAAAAACAGAGGGAGAAAAAGAGTCGGAAAAGCCGTGCAAGTCGGCACAAAGATGGAAATCTCACCTTTGTGCCTAAATGATGCGTGCAAAGTTAGAAGACTTACAGCGAATCCCAGCTCTCTCCATGCGGGATGCAAAGCAGAATTTTTAAACCTATACTATATGCCGATATGCACACGGAAATCGTCCTAGATTAGGCAACTGCTAGCGTTAAGCACCACAAGTCAACTAGCAACTCCTAATCCGAGTGTCCGGTCTTGGCTCACCCCTCCTCTGCCCAACACATTTGGAGTAGGAGAAAGCGCTTGTTCGGGTGTGAGCTCGCGGCGCGTGGATTTGGGAATTACTTGCTAACTGTTTAAATTAGTCTAAGTCCAAAATGTATCTATAGGAACATGCAAAGGTTATTAGGTGTTTGGACCTATTCTAATCGATCAAGCAGAACCTAGATCTAGGAGCTCATTCCACAAAAGAAAATGGAAAATAAACACAAAACCGGAAAATGGCAAGCGGTAAAAATGCGGCAAAACTGCGGTGAGCCCCCGGGTGTACAAACACCCGAAAATTAGGCCCGAATGTTCAAGTGTCCAAGGTACCTGTATTATTACAATTTAAATGAATATCACTCTCTTACAAATAAAAGAAAAGCTACTCTAATCTCTCTCTCTCACTCCTTGCTCTCTCCTGCCGGCTTGGCTAAAGAAAAGCCGGCTCCACGTCCCAAGGTTGCGTCGGTCGCCTAGGCGATCCGCCTCGCTCCGCGGTCCCTCGCAAGAAGACAAAGAAGAGTGGTCAGAAAGCTCAACGAGATATATCAAAATGTAAGAGAAGGAAAATGCTGCTATGGTAAACTATCACACAAACAAACAAGAATGTGAACTACAAGCTGTTGCTCCCCGGCAACGGCGCCATTTGATTCAGCCGAAAAGCAGGTGGTCTTAAGTTCAACACAAAGCGTGAACTCAGTCGGTGTGTTGACCACACTAAATCCGGACTAAAGTCAACAATTAACCCACACTAAGATCAACAAATTAGAAACAATGTGGAGTTAAAATTTATTTTTAACTCTGCACAAAAGATGTAAAGGGCAAGTATGCAGAGAGTTCGAACACAGGGAGCAAACAGTGTAATTCAAAAATTGTGCTCAAGTGAATGTGTGTGTGATGTGTCTACACTAAGCAAGCAAACAACTACAAATTTTTGTGGGTTTTTAATTTTTAAATTTTTTTTATTTAATTTTTAATTTTGTATTTTGATTTTTGATTTTCTGATTTTTATATTTTATATTTTATATTTTTTTTTATTTTCTTTTTCAATATTGGAAAGTAAATGCAATATAGTGAAAGACAAGGTAGAATATTTTATAAAAATGCACAAAAATACTCAAAATTTCAGAAATAAAATGTTTTTGGTATTTTTAAGGTTTTTTACTGTTTTTATGATTTTCGGGGATTTTTCAAGATGTTTTTGGTATTTTTAAAGTCTGAAATAAGGCAAACAGTGGGAATAAGGGCTGGCTGTGACAAACATGCAAGTTAAAAATACCAACCAGTAGCAAAAATATTTCACACTATTTCTCTGATAAAGAGAACAAAATTAGGAATAAACAGAAGCTGAGTTTGCTATTTTTGGGTTTTTCTACTATTTTATATATTTTTTTGAAGTTTTTGAGAGTTTTTAAATTTTTAGTGTTTTTGTTTTGAGATTTTTAGTGACTTTTGGACTGACACTAAAAGATAATAAAATAGACACTACGTGAATTTTTTGGAATTTTTAGAGGTGTTTTGATATTTTTTGGTATTTTCTAAGGTAGACAGTACACAAAAAGGCTGTTTTTGATTTTTAATAAATATGAAAATGCAATAAATATGCAATGCAAAAATGTAGTGTGAATCTACAATGCAACAGGGACTTAATCCTATTTTTGTGGATTTTTAGGAGGCTAAATGGTATTTTAAATAATTAGAACAAGCTTCCAAATATTAATAAGGCCTGGCAGGGGTATAAGTGTAGATATCACAACATCCAGGGGCAAACATGCAAAGTTTCCACAAAATATATAACAGTATCTTGCATTTAATGGATCAAGTCTAAATACCAAAACCCGCAAGGGTGTTTGAGCAATTAACCCACCAAGGCGCGTGACTTGCACGCGCCTGGGAAGGGTATTTTTGCAAATATCAGAAGCTAGGGGGCTCAGTATGCAAGATGTCCAAGAAATATTATACTAAACATGGAATTTAAGGTACTGAAGATAAATGTTCAAACCCGGAGGGGGTTCCCTGCAAAATTGCCAAGACACGTGCGTGAGCACACGTGACCTGGCAGGGGTGTCCCTGTAATATTACAAAATACTGAGGGTTGACATGCAATAAGTCCCGAAGTTTTTAAACTACATCTGCAATTTTAAGTACTGAATGAAAATGCAAGAAGGTGCGGGGGTGATGCTGCAAAATACCCACGCCTGGCGCGATCCAACGGCGTATGTAGCTTCACTTAAACACGTGGACGCTCCTGATCAGCCGATACCGCTTCGATTCAGTGGTCCAGATTAGATGCTGCGATGAAGATCGGACGGCTGAGGCAGATGGAGATCGGACGGTGGCTGATTGATCTGGAGGGGTGCCCCAATCGGTCGGCTGGGAAGCTCGGAGGAAGAACAGGGAAGAGCGCCGGCGAGGGCGAACTTCCCCGAGCTCGTTCTCGGGCCTCCGACGATCTGGAAGCTTCAAAATGGGGCTGCGACCTCCTGAGGTCTGTCTCTGTCTCCTGGTGGCTTCAAAACACCTCGGCGAAGGCCGAGGTACTCGCTGGCGGTCGGCGGAGCTGGGGGGGGCTTCGCGAGCTCCGGCGAGGTTCCAAAACTGCCTCCAGGCGCGAATCGAAGAACTTTGACCTGCAAAAACGATTAGGAGGTCCAGGGCAAACTGCCTGGAACTCTGGATGGAAGCGGGGGTGTGTGGAGTGTCGGGACGATGGTCGGCCGGAGATGCGTTCCGGCCAAATGGGTGAATCGGTGATTGAAGCGAGGAAACTCGAGATTTTTTTTTGGGGTTTTTGATCCTTAGAATGAACCTAAGCTAACTAAAGCAAAATAAACAGGGGGGATGGCATCCTCAACGATATAAAATCGGAGGGAAGGTTACCTCGACCGCCTGGTTTGGGGGAGGTACTGGAGACGCCTCCGACTTCCTCTGCTCAGGCTGAGTGAATGCTGCTGAAGCTGTCACCTCCAGGAAGACTTGGAGCACGAGCGGAGCGAGGAAGGGTGGACCGAAGGTGTTCAACCGGAGGGAGGAAGAGGTGGGTCTGGTTAAGTAGATGGTGGAGTGCGTGACTTCGAGGGAAGATCACGAGCGAATCGAGCAGATCTGGGGAGATCTGAGGAGTCGGCGATGGAGGTGATTGATCGAGGAAGAGGTTTCGTGAAGGAAGCGGCCGCAGAGGATGAGCGGCGCACCCTCGAAAAAGGCGCGAAGACAGGGGGAAAACGACGCGCGCTACGGGCTGGGAGGAAGAAGACAGACTGTTGACCCGCCGGTCAACAGTCGCAAGCTCCTGGTTGGTCCACGTGGACCAACCAGGAGAAAGAGAATAAAAAATGTTTTATTAATTCATTTAAAAATAGAAATAAGTCGAATTAAATTAAAGTTATAAAATGAAAATTATTTGTTATTTTATGTAGTATTTTATTATGATTTTTATTTATTTTTATGATACATATTTCTACAAGTTCACTTTTTAGCCTTATATAGGTATATTACCTATGTATTTTAATACTTTTATTTTTATTTTGTATTTTTAATTTATTTGTTTTATGTTTATTATTTTCTAAAATTACAAGATGCTTTTATATACATAAAGATATTTTTACTTTATTTTTCTGATATGTCTTGTATATTTAATAAAATGCAAGTATGTTTTATATAGGTATGTATATAGGTAAAGTGCCTATGTATTGGATTTATACAAGTATGTTTATTTTTGTTTTGATTTAGGTTTTTATTCTTGTTTGAATGTACATAATTATTATAAGTATTATTTACAACATTATAAACTTATAAAAAATGAATAAATAATGAATAAAGAATAAGTTGAATATTTTAATCTGTACAAGGTACAATGTGGGTCCAAAACTCAACTTTCAGACCGTAGCTCCGCCAAATGCGAAACCACCACCATTGGATAGATTATTTTATTCTATATACAATTAAAGGTGAGTAGGCTGCATTTGGAGTTTTTAATTGTGAGATACGGGTCTGGGAAGTTGGCATTCTGGATTTTTATTCAGACCATAACTTTTTATCTGTACATTATTTTTCTGTGAAATCAATTTTGTATTTTTCTTTATAAAATTATCTACAACTTTCATGTACAAAGTTTCTTTATTTGATGTACAAAAAGTGGAACCAAAAATAGGTCCCAAAATGAATAAAGAATGAATAGATTGTATAGGTATTTACACTGTATTTCTGACCTTATCTCCCCCTACTTTATTCCTTGTCGACCTATTCATCAAGATGCCTAGGTCTCGGGGGTTTTGGGTCATAAAATATTTACAATATTTTATTCTTTTTCTTTTCTTTATTTATTCTATAATTTTGGCTTTAATTACAGTGATTTATACACAATCTGAATGCACATGCATGGATGCTAAGATGATGGTTTTAATGCTATTTACAGGCATTTGCTAGGGTTTTTGGTGCCAAAATGATAGAATAAAGATGATGAAATGTGGATTCATCAGGTACCAAAGGGGCATGTGAACGTGGTCTTTTCCTGGTCCTCCGGAGCTATGGATACCTGATTGTAGCCCGAGAACCCATCCAAGAAGCAGAAGAATTTTTTCCCTGCTAGTCTCTCTAGGATCTGATCAATGAACGGTAGGGGAAATGATCCTTCTTCGTCACAGCATTCAGACATCTGTAATCCACACAGACGCACCATGACGTGGGCACTCGCGTCATGATCTCTTCTCTGTCCTCATTGGTGGTCGTCTGAATTCCCGACTTTTTCGGGACAACATGGATCAGGGCCACCCATTTAGAGTCGGAGATGGGATAAATGAAACCTGCATTGCATCATTTCTCTATCTCCTTTTTCACTACCTCTTGTAAATTTGGATTCAAACGATGTTGGAATTCACGAGAGGGTTTGGCTTCATTCTCCAAGTAGATATGGTGTGAACACAGAGCGGGATTTATCCCGTGGAGATCGGAAATGCTCCAACCTATCGCCTTGCGGTTTTTCTCCAGGATCTCTAGCAAGCGAGATTCCTGCTCAGTCAATCGTGAACTGATGATGACCGGATATTTCTTCTCCTAACCCGCAAGGAAGGCATATTTTAGTGTTGTGGGTAAAGGCTTGAGCTCAGGTAATGTGTGATCGTCTAGAAAGTCTGGCTCAATCGAATCTGGTTCAGTGTTGAAAGTGGCTGGATCTGTTTTTGAAGTTGCTGCTACCAAGTTATTCGGCTCTGGAGTCGGATCGTCAAAGGTCTCCATGCAATCGGCAAAAACCGCGTCCAACTCGTCATCCTCACCTTCTGATTGTCCTAAAGAGGGAAGGACTGACAGGTCCAGCTAGACCTCTAAGTCATCGAAGATGTAGGGGGATGCAGGTTCTGAGCTGTACTCGTTTCTGAGGACCTCGCAAACTGACTCATGCATAAGATCATATCCGGAGGGGAGAGACTCATTGATGTTGGATGGGTTCTGTCTCCATGGCCCAAATGTGTCTACATGGTCGCAGTCTGCTTCTGATGAAGAGTACTCGGTGATGGATTCGGAATCCGGTCTCTACCATCTGGTTTGCTTCATCTCAAGTTCCTCATCTCCGCTTGGAGTTTGGAATTGGATCTTCCCGATCTTGCAGTCAAACAAGGCCCCCACTGTTCTGAGGAAGGGCTTGCCTAGGATGATCCGGGAATCCCTCCGATTACGAGGGGTTTCCATATCTAGGACAGTAAAGTCCATCATGTATTCTTGACTCTCGACTTTGATGACAACATTCCTCAATTCTCCTTGTGACCTCTTGGTTGATTTATCAGCGAACTGAAGGAGGGCTCTAGATTTCCTAAGAGGTCTGAGATTAAGCCGCCCATAGAGGGTTGTAGGCATTAAGTTGATTGAGGAGCCGTTGTCTAGGAGAGTGCGTGCAAACGCAATGTCATTGACATGACTCACCACATAATGTGCACCCATGTCTCTTCGTTTCCTTGGAAACGAGTTCTTTATTGCACAAGTCGTGGCTACTGACAGAACGTGTTTCTCAACACGGATTTTGATCTTCCTGCTAACCCTAGTAGGTGTGCATCTCACCTTAAGGTATTTCTGAAATACAGGTGTCATCTCCACGTACTTGTCAAAGGGGATTGTGACCTTGATATGTTTGTTACAAAACTCGGCCATCTCAGGGTCATCTTTTTGAATTTTTTTAGTTTTCTTCTTTCCACCCTTGAGAGCTCGGGGGAAAGAGATTATTGACTCCAACTCAGATTTTGAAACTGAAATATTTTCATTCAAAGCGGGAACTGAGTTCTGTACAGGACTCGGACTTTGAAACTGACTTTGACTCTGACTATGACAGAAAGGAAAATGCTGCTACGAAACCGGTGATGCATCCTCCGCGACTGCTGGACTGTCCTCCATAGATGGAGGTGCAGGCTCTTCATCGATTTCAGTGGACTCTTTGCCGGTGCGGTTCCTTTGCTTCTTCGAGGACCCAGAAGTCCTCTTCTTCTGTCGGTGGTGGTGATGGTGGTGCTGCTCCTCCTCTGCCTCCAAGTTCTCCTAAGGTAGAGACTTGGCGGCTTCTTCCTCCTGTGCCAGTGCCCGATCAGGCACAATCACGGTCATTCTGCTCTTGAGGGACATATGGTTTACATTGTAATATGAAAGGATCTCATTTTGAATAGTATACCTGATCTCGTGGTCGGTTCTAACCTTGAGTCAAGCTGTTAGGGTTGGCCTGAACCTGGGCGGGAATTGGGGTCTTTGGCACCATCTGTTGGTCCTGGGTATGAGAAACATGATTCAGATCGGTTCTCATATCTAGATAGTCATTCTAGATCTGTTGGACCCTATCAGTTAGGGTCTGGATCGCCAAGGTGAGGGACTCCAATTCGGTGGGCTGGGTTGGTTGATGTTGACTTGCGGATGAGGTTCTGTACTGGCCCTGCTGGCCATACCGATACTGCTTCTGATGATGGGACAGTGACGGGCCATGCTGGCCCGAGTAGAACGTGCGCTGCTGCTGGTGCTGCTGAGGCTGGTACCCTCGTTCGGGCCTGGACTGAACAAAGCGCGGTGCAGGGACGGAGCTGATTTCCTGGTAAGCTGGGGAAGGTCAGTGAGGCTGACTGTTCCCCATCCCCGACTGTCTGCCAATGGGGTCATGGCTGTACCAAAGCCCGTTGATCTCGAACACCTGCGGAGGCTCCTCGTATCCGATTTCCACCTGTGGGGGTGCATGCTGGTCCAGCCAGGTGTAATTATGTTCCTCTACCCAACCACTCTGAGGCCCCGGTGCCTGTTCCTGTACAAGATGGACTCGGTGTACAGGCACAAGTGGTGCAGAAGGGGCAGGTAGCTTTATCTTAGCTACCCTTTCAGTAAGTTCCTCCACTTGCTTCGGCAAACGCGAGAGAGACTCAAGGTCAGTGACCCTCTTGTGGATCTGCTCGAGCATGGTTAACTTGTCAGCAATCATCCCCATGCTGGGAATGACGTCCTCTGTCAGATCCGCTACAATCCTCCTAGTTTTCTCGTTGGATAGGATTGAGGAAGACAACTGATAGGCCCTGGTGGCCTGCGACATGCCTGTTTCCGCCATCTGCTCTAAGATTTTTCATACAGCATTTTCATTCTTGTTCAGATAACTTCCTCAACATGCGGCACTGACTAACCCCTACATCTCCAGGGTCAAGCCACAGAACAATGTCTGGACTAAGATCGCCTTAGAAATGCCATGGCACGGGCATTTCTGAATGAGGTCATTAAACCTATCCCAGGCTTCATGGAATGGTTCGTTGGGTCCCTGGGAAAAGCTTGCGATCTTTGTTATAATTTGATTAGTCCTACTAAGTGGGTAGAACTTTTTTAGGAAAAGGTCCTTGAACTGCATCCAGGTTGTACATATCACCCCTAGGTTCTTCAGCCAATGTGCTGCCTTATCTCCTAAGGCAAATGGGTGGCCTTCAGCCGAATGTAATCCTGACCAACCCTAGGGTGACTAAGGTTGTTGCAGACCAGCTTGAAGTCTCTGAGGAAGGCATATGGTTCTTTGTTTGTATTTCCATTAAACTTCGGTAGAAGGCTAAGTAAGTGGGGTTTGAGCTCGAATGCTTCGGGGGAACCGCTGGTGCCAACCAACTGTACATTTCATTTTCTGCTGGGTTATAGGGTTTAGGGTTTCATTTTCTGCTGGGTTATAGGCATCAACCATTGGTCGATCGATTCCTCCAGCTGCAATGATCTGTCCCATTCTTGTTGTAAGATCTGCATTACGTTGTTCGTCTATGGCGAGGCGAGCAAAGATTTGCCGCAACGGGTCCTCATCCGGTGGCTGCTTAGGTGGCATCTTGTCCTCTAGTCCTGGGTATGAAAGATGATCTGTGTTAGAGGACAAATCAAGGAAGGGATTCTTACCGAGGCTATGGTCTTCCTCAGTAAGCTCAAAGGAGAGGAGAGGGTTGGTTTGAGAGTTACCACCCTGGGTGTGAGGGATCCATAACCCAAGACGGTCATGAGTTCAGGGTGGTCTAAGTTGCGCTTGGGCCAGTGAAGATGAGTTTCGTGGGGGGCTCAGAGAGATATTGGCGAATAAGGAGTCGATATCCCCCCAGTCACTCATCTTGGATTGGCGAGAAGAATTGGGAATTCTAAGTGAAGATAGGACTTTACTCCTACCTGAAGCAAGCAATTCAATCCAAAACCCTGGATTCACATTCAACATGGTGAAGGACCCGAAACCAAGTCCAATTAATCCTGTTGATTTTAAGTGTGATTTTCAAGCAAGATAGCAAGGAGTTACACAACCTATAGGGAAGTCAGCTCAGAGCCGGATGCGTCTTCCCTGTTTACCTGTCGCCTAAGATACCGCTGGTCCTTCCTTTCTTCACTCATATCCCACGTTGATGGATTCAAAGACTTACCCCTATCTACCTGCAAGCAGGTGGAGGCTGACAAAGCCGGAACTTCACCCTGAGGGATTACTGGCAACTTGTCGTGAAGTACCGCAATTTCACCCCTATCTACCTGAGACAGGTGGAGGCTACTTGGTACTAGTCAATGAATCTGAATAATTCAACTTGTGATATTTGCTAGGATTAGTCGGAACGTGATATGGAAGGTGGTGAACCAGGCGGACACAGCACGCCTATCGTCCAGTCCCAATTTCTGTTTACTTAAGTTGGAAAACCAAGAAAGAGAAATCAAGAAAAACCGATGCACGAAAAACAATGATGCTTGTGCTGAGTGAAGAATACTTACAGTGATCCCTTCGCTTTTATGCAGGATGCAAAACAGAATTGAAATCTTTTTACACTGCATGCAAATGCAGACGACAAAATCCGCTCCTAGACAAGCAGTTCTATTAGCGAGTTAAGTACAGGTTGATTTGACTAGATCTGCGGTCTAAGTACGTCTTCTAAGTGTATTGTGTGGTCCTAAAGATTTACGAGGATAAGCAAATCCTACAGTGGCTCGAGGAGCCGTTAGTGCAAGCCTAGTCTATAAATTCAATTCACACAGCACACGGGGACACGATTCCACTATGTTTGCACTCGCGAAAACCCAAATGGGAATTGCTGGAAATAATGCAAAAAATAAAGAACAGAAAAATACAAGTCCTCTCAAATCACTCAAAAAATTGAAATGTAGGTTCCTCGAAGCATCTTCAACTCCCCGTGTTCCTCGCACAAAAACAAATTGAGGTCAGATAGAGAACGATACAAACTTACAAAAATTAAAGGATGGAAAAATATTCACAAGAAAACCGGGGGTCAGACTACCCGGGGATGGAAAATCAAACACTCAGAAATTAACTGCAAATTAACCTAAGCTGTGCTTCCCCGACAACGGCACCATTTTGAACAGCGTCTTACTACCCTTATTAATTTAATCAAATTAATGGTCAAATTAATCGTTGTGTCGTTCGTTGCAGTCGGATAATAAGAGCTGATCAAAAATCACTTTCAATTTAAGTTCAATTTAATTTCGAGCGGCAATTTTTTTTTACTTGGGCAAGCCCAAGGTCCAGGGAGGCAGCTATCTCCTTAGGAAGATTTTAAGCAAGTTCCAAGGTCTGATTTTAAGGGGATATTTTTTTGGTCTTTTTCAATGTATTTTATGCAAGAAGGAAAAGACACATGCAAAATTGGACCATTTTACAAGTTAATTCAGAAATATGGTCAAACTGATTCCAAAAATTATGAACTTGGCCAGATGGTGAAATGCAATGAAATTAAGCTACTTTAATTTTTTGGATTTTTCTCACACTAAATGAATTTATCGTGAGTTAAAAATGAATGCAAGTTGATTTGACTAAACTAATTTTAATAAATACTAAATCACAATATTTTCAGATATAAAAATTATCCTAGATAGATCTATGAAGAATCCAGGAAAATTAATAAACCTAAATTTCTATGTAAAATGGACCTATTAAAAATTAATTAAGGAAATCACTAAATGATTTATTCAAGCCTCGGGGTACGTGCAAATGAGTTGATTTTTGGATACAATGTAAACTTAATTATCCTAGGTCTAATGTGAATTTTTGGTGATTTTTAGAGTCACATAGAAATTATTACAAATTAAAAGGCATAAATGGGCAAAATATGACAAAATTCCACCAATTAATTAATAATAAAATCAACTGTTCTTACAAAAATGTATAAAGTGTTATATATAAAAGAAGACAAATTAAACTACACAAAGCAATTTTCAAACTTGAAAATGATGTAAAATGAATGCGTAAAGATGTGTCTGAAGACAGGAGCCTAAATGCAATTACAGGAAATAAAATTGATAAAAATAAAACATGCTGACAGAGACTAATATGCAATTACCTATAATGTTGAGGGGGTGGATGAAAATTTCCAACAGAACACGTGCTCCTCATGTGGGGGCTCCTGGAAGGGACTGGAATGCAAATATGAAAACCTTCGAGGGCCTCGCTGCAAAATTCCCAGGCAGCACGTGCAAAACACGTGGGGGTCCCAGGCTCGGTGGACTCCGGAGGCTCGAATTAAGGCTCGGGTGCTATGGAGGCTCGGACTTGGCTCGGGGTAACTTCGAGGACTCCAAGCCTAAAGGTTGGGGCGGAGGCTCGGAGGCGGCTACGTGGCACGCTGTGGACCACAGGATCAAGTGACGATCCAACGGCTCTTGAAGCTGAGGCGTGGCACGATGCAACCCGTTGGATCAGTATGAATCCAACGGTCTCTTTGGCTCGTAGAAGATGGATACGTAGATGATCAGCAGCCGTTGGATCAAGATGAATCCAACGCCGTCTGGAGTGCCTAGCGGGTGATGACGTGGCGTGCTCTGGTGCGTAGGATCCTCCCAATCCTACGGCTGCGGAGTGAGTGCGATGTGGAGTCCTCCTGACCGTCCGATCAAGAAGATCGGACGGGTGCTGCTCTTCATCTCCAACCGGCCCATCGCCTACTGCGATGGAGATGGCTGGGCTCCGATGAAGAAGCTCGAGCTCCGCCTCCTCCTCTGGTCGTCGGTGAAGCTCGTCGAAGGCTCCCAAGTAGCTGGGAAGACTCGTGGAGGCGTCGAGGATCCTCTGGCGGTCTCAGGAGCAGCTGAACGACTCTGGAGAGCAGTGGCGGAGAAGCTCGAATGAAGCTCCGATGAGGTTTTGGCCAGTCCAAATTGAAGTACCTACAGAGGGTTAATGGCTAGCTGAGGCATGCATATGTGCTCTTGGGGTGACCGTGCGGGCGGAGTGAGGCCTGAGGGGCAGTGAAGAGGTTTGGTGATCGACCTCCGCCAAGGCGGCGGAGCTTGCATCGGTGTGAGGTGGAGTGCTTCGTCAGAGTGAATGAAGGAGTACGCGAAGATGCCCGCTTCGAGGCAAAGCTCAGAGGATGGTTGGCGGAGCGTGAAGAGGTACGTGGACGGCGTATAAAATGGAAGAAAAAGCAAGAAAAAGAAGACGAAGATCGGGAGGGAGATGGAGGAATCTACCTGGGGAATGGAGCGCGATGAAGTGCTCCTGGTCGTCGCTCGAAGGACGGTAGGTGGTCTTGAGCTCGTACAGCTCGCGGAGTAGGATGCGGCACGACGATGGAGGGTTGTGGATCTCGCCGGAGGTGGATCTCGGTCTTCGCTCGACGTTTCCTCAAATTGTTGTCACCAAGATGAAGGTTGGAGCTCGGAGATTCTCTCCGTGATGGCGGATAGGGGTGAAGGTGTCCGGAGGCGAAGTATTTAAAGGTCGGAGGTGACGGCGTAGGTGGCGAAGAGGTGGAGTTGATGTGCGACGTGGGGCGAAGTGGAGGGTGTTCATGGAGATAGAGGGGGTTGGCAAGGATGAGGGAAGAGTGGCGTACGTCATGGTGGTGAAGGGGGGGCGAAGTGGGTGGTCGGAGTGGCTTCCAAAATAGAAAGGGGTCAGCCCTCACGCACGGTGGGCGATGTGGGGTGCAGGGCTTGCGGGAGGTCGAAGACGACGCCTGGATCGTTGGATCACGAGATCCAACAGCCCTGATGGAGGTGCGGGGTGGATGCTTGGGATTAGATCTGGGGTGGATCCATCGAACGGCTTCGGGCATGCCATGTGGAGGGCGCAGGTCGAGGCGCTAACGTGCGATCCATATTGGATCTGGATTTGATCGAAGGGTGGTGATGCGTTGCGAGATGAATGGCCAGGATGGGGTGCTTCTGGCGGAGATCGGAGGGCGTAGATGCAGCCACGTGGCGCATAGAGAACGCGACGCTGGCTAACGGTCCAGGTGAAGTCCAAGGCCTGATCGAAAGGCTGGGAAGCGTTACGGATTGGATGGCCCAGATCAAGAGAGAGGAAAGGAGATTGGACGGTGGAAATGGAAGGGCGCGTGGAGCTCAAAGAAGCGAGCCGCGTGGCGTAATCAGAGGGTGCCACGTGGCCTGCTCTGAGTGGCTGAGAAAGAAAATGAATTTAGAGAGAGAAGGAGGCCGAATTTGGAAAAAAAACTCAAAACATGAAAGTTGTAGATCTCGATGAGATCTACAAGTTTCATGTTGACCAAAAATGGAGATGAGGTCAAATACAATACAAAATTACAAGAGTACAAATATGCATACATACAATATACAAAGAGGCCCAAAAACCCAAGTTTTGCGTACGAGCTCCGAATTGAATGAAATTGGTCTCATTTTAAAGGTCTCGAAGTGTGAATTAATCTGAAGGTAAGTAGATCTAATTCGGAGTTTGTATTAGAGGGATATTGGCATTCTAAGGTCCAGGTTCTCCAACTAGTTTTGGGGCTTTATTGGGCAATTTACAGGATAGGGATTTTTGGCCTCCTTCCTTATATTATTAACTAGTAATGTATACAGTGTAAGGAAGGTGTTATTTGATTTTGGAGGGGATATAATTAGGTGACTTATTGGGAGTATTTTACAAGTGATTTTTACACATGAATTGGCTTCTTATTTAATGCAAATATGAATGCTAAAATACGTGTATTGTGGATTTATGCATGAATGTTATTTATGCAAGATAAGGGGAAATATGCTGCTAAATACTCGGGAACAAGGCCCTATTTTCAACTTTAAGAGTGATAATTCACAGATTCATCAGTAGGTGATAACTAGGAATTTCTAACAGTCTAGTATTCCACACAAAGCGGGAACACAAGGGTCGCTGCGGTGACCGCTAAAAATCCCTAATTAATCAACAATTAACCCACATTATAGATATCAAGCAATGACAAGCAATGTGAAGTTAAAATTTATTTTTAACTCTACATAAAAGGTGTAAAGAGCAAGTATGCAGAGAGTTCGAACTCAGGGAGCCAACAGGGTAGATGCACAAGTGTATGTGAGTGAAAGTGAAGTGTTGTCTATACTATGCAAAGCAAAGATTTTTGTGGGTTTTTAATTATTTTTTTATTTTAATTTTTAATTTTGTATTTTGATTTTTAATTTTGTAATTTTTATAATTTTAGATTTTATATATATATTCAATATTGGAATATATAAACAAGATAATAAAATAGGTGCTATAATATTTATAAAAATATGCAAAAATGCTCAAAAATTCAGGAATAAAATGTTTTTGGTATTTTTAAGACTTTCTACTGTTTTTGGTATTTTTGGGAATTTTTCAAAATGTTTTTGGTATTTTTAAACACTGAAATAAGTGAAAACAGTAAATAAGCTACTGGCTGTGGATAAAACTATGAATGAAAAATATCAATCAGCCACCAAGATTTTCCAAACTAATTTTAAAATAAAGATAATAAAAAGAGGAAACTACAGAACTTGAGTTTGCAATTTTTGGAGTTTTCTACAATTTTTTAGATTTTTTGAAGTTTTTAAATATTTTCTAATTTTTAATGTTTTTCTTTTGAAATTTTTAGTGATTTTGGATTGATACTAAAATAGGATAAAATAGACAGTAGGGAATGTTTTTGGAATTTTTCGAGGTATTATAATATTTTTTTGGTATTTTCTAAGCTAGACAGTTCTGAAATGACAAGTTTTTGATTTTTAATAAATAGAAAAATGTAATAAAATCAAAAACTAAAAATATGACGTGAAAGTACAGGCTAACAGGAGCTTAGTATGATTTTCGTGGGATTTTTCAAGTTCAAATGATGCCTTAAATAAATCAGACAAGTTCACAAAAATGTCGCAGCCTGGTAGGGGTATATATGCAAATACACAAAAGTCCAGGGGCATCCAAGCAATTTTCCACAAAATATAACACTTGATATTCGAATTTATGGACCAAATATGAATGTTCAAACCTGCAGGGGTGTCGGTGTAAAAAGCCCACTAGGGTGCGTGACTTGCACGTGCCTGGGAGGGACTGAAATGTAATTTCAACAAAACCCGAGGGTATACATGCAATTTTCCCAAAAATATAACACTTAAACTAAAAATTCTAGTACTGAAACGAAATAACCAAAGTGTCAAGGGCCTCGATGCAAAATGCCCACCCCTCACGTAAACAGGTCACGTGATGTGACGTGGCAGAGGACCTATGTGCAAATATCTAAAGTCTGAGGGCCTATTTGTAAATTTTACAAAAATTTTAAACTACTAATTAAAGTTTCAGTACTAAAATACAATTACAAAAGATCGAGGGGTATACTTGCAAAATCCCCTCGCAAGGGCGATCGAACGGCTGTGGG
This sequence comes from Ottelia alismoides, assembly GCA_037367405.1. Classification (NCBI taxonomy): domain Eukaryota; kingdom Viridiplantae; phylum Streptophyta; class Magnoliopsida; order Alismatales; family Hydrocharitaceae; genus Ottelia; species Ottelia alismoides. The sequence goes on from JAZKJV010007215.1 coordinate 356,935, forward strand.
CCGTTCACTTAACACGTTGCACGCCCTGGACGCGCGATGACGCTTCGTGGATGTGCGGCCCAGATTAGAATCTGGACGATGATCGAACGGTGCTGGGGCTACTCCATCCGACGATGGTTGTGCTTCACGAAGAACCGGCTTGATCCGACGGTTGCGGAGGCAGCTGGACGAACGGGGAAGAACACCGCTGCAGCGAGGTTTCTCCGGCTCGATCATCCTTCTCCGGCGCTCTTTAGTGCTCCAAAATGGTCAGCTGGGTTCCTCTGGTCATCCTCAAGGTGCTGAGGGCATCGAAATTCCCCGGCGAAGCTCGGAGAGGCGGCACGAGGTCGGCGGAGCAACGAGGCTCCATGTACCTCGGTCGGTCTTCAAAATCGCCCCCAGGGGAACGTTGTGGCTCTTGGACCTGCGGAAAGTGTTAGAGAGGTCGAGGGCAAAATGCCTCAACCACCCGTGTCTCTCAAGAAGGGGTGAAAGGCGGAGTCAGTGCTCGGCCGGAGCAAGCTCCGGTGAGGGGATCGATTTGGCGAATCGAGGGATGGTTGGACGCGAAACTGGGATCTACATGAGCCTAAGACTACCAGGAATGAACTAGGATAAAAAGGAAGCGAAGAAACACCTCAAGTGGGATACCCGAGGTTGATGTACCTCAACGGAGAAGTCGCCGGAGGTGGGGTTGGAACGCGCCCAGCTCGTGATGATCCTCCGCCTTGAAGAAGGAGACCTGGAGCTGTCACCTCCAAGGTGCTCGAGCGAGTCCAAGGGGGGAAGAACTGGATGAATCGTGGTTCAAAATTCAAAAGGAAATCGGAGCTGGGTTATATGGGGTTGACGGTCAGTGGAGAAAGAACGAGGCCTAGCAGTGGGTACAGTGGTCCTTCGACCAAGGTTTCATCAGGGCGGGCATGCCCATTGATCGAGGATCAAAAGCCAAGAAGAGTCTATCACGAGATGATGCAAGACTAGGCCTCGAAAAAATGAAGAAAGAGGGGTCAAACCTGGTTCTGACAAGGGCTACAAGGCTAAGAACGACCAGTTGACCGAGGTCAACTGGGGCTAAAACCTGGTTGGTCCACGTGGACCGACCAAGAAAATCCCTGATTTTTATTTTGTAAATTCAATTAAAAATAGTAATTGAATTAATTAAAGTTTGATTATTAAACAAAGAATGTTTATTGTTTTATTTAGTATTTTATTCTGATTTTTAATTATTTTTAGGAGGTATAATTTTATAAGTTTCCTTTTATGCCCTTTATAGGTATAATACCTATATATTTTAGTCTTTTATTTTTATTCTGTGTATTTTAATTTTATTATTTTTGTTTCTTATTTTATAAAATTATAAAATACTTTTATACACTTAATTATATTTTTATTTTATTTTTCTGATGTGTTATGTATGTTAAATAAAATATAAGTATACTTTATATAGGTGTGGGTATAGGTATAATACCTGGGTTTTGTACATACAAGTATTTTTTATTTTGAGTTTTCTTTGCATTTTTATTCTGATTTTATATACAAACGTATTGTAAGTAATATTCATAAAATTATAAAAATACAAAAATACAAAAATACGAATAGATAATAAATGGAATATTTTAATCAGTACAATTGTACAATGTGGGTCCAAAACTCAACTTTCAAACCGTAGCTCCGTCCAATTCGAAACCACCACCATTAAATAGATTATTTTATTCTATATACAATTAAAGGTGAGTTTACTGCATTTGGAGTTTTTATTTGTGAGATACGGGTCTGGGAAGTTGGGATTCTGGATTTTTTTTCAGACCATAACTTTTTATTTGTGCATTATTTTTCAGTGAAATCAATTTTGTATTTTTCTTTATTAAATTATCTACAACTTTCATGTACAAAGTTTCTTTATTTGATGTATAAAAAGTGGAGCCAAAAGTAGGTCCCAAAATGAATAAAGAATGAATGAAATGAACAGGTATTTACCCCTTATCTCCCCCTACTTTATTCCTTGTCGACCTATTCATCAAGATGCCTAGGTCTCGGGGGTTTCGGGTCATAAAATATTTATAATATTTTATTATTTTTCTTTTCTTTTATTTATTCTATAATTTTGGCTTTAATTACAGTATTTTGTACACTATTTACAGGTACATACATGAATGCTAAGATGGTGTATTTAATGCTATTTACAGGCATTTTCTAGGGTTTTTGGTGCCAAAATGATAGAATAAAGATGATGAAATGTGGATTCATCATCCCCCTATACTTTACCTTTGCTAGTCCCTAGCAAACACTTATGCAATAAGTGCAAAAGAAAAAGAAAGAAAAGAAAAGGAAGAACTTGGATTTAGTTTAATTATCAAACTTGTCTTCACAAAATCAAAGTTTGGAGCTTAAGTCGGACCTCTGGAATTTTAGTGCGGGCGGAACCTTAATGAGAACCAAATTTGAAATCCAACAGTCCCTGAGAATCCCAAAACTCTGTCCAAGTCTCCTCAATAGCCAGGTCAGAAATACTTCAACTCATACGCAAACTCTTACGACTATGAATCTGACTCGTACAGTGTAAGTGATGGTGGCTCTCCCCAACTAGAATGACAAAGAGACTGACTTCTCCAGTACGACAATCCAATGATTCCCCAATCCAATAACTCCATCCTCGAGGAGCGGGGTATTCCCTTCTAAGTTCAAGTGGCAACCAGCTCAAGAGGAGGGGGTGAAGAGAAGAATGGACGGTAGCCAATGTAGCCACCTATCCTGGGATGCAAGACCAGTGTAGTCAAGTCATCTTGCTGCAGGCTCACATGTTTGACTTTGGAACTCAAGCTTGCTTATTGGCTTTACAATATTTGTACATACTTTGCAGGCTTTTATTTTTATACATGCCTGAACATATATATTTATATTTATTTATTTATTGAATACTATTCACAGCAGCATTTATAAGAAGGAGTTTTTCCTCTTGAGCCAGTAGACTATCCCTCTTTTGAAGCTTTATTGCAACCCACAACCTCCTGTCTTTAGACTTCCTTACCACTTGACGGGTTGGGGTGCACTTCCCTCCCTAGAGGAGGACAAATGTTTCCACTTGTGTGCGTCTCATACCGGCAAATCCAATCCCCTCACCACTCCAACTGAGTTGAGCCATGTGAAAGGTGCAGGTGTCCAAGTTAGGTCATTATCAACAAGAGTCGTGCGTGTGCTCTGAAATACTATACTTAGGCAGTCAAGAATCCACTGAACCAAGTCCCGTGATCCTCAAAGAATTAAGTCAACTAGACCTGAAGTACCTCAAACTCAATTCCTATAAGGTTCCTGTTATTAGGTAGATTTTAAGGTCCAATCAAGCTCCAATCTCCGGATTTTATTTAGCCTTGTTCAACTATCAAACTCAATCCGAAAAATGTGAATGCTATGCACTGCAATGCAGAAAATATTTTTGTGATGCAATTTTCACAGATTTTGAACTTTTTATGGGTTTTTGAAAAGATGAGATGTTGCATATGCATTTTTTTGTCTTTTTCAAAAAGATTTTTCAAATGTTTTTGGATTTAAGTTTTGCAGATGTTTTTGGGATTTTTGAAAATAAAAAGAATTTGGATAAAAACTAGGTTAAAAACTATTTACACGGGAGTGCTTCTTATATATACAAGAAGTGGATTTTAAGAATTTATAGGGTAAGTAATCAATTTTATACATATATATAAAGAATTTTAGGTGTGATGTATATATTCCTCAAACTTATTTGACACAAGTTTTTCAAAAAATTTTTGAAAACTCTGGTCCAAAATAATTTTTACAAATATTTTACAAACATGTACACACATTTGAAAATCATTTTGCAAAGATTTTCAAAACAGTATATCTAAATTTTTCAAAATATTTTTGCAACCATTTTTCAAACCATTTGCAAATCATTTTTCAAACATTTTATTTCACAAAAAGAAAATAAATTTTTACAAACCACACATTTTTACAAAGGTTGAAAACATGTAACAGAACATTTTCAAAATAGTTTTCAATAAATGTTCACAAAGATTTTCAAACTATTTTTCAAACATTTTGCAAAAAACATTTTCACCTGATTTATTAATCAGTATCTACAGAAAGAATTTGAGGAACAAAACACCTTTTTATTAAGGTTTTTTTAATGAGTTTTAAAAAAATTATTAGCCATATTATTAGAAAAATACAAAAGTACGAGTTATGGCTAAAGTATATACATAGTATATACGACCCCCCTATACTTAGCTTGAGCTATGTCCTCATAGATCGGAGAGAAAAGAGAAGACATAACTCGTACTAAGTATAGACAAGTCTAAAGAATAAATGAATGAACCAATAAGAAGTTGACCGTCCCCCCTATACTTAGGATCAAATAATCTTAAGTATAGCAGACTGTACACAACGCAGGGAGGGTCAAGGGTGGGAATGAATAGATCGTGCTAAGATTGTCTCCCCCTATACTTAGGGTAATATAGACAAGAAGAGGAGACAATGGAGAGGATCAAAAAGTACGTCCTAAGTATGGAAAACTGTCTACAAGGGCGGCACCTTTTTGATAGATAAAGAAAATAGAAAAGGAAAAGAAGAAAAGAAGAAAAGAAGAAAATAAATCAATAGATGAAAGCATGATATAGACAGATGATCTGTACAGCGGAAGATGGAAGTGATCACCATGTATGAGATGCAGATGATATAAGTCAAAGAGCACATCTCATACCAGAAGAATGGGGGCAACATCAATGGTCGGCGGATCATGATCTAGATATAGTTTCAGGCGTTGACCATTGACACGGAAGGTAGAGGAAGATGACGGTTCGGATATGTCGATGCTGCCATTGTTATGTACCTTCCTGACCACATAGGGACGTTTCCACTTGCTCTGTAATTTCCCTGGAAATAATTTCAGCCTGGAATCAAACAACCATACTCTCTGATCTGGCTCAAACTGTTTATGGCTGATATGAGAATCATGCCAAGTCTTCACTTTCTCTTTGTATTGTAGGCTGTTAGAAAAGGTTGTATCTCTCAGTTCTTCCAGGGCTGCCAACTCTGCTCTTCTCTGTTCTCCTATGCTCTCGGGATCTAACAATAACTCAGTGACTGCCCAAAAGGATTTGTGCTTGATTTCCATTGGCAAATGGCACGGCTTGCCATAGACGAGACAAAAGGGAGATGTCCCCAATGGATTCTTGAAAGAAGTCCGATAGGTCCACAAGACCGAGTCCAAAAGCTGTGACCAATCCTTTCGATCTGGGCGGACAACTTTCTGCAAGATAGTTTTTATCTCCTGATTCGATACTTCAGCAAGACCATTAGTCTGAGGGTGATACGGTGTGGCAACCCGATGGTTAATGCCGAACTCGTCTGCAAGGGCCCTAACCTTGTCATTGATGAAGTGAGACCCCCCGTCTGAAATCAAGACTCTCGGTACCCCGAACCGTGAAATGATATTTTTCCTCAAAAATTTGCATACGGTTTTAGCATCTGCGGCTCGGGTGGGGATGGCCTCAACCCATCGGCTGACATAATCCATAGCGAGCAAAATATGCTCGAATCCCTGATTCTTGGGAAATGGGCCCATGAAATCAATCCCCCATGCATCAAAAACCTCACAAAAGTGAATAGATCGCATGGGCACCATGTCTCTCTGTCTGCAGGTTCCCATTTTCTGACAGTCAGTACATCTCTTCACGAACTCGTCAGAATCCTTGAAGAGAGTAGGATACCAGAGGCCGAATTGAAGCACCTTCTGTGCTGTCCTTTTTCAAGAATGATGTCCTCCTGCCTCAAGCTTGTGGCAGTATGTGAGGACGCTATGCTGCTCTTCTTGAGGAATGCACCTCCTCCAGATGATGTCCCCTCCTTCATGATAAAGGACGGGATCCTCCCAATGGTAAAACTTGGCCTTCGCCAGGAAGGTCTTGAGTTTCTACCTGGGCCAACCTTGTGGGACCGTCTTGGCAACAAGATAGTTCACTATGTCGGCATACCACGGGAGTGAGGTGATAGCCAAGATCGCCTCATCTGGAAATGTCTCTGTGATAGGTGCGCTGGGCTCAGATTCCTCAAGATTTTCCAATCTGGAGAGATGATCCGCCACCACATTCATGACTCCAGGCTTATTCTTAATCTCAATATCAAACTCCTGGAGTAGAAGGATCCATCTGGTAAGACGTGCTTTGGCATCCTTCTTAGCCATTAAGTACCGGATGGCGGTGTGATCAGTGTAAATTGTCACTCTAGATCCGAGAATATAAGATCTATACTTATCTAAAGCAAAGACTACGACCAGCATCTCTTTCTCAGTCACAGTGTAATTCCGCTGAGCGGCATCCAAAGTCTGGCTGGCGTAGTTAATGGCAAACGGTAAACCATCCCTCCTCTGTCCAAGCACAGCCCCAACGGCAAAATCTGAAGCATCCGTCATGATCTCGAATGGGAGAGACCAATCAGGTGGCTGAAGGACAGGAGCTGAAACAACCATATCTTTAAGAGTCTCAAAATACGCGAGACACTTATCATTGACAATGAACTCGGTGTCTTTCGTCAGCAGATCAGTAAGCGGTCGGGCAATACGACTGAAGTCATGAATGAACCGTCGGTAGAAATCGACACGCCCCAGAAAAGACCGCAATTGACGCAAATTGGACGGTGGATTGAGTTTTTAATGATATCCACCTTGGCCGGATCGACCTCCATGCCCCTGTTGGAGACGATATGACCGAGGACCATCCCTTGAGTCACCATGAAGTGACTCTTCTCCCAAGACAAGACGAGATTAACCTCAATGCAGCGCTTAAGCACACGGTCTAGGCAGTCAAGACAAGCATCGAACCCGTCGCCATAGACCGAGAAGTCATCCATGAAGACCTCTAAACAGTCACCCACCATGTCCGAGAATATGGAAAACATGCACCTTTGGAATGTCGCCGGAGCGTTACATAGACCAAAGGGCATCCATCTGAAAGCATAAGTCCCAAACGGGCAGGTGAATGTGGTTTTTTCTTGGTCTTCGGGCGCGATGGCCACATGATTATACCCGGAGTACCCGTCAAGGAAACAATAATGACTCTTCCAAGCTAGCCGCTCGATAATCTGATCAATGAATGGCAGCGGGAAGTGATCCTTCTTGGTGGCCTCATTTAATCGTCTGTAGTCCACAGAGACCCTCCAAGAAGTGGGTACCCAGGTAGCGATCTCCTCTCCAGACTCGTTGACAACTGTAGTGATACCCGTCTTCTTGGGTACCACATGTAGTGGACTAACCCATTTGGAGTCGGAGATGGGGTAGATAAAATCGGCGCACCACCACTTTGATATTTCTTTCATGACTACGTCTCGAAGATTCGGGTTCAGCCGTCGTTGGAACTCACGCGACGGTCTAGCGTCATCCTCAAGATAAATGTGGTGGGAGCACAGAGCCAGACTAATCCCCTGGAGATCAGCTATACTCCAACCTATCGCCTTGCGGTTTCTTTCAAGAACCTCCATCAGACGAGATTCTTGCTCTCCAGTCAAACCTGCTGAGATAATGACTGGGTGCATATCGGGCTCTCCCGCAAGGAATCTATACTTCAACGACTGCGGCAGAGGTTTCAGTTCTTGACAACTGGGAGGTGGCAGATCTGGCTTCTGATATGTCTGTGTGAAGGTGACTAGGTCTACATGGGAGAACTCTCGCTCTGCATTAATCTCTGACGAAGGGCGGCTTGATGAATCATCAATAAACTGCACTGGCTCGCACTCTGTCATGGCTGTTGGCTCAGAAGGAATCAGACAAGGCAAATAGTCATCGAAATCATCCCAATCAATGTCTGAATCCGAGGGATCAGAAGAAGATGAACAAGATTGAAAATCAGCAGCACCACTCATCCCAGCACTGTCAGCCTCAGGTGTATCCTCGTCCAGGGGTGTGCTCTCCCGGCTCTCGACTGCCATGAGCTTTAGATATAGTGAATCTGTAGGCAAGGCGAGGGTCGGTGCTACAGGATCTGTCCAGTTGGATTCATCATCTGTCATCACAAAATCACAATCCCGGTGGATGTCTAGCTCTGCCTCTGTCATCTGCGCGGCTTCGCTGGATTGCTCCGAGCATTCAAGTTCTCTGGCTCTGGTTTCCTCGATCGTCTCTATTTGTATGGTTTCTCCCTCTACGCGAAAACACACCTTCCCACTATCATGATCGGTCACCGCCTTGGATGTGGCCAAGAATGGACGTCCGAGTATGATGGGGGCATCGGTTACCGACTCAAGGATCTCCATGTCCAACACAACGAAGTCCACGGGGAATTTCAGGTCCTGAATGGTAACGACCACGTCTTTCAATAACCCCTTCGGCCTCTTAGTCGACCTATCAGCAAACTGAAGGACTGTCCTGCTCCTAAGAAGAGGACCAAACTCGAATTGGTCGAGTAAGGCTGTCGGAAGAAGGTTAATTGAAGAGCCGCTGTCTAACAGAGTACGATCAAACTGCTGCTCTTGAATCTCGCATCTGACATAGGGAGCTCCTGCGTCTGGTTGCTTGACTGGCAGTTTGTTCTGAATAGTGCAGCAAGTGGAATGAGTGAGCACATGGATTTGATCGCTGTGGTTCCTCCTCTTCCTGCGGATGGTAGTCTTCTCTTTCAAGTTCTTTTTGAAGAGGGGGATGTGCTCTATTGCTTCATGTAGAGTCAGCTGAATATGGAATCTGTCTATCATCCGATTGCCGAACTCTACCTGTTGCTCTTTTTTGGGATTTTCTCTTTTATTCCCCTTCACCCGGCGGAGTGCCTCAGGGAAGGGGATGGTAGGGGCCTCCTCAGATGGAGGACTAGGAATAGGTCCCTGTACCTATGAAGGATTAGAATCCATACAATCATCATCATTCAACACATATGGATCCGCAATGTGAACAGAAACCTTTTCTTTATTCATATTTTTGTTTTTCTTTTTGTTACCACAGTCCATAGATAAAAAAAGTGGTAATATCACAGAGGGAGGCTCAATAAAAGTAGATGTGGTGGCCTCAGTACCACCACCGGCACCTGTCTTCATGGCATCAGCATCGCGCTCTAGCTCTGCATCCAAAATGGTGGCATCAGCACCACCGTCTGCATCTGGTATCACGACGGCCTCAGCACCGTCGTCTGGATCTCCATCATTGGTGGCCTCAGCACCACCGTCTTCAACATCATCATTAGCGGCATCAGCACCGCTACTCTACACCTCTGGTGCTCCCAGTTCAGCTGGTGGTTGTCGCTCAGACGAGGCGCCGCCGGCGGGCATCCTACCGCTCCTAGTAGTCACAAAATTAGCATCATACAAAGAAAGAGATATGTCACTCAAATAGTCACTAGGAGAGGTATCCTCTGTAAACTCTACCTGCTCAGACTTCCTTTTCAGATTGTTCAGGTTGGGTTCAATCTGAGCGGGTATGGCGGCTTTGCCTTTGATGATTTCCCTCATCTCCTGCCGGAATTCATCCATTTCTTGCCTGAAGGATGCTCACTGTTCGGAGAGCAAGCAGGCAAGATTGTCTAAAGATGGGTTCTCAAAAGCCGGGGCCTGAGAACCGGATGGGTTCCCTTGCGGGAAATGAAGCTGCTGCTGCTGATACTGCTGGTATTGGGGAGGATGGGGATATGACTGATGAGGCTGTTGTCGTTGCCTCCATTGATATCCCTGATAAGCGGGACGAGGACCACTCTGATATTGTGGCTGGTGGACATACTGGGGCTGCTGCTGTTGTGGTTGTTGGCTGCTCTGCTGTCCTTGAGCGGGATTCTGCTGCTGGGATGAGGAGCCACCGTTGCCCCAACGGAATCCTGGGTGATCGCGACGAATCCCAGGCTGAGGGTACCGGTCGTACCAAATCCCATTGACTTCCATCAATGGTTCCTGCTCGAAGGAGGGTGGAGGAAGAACTGCCAGTGGCTGCTCCGGCTGGTAGACCACCATCTGAGTGTCTGGAGATGACGGTTGTGCTGGGTAGTACTGTAGCAGTGGAACCGGCTCTGCCTGGATGTGGTTAACCTAGCGGTACGAGGCAGAAGGTTGGTTGGAGCTGCTACTGCTGGTCAGCCCGTGACCTGGGAGGCTGTTGGGAAGAAGTCTGTGCCTCCTTGACGCAAAGGATCTGCGTCTTCAGGTCACTCATCGTATTGGCGATTTGGTCCATCTGGGCCATGCCTTGCATCTGTTTCTTCTTGAGGATTTCGAGACGGTCCAGTTTCTCACTAATGATGCCCATGTCGGCTGCGGCTGATTCGGCTTGGGCTGCGGCTGTCGATGAAGTGTTAGGACCGGCATCGATGAGGGAGATCCTCTGGAATGATCCCGCTCCTTGCGGGGGCTTCTGTTGTGTGTAAACACGGGCTTGGGCCATCACAGTTGAGTTCTCTGTCATGCCTTCGTAGATGGCCCAAACGTCGTCTTCACCCTTCGAAAAATAGGACCCACCACAAGAGGCGTTGACAAGCCCCTGCAGCTCCGGTGTCAGCCCACAAAAGAAGCTCTGAACTAGATTGGGCTTGGAGATATCATGATGTGGACACCGGTCAATGAGCTCTCGGAATCGATCTCAAGCTTCATGAAACTGTTCATTAGAGATCATGACAAAGTTGTTGATCATCGGTCTAGCTGCATTAGTCCGGCCGAGAGGGTAGTACTTCTTCGGATACGCGGTTCGGAGATCTGCCCAAGTATCGATGAATCGCCCTAAATGTTTGAGCCAGTATGCGGCTCTGTCAACCAAGGAGAAAGGAAAGGAGATCATCTTGATTGTGTCCTCGGTCATCAGCCTATCATGGATCGTGCTGCAGATCATTTCGAACTCTTGGAGGTGGAGGTGTGGCTCTTCGGTCGGCAACCCATGGAATTTGGGTAGAAGCTGAATGGTATGGGGCCGAAGCTTGAAATCTCCATGGATAGGCGGAAGTCTGATCTAACAGTAAGTGAGGGATGCTGCGGGATTGTGCAATTCCCTCATGATAGTCTGTGGCGGTTCTCAGCGTCGGGATCACCTCCTCCTGCATCAGGTCCGCCTTCTCCTCCACCACCGCCCCCAGGTCGGTTTTCTCTCATATGCGTTATCTCTTTCATGAGATCACCCATGAAGGTTCCCTGATCGCGGATCTGCCTCTGCATCATCTCTAGGGATGCTAGCAAGGAATTGTTGATGGTCGCTTGATCAAATAAGAAAGGGGGGTGATCATGATCATCTGCGTGCTCTCCTCTCTCAGCCATGTCTGGGTTCTCTGAAAAAGCAAAAGAACTCATCTCAGGTGCCGTCAAATATTCTGAACTCTGTGATGCACTAAAATCTGAGACTCTTGGACTAATGGAAGGGGAATGAGAAGGGTGGTCGAGGGGGAACATGGTGGAAGTGAACTCAGGCTCGGAGAGCGGACTTTCCGAGGTCGTCCTAGATGAATGAGGAGGAGTGCTGGATAGCGGTGCCGATAGAGTCGGCCTAAGAGACCTCCGTCCCATCATCTTGATTATTGGGAAGAGCAAGGTGAATGCAGAAGAAGAAGGAAGAAATGAGAAGCAAAAGTGCGCACAATTGTGCTGTGTTTTTGATCTTGACCTAAATCGAACTAGCAATCAAACACAAAACAGGGGTGAGTTCACCAACTCAACACATGAAGCCGTGAAGGTTCGGCTTTTATCTTGTCGGTTTTAGCTTGAATTCAGGAAATTATCTTATCACGAGTCCTTAGAGCGCTACGCCTAAAGGAGAGAGAGTACTGCCGGAAAAGTATTCATGTACTTGTCCTCCTCATGTGTAACCTGTAGCTTGCGCTTTTTAAGGTCCTTGTAACCCTTCCTGGATCCCTACTCGGCCAAAGAATAAGAGGGAGGAAGCCGATAGGCAAAACCGATACTTCGGACCTCGCTCGCAACGGAATCACCCGTGAGCGTGCAAGATCCTACTCAGATGCAGACGGTGAGACAGACACACCCGTGAAGGCGTGGCCTATGCTCGGTACTTCGGACAAGGTCAGTGCTCACACAATAGTGAGTCATCAATGGCGACCAAGCCCTACTCGCCTACGTATAATAGTAGCGCCAATACTTCGGAAATCCAGGCGATACACAAGGCAGCCACAAGCTGGGATTTGGGCTCTAATCCTTACGAAGCACTCTGCTCACTTGGAAGGAGACCTTTCCATGCAACCTGAATACAAGTGAGGGTGTGACTCTCCCCAAACAATGAATCCAATTACCAATTTTATTTTTGGTCAAGGTTTTCTTAGCAATTCCTTTTTTTAAATTTTTTGGTGTTATCGCTTCTTTTGAGTAAATTCAAACAAGCGCCTAACGATTTTTGTATTTTCTTGATCCTACTTTGTCCAAAAACAGAGGGAGAATAGAGTCGGAAAAGCCAATGCAAGTCGACACCAAGGTGGAAATCTCACCTTTGTGCCTAAATGATGGATGTAAAGTGAGAAGACTTACAGTGAATCCCAGCTCTCTCCATGCGGGATGCAAAGCAGAAATTTATAAACCTAATCTACATGCTGGTATGCAATGCGGAAATCATCCTAAGGCAGGCAACTTCTAGCGTTAAGAACCACAAGTCAACCACCAATCTCCAATCCTAAGGTCCGGTATAGGCTCACCCCTCCTTCTCTCGACACATCAAGTTTAGGAGAAGCGCTTGGCGGGATGAGCTCGCGGTGCGCGGATCGGAAATTAGCGAGTCAACTGTTTAATTAAACTAAGTCCAAATACGAGCTATAGGAACATGCAAAGGTTATTAGTGTGTTTGGACCTAATCTAATCGAACAAGCAGGGCTTACAACTAAGGGCTCAATCCACAAAAGAAATGAAAATGAAAACAAAATCGGAAAATGACAATCGAAAAACGCGATGAAAACCGCGGTGAGCCCCCGGGTGAACAAACACCCGGAAATTAGGCCCGAAGTGTCTAAGAGTCCAAGTCCATGTATTATTACAAATTAATAAATCTCTCTCACACAAAATAAAAGGCAAACTAAACTAAGCACTCTCTCACTCCTCCTGCTCTCTCCTGTCGTCTTGGCTTAAGAAAAGCCGGCTCCGCTTCACGTGGTTGCTTCGGATCCCCTAGGCGACCCGCCTCGCTCCGCGGTCCCTCGCAAGAAGACAAAAGAGTGGTCAGAAAGCTCAACAAGATATATCAAAGACAAGAGAGATACAAGAGCAAGCAATAATGAAGACAACAAACACAATCAAGCAAAAATATGAACTACTCGTTGTTGCTCCCCGGCAACGACGCCATTTGATAACTAGGAATTTCGAACAGTCTAGTATTCTACACAAAGCGGGAACACAATAGTTTTGACTGTAAACTCTCGGGTACTCATTTAAAATGATGGGTCGGGTACCCGTTATTTCATGACATGTACCCCATATAAAAAGCCTGACGAGTACCCGCAGGTAGGTTGCACACGGATCGGACAAAATCCGTAATCAGATCCAATACGATGTTATTGGATTGGTTTGGTTTGATTTTGTCATTTTAACGGATCGGATTAGATTGGAATTTTGAAAATCCTTTGAAGTATGGATTGGATCGGATCGTTATCAAAATCCGATCCGATCCAATCCGTTAATATATATTTACATATATAAATACAACTCATATATATTATAATTTTTCACCCATCTGTAATTTGTCATAAAACCATAATCATTGTCATTCATCACATATTTGTTGGATACAAGTTCTCTTACTATCCCCATCTCCTTCTATTGAAAACCAAATGCTAAATCTCAAAATTTATAAAATATGATTATAACTAGTAATGATGTGAATGTAAGAAGCATCCAGAGAGCATTGCAGTTATTTTGTGACAACAATTCAGCAGTGCTTTATTCCAACAGCAATAGAAGCTCAACCAAGTCAAAGCATATTGACATAAAGTTTTTGGTTGTGAAAGAGAGAGTAAAAAGTGGACATATTTCCATAGAGCATATTGGGACAAATTCTATGGTGGCAGATCCGCTAAGCAAAGCAGTAACACCCAATATATTTTATGAACATATGATTCGTATTGGTGTTGTATCAAATAAAGATATACACTTCTAGTAGGAGTTTGTATTATTTTGCTCAACCCCTTACAGTTATGAAACATTTGAAGTTCAATTATTTCTGCACATAATAAAGTATTTGATGTTGATTTCGTGTTATCTCACTAAAGGGTCTCCATTAAGAATATCGACCGTTCATTACAAAATGCAACTTTGGATGTAGATCCAAATTAATTCATTTATTTGACATTGATTTATGTCATTTAGTTTGTTAATATTGGTGACCATTGATGGGTTTAATCATGCTCAATAACGATGAATACCCCCTTGATCTCATATTATCACAACTAATAAACAAGATTGTTGAGTTATATCTCGATTGATGGCAATAACGTTTGAGCTCATAAAGTAGGCATATTATATGGTCATTATTAATGTCTAGTGGGAGATTGCTGGGATTTAAAATCCCATTAATATGGATATTAAAATTATCATTAGCGCACCTTTGATTACCGTTAATTAGAGAATAAAATCTCTTTATGATGGACAAAAGAGGAAGGTGAATTGGCAATCGTTTTTTATTGTCTAGCTAAATATAATAAGGCCAAAGGTTTCCAAACGACAGATGTTCTCTTTTATATTATTTTCCATCGACAAGAGAGAGCGTGAGAGGCATACATTCGTGAGGAAGATCCAGGGCTCATCGGTGGATTATCCGCGCAAACAACAAAAGTCAAAGCAATGGCTTCAGGTATTTCTCTACCCTTAAATTCGGATCGATTTGTTATCTATTAAGTGGTATCAGAGCCATCTCGATTCCGATTTATAGGGTTTTTTTACGCACATGTTGTTGATTTGCACTGGGTAAAATCCTATGTTTGTTATATTGGCGATATGTCTCTGTGATTTTTTCTCTCTTTTCAGGTGGTCATAGCATCTGTTATTTCATGATCGTGCATTAGTATATTAACAGCTTGAAATCTCAGTCTAATTGGAATCTTTGTTTGTAGTAGTGGACAATAGATCCATGGTTGTTAATCAAGTGATTTCAGTATAAGGAGACTTTGTTTCAACCACCACTACAGTTCATAGGTTTTTTAATTTAAAATAAACAGATACGGTATTATTATTATTATTACCAATCATTGATTCAACTATCGTTGCTTTTTATTTTGAGATCATATCCTTTATTAAATGTTGAAATTAAAAGGTATAATTTAGAGTTCTAATGTGAGACTGCAATCACGATTGTTTTTATTTATTTTGGACCAAATTAAAGCTTGCCTTTTATATTAATAACATCTTTGTCATGTGTGTAAATTAAATAATATCCTTGGATTTGTGGAAACGTCTATGATTATGGATTTCCATTTTCAGATGTGATTGCATCGTATAATTGCTATTGCGATGCCGTCCTCTTCCATTCCCAGTATCAAATTCTCTTTAATTTAGAGAATTAATTAATCCCTTATTGTCATTATTAAGAAGAAAGCAATTCATTCCATTTACGGAAATGATTCCTGATTGTCGCTCTTTATATTAGTTTAGTAAGGTATACTTATCTAGATCATGATTTAATACTGCTGACTAAATTCATTTGACTTTAAATAAATATATATCACATTTATCTTTATTGTGCCAGTAGTGACAATTCAAATATTTGTTTTTAAAAAAATTATTGTTCTCATTAATATATGACTTATGTACGGAATAGGTAATTTTTTATGATTTTGAATTTTTAGATCATTCATAAGATATAATTACAATATTCCTAATGATGAAATTGAAGCGGATAAGCTACCAAAGTAACCTCTACCATCAAAATTGTACTATTAGAATTATTTGGACATATTTGGTGTGCATTATAATATTATCCATCCCAAAGGAGGGACAATATATATTAAAGGTATTGCATACCTGTGATGATAATTGGGCAATGATTATAAAGTTCCATGTGAGTAATGAGATACATCCAAAGATGGTCTCATTACTTGAAAGATTTATCATTAGCAATCGATCATCACAACAAGAGTATCACTTACGACTAACATTATTATCTAAAGATATAATAGTTAGTGATGTGCTTGGTATCTTATTTTTCTTATGACTGTATATGCATAATCACATTGGTGAACAATAAATTAATTCTTTTCTTTTGTTCTTTATTTTATAGCTTCAGCTTCTGCATCTAATATCTCTGCCACTTTGAACTCCATTCCCGTGCTTCAGAACACAAATTTCAAGGCATGGAAAGAGAGCATTATGATATTGCTTGGTTGCATGGATCTAGACCTTGCACTTCGGATGGAGACTCCCGCTCCTCTTACGGAAAATAGTTCTTCTGATGAAAACTAGCACTATGAGAGGTGGGAGCACTCTAATCGCATGTGTCTCATGATCATAAAGCGTGGCATCCCGGAAACCCTTTAGAGGGATTGCTGAAGAAAAGATAACTACGGCTAAAGAATACCTTGCTAAAATTGAAGAGTGTTTTGCAAAAAATGATAAGGAGGAAACAAGCAATTATTTACAACGCTTGATTTCCATGAAGTACACCGGCAAGGGATATCTGATGAACTAGCAGATCATCAGATATTACCAGTTCCAATTCTTGAAGTGGCTCATATTGCTTCAAAGCTGTAGGAATTGGAACTGGCAATATCTGGTGATCTGCTAGTTCATTTGGTTATGTTGCCTCTTCCATCACAGCATAGCTAGTTTAGGGTCAGTTATAACTGCCAAAAAGAGAAGTGGACTCTTAACAAGCTCATTTCGTACGGCGCTCAAGAGGAAGACAGGTTGAAGCAGGATAAACCAAAAAATGCCCATCTGGTTGTGGCCTCTAAGGATAAGGGCAAGAAAAGAAAAAGAAAGGACTAATGTTGTTGTGATAGGTCCAGTGAAGAAGAATAAAGATGCAATTAGTTGCTTCTTCTGCAAGAAAACTGGGCACATCAAGAAAGATTGTGCCAAATATCAAGCATGGCATATGAAGAAAGGTACAATTCATACTTTGGTTTGTTCTGAAGTTTATTTAACTTCAGTTCCAAGAAACACTTGGTGGTTAGATTGCGGGTGCCTCTACTCACATAAGTGTTTCAATGCAGGGCTGCCTGAACTACCGAAGATCAACTGATGTTGAAAGATACATCTACGTAGGTGACAGAAAGAATGCAGAAGTCGAGGCAGTTGGATTTTTTAAGCTTTTAGGAACTGGACATTATCTAGAGTTAAAGAATACTTTCGTTGTTCCATCTTTTAGACGAAATTTGATTTCTGTTTCTGCATTGGACAATTTAGGTTATTTCCTAAATTTTGAAAATGGAAAATTTAGTCTTTCTTTTAACTCTACTATGATTGATACCGATTCCTTAGTTTCTAGTGATAATCTTTGTTTGCTTGGTACCATTGCCTCGTATAATGAATCTATGGTTGTTGAATCAAGAGGCACTAAGCAAAAAACTGTCTCAGAAAATTCTGCATCAATTTGGCGTAAGTGTTTGGGTCACATATCCAAATCAAGAATTGAACGATTATATCTGATAACATCCTATATTCATTAGATTTTACATATTTAGATATATGTGTCAACTCACTAAGGGAAAACAAACTAAATCAAGGAGATTAGGTGCCAATAGAGCTTCTAGTGTCTTAGAATTGATACATACTGATATATGTGGTCCATTCCCTACGGCATCCTGGAATGGTCAACAATATTTTGTATCATTCATAGATGACTATTTAAGATACGGTTACCTATATCTCATATATGAAAAGTCACAAGCTCTGAACATGTTCAAATCATTTAAGGCCGAAGTTGAGCTCCAACTCAACAAAAGCATAAAGTGCATCATTCTGATCGTGGTGGTGAATATTATGGCAGATATGATGGTTCAGGTGAACAACGTCCATGTGCTTTTACTTTATTTCTAGAAGAATGTGGAATTGTCCCTCACTATACAATGTCAGGTTCATCTAGTATGAACGGTGTGGTTGAGAGACGTAACATGACTTTTAAGGATATGGTGAGGAGTATGATCAGTCATGCTGTCTTACCAAAGTCCCTATGGGGAGAAGCATTAAAAACAACAGCTTACATTTTAAATAGAGTACCAACAAAAGCATTTGCAAAAACACTATATGAGCTCTGGACTGGTAAAATACCTAGTCTAAAGCATTTACGTATATGGGGATGTCTAGCTGAGGCAAGGCCATATAGGCCAAATGAGAAAAAATTGGACTCCAAAACGGTGAGCAGCTACTTTGTTGGTTACTCAGAGCGATCAAGGGGTTACAAATTTTATGATCTCATACTAAGAAAATATTTGAAACGAGAACTGCAACCTTTTTTGAGGATGTTGATTTGGAGGGGAAGATGCATATTAGGGATATTGTCTTTGAGGAGGAAATAATCACGATTCCTGATGTTGTGATTGAAAATGCACAAGAATACATTCCAATCATTGGGTATGAAACAAATCAAGAACCTCAAGATGACAATATTCAATAACCCCTCATAGAGGATTTTGCTATACAAGATCAAAATCAACAACCTCAAATTTTAAGGAGATCCATTAGAGAACGAAGAAGTGCTATTCCGGATGACTATATAGTATTTCTTCAAGAAAAAGACGGAATTAGGAAAGATGATCCAATCAACCTTCCACCAGGCCATGAAAGGTTCTAACTCTACAAATTGGGTCGAAGCCATGAACAAGGAATACAAATCGATGCAAGACAATCAAGTTTGGGACCTTGTACCATTGCCAGAAGGTGCGAAGCACATTGATTGTAAATGGATATTTAAAACCAAAAGGGGTTCAAATGGTAATGTTGAAAGGTTTAAGGCACGTCTTGTAGCTAAATGATTTACTCAAAGAGATGGAATTGATTACAAGGAAATATTTTCTCCTGTTTCTAGTAAGAATTCCTTTAGAATTATGATGGCATTAGTTGCGCACTTTGATCTTGATCATCATCAGATGGATGTTAAGTCCATCTTTCTCAATGGAGACATTGAGGAGGTGATCTATATGGTTCAATCAGAAAACTTTGTTCACGGAGATGCAAAGAATATGGTTTGTAAATTAAAGAAATCCAGACTCAAGCAAGCATTCGGCCCAAGCCCGTTTAAAAAATTCGGACCTTGGGCCGGGCTTAGGCCCGCATAAATTTTTTTTGTTCGACCTAAGCCCAGGCCCGGCCCAATTCCTTTGGGTCGGGCTTGGGCCAGACCGGCCTACCTCCACCAATTAGATATTATTAACTTCGAGTTTTTTGTTTCAAGTTAATCTCAACTCAAGTTACACAAGTCAAAATTGTTTAAAACATCTACCATAATACTTGTGAAACAACTAAGATTCAATTCTACCAGATCCGAAGATTTCTCATTTACACACGTACACTCAATGCTAGATACCGTGAATGCCTCTCATGTATAGAAATTGAAGGAGTGAAACAAACTTACCAAGTTAACAACAACAGGTGCACCAGACCCTATATGTTAAAATGGGCATAAGGCCCATATTAGGTAAAGGTACAATAATAGAAAATGTTCTAATTGAAAAAAATACTAACAAAGTCAAGAATAACCAACAAAAACTAAACCAAAGACTAATTAAGGAAAATTAATTCTTAATTGAAATACAATGATCATCAACTCATGTCGCACGCCTGACTTTCTTGATTTATAAACAATGTATGAAGACATGATACAAGAAGAGAGTACACATGAAATAGGTGGGAGTTTTCATACATGTAGGATGTAGGAAAGGGTTCAGGCCCTCTTCGGATAGGGCCCTTGGGCTGGGTCGGTTGGATCGAGCCAAGCTCGAGCCCGATCCAAAAAAATTTTGGGCCTAAATATTGGGTCCAAGCCCGGCCTGGTATTCATTTGAGCCTGGGTCGGGCCGGGCTTTTTGGGCTGGGCTTCGGGCTGGGCCGGGCCGGCCCAGCCCAATGCTCATCCCTAAGCATCCCGTCAAGTAATTGTCTCATTTGGTTTAGAGACTAATCTAGTGGATGATTGTATTTATCACAAGTTTTGTGGGAGTAAATACATTGTCTTAGTTTGTATGTGGATGACATACTGCTTCCTAGTAATGATCTGAATTTGTTGCATGAAACAAAGAAATTTCTTTCAAATAATTTTGAAATGAAAGATTTTGGCGATATTTCTTTTGTATTAAGAATCCAGATACATCGAGATCAAACTCGAGGTGTACTTGGATTGTCACAAGAGAACTACATCCATAAGGTGCTTCAAAGATTTGGCATGCAGCTTTGCAAATCAATTGATACCCCAGTTGCTAAAGGAGAGAATTCAGTCTCAATCAATGCCCTAAGAATGACCTTGAAATTCAGGAAATGGGTAAGATCCCTTATGCATCTGCAATTGGGAGTCTTATATATGCACAAGTGTGCACACGTCCGGATCTAGCATTTATTGTAGGCATGCTAGGCAGATACATGGCGAATCCAGGCATGGATCATTGGAGAGCTGCCAAACGTGTCATGAGATATCTTCAGAGAACAAAAGACTACAGACTCACTTATCAAAGGTCGGATATGTTGGAGATCATTGGGTAATCCGATTCTGATTTTGCTGGATGTCAAGATAGTAGAAGATCTACTTCGGGCTATGTATTCATAATGGCTGGAGGAATCATATCATGGAGGGGTGCTAAACAAATAATTGTAGCATCCTCCACTATGGAGTTGAATTCATAGCATGTTATGAGGCATCAAATCATGGAATATGGCTGAAGAATTTTGTCAATGGAGTGCGTATTGTAAGCAGCATCCAGAGACCATTGCAGTTATTTTGTGACAACAATTCATCAGTGCTTTATTCTAACATCATAGAAGCTCAATCAAGTCAAAGCATATTGACATAAAGTTTTTGGTTGTGAAAGAGAGAGTACAAAGTGGACATATTTCCATAGAGCATATTGGGACAAATTCCATGGTGGCAGATCTGCTAACCAAAGCAGTGACACCCAATATATTTCATGAACATATGATATGAAACATTTGAAGTTCAATGATTTCTACGCAGAATAAAGTATTTGATGTTGATTCCACGTTCACTAAAGGGTCTCCATTAAGAATATTGGACCGTTCATTACAAAATGCAACTTTGGATATAGATCCAAATTAATTCATTTATTTGGCATTGTTTTATGTCATTTAGTTGTGTTAATAGTGGTGACTATTGATGGGTTTAATCGTGCTCAATAACGATGAATACCCCCTTGATCTCATATTAGCACAATTAATGGACAAGATTGTTGAGTTATATCTCGATTGATGGCAATAACTTTGAGCTCATAAAGTAGGCACATTATATGGTCATTATTAATGTCCAGTGGGAGATATCCGCTTGATAAATAAAAATCGATCCGAATTTAAGGGTAGAGGAATACATGAAGCCATTGCTTTGACTTTTGTTGTTTGCGCTGATTAACCCACAGATGAGCCATGGATCTTCCTCGCGAACGTATGCCTCTCGCGCTCTCTCTTGTTGATGGAAAACAATAGAGAATAGAACATTCCGTCGTTTGGGGACCCTTGAACTTATTATATTTGGCTAGACAATCAAAAATGATTGCCAAATTACATTCCTCTTTTGTCCATCATAAAGAGATTTTATTCTCTAATTAACGGCAATCAAATGTGCACTAATGGCAATTTTAATGTCCATATTAATGGGATTTTAAATCCCTACAGTGAAACCTCTTTAGTCATTCTCCTCTAATTCCCTCTCCCTCTCATTTCACTCTCAATCGTGAACATCTAACGTCCAGTTCTCGCTTTCTCTTGATCCATTTTTATGCACCTTCTCCTGCACAACGTTGTCCCCATCTAGTACAATTATGTCACCCTCCCTTATGATGTCGTCATTTGTCTCACACAATGTCATCCTCTGACGTAATACCATCTGCCCTGAGCGTATAGCAACTCGTTTGATCTCTGTCAAAAGAAAATAGAATTGGAATAGTTGCTTAGTACAAGCATTTTTTATTCTTGTCCATTTTGCTTGTTCCAGCTCGCAACCTTACCCATGCATGAAACTAGATCGACTATATATTGAGATGTACCATACCATCTAAGAACAAACAATCATAGTTGAATTCCTTTCTTTTTTTCAAATTGATATAATGAATTTAATTTATATTTTTTAGAAAAATTCACATATTTTGACTATAGGTACTAATCTGACAAATAAATTCCATTTCAAGTCTATTTTAAATGAGATGCATGATGCTGATTAATGAGCTATATTAAATTGGTTTTGTCTTGGATACCTAATCAAATATGATTTTTTTTATGATTCTTGTATATTGATGATATGTTATAGTGCATTGAAAGGTGTTCTTGAGAGTGATTTGATTTTCACATAGCTTAACATTCTAAATTATTATAGACTTCATTCAAAGCAATCACATTTTTATCTAACTAGTTTTTTGCATCCATATTTGGTAACTTATATAGTTCTTACTTGAATAATATGTTGGAAATCATTTACAAAAACATACTATTATACTATTAAATAAAAGAAACATAGGTACCGAATTCAATATAACCATTAAGCTTCATCGTGTGGTCTTCAATTTTTATAATGGATTAAAGAGTCCTTCAACTTTAATTGGATTGTGCTCTCTTCGAATATTCTTTTCATTATATATATCCATATTATCAATTTTGAAGTCGTAATTCAAATATAGAATCTTAGTATACTATAAAATACAAACATTACATGCTAAACTACCGCGCAGAAACATGTAAGTATAAAAAAATCTGATCCAATCCGATCCAATCCGTAATCCGGTGGATTGGATTGGTTTGGATTCAAAATTTTGATGGATTGGATTGGATTTAGAAAAGTTACAATCTGTTAAGGTTGGATTGGATACGATTAAGTTAAAATCCGATCGAATCCAATCCATGTGCACCCCTACCCGCAGGTACCCGATTGGAAACGAATTCACAAAAATGCAAATCATTATATACAATGTTACATTATTCTTATCTATTTTAAAAATATAAATATGGATCCAGATATAAATATCGGTGAATATGGAAAATATGTTGCCAAATCGTTAAAGATAAATACTTGTGTGAAATGGATGCAACTTAGATAGGAAAATAATAGAATCGAAATTGTATAGATAAGATTAAATTTATATGTATAAGAGGGTTCATATATGTATCCATTTTGAAATCGAAATATATACATGAATGTCAAAATTTGAATTAACATATGATAATGAATCAGATACGAGCCAAATCGATATACATACATCCTAGCATCCAAACATGATGATAATGAACACAATTGAATACGAATTGTATCGCACACACATACGCATACGCATGTGCACCCTTGCCCACGCCTATGGCCACGTACACGCACGCGCCCGTGCTCACGCACACAGACGCACACACATACATCAAGATAACCAAATGTGGTGATAATAATGCAACTATTTATGAATAGTAATATATACTTATATATCATTTGTCATGTTATCATCCAATTATATATATTTATATCTCGTTTATCCGTATTCGATTCATTATGAGGATGAACCTAGGTGGGTCGACCCATGGCCCAATACCAACGAGGCTGGGCGGGGAACGGTCAAATGGGAAGGGTACCCGCCCCATAGACACCCCTAGTCACTACGTATGCCAATTTGGCTATACCCATTAGGTACCTGGCCCATTTACTTAAGGAGATATTTGGATTCTGAATTTACTACCCATGCAGGTATGAGTTTAGGATTGTCTTGTGGATATCCGAACTCAAACCCATCCCAAATCTGAATATATAGATATAGATATTTGTGTTGTATTTTAAGGGAGCTGGGAGCCTACACCCATGGTTGTAGGTAACTACCTACACCGACCTTTTTTTCATGATTTTTGAGGTTTTTAAAGGGAAACTTAAGGGGTTTGCTTAATATGTTGAGGGGAATATGTGTTTCAAATTTCATGCAAAACAAACATTCCTAACACGTTCATCTTGAAAGGGTCAATTTCAGCAATTCCGAGACCGTTGAAACTTGGTAGTTCTGATGGAGATGATAGGAGTCTCGAATTAAATTTAATTTTGACTAACATCATGGTGATATATAGTGATCTAATTCCTCCAATGTTTCATTTCAAAACAATTAAAAATTAATGAAAAAATGAGCCGGGTGTAAGTAGTTACCTATACCCCTGGATGTAGGCTCCCTTTTCCTTTAATCAAACTCAGTATATCCACTTCATATCTAAAAGATATCGATCTACATAAAAATCCAGTTCAATTTTCTCCTCTCCATCCATTTATTCATATTTGATTGCCCTTTTATTTTAAATAAATAAAAACTATCAACCCAAAAAAGCTAAACACATTATATATTTATGAGGAAAGGGAGCCTACTTTGTGAAGTAGGTAACCTTACCTACTTCACATCTATTTTTTGCAATTTTTTATTTTTTTTGAAAAATGCCACCATGGATTTTCATAATTAATCCCTCTAATGTGTCATTCAAATTTCGTCAGAAACAGAGACTCCTACGGCCTCCATCCAGAACAGGTAAAATACAGCAAATCTGTGACCGTTAGAAAATGACTGCCTGGATGGAGGCCGTGGGAGTCTCTGTTTCTGATGAAATTTAAATGATATATTGGAAGAAAATAATTATGAAAATCCATGGTGGTATTTTTCAAAAAATAGTAAAAAGATTGCAAAATATGAAATGTGAAGTAGGTAAGTTTTACAAAGTAGGCTCCCTTATATATATGTGCGTGTGCGTGTGCGTGTGCGTGGGTGTGTGCACGGGCGCGCGCGCGCGCGTGCGTGCGTGCGTGTGTTAAATGAGGCTACTCCCTGGGTGTAGCCAATTGGCTACTCCAACCCCTATTTTCCCTCTATTTTTTATTTTTTTTGAAAATAAAAAATATGTATATTCATCACTATATCCCCCTAACATGTCATTCCAATTTCGTCAAAAACAGAGACTCCTATGCCCTCCATCTGAAGGGGGTCAATTTCAGCAATTCTGAGACCGTTAAAATTTGACAGTCTTGATGGAGGGGATAGAAGTCTCGAATTAAGTTGAATTTTGAATGACAGCATGGTGACATATTGTGATCTAAATTCCAATATGTTTCATTTCTGAAAAAAATAAAAAAAATACAGGGAAAAAGGGGTGGGAGCGTGTAAGTTGGCTGCAACTAGGGAGCATACTCCATTTTCCCTATATATATATATATAGGGGACCTTTCAAATGAGGTGGGGGCTTCTCTGAAATTGTAAAAGCCACTGCGAATTTAGTAAAAACTCTTTAACAGTTTTGTAAAATATAAACCGCACATTGTAAAAAATGAATTTTGTAAAATATAGCATCTAAATTCAAATCAATATTTCCATCCATTATAATAATATTTTCATAATTTTATTTCACTATACATGTTGTCTTAATATTTATTATTATATGTATGAAATAAGAAATTGTAAAATATATTAGAAAGATGCCTAAATTGAGGGTGGCTCATCCGCCTCATTTGAAGTTTCTCCTATATATATATATATATATATATATATATATATATATATATATATATATACACACACACACACACCATTCCTTGCACATTGCACATCTTTGTGCACTGCCTTATTACATAATCTCCCTCTATTTGATCTATGTGATAAAATCTTATGTACATTTATGAATCGTTTAAAATTTTATTATGTTGAATATGTGGGTATACAAACATCCGCCAAGTATATGAATACCCACTAAAAATTACCCATTAATAAATGGACAGATATGTATAGTGATTTTATAAATGGGTACAAATTTGAGAATATTGATACTCACCCCAAACCCGACACATACATCCCTAATCGTCACACCATGAAAAACAAGTTAGCAACCTTGGATGTCAATTAATATTCATATTATTGTTCAACATGATTGGATCATATCAACCAAATCAATAACTAAACTTGATTTTTTTTTAAATTGATTCGATGGGTTTTTGTCCGTACAAATATAAAACCCCAAAATCGATACCTGGATGATTTGATATCCAAGTCAATTTTTAAAACAATGCCTGATACGAATCAACCGATGAGGTCATCGACCATTCACTTAAACATCTATCTTAGCGTATAGATCATAGCTAGACAACAGAGTGAAAAAAATCCAATACCATGATATGTATACACTCAAATCCATGAATCTTGTTACTATCTTAAAAACTCGCAAAAGCATGGCTAAAAGCCCAGAATACTGTACTCGAATGGACTTGTCTAATACCGATCTGGACGAGGGATACGGGTTATACTAGTTTCCATTCGATTGGTTTGAGGGATAAGAGATAGATACTGTCGACCACAGAGACAATGGAAAACATAGAAAAGCGGAAAATATAGAAAAGCGGATGCAGATGTGATGCAAAATAAAAATTTGCAACGGTGAAAAATAGTTGTTTGGTGGAGAAATTTAGAGAAGAGAGGAAGAGAGAGGAGAACGCGCCGGTTGCACGGGATTTTGGAGATGAAAGACGTGAAGAACACGTTGAGGGAGAGAAATAACGAGAGAGAGAGAGAGAGAGAGATAATGAGATGAATCTCAAATTTTCATATTAACTGAACCGTTTTAAAACAATAGACCGTCATCCCTTTATATAGGAGGGATGAGATTACAAAAATAGAAACCAAAATTCAAATTCAAAACTAGTTATCCTAATTGACTCTAACCAACTAACTAATTGATTTGAAATAAATTCAAATCTCTAATCGACTCTAACTAAATAAATTGAGATCACACGCGATCTCTCTAATTAAATAAAAATACGACAATCGAATAAGCGTAAATAAAATTAACGGATAAAAATATCATGCCCTATATTTTAATTTTGTGCTGCATCAATTCTCCTCCGCTTGAAAAATTCGTCTCCTGACGAATTGCTTGATCTTCGTTCTGATGGTGGAGAATCCTATCTGGATTGGTTGAGCAAAAATCCGCAATTTCGCTCCTTTTCCATGTTACGTTTGTAGTTTCTTTCCACTGAGGGGTATGGATGCAAATGTTCTACCCCTTCACTTAAAATGCCTCTATAACATAGCTTAACCTTCACTTGGCCCTTTAAGTAAAAACTCTTGTGAGGAGGGACCTTATTGTAATTTATCCAAATTTTCTCATCCCTTATTTTAGGGGATTCGGCAGGAGGGAGCTCCCCAACTTCCGTTAGGGTTTCATGCCTCCAGGATAAAAGGTGGCGGCAGCAGTGGTCTGGATCGGGAGGTCGTGAGCGACGACAGCGATACGGCCAGGGAGGCCTGGGGCGGCGCCGAGGAAGGTGGTGCGTTGGTCCTAAATCGCGTACGTGGTGCTGACCGTACCCAAAACACGCGTGGCGGCTGCTGGAGTACGAGGTCAATAGGCGGCGGGTTGGAAAGGGGAACCTCAGGCGGCACCGAGGAATGAGGTGTGACGACCCCCGCTTGCACGCGTGTTGATGACTGCGCTTGGTGCGTGCGCAGTGGCTGCTGTAGCTCGAGATTGGGCGGTGGTGGCACTGCAGACGGCGAAGACGGTGTATCTGCGGTGATAGGGCTGCCCAAGGGGACGTTTCAATATTTTTTGTTGTAGCTGGGGGCGCGAGGACTGCCCGAGGGGGCGTTGGGGCTGAGAGGGTTGCCGGGGTGACGGAGATGGGTTGCAGGAGAGGTAGTGTGGCAATTTGGAGGACAGCAGGGGGCTGCAACTGGGAGATTGGGGGTGCCGGAGGTGTAGGGGCTGCAGCAGGGACCCAGGAGGGAGTCGTGAGTGGCACTGGAATTGGTTCTTCCAACGATTGTAGGTCTGAATATTCCTGGACAGCAAGCAGATCGACGATTTCCCATGCTTCTTCTATAGGGTCTTCATCAAATATGGGGCCCAAGTCTTCGATTTCGTTTTGTATCGAAGTTGTATCAATAAAATCTTCATCTTGCATGAAAGTACCTTCGTTTTTTTGCTCAAAAATAGGTTGCACAGCAGCTTCATTGATCTGATTTTTGTCGTTGTCGTATGAATCTTCATCGAATGTTGTGTCCAGCCATGCTTGCACCTTAACGCTTGATATAAGTCGCTTTCTGAACATTCGTTGCCGTGTACGAGCATGCGAACCGTGAGATATGCAACCGAGATTGAGTTGCAAACGCCAATACCCAATAGGATCGTCGAATCGTAGGAACGATTCGATTTCCATGCTCTGATACCAAATGATGCAAAATAAAAATTTGCAACGGTGAAAAATAGTTGTTTGGTGGAGAAATTTAGAGAGGAGAGGAAGAGAGAGGACAACGCGCCGGTTGCACGGGATTTTGGAGATGAAAGACGTGAAGAACACGTTGAGGGAGAGAAATAATGAGAGAGAGAGAGATAATGAGATGAATCTCAAATTTTCATATTAACTGAATCGTTTTAAAACAATAGGCCGTCATCCCTTTATATAGGAGGGATGAGATTACAAAAATAGAAACCAAAATTCAAATTCAAAACTACTTATCCTAATTGACTCTAACCAACTAACTAATTGATTTGAAATAAATTCAAATCTCTAATCGACTCTAACTAAATAAATTGAGATCACACGCGATCTCTTTAATTAAATAAAAATACGACAATCGAATAAGCGTAAATAAAATTAACGGATAAAAATATCATGCCCTATATTTTAATTTTGTGCTGCATCAAGATGTCGAACTCTGACTATTTCCATCTGAACAAAGATCAGGAAAATAACTGCTGGTTCCATCTGAACAAAGATCAGGAAAATAACTGCTGGTGTTCTGTTAAAAAGATGATATATCGACATTAATATGTCGATATCGAAGTCATAAACTCTAACGTACTGCTCTACGCACTTCCCTTTTCGCAGAGAAGAGCACCAAATCAGTAGAAAATCAGTCGAAATTAACTCCAAGGAATAAGGTATCATTCTGCATCAACATGTTCTTCGCAAAACTTTCAGAACTATGAAGAACATACCAAAAAAACACTGAAACAATCCATATATGAATCGGAATAATCTGCAATACCAATTAGTGGAAACACATCAAACAGGTCACCATCAATGTATGTAGCAAAGAAAACCCCAAATCTCACTCAAGAACACAACCAAAAGGCAACCCCATTCCTTTTGTGTTGCAAAAGCTTCCAATCTCCAGAAAGCCAAGAGACTGACGGACAGACGGATTAAAGAGCCGAGCGGAGAGGGACGGATCAAGAGACTATACAACCCGGATTAAGCCAGAGAGAGTAAGAGAACGCCGAATTAACAAGTAGTAGATTCCCGGAGCTAGTGCGTCTAAAAGTACGTACTGTATAGGCAGAAAACTGGTGGCATCTACACGGGAATGACGTCCATGTTCGAGGTGTCTTCGCACCGCAAGACGATCCCTTCTAGGCTGGCAGGGAGGACGCACTTGCCCCACTGGCATCCGGTGGAGAATGGTTCGGTCGGGGGGACGATCATCAGGACATTTTCGTTCCTCTGGACGATCCCCATTACACTGACGGTGCTTCCTTCTTTGATATACCTGTTGTTCGACGAGAATCAAGATAAAGCAAACCTACGATGATAACCCAGTACTAGCGTGAAAAGCCAGAATTATAGTGTTTTTCCTGGAATGATGAACTGTACTAAAGATAATTCAAGACGATCAAAATTAACCAGTAATCACACAAACAAATATGGTTGTTGGCAAAAGCACGTAAAAAGTTCGTTTGCGGTAAGATCTGCAAGAGAAACATGACCACCTACCCCTCTTTCAGACGCATGATGCGATCATCACTGGAGAGATTTCTCTCTCCCAGCCAGCGGAGGAACTGTGGTGACATGTCCTTGTTCTTGGGATTGATATCGACAACGATAGATTCATCAACGTACGGCGTAACCCTGGCACCATATCCCGTCTTGACTAAGGCTCTCAAGCCAGATTGGAAATCAGAGATGTAGAAATCCACAACATGTCTCTGTTAACCGTAAGAGAAACACTCCTCTTAACCGAGACAAAATGAACTTTGCAAATGGAAAATAACCTCAATGGAAGAGTATATCGTTACCTCTAATGATCTCATTCCCCAAGTAAAACGGCGATGTGTGGCGTTCGCGGCCTTTGAGTCCCATCCCCGATACTCGTACAAGCTGGTTGATGTGTACACACAACGTGGAATCTTCTGGAAAGACGATTCGAGAGGAACGTTCCCACAAGTAACCACCTAAGGACATCAAATGCTGGATAAGAGAACGACCGGCATAAACTCTATATGATTCCTTAAAAACACATAAAGGGAACCATTAAGGAATACAATTACTACAAGTAATTCTGCAAATGTATACTTCCCAATGATATCATATTCGGAGTTCCTAAACAAGTTTGTTAAAATCTGGTGAGAGCATCCCAAATAATCTGCATTTATAACGTCCATCGTAGCTATTTGGGTTGTTTAACACATGTTTTATCTAAAACCCGAATTGAAAGCTGTAAAGCACCCTCAAATCCCCAGAAATTAGTAACTACAAAGCTGAAAGTCACATAAAAACAAATCAGCATATGGCTTGTTCGATATTGGGAACCATGTTACTTAATATTCACACAAATACATTGATTAGGAAAGAATCACCCGAAAAATATTAATTCTAACTGTTACCTGATAATTCTATGTTCCATGTCTCACATGCATCAGTAAGTTCACTGAAACACAAGGTATATTTGCGATTCATACGTTTTCTAAGAACACCAACCGACAGTACACAAAGTTGCGAAGTCTTCGCTAACTTGGCCATTAGTGATACCAATACCATTATGCAGATTTCATGATATCACTGTCAATCCCGCTGCTGTCGTCGTTAAAGATTAATTTTTGTATAAAGCGTAGGCATGAATATGAAGAGAAAAAGTAAAGTCAGAATAAAAGATTTCATGCCCTTAGCATCACCGTTACAGAGTAGGACACACAAGAACTGGAGCAGCAATAGATGAGATGCAAGTTAATGTGACAGATCAAAGAGAAGCATACCCCTGAAACCTTAACGTACTGCCCGTTCTTCGCAGTGCGTAGTTCCGTGTCTGGGTAGCGAGCGATGAATCCTGTGATGGCCCTACTCCCCCAACAACTGTTCCACATGAATAAGGTAGCCACGGTGCCGAACATAACCACGACGACGATGAGAAGTATAGCATTGCGAACAGCTCCGAGAATGAAGCCCCCTGCGATAAATCCCATCACGAACAGCAGTATGACCGACCAGAGAATCAACTTCGGGAAGTTTCGACTGAAGGAATAGTCGTCTTCTTTACTGAGATTGGTGACAGCCTGATTGTGGGCGAGAGATGTGCTGTGCAGTTTGAGAGAGCCAGCAGAGTCCAATGGACCGGAGAATTTACGAGGACCGCCGGAGGAGTTCAGTGGCCCGGACGTTATGGGGCCAGATGTTATAAGGCCTGTGGCTGGGAGGACGGGTGCCAAAGGACCGGAATTTTGACGAGCCATCGGGGTTACACCACCCGACTGAGGACCAGAAGACTTCTTGATCGGCTCTCCATGTTTGCTCAAGGGGCCGGAGTTCGACTTCTGTCGATTGGATCCGGAAACACCAGAACCAGAGACGGGTCCAGAGGAGTAACTAGCCCGACCTGCACCACCACCATGGATGGGCCCCGAGTGCGAAGGGGCCCCACCGAACGACCCACTCCTTGAAGGAGCATTGGCCATAGGACCGGACTTTCTCGATTTGGAGTTCTCCACGTGGAGGTCGAACATCTTGCCCAATTCTCCGGACTTCTTGATGTCTCCCCCCGTGTACGGCATTGCCGCGGAGCTAACAACCACAGGCTTCTCCTTCGGTTGCTCTGGACGGCCCGACACATAGAGGCCATTGCTCAGCTGATGAGACGGGAATCTTGAACCCATCTTAACTTGAGTGCGAAAGCAACTAAATTAGAATTCTAGTTGGCGAATCTTGTAACCTTTTGTTTCAGATATCAATCCGATCATAGATATTTGTCCCTGATCATTAAAAAATTCAGGCAACTTTGTCAACAGCATTTACATCCAAACTAAGATGTGAAAACAAATCCGAAGCACCATACCAAAATATCCAACTGAAACAATCTGATGACAGAGAATTAAAAGATGTGAAACAACAACTTAAACAAAACCGTAAACTCGAGATTTATGTGCGGTTTCTAATTGAAGAAGAGGAACGAATAGCACACAGGCATAAACAAAAACAACATTTAAGCAATCTAATTGACTGTCTCATCATTATATCATCAAAATCCAGCTCTTCAAAGAGAAAGCCAATGCAACTAAATTACGGTTCTAGCTGGTGAATCTCACAATCATACTTCAGTTGTCGAACCAATCATCAATAGGTGTCCCCAAATTCTAATAAAAAATTGGCCAAATTCGTTAAACATCGTAACCATCCAAACTACGCCAGACCGAGTTGTAAGAACAAATCCATAAAAGCACCATACTGAAATATTCAGCCAAAACAAGCAGATCACACAAAAGATGCTGACACGCGAAAACCTCTATAACGGTGTAAAAATCTCAGAATTTAAGTGTCTTTTCTAACTGAAGAAGAAGACCATATAGCACACAACTATATTATCAAAAAGGGTTATTAAGCAATCTAATAGTCGGTCTAATCACAACATCACTGAAATCCATCTCTTCCCCAAAGAAAAAGCCAAACAACTAAACTAGAGTTCAAGTTGTCGAATCTCACATCCTTTACTTCAGACGTTGATCCAATCATAGATAGGTGCTTCTAATTATAATAGAAAAAGAGTGGGCAAGTATGATAAACAGCATGTACATGCAAAACTCACTGTAAAAACAAATCCATGAAGGCACCCATACTGAAATTTCCAACTAAAACGCATGATCTCAAAACTCGAAAACCACGCAAACGATAAGACACGACAACTTCTACAATGGCGTAAAAACTGCAATTAAGTGTGATTATATAGCCCAAATGCAGTCAGAAAGAGTGTCTAAGAAATCTAATTGCTGGTCTAATCACAGCACCAAAAAGCCAATGCCCTGTTGAAGATTGCTCCAAAAGCCTCCAGAAATGGCAACTATATCTACATAAAGCAACACCCTACCCAACATGGCAAAGAACACCCGCTCCCACATTGCCCTAAAAACACCATCTCAGGAGCCTGCGAATCCCAAGCCCTACCCCTCAGATCAAGCAGTCCCACTCGAAAAACCTAATCAACCGCAGGCAATCTAGAGGCCAAAGCGGCCTCTTTTCCACCGCAACAAGCGAATCCCACCTCGCAAATCTTGCGAAGTTGCAATATCTGGCCCTCGGGCCACAGATCTAACAAGAACACAGCTTTGCGTGAACCCATACCTTGAAGAGCGCAATGGAGACCGGAGCTTTAGCATCAGAAGACAGTAAAGGGCACGGGAGATCGGATATCAATGAGGAGGAAGGGGAGGGGGTTCGGAAAGATCACACCTTTTCTGCTCTCTACTAGTGCTCACCACCAAACCGAGAGCGAATGGGAAGAGTATAGAAGAATATTTTTAAATGGGGGAAACCAAAAAAATGGAGAAATATGAACATAACCTACACCTCCCCATCTCTTTGTTGTCTTTTCAATACGGAATTACCAAATTGCCCCTAGGGTTTTGGAGGTGTCTTTGGTTGGAATATTGGGTGAAGGTGGAGGTGTTGTGAAATCACTAAAATGGCCCTCCCATTCGTCGTTGTCGAGTCTCGCTCAGGGTGGTTAGGAAGGTTTTTCGCGTGGGGATTAGGGTTTACATTTTCTCGGGGAGCGAGAGGAGGGTCCGGGTTCCTGAGTATTTAGTGAATATGTCATTGATTTGATTTTTGATACTAATTACATACAGAATGAGAATCTGATATTGATATCGACTCGCAAGATTATATATTAGGCAAAGCAACTATGGAGGTGACTTTGAACTTTGAAGTGTGCCTTTTAAGTGCAACAGTTATAGCCCTAGGGTCAATCCCTTCATTCCCCCTAACGAGAGTAGAGAGATTTGGGCGAATACACCCGCATACGCTTCGTGGATTGAGGAGCTCTCCTTTTCTGGTGCTGACACCCATTGATCTGGACGGGGCCCCTTTGCACAAACCCTAAGAGGACCCATTTCTGGTCGGGGCATCTCCTTCCTACCAATTATCAGCATATCCTTACCAGACCAGTTGATCCTACTCTCTCTACTTCTCTACTCCCACTCTCTTGATTTCACTCGAAAAAAGAGATGAACAAGACCCACATTGCTCATTAGGATAGATAGAAACCATCTTCCATCTAATCCTTAAGATCAATAAATATATTAGTGGCAGCGGAGTTTGCGAGGGGCACAGACATTTACTAACCTGACTCGTGATTAGGTCAATAGGGTGCTGATCCAATCTGGTTTTCATTATCAATTCAAAAGTTTCTTCTTTTTGGGATTCAACAAAAGCGACTTGGAGGATGCTTGGAAGACTTTGTACTTCAAGTGTAATCGATGATGGTACCTTGTTTCTCTCCTTTAATCGAGGGAAGAGTAAGAAAATAATCAGAATGTCCCTTGATGCCATCATTATCGAGTCTCGTTTAGGACGATTGGGAATGGTTTTTTTCACGTTGGGTAAAAGTTCAATTTTTCTCCACCTCATTATATAGGTGCGAGATAAGCTTCAGGATTCAGGAAGAATACTAACTTCCATTACCTCTTGGCGAGTACAAGCAATTTCATGCACATGCAGGACTAATAATCAAACAAAATTGCAAAAAATAAATCTAGCTCCAACTCGATTTCATAATGTACGTTCGAGTTGAGTTCGTTTGGAAAAGGTAAATTGGAGTCCGATTTAGTAATAGACTATCAACAATGTCGCGCACGTCAAACTCACATTAAACCAACAAGATCGAAATTAGTTAGAAACCAAAGTTCCATAGTTCAATAAACATTCCAAAAAAGTAGTAATGATCCAAACTGTGTGATATAAATCCAACTTTTGAATACTATAATTTCACATCATTAATCCCCAAAAAAATTTATACATGTACAAGTACAAGCATATATAGAAATATAAATATAATCAACATGAATATTAATCAAATAATCATGCATTGTGTTCGTACCAAACTAATATTTAAAGTTCAAGTTTAATATGTATATCAACAAACAATATTTTCTTGAACATTTATTAAACGATCTTTAATCGAATACGAACATATTATTTGTACTCAATTTAATATGTTTGATGGTATCTTGATTTATACATAGGATGGGTTGGTAAGATATAGATGGGATGGGATTTGGTATTTGCACAAAAAGAGAATGGGGGCATTTTGGGAAATCCGCAACGCCGACAGGGCGTGGAATGGTTGGGATCGTGCCATTGAGGGGCACGTGGTCGGGGAAAGTGGAGCAAGTGGGGGGTGCCGGTGCAATTTCGCTAAAATTACGGGGATAATTTGTAAATTCATCCACCAGAGGCCATTCAACTCCCCCTCACATGGTGTGGGGTCCGCACCACAGTACGTCCTCGTGAAAAATAAAAAATATCACTGTTGATATTATTAACTATTAATTTATTTATTTATAATATTTAAAAAAAACAGGTTAGATTCACTTCGGAGTTTAATTACAACGATGATGTTTTAGGAAATTTATTTAATCATTGTAAGATTTTTCTCAAATGGAGAAAATGTTGGGTACATTGTATTCATGCGTATGCATATATGTACGTACGTGTGTATGCAGATTGAAGTGAGTGCAAATTAATCGATTAAATGTATGACTTCAATCCTATAGATGAATATGCTGTGAGTCGTGTTTTTTTATAACCAAGTGAATATTCAATCGTTCGGTTGATGTGTTATCGGAGCGGAATATTACTGGTTAATTCTAATAAAAAGTGAAGCATTGAATTGAACTTGAATACCACGAGGGAATTGTTCGATTAACATATTTAATTTAACTACAAATTACAAAAAAATTAGTTATATTTATGTGTGCGTATGTATGTATATATTATCGATACAATCACATCCAAAAAAAATACACGCAATTATCTCATATATAAATATCGAAATAATACTCTTCATATTGGACATTAAAACTCATTGAAAAAGACATCATAGAAAATGCATTCATTGCATTAAATGTGTACATGTTCGCATTTACTAAGCTTCGCATGAGAATAATTTTTAAATAAAATGATTTGTTGTAAGGTTGTATGATCTTTATTCATGCTCTTGCTTTAAATATCCTAATAAAAGGGGATTTTTACCTCCACGAACTTTATAAACTTTGTCAATTACCTTCTCGATATTTGAAACAACGTAATTCCCCTTGACCCCGTAAACTTGATAACCCTTACTCCACAGATCATGCTCGCATCCATTTAACAATTATACATAACCGGATTCTGTTTAAAATACGTGCATATTGCTCTATTTCTTTATCAAATTTACATAAGATGCTCTCCTTCCCCAACATCACCCTCTCCCCGTGTCGCATGATCTTTGGCCCTCTCCCCTCACGTCGCCTGACTTCCACTCCTCCTCTTGCATTGCATTACCTCCCACCCTCCTCTCCCGTGTTGCCTGACCTCCATCCCTCCTCCGCTCGCACCGCCTGACCTCCCGCTCTCCTCCATGGTTCCACCTGACCTCTACCCCTCCTCCTCTCGCACCGCCTAACCTCCACCTCTCCTCCTCCAGCACTGCATGACCTCCCACCCTCCCACCCCCACCCCTCCTTGCGTCGCCCGAAGGTCCAAAGGAACGGAGGATGTGGACGTCGAAGTCGTGCACGACTGGCGGGAGGAGAACGTGAGGGCACGGTCGGCGGCATCGCGCACTGTGTGTCTGCGTGGCGGGGCAGACGAGGATGAGTGGCAGACTCGGTAGAGAGCCTCGAGGAGTCTGGAGGAGTAATCGCCACCCCGACATCCCCCTCCTCCAGGTTCGTCGTGAGGGCGCCCTCCTCCTCCTCCCCAACCTCCGCCTCCCCAACCTCCCCCTCCTCCTCCTCGACCTCTCCCTCCTCCTCTAGGTCTGTCACGAGGGGGACCTCCTCCTCCCCGACCTTAGCCTCCCTGACCTCCCCCTCCTCCTCACGGTCCGTCGCGAGGGTACCCTCCTCCTCCTCGACCTTCTCCTCTTTCTCCAGGTCCTCCACAACTTCTGGTTTGATTTGATAGAAGAAGAGGATGAAGAAGGTGGGAGGAGAAGGAAGGAGAGAGTGAGATTGAAGATCCACAGTCTGATCTTCTGTCACTAGATTAACTCAAGTTTAATCCAAGTAGTCGACTCCAATATAGCTAAGTTGACGGTAAGCGGTGCAAGTTTACGGGGTCGAAAGGGAATTATTTTGTCTTAAAGGGTAAGAAGGTAATTGATAAAGTTTACTGAGTTCGTGGTTAAAAATCCCTAATAAAGATAACTAAAAAAGATTTTTACACGTGTGCCCCTTTCAAAATTCTACCAATCGTGTCCCTATGTATTCTAACAAAATTCACAATATTGTCCTTCTATTGTTTGACTCCTTGAATTAAATCTTTGTAATAATCATTGCTACCCCTACAATAATACTCTATCTAACACACATGCCCTTGTTCAGATTACAAGGATCGTGGTGTGATTACAAAGATTGTAAGACTATGATTTAATTGGATATTATTTTTTAGATGTCAAGGTGTAAAAATCCCATACCCATAACATAATCCCAACGAAAAGTTGTATAAATTACAACACACAAATGTAAAAAGTTGAGATCCATTCGAATTCGATTCTCTTTTAATTTTATGCCAAAGAGGGCCCGAATGATCTTTTTCTTATGGATTAAAGTGGATGTCAGAAAAAGGTGACTTTATCTCTTTTCTAATTACACAATATTGATGAGCAATATAATAACCACATTGTTAGTGCATAACAAAATACCAAAATTACACTCCTTGAATTAAATCTCACCATTGTAAATTTTGAAGTTTTATCTTAATTTAAGAGTATTGGTATATACTCGTCGTATTCATTTTTCACTTTTTATACACGCGACCCCTAAAATCTTGTCTAATCACACTATAATCCCTATAATTACAAAAAAATGGATCATAGTGCAAAAGGAGGAAAAAATACTAAATCAAGATTTTTAATTATGCAATGCGCAATTAAAATCAGAATAGTTCAAGTCATCGATCAAATTTTACGTCTTTTTCTTTATTTATGTTGTCAGAAAATTGATATTTAAAAGCTTATTGGGTTATCGTTATCGACTCCTAAAATATTTTCTAATCACATCAGAATGGATTTTTTTAAATAATTATTAAAATATTTTTAATTAACTAAACAACCATCAAGTTATAATATTGAAAAATATAACCATCATTCGACACCTGAGGTGCCAATAAGGTACCATTTGGAAGGCAACCTCCACACGAGGGATAAAAGTGCAAGTTACCCAATGAGTTTGGCCAAATAGGCACTTGAGGTGCTCAATTGGGCAAACTCACTGGGTAATTTGCATTTTCATCATTTGGATAACTTGCATTTCCATCTCTCATTTGTTATCAATAGTTTTTTTTCAACTAACCTTCTTTATTATCAAAGTATGACATTACCATAAGGATGTATTTATATTTGAATGGTAAATGCATATCATTTCTATTGCTGAAATTGTTCTTTTCAAATTGTCAAATGTGACCACATAATATTTAGAGAATAATGATATAATATGTGTACCATTACGAAGTCTTCAGCCCGAGAAACTAATTTAGACGAAGTCTTCAACATCCGTGTACATTGATTTATGAGGCTGAAGACTTCATAATCCAATTATATTATTCCCTAAATAGTATTGATTTGTATTCGATCACACTCGTATCCGATCTTTAGTCGATCAATATTCTTATTCACTTTTTATTGGATTCAGATTCATATTCAATCTCTTTTCATCGCTAGCCAGCGTTGATCTGACCATGCTAGAATTAAACTGAATAAGCTACAAATATTAAGTATAAATATAATTAATTAGAATAATGAGTTTAATATATATTATAATGAAGGAAAAGAATTTAAACTAAAAATTTAAAAATTTTGAAAAGAACAATTTCGGTAATAGAAATGATATGCATTTACCATTCAAATGCAACTATATCCTTATGGTAAATATCATACTTTTGATAACAAAAGAGGTTACTTGAGAAAAACTATTGACAACAAATGAGAAATGGAAATGCAAGTTACCCAAATGATGGAAATGCAAATTACCAAACGAGTTTGCCCAAATCGGCACCGATTTCGGCAAACTCATTAGGTAATTTGCACTTCTAACCCTCGTATGAGGATGGCTTTCCAAATCGGCACCCCAGGTACCGATTGATGATTATATTTTTAAATATTATAACTTGATTAGTTAATTAAAAATATTTTAATAATTATTTAAAAAAAGTCCCATCAGAATCACTAAAATCTTTATAGTTACATTGGAATACAAGAAATTACACTGCAACCCTTGTAACCTTACCAACTCTTACATTACAATTCTTGGACATCGAAATATGTGCTAAAAATTATTTTTTTGATAATTAAAATGAATGGTATTTTTTAAAAATATATTTTTTGTTAATTAAAATTAATGGGATTTTTCTCTTGCTTGCATATGTTTTTTATGGTTTTTTTCCTGAGAAATAAATTGTTTAGAAGATTGCAAGGTAATTAATCGGAATAAGACAAACAAATATTGTCTGGAAATATTAATAATGGTTGTCTTTGTTTAATGTGGAAGGGAGGACGAGTGCATGTGAGGGGCAAAGGTTTGATTATTTAAGGAGTCATAAGATCTCACAAATCATTGATTTGCTTTTTAACAACTGTCAACATTAGTCTTTGCTTAGTCCCTAATGCTCCATTAGGGTCCCATTAATCCATCACTCTTCTACCAACTAAAGGTTCCTATTTGACCATTTCTGTACTTTTTTTTAAAAAAATCAATGCATTTTAGCGCAAATATTCCTCTAAATTGTTTGTTTTTCAAAAACACCTTTCGGTTAGTTGGTGAATCGTAAACTTTCATAAATATGAAGGGTATATGCATATGTATGTATATGAGGTTTTCAAGGGTATTTTCATAAATATGAAGGATATATATATATAGGGTAAAGTGGGGTTACCCCGTGGGATATAACTTCCTCCCCTCGTCTCATTTTTTCATTTTTTATTTAAAAAATGAATATATGAGTTTTCATCAATATATCCTTTTTTTTATATCATCGAAGTTTCGTGTAAAATAGAAACTCCCACGGCCTCCATCCAGACAATCATTTTTTAACGATCGCATAATTGTTGAAATTGTTCCTATCTGGATGGAGGTCGTAGGAATCTCATTTTCGCACGGAACTTGAATGACATAAAATAAGGATATAGTTATGAAAATCCACAAAAGCATTTTTCAAAAAAATAAAAAATTGGGAAATGGAGCGGGAGAGCCAAGTTAGGTCCCCCGTGAGGCGGCCCTTTTATACCCATCTGCGTGTCTAATAAATGAAGTTTTCAAGGGTCTATTTGTGTGTCTTTCCAATGGGCCTTGAGCTCGTTGACAACTTAATAATCATTCATTTTGAGTTGTTGATCATTGAAAACACAATGTCCACCGCTCTTAATTATGTCGAATTAATGTTGTAGCAGGTGATGACATGCATAATCAAAAAATCACTAAAGAATGATTAATTAACGCACGTGAATGATCGATTTATTTTTTACTTAGATAAGCGCAACAAGAGTCAACTCAAGACCGTGGATTCAATTTTCAGATAAATTACTTACGGATTCCATACACATCATTTTCTTTGATTTATTGTTTTTCTAGTTTTGATTTTTTGATGAATCTATTAAAATGCATCTCAAATGAGATTACTTAAAAAATAAACAAATTAAGAAGAGTTAGTTATGCATATGAAATGACAAACCAGAGCCAGTAAATATTTACAATATACAATTAGATCTTAAAATCGATATTTTACAAACAAGCTTTGATTTTGAAAAAAAAATACTTTTATTAAACATATAATTTTATAACTTAAACTTTAAAAGAGAGTTAGATCAATTTAAACTTCACGAGAATTCAGTGATGAAGTTAGATTTCCCAGTTTTTTGGATACAAGATCTAATGCTATTTGAACAAAATAGAATTTACTGCATATATTATATTTTTATGCATATTTTTATATACATGTGAGAAAGAAGGATCATTCAATAATAATCCCAAATTATGAAAAATGCTTGACTTGGGGTGAGTATATTCTGATAAATATGAATACAATACGAGAATTATAATTTGTATTAACTATTTACAAATGCATGAATGTTAATTATGAATTATAAGCATCTAAATGCATCTCTTTACTCTGAATAAGCTCTAATTTCAGCTAATTAAAGTAGTGAATCACATGTTCATTAATCATCACAATTAAAAGTGGATCACATGTTCATTAATCATCACAATTAAAAGTGGATATCGTCTATTAATACGGAGAAGGTTACGACAAGAGTTATAATTTTGCTTTTCTTTTTAAACTTGGAAGAGATGCTAATTTGATATTTTTCCAAAACGATACCAAGTGTTTTTGGCGAAGGGATCACACAAATAATTGGGTTACTAAGGCAGATTAGGGATGCAAACGGTTACTGATATATCCGTATCCGATCCATTACCGTATCCATTTTATACATATTTTGACATCCGTATCCGTATCCGTATCCGTTTTAAAATAGATACGGATATGAATATCATTTTGATATTCGCAAACATCCATATCCGTATTTGTATATCCGTTTTCGTATATAAATATAAGCATAGATTTATTTTTAACCCTATACAACATAATTCTATACCTTCTTTTACCATATTTGTACAAACATACTTAGAAAGTTTATATCATGTGTTTTCCATCCAATTCTTATATATTTAAGTCGATTCTATAGAGTATTTCTAACATTACTCATATGTGATCAGTATCTATTTTACATCTGTATCCGTTTTTAAGAATATGGTAAGATGGTTTTAATATCCGTCAATATCCGTATTTGTATTAAAAATGGATAAAGGTACGGTAATACCTATATTCGTATCCGTATCCATCCGTTTGCATCCCTAAGTAGAGTGATCGTTGTAAGTAATTACGTTGATGGGGAAAGTAACACGACAACGACATACTGTTATAATTCGGACATCAAGTATGGATATTTAAAATTTGAATTGTTGTTAGTAATCAATAACATAACGGACGTAATATTAATTACAACTAATTACAACGTTAGAAACTCAAATAGGTACCATAAGTGGTGAAAAGAAACAATATCAATGTTTAATAGTATGAAAAGAAACAATATCAATGTTTAATAGTAATCGTCTTCATGTGAAAACTGACAGGAGACAAAATCTTAGTAAATCAATATATAACATCAGTAATTACAACGAAAATTGGGAATACGTGATATTGAAGATTGCTGATAAGAAATTGAAGTTACTAGTACTTCTTGTATTACCATGATTATAATTTAGGTTGTGGGATTTTTACCTCACGAATTCTATAAATTTGCTAAATGACTTCTGTGACCTTTGAAACATCGATATTCCTCCCTCGACTCCGTAAATTTGCTAACCCTTACCTCATGAACCTCGCAGCTAACTCTCATCCATTTAGTCATTAAATTTAACTGAATTCCAATAAAATGGAATGCGTACTACCCTCTTTATTTAAAAAAAATACAAACAATACATCTTCGTCCTTCCATCCCACTCACCTACCATTCACCTCCTCCCCTCCCCCTCCCCTTGCTCGTCCACCCGCATGCGGCTGCTCCTCTAGCCCCTCCCCACCGCAGCTGCTCTGCTCTCTGCCGAACATCAATTGTTCCTCTCTCTCGTCGTAGCTGCAATTGCCCCTCCTTCCCCGCCGCAGCTGCTGCTCCTCTCTCCCACCGCCTCCTCGACCTCGACCTCCTCTTCTCCCTCGTCGCCTCTTTAATCCCTACCTCCTCCTCTCCCCTATCGTTGCCCCCTGGTCCCGACCTCCTCCTCTCCCCCGCCGCCTCCCTGACCCTGACCTCCTCCTTTCCCCCAGCGTTGCCTCCTCGATCCTGGCCTCTTCCTCTTCGCTGCCTCCTCCCCCTCTCCCGCATCTTAACCTCCTCCTCACCTATCACAGTTGCTCTGTTCCCCGCTGCACCCGTAGCTGCTCTCCTCTCCCATCGCAGCCATCTCGGAGTTCAGCTGGAGAATGCAACAGAGCACAATATCCTCTCATCAATTTGTTTAGCAACCTCAAATAGTCGATCAATTAGTTCAAGAAATCGTCCCGAAAATTTTGAAAAAAAATCATTTTCGTGACTAGAAGATGTGATTTATCCGTGAAAAAATATTTTTTGTGATTTGGTGGACAAATCGAGATGTATTGAAGAAAGAGAAAATAAAGAGAGGAGGGAGAAGAAGAGGAATGGAGGAGGAGGAGGAAGAAAGACGAATAAGGAGATAAGGAGGTGGAATTTCCACCATCCAATACTCCCCTGGTTAGGTTAACCCAAGATATTGACTCCACTAAAAATAAATTTAACAGCGGGGTCCGTGGGGTAAGACATAGCAAGTTTACGGGGTTAAAGAAGGAATATCAATACAGGAGGAATATCAATGTTTTAAATATCGTAAATATTATTTAACAAGTTTATAAGGTTTGCGGGGTAAAAATCTCGTAAGTTAGTTAGTGTGAGTGGTACATAAGTTATTGACATTACGCAAACTCAATGAAATTGAAGTTATTAATGATTATAATTTAAGCGGTTACTAAGGGTCGTAAAGAAGTTGATGATAATATGCAGATCCAATCGTAGCAGTTATAGGGTGTGTATTGTTAGTAAATAAAGTGATATGGAAAGTAACGGTAAGCACTGGTAGTAATAAGTGTAGAATGTTGGTAATAAATAGGTGAAATTGACCAATAAATAAACTTTAATATAGTCGGTTACTATGAATACAACAATAGTAATGTTAGGGATGCAAATGTACGATACATATACAGATATAGATATTATTATATCTTTATCCACTTTTTAATACGAATAAGGATGCGGACACGGATGCTAAAATTATCTTATCTTATCTTTAAAAAACTGATACTAATCGCATACGAGTAATGTTAGAAATACTTTATTGAATCGACTTAAATATATACAAATTGGATGGAAAACACATGATATAAATGTTGATATGCCTTGAATCCTAACCATCTGACCCAGGTTGAAGAACTGCATATGCATCCCCCTGTCGTACCATACCCTAACAAGACGGGGGTCTCGCTGCCCGGTTAGCGAGCCTGTGGGGGGGGGTCTAGGGGGGAGCAGGTACGCCTTGGATCCTTCTATTTTTAGGGATCCGTTTGTATGGGAGTGCTATATAAACTCCTTAGGGTTAGGGTTTTAAAG
Organism: Ottelia alismoides; assembly: GCA_037367405.1. NCBI lineage: Eukaryota > Viridiplantae > Streptophyta > Magnoliopsida > Alismatales > Hydrocharitaceae > Ottelia > Ottelia alismoides. The sequence goes on from JAZKJV010007215.1 coordinate 401,442, forward strand.
TATCCTCTGTATTCATTCCTTTCTCCAAATAGTGAAACCGATCGCCGCCGCCTAAGGACGTAGCCCAGTTACGGGTGAACCTTGTAAATTCGTGTGTTTGCGTTCTTGCCTGTTTGATCGTGTTGTGCGTGTTCGCTTCCGCGATTCGCAACAATAAATTTACTAGATGTATTTGTATCATAAAACTATACAAATATGGTAAAAGAATGTATATAATTATATTATATATGGTTAAAAATACATCTATGACTATATTTATATACGAAAATGTATATACAGATACAGATACAGATGTTTGCGGATATCAAAACGATATCCATATATGTATCTAATTTAAAGTAGATACAGATGCATATGTCAAAATCTGTATAAAATGGATACGGTTGCGGATCGGATACGGATATAACTGTTTGCATCCTTAAATGTGACCCCAACTATGAGTTGAAATCCAAGTTCCAATATAATTTTTCAAATGTAACAAGGGAGTGTCTGATCTTCTTTTTTTAAATCTAAAGCACATGATTCCGTAAGCATTCGCGATGCTTTTACGCTGATGTTTAGACCTACTGCCCCGAGTTCTTCCGCCCCAACCTCCTCCTTCGAACAGAGCAGTTGTAAAACTCCAAAGTACTAAAAATAGTAAAACTCAATTTCCAACATGATCCAATATCTAAAATAAACAAATAAAGACATTATCTTGTAGTACTCTTTGAGACCTTTGCAACGATCCTAAGAATATTAAAAACGAATACCCTACGCAAAAGTTACATGTGAACTATGACTATTTACAGCTTTTGAACCGCAAAGCCGAGCCTATATAAGGCTGAGTGGCTGAACAATTTAGCCATTTCATCCAAGCTCATTGTCGAGCTACATCACACAGATCGTTAGAGCACCATTGCTAGCCTCCAATCAGCGATCCGAAGTTGAAGAGTGCATTGAGATCTGTGTCGTTCTCGCGTGTTGATTCACGCGAGGCACCACCTCAAAATCACTAATTATGGGGTGGAGGAGATATCTAGTAAACACCCTCAAAGGTACGAAATTCAATTTTCACCTTTTTATTGGATCGCGTGTTCTTCATACATCATGTATTCACTATTTTCACGTCGATCTGTTGCCTTGATCATCCAGAATTGCGCATGCAAAGTTAGATTTTCTCTCTTATCATCACCTTAAATCAAGTTCATGAGATTCAATGGTTAGAAAAATGTGATTTTCATGTCGGAATTATCCTTAGCTTATGCTCTCTCCAGCATATAATTAGTTTTGGATTTGGAGAAGAAAATTTATCATCGAAATCAGAGTCGTTTGCTCATGTTCAGGTGTATGATCGACCATGCAAATGATATGATCGATTATGACATTTTCCATGATCTATTAATAATGATGATTGGCCATTATAATGGTCATGATCTATTGGTATTGATCAAATTATACCTTGATTAATTCTAGTTCAGGAAATTAAAGTAAATAATGTAGTGTAAACATCAAGTGACTCGTGGAGATTAAGTTATGTTAAAATGGTTGAAACAGACTCAAGTTAATGAAAAAGGGAGAAAATTTAGGTCTTTGATCGACCATGTGATTGTGACTGATTTATCGTGTATGATTGACCACTTAATCCAAGTGATCAATCAGTTTTGATCGACAATCACTAGATGGTTGATCGATCAAGACAAGTAATATGGAAATAACAAACGAGAATTTAGTGCTTAATAACTTGAATCATTACCCTCAGTGAATGATGATCATATATATTAATTAATTAAAGAAGAAAAGTCCATGATTTGTATGTTATCTAACTCTAGATCTGAGTACTATGAATTTCTTCGACAACCGGATGCCATGATTGGAGCCATTGCCTCACGTGTATTGTGCTTTATTGGTCTCCACCATTGAGGAGTTCTTCCATGTTGAGGGTTGTTGTGCGCATGGTGCAGTTTACCGCGTCACCTTGGGTAGAGGACTGATGAGCGCTCTGACGATCGAGGCTAAGTAATATCAAAGGTCGTTGTGACCTCAATCACCGGAGCCAAATTCAACAAGAAAAATCAGACCACCAAAGAAAAGCACTCAAGACAAAAATCAAGATAAGCGGTCTCGCTATTTATTTAATCTGGTATAGCCACCAGGGTCGAACACAAGGAGCACAGGCTAAGCCTACGAAGTAGTCGAGAAATCAAAGAAGAAAAGAAATATTTTTGGTGGTTTTTAATTTGCAAAAATTTTTATATTTTCTTAATAAGAAAAAGGAAAAGCAATCTCACTAAAATTTTATTAAGGTCAAAGATGCTCAAAAATACAAAATAAAAATGTTTTTATATTTTGAAAATATGCAAGTATTTTTGGGTATTTTGTGGAATTTTTCAGATTTTTATAAAATTTTCTAAAAATGAAAGAAAGCACGAAAATCAAACCAATGTACAACATCGATGAAAAGGCAACTTTAAAATATCTAAAGTGCCCCTAAATTCCTGGTTGCAATTTTATGTGATACTAGACAACAAAATCTAACTACAGAAATTGAAAACACATTTTTTATTTTTTATAAAATTTTTAATAATTTTTTATAAGATTTTAGGTTTTTTGAGATTTTTATGGGTTTTATAAAAGATAATGAAATAAAAATGCTACAAAAATTAAAGCAAATCAAAACACACAATCATAGAATTTTTAAGGCAGTTTATATATTTTTTATGGATTTTCTAAATTAGATAGACATACTTTTTAGGGTTTTTGAATTTTAGAAAATAGTAAATAAACTCAAATTGCATCACAAAAAGTATCAAAAATACTACACAGTAGCAGGAGCTACTGATAAGTTTTGGGGAATTTTCAGAGTATATTTGATATTTATTTAATTAAAAACTAGACACACAGGTTGTAGGGACCTAAAGGAAAATAGTTGAAGTTTCAGGACTAAATAATAACAGGTGCTAAAAGTCCAGGATCGATTCTGTAAAATTTCCAATCAATTCCAGCACATGTGTAATACAACGTTTACAGGGGCATAAGTGCAATTTTAAAAAAAATTTCATTCAAACATTAACATAGAAATATCCAGGGCTAATCATGCAAAAACACCACTGTTCACGTGACCAAGCATGTGTCTCCAGACAGGGAGGACTAAAATGCAAATATCAGAAACTCTAGGGACTAAAGTGCAAATAAATCTAACTACAACTTTTATTTACAGACTAAAACATAAAACATAAAAAGTGCAGTGTAAAAAAAAGTAATATACCCTTGCAGCACGTGAGAGGCGCATGAGGACACGTGGAGGCCGTTGGTGTGGACGCAGACGTGGGCTCTGATCGCTGCAAGTGTCAGATCTGATGCTCCAGCACTGGCCGGGGACGTGGGGCGCAGATGGACGTCAGATCTGACATCCAACAGTCTAACAGGTCTATTGTGTCGGCGGTCAGGATGCAATCTGGAGAGGGTCGACCGATCCAACAGTACGGAGCGTGTCTGGAAGAATAGCGTCATGCGAACTTCACCGGAGCCAAGGAGATGATCCTCAGCTCCGATGATCGATCAGATGGCGCTGGCGTGATCGTGGGGTGGTTCCGCGTCGACTGAGCGGGTCCGACGGAGAAGCCACCGGCCGGATGGGTGTGGCGACGAAGGGGGCCTGGAGCTACTCCGGAAAACCTCAGATGGATGGAATCGAGGGTCCTCAGCTTGTGCTTTCACCTGCAATGGATAGCTGGGACTCGGGGCGGTGCTCCGGTCCGGGTTATTGGAACTCAAAGCCAAAGAAGCGAAGGGAGGCAGTGAAGGTGGTATGAGAGATCTAGATCCTAATCTTGACCTGATGATCGAGGTTCAGGGTGATCAGGTTGTGGAGCAAGATGGGGGATGTGCATGTGGTTCTATCGAAGTGGTTGGAGGTGAGTAACGGGGCTCCGACTGGCTGGTCGGAGCAGGCGAACACGCGACGGTGATAAATGGAACGATTCGATCGAAATGAGAGATGGGAAGGATATAAGGGTTATCTGAAGGTCGGGATGTGCTCCTGAGCTCTAGGCGAGGGTGAATGTCGGAGTGATAGCCTCGACCTCGATGCGGAAGTCGAGGGAGGCTACTCGCGGCGGAGGTCCGGCCACGAAGGTTGAGCGTCGGCTCTACTGCACCAAGTCGAGCGCCGAGCGAAGCTACAAGCAACTGTCACTCAGCTGGAGGTGGTTAGTGTTCAAGAAGGGAGTGAGGCGCGAGCTGTCATCCTGGGGGAGTGGATGAGAAACTTTATAGCATTCCCATGAGGCTGGAAGAATCGGGCGAGGGCATGTGAACCGAAGGGGATCCGCGCCTTCCTAGGGATCCGCAAGGGTCCTGGATCCTAGGAGAGTCTACGGGAGAAGAATCGGGGCGAGGGGTTGCGTGATCCGCCTGGGAAAATTAGGAGAAAATAGTCCGATGAAGAGGTCGGGTCAGGTGAAGCTCGGGAAGAGGCGGTGACTGAGTCAACAATTTGACGCAGACCAATTAGAAGCGGGCTAGAATAAGACAGAATAGGCTACCCAACTAAATAGCAGGGAAAATTAAAGATAAATAAATCGAAAATAATAAAAGAATTAAATTAAAAAATGAATGAAATGAAAAATGTTTATTATTAAGGATTTTTTCTATGATTTTTATTTATTTTTTTTTTTGAAAAATAAATTACTCTATATACAATATAGTGTGTTATATGCAGGTATAATATACCTATGTATTTTGTATAATTATTTTTAATTTGTTTTTTTTACAAAAATACCCTAATTTTATATTTTATTTATTTACAACATAATTTTTGGAATACAAAATAATTTTTTTTATTTTTATTATGTATTTACATGTATATAATAAATAGAGAAGGGATCATATATACATGTATTATGTACAAGGGAGAGAGAGTTTTATTTTTATTTTTATTTTTTTCTAATTTTTGTTTTATTTTTAGAAATATATACAAGGAGGTAAAAAGAATATTTTATTTTTATTTTAGCAAAAATAATTATTTATTTACACCCATGATATGTACAATATAGTGTGGGCCCTATCTCTCTCTACTTATTTTATTTGGCGATCATGCCACTGTTTGGCCTTCTCTTGGGGTTCGAGTCACTCTGTGTTTATTCTAAATACCTCCTTCCTTTTTCTTTTCCTTTATTCTTTTATTTTTGCATAAATGCATGCTATTAAATGATATTAACACATGCATGCATATTGCTAACTTATTGTATTTACATCTATTTACATGATGCTTTGGCAAGATAATTAGCTAAAATAAAAGAATAAAGAGTGATGATTAGGGATTCATCACCCCCTATACTTTACCTTTGCTAGTCCCTTAGTAAATACTTATTTGAAAAAGAAGTGAAAAGTGAAAGGAAAGAAAAAGAAGGAGAATCAATGTTAATTATTAAACTTGTCTTCATTAAATTAGAGTATAGAGCTCAGTCAGACTTTTGGATTATTAGTTTGGTGGAACCTTATTTGGACCTAGGTTTAAGACTCAACAGCCTCTAAGTTCCACCAATCTATGGTCAAGACTCCTCAATAATCCAGATCAAAACAAGTCTACATACACAAACTCTAATGAGCATGAATCTTTTCTTATACTATGTAAGTGATATGTAGCTCTCCACCTCAGAAATGGCAAAGTAACAACCCCCCTCAACAAGGTAACTCTAATATCCTAGTCTGGTAGCTCTTTCCTCGAGGAGCGGGTTATTCCCTTCTAAGTTCAAGTACAACTGGCTCAAGAAGAGGAGGAAGAAGAGAATGAACCATGACCAGTGTAGCCATGTATCCTTGGGAGCCCAACCAGTGTAGATAAGTCTCTCGTTGCAGGCTTCATGAGATGAGAATGGGTAACATAAGCTTTGCTTTATTTGGCTATATGCATTCCGGTTGGTATTTCATTTTCTACCGGACCCACCATTTTTTGGAGTTTTTCTTTCTTTTGCACATTTTTTTATGTGCATATGTACACCATATCTACATGGTGCAGCATATATACATAAGGACTTTTTCCTCTTGAGCCAGTAGACTATCCCTTTTTTGAAGCATTATTGCAACCCACAACTCATGTCTTTAGACCTCAATACTGCCAGACCAAGTTGAGGCACACTTCCTTCACTAAAAGAAGATGAGAGGTTCCGCCTAGAAGTACTACCCTCGTATGCTACCCCAAGCCAAAGGAAACTACCCCCACACCACCTCATCCGTAGAGAGCTATGTGTAAGGTGCTGAAGCAAGTAAAGCCATTATCTGTGAGAGTCATGTGTGTGTTGTTAAATGTTCTATTTGGGCTCATCAAGATGACATGTGATCATAGCCTAGTGGACTCAAAGAATTAAGTCACTAATGGACCTGAAAAGTCTTAATCCTAAGCCTATAAGGTTCCTCTTAGAATTAGGTGGATTAAGGTCTTAACCAAGGTCCATTTTCCAATTTAATTCCAGGCTAGTTTAAATGTCAATTATGATTCAAAAGAATGTACAAGTATATGCAAAAATCTTTTTATGCAAAGTTTTTGAAAATGTGCAAAATTTTTGAAAATTGTTTGAATGTATGTGTGGATGCAGAAGTTTTGTAAACATTTACAAATATTTACACAAGGGTTTTTGCAAAGTTTTATTTTTCAAACATTTTTATAAAAAAATTTACTATATACATAATTTTGATAACAAAATATTTACATAAATTTTTACAAACAAAACATTTTTACAAATATTTTTACAAAAATATTTTTTATACATAGCTATGTATGTGTAAGAAAGAATTTTATGTACAAGAAAATTTTCAAAATTTTTACAATTTTTAGATAAAGGATTTTAGCCATTTTATTTATCAACACACTCACAAAAAGTACGAATTATCGCTAAAGTATATAAGCAATATATAGGACACCCCCTATACTTAGCTCAAACGATGTCCTCAGAGTGAATCAAGAGCAATGAAGAAGACATAATTCATACTTAGTATAGGGAAGTGAAAAGGAATTCTATACTACAATGACGAATCAAAGAATAGAATGAAAAGGGCTCGGTGTTTCCTCTATACTTAGGATCAAGCAATCCTAAGTAGAGCAGACTGTATATGAAGGGAAAACCGAGTGATAGAATGTAAAGGATCTACCTCCCCTATACTTAAGGTGAGATCTCCCTAAGTATAGGCAGCAAAACAGAGGTAAAAAGAATCAAAAGAATACTCAAGAGTCTGACACCCCCTATACTCTGGGTAAAGTGCACCCTAGGTATAGCATAATCACAAGATGCAGATGGGGTATTGGACTAAAGAATGAGATGATATGGACATCTGGATCTATACAAGGCGAAAGACAGTGATAATCAGGCATGAGATGCAACAGCTGTGAGTAAAAAACCACATATCATGCAAAATGAATCAGGGCGACGTCAACGACCAGCGGCTCATGATCTAGATATGGTTTGAGATGATGACCGTTAACACGAAAGGTAGACTGAGATGACATCTCAGATATGTCGATACTCCCATTGTCACGTAACTTTCGGACCAGGTATGGTCCCTTCCACATGCTCTGCAATTTCCCTGGAAATAATTTAAGCTTGGCATCAAACAACCATACTCTCTAATCTGGTTCAAACTGCTTATGGCTGATATGAGAATCATGACATATCTTCACTCGTTCCTTATACCGCAGGATGCTCGAAAAGGTTGCGTCTCTAAGCTCCTCCAGGGCTGTCAATTCTGCCTTCCTTTGATCACCTATACACACTGGATCCAATAATATATCTGTGACAACCCAAAGTGACTTGTGCCTAATCTCAACTGGTAAATGGCAGGGCTTGCCATAAGCGAGACGAAAGTGAGATGTACCCAAAGGAGTCTTGAAGGAAGTCCGATATGCCCACAAGACCGAGTCCAAAAGTTGTGACCAATTCTTTCAGTCTGGGCGGACTACCTTCTGCAATATCATCTTGATCTCCCTATTCGATACTTCAGCAAGACCATTGGTCTGAGGGTGATATGGAGTGACAACTCGATGGTCTATGCTGAACTCGCTAGCAAGGGCCTTTACCTTGTCGTTAACGAAATGAGGCCCCCGTCAGATATCAATACTCTAGGCACCCCGAACCATGAAATGATATTTTTCCTCAAAAATTTGCAAACAGTCTTAGCATCTGCGGTTCGGGCAGGAATGGTCTCAACCCAACGACTTACATAATCCACGGCCAACAGAATGTACTCGAATCCCTGACTCTTAGGGAATGGACCTATGAAATCGATGCACCATGCATCAAAAACCTCACAGAAGTGAATGGCTGCTGACGAATCTGAAAATGCGGCTTTTAAGGAGTTGTTTTTATCGTATTGTGCGTTGTAGGCTGCAATCGGAAACGGTCAAGAAAATACCACAAATAAATTATTCAATTTTTAATCTCGTGGTTTTATGTTTATTTTACTTGGGCAAGTCCCAAGGTCGATCACAAGGAGGCAAAGGAACAACCTATAATTAAGTCTATCAAAGTTCGAGTTCGGTTTTCGAGGCGGTCTTTTTTTTGGAATTTTTAATACGATAAAGGATGCACAATGCAACTTTGGCCTTATTTTAGGGACTAAAATGTAAATTACGTTCAAATGATGTCCGAAAAATACGAAACTTGGCCACAATGTAAATTATAATGAAATGGATGTACTGTAATTTTTTTGGAATTTTTGGATGCAATATGAATTTTTTATGGATTTTTAAATGCAAACAAATTAATTTTCAATATTTAATTTTAATAAATATTAAACCTACTTATTTTCAAGAACTAAAATTATCTAAGATCTATCACTAGGTAATAGATCTTAGAAAAATCCTAGACCTCAAAAATGTGGGGTTCAATCCCTATTAAAAATCAAACATTGAAATGCACAAAATGATTTTTACAGGACAAATGATGCATGCAAATGCAATGATTTTTGGGCACAATGTTAATCAGATTAATCTCTACAAGGTATGATTTTTCGAGAATTTTTAGAGCACCGGTTAATCAATTATCAATTTCAGAGCACGAAATGGGTAAAATACGCAATTTTTCACAAAACAATTATTTATTAATTAACCGTCTGTCACAAAAATACCCACAATATGTCAAAGTGTAGAGAATTAATTAACCAACATCATGCTATTTTTAGATTGATAAAATAATGTAGAGTAAGTGTTCAAAACTGCGGGGGAACACAGGGGTACAACTGCAATAGATAAATAAATTATAAAAGCACAGGGGGGACTTAAGAGCAATTACCAATAGGCCTAGGGAGGCTGCTGCAAAATTTCCAGCAGGCACGTGCTAGGCACGTGCCTCTGGAAGGCGGGGGCTGGAGCACAATATGGAAGATGTCCAGGGGGCTGCGTGCAATTTGCCCAAGGGGCACGTGCGCAGCACGTGACCCCTGGGTTGCTTGCTGGGGACGTTCCCCACGCACGCGCTTCGCGCGTGCTGGGGCCTCGGGCTTCGAGCCCCCGGTGGCTGTGGGACGGCGTGGATGATGCTGCTGGAGATGGCCGGTGACTGGTGGTGAAGCTTCAGCGTGGACTGCGTCGATGAAGTCGGTGGAGGCGAGGCCGGTGCAGGTGGAGGTCCGGCTTCTGGAGGGCCGGTCGGGGCTGAGCCCAAGAGGCGAAGGCGTGCCGGCGATGCTCCAGGCGGTGGCCGGAAGAGAAGTGGTCCGGTGAGGGTCTGGCGGTGAAGGCAGTAGAGGGGCTCCTGCCGCTGTGGAGAAGAAGTAGCCCCAGGGCCGACACACGGCCGGCGGTCGTCGAGGAAGAAGACGGTGGTGTTGGCTGGTGTCGAGGAAGAACGGTGGTCGGTGAAGCGTTGTTGGGGGCCGGTGGCGCTGACGGAGTCGGAGGCGGTGATGGCTGAAGCGACCGTAGAGGGCGAAGGAGGTGACCGTCGTAGGCTCAACGACCCGAGGTCGGAGCGGAGGCAGGTGCGGCGGAGAAGAGGTGCCGTGGGCTGCAGCGACGTCGGGTAGGACGTCGGATCTCGCCGGGGAAGATGGAGCTTGCCGGGCTGTCACCACCGGCGAGGCTCGAAGTTAGGGCTATCGGCGGATGCTCTTTGAAGGAGGCGGCGGGCTTCTTAAATAGGGCTGGTGGAGGCGATCGGCGACGCGAGGAGATCGGGATGAGATTTGGGGGGATCGGAGATGGGGATGTGACGAGGGTGTGATTGATCTGCGCGGCGGTCGGAGCGAGATTCGCGATGGGCGGAGCTCGCGAGATCCGCGGTGGCCCGAAGAGGAAAGGGGAGCGCGAGGTGGACGACGCACAGGCGCCGTCCGATCTATCTTGATCGGATGGCGCCCGTTGCGCCACGTGGCGGGACCAAAGGAGAGGCGGAGGCACGTGCGGAGCACGTGCCTGGGGAGGCACGTGCGACGCACGTGCGTGTTTTTTTTTTTAATTTTTTTTAATAAAACGAAAGTATAAATCGCCCAAAAACGGCTGACACGTGGCGGCACCAGGTGCGGCCACGTGTCAGCACCAGAAAATTCGAGAACTAATTATTTTGTAAAATCAAAAATAAATAGTAAATGACCTCGGATCGAAAAAGTTTCTTCACGAAAGTTGCTCGTCTCGATGAGATCTACAACTTTCATGAAGACATCAAAGCCAAAATCGGTCATTTGCACAAAGTGAATTTTTGGGGTATTCTATGTACATAGAACACCTTGATTTTTGGGTTTTATAATTTTTTATGTCATTTTTAAACATGATAAAAATCCGGAAAAATTAAGGTAAAATCAAAGATAAATAAAGACACATTAATCTAATTTTTTTGGATTTTTATTGATTAAGAAAATATATACGTAAAATACAAGGTAAAAACCGTGAAAATATACAATGTACAAAAGAGGTCCAAAACCCAACTTTCACATATGAGCTCCGATTCACTTGAACTTGGTCTTGTTTTGAAGGTAATTGAATGTACATTAGTTCAAAAGTGAGTAGGATTCAATCGGACACTGAATGTGGGAGATATGTGGCTTTTAGTCTGAAAATCCTGGAATTAGGGTTTGAGTTTTTGGTCCACTTATTTGAGTTAGTTATTTTTTTGTATTTTTCCTTTATTCTTGTTAGTAATATGTACACAGTGGAAGTGGTTTTGAGTTATTCGGAGTTAGCATGAATGAGTTAAAAATCTGGGAAGTCAGGCTTATTTACAGGTCAATTTGGCTTGGATTTTTGGCTTCTTATTTTGTGCAGATTTTTGTGCTAAAATGCAATTCTTATGGAAACATGCATGAATGCTAATTATGCAAAATAGATGCAAGTATGCTGTTGATTTTAAGGGATTTGAGCTTAATAAATGAGATTTAGAGTGATGAATACGAGATTCATCAGCTGCATCGACATCATATCACGCTGTCCACAAGTGCCCATCCTCTTACAGTCAGTGCACCTCTTCATGAATTCATCAGAATCCTTGAAGAGGGTAGGCCACCATAGGCCGGATTGGAGTACTTTCTGTGTCGTTCTCCTCCCAGATTGATGTCCCCCTGCCTCAAGCTTGTGGCAGTATGTGAGGATGCTATGGTGCTCCTCTTGAGGAATGCACCGACGCCAGACGCTATCTCCTCCTTCATGATAAAGGATGGGATCCTCCCAGTGGTAGAACTTGGCCTTCACAAGGAAGGTCTCAAGTCGCTGCATGGGCCAACCTTGTGGAACTTTCTTGGAAACAAGATAGTTCACAATGTCGACGTACCACGGGAGTGAGGCGATGGCAAGGATCGCCTCATCTGGGAAGGTCTCAGAGATGGGATCAGTCTGCTCAGATTCCTCCAGATTCTCTAATCGGGAGAGATGATCCGCCACCACATTCTTGACTCTAGGTTTATCCTTAATCTCAATATCAAACTCCTGGAGTAGAATGATCCATCTAGTCAGTCTCGCTTTGGCATCATCCTTTTCCATGAGGTACCTGATGGTGGTATGGTCAGTAAAGATAGTCACTTTGGATCCAATGATACCTGATCTGAACTTGTCCAAGGCAAAAACTACGGCTAGCATCTCTTTCTCAGTGACGGTGTAGTTCCGTTGTGCGGCATCCAATGTACGGCTAGCATAGTGAATGGCAAAAGGCACTCCATCCCTCCTCTGTCCCAGCATAACCCCTACAGCAAAATTGGAGGCAACCGTCATGATCTCGAATGGGAGAGATTAATCAGGTGGCTGAAGGACAGGAGCCTCGACAACTAGACTCTTGAGAGTCTCAAATGACACAAGACAATTATCATCTACAATGGACTCGGTGACTTTGGTCAGTAAATCAGTCAACGGTCGAGCAATCCTGCTGAAATCATGAGTGAATCATCGGTAGAAACCGACATGCCCTAGAAAAGATCGTAACTTTCGCAGGTTGGACGGTGGATTGAGTTTCCTGATGATATCCACCTTGGCCGGATCAACCTCCATGCCCCTGTTGAAGATGATATGACCAAGCACCGTCCCTTGAGTCACCATGAATTGACTCTTCTCCCTGGATAAAACAATATGAACCTCGATGCAATGCTGAAGGACACCGTCTAGGCAGTCAAGACAAGCATCAAACCCATCACCATAGACTGAAAAGTCATCCATGAAGTCCTCTAAGTAATCACCCACCATGTCTGAGAAGATGGACAACATGCACCTTTGGAATGTCGTCGGAGCGTTACATAAACCAAATGGCATCCGTCTGAAAGCATAAGTCCCAAACGGACATGTGAATGTAGTTTTATTCTGGTCTTCGGACGCAATGGCCACCTGATTGTAGCTGGAGTACTCGTCAAGAAAGCAGTAATGACTCTTCCCAGCTAGCCTCTCTATAATCTGATCAATAAAAGGCATCAAAAAATGATCCTTCTTGGTGGCCTAATTCAATCAGTTGTATTCCACACAGACCCTCCAAGAAGTGGGTATCCGGGTAGCTATCTCCTCTCTAGACTTAGTCACAACTGTAGTGATGCCCGTCTTCTTGGGCACCACATGTAATGGACTAATCCATTTGGACTCGGAGATGGGGTAGATAAAATCAGTGCTCTACCATTTTGAGATTTCCTTCATGACAACCTCTCGAAGATTCAGGTTCAGCTGTCGCTGGAACTCACGCGATGGCTTGGCGTCCTCTTCGAGATAGATATGGTGGGAGCACAGGGCAAGACTTATCCCCTGTAGATTAGCTACACTCCATCCTATCACCTTGGGGTTCTTTTCAAGAACCTCCATCAAACGAGATTCTTGCTCTCCAGTCAAATCTGCTAAGATAATGACTGGGTGCATCTCATGCTCGCCTGCAAGGAACCTATACTTCAGCGACTGCGGCAAAGGCTTCCGTTCTGGACAACTGGGAGCTGGCAAATCTAGCTTCTGAAATGTCTGAGTGAATGCAACCAAATCTACGTGGGAGAACTCTCGTTGATCATGAAAAGCTGATGTAGACTGCTCTGCTAATGTATCTGTACTTTGCGTCGGCTCAGTCTCCACCCTAGCTGTCGGCTCTGTAGGAATCAGACAAGGTAACAACTCATCAAATTCGGCACAATCTATATCTGACTCTGAGGGATCTGAATCTGAATCACCAGAAATATAATCTACCTCACTATCCTGAATACGGTCCGCAACCTCAAATGTGTCCTCTGCCAACAGTGTGCTCTTCGAACTCTCCGCTGCTGGAATATGTGAATCTGCAGTATCAAAATGTGAGAGGATGGCTCGTGAAATGGGATCAGATCAAGTGGCTTCATCATCAGTAATCACAAAATCACACTCCTGGTGGACGTCTCGCTCTGCCTCTGTCATCTGCTAGGAATCACTATGCTGCTCTGAGCAGGCTGAGTCTTGTGCTTTAGTCTCGTCGATCATCTATGTTTGTATACTCTCACACTCGATGTGAAAGTATACCTTCCCACTATCATGGTTGGACACTGCCTTGGCTGTGGCTAAGAATGGACGTCCTAAAATGATGGGGGTATTAGTCACAGACTCATGGATCTCCATGTCCAACACAACGAAATCCGCGGGGAATTTCAGGCCATGAATTGTGATGGCCACATCCTTTAACAACCCCTTCAACCTCTTGACAGATTTATCAACAAACTGAAGGACTGTCCTGCTTTGTCGAAGAGGGCCAAACTTGAATCGGTCGAGTAAGGCTGCCGATGGAGGTTGATGGAAGAGACGCTGTCTAATAGAGTCTGATCGAATCTCTGCTCATGGATATGACATCTGACATAGAGAGCTCCTGCATCGGGCCCCTTGGTTGGTAGACAATACTGAATGGCGAAGCATGTGGCACGAGTGAGCACATGGATCTCTGCATGATGGTTCCTCTTCTTCCGGCGAATGGTGGTCTTCTCTCTCAGGTTCCTCTGGAAGAGAGGGATGTGCTCAAGTGCCTCCTATAGAGTCAGCTGAATCTGAAATCGATCGATCATCTGTTGGTTGAACTCTAACTGCTGGGATTTTTTTGGATTTTCTTTTTTATTCCCCTTAGCCAAGCAGAGTGCTTGAGGAAAGGGGATGGCTGAGCCCTCTTCAGATAGAGGGCTAGGAATGTGTCCATGCTGCTGAGAAGTAGAAGAATCCATACAAATATCACCATGCATCGCATATGGACTCGAAGATAAAGAATCCTTTCCTTTATTAATTTTTTTAGTGTTTTCTATAGAGTCCCAAGATACAGAAACTGAAGGAAATACAACTGGAATCGAAGGGGTGACCTCAGTACCACCTACGATATCTGGAATCACGACATCAACACTATAATCTGGCTCAGCATCTAAATATCTGGTGGCATCATCACCACCCTCTGCAACGGGTGACGCGACGGCCTCAATACCATTAGCTGGATCAACATCCTCGGTGGCTAATTAACCGAGATATGCGAGGGTCTAAATGTCTCACACAAGGCAGAGACAAAGTCGTTGCGACGTCCCTCGGTAATTCCCGATTAAGTCAACAATTAACCCACAATAACAATCACATAATGAGAAGCAAATGTGGAGTTAAAATTTATTATAACTCTACAATAAGTGTGTATAGTGTGCAAGTATGTGTAGAGTGTCGAACTCAGGGAGCAAGCAAGATAGATCGGGCAGTGATACTCAAAAATGTGATAGTGCGATCAAATGCCTACAAAGATGCAAATTTTTGTGGGTTTTTAATTCTATAATTTTATATTTTTATATTTTTTTATTTTGATTTTTTTGATTTTTTTATTTTCTATTTTCTATTTTTATATTTTCTATTTTTTATTATTTCTTTTTCAATAAAGATAAAATGAAGTATATAAATAATATAAGAAAAGAGGAAGATAAGATATTTATAAAAATGGGTAAAAACAACTATAATTCAGGAAATAGAATATTTTTGGTCTTTTTGTAATTTTCTAGTGTTTTTATGATTTTTCAAGATTTTTCCTAATTTTTTTGGTATTTTTAAAGGCAAAAATACTGAAAACTATGTTGAAAATAAAAGGTTGAAACTAGATTGAGGATGAAAAATAACAAACAGATTCCAAAATTCCTCAAATTAATTTTAAATGAAAGGCTAATGATTCAAAAAAATTCAGAGACAAAAATTAGATTTTTAGGATTTTTGTAGAATTTTTGAGATTTTTATAAAGATTTTAGGGGTTTTGTAATTTTTAGAAGTTTTCTTTCGAAATGTTTAATGATTTTTGGATTGAAGTTAAAACACACGAAAATAATCAAAATATATTTTTTTGGAATTTTTCAAAAACTTTTTATAATTTTTATGTATTTTCTAATATAAACAATATTCAAAATTCCTATTTTTTGAATTTTTTTAAATATAAAAATGCAATAAAAATGCAAAACAAAAATATGACATGAAAGAGAAACTAAACAGGAGCTTAATTTGATTTTTTGGTGATTTTTAGAAATTTATAGGTGCATAAAATAAATAGAAACAACAAAGAGAAAATACACTGCTAGCAGGGGTATAAATGCAAATATCCAGAAGTTCAGGGGCCAAAGTGCAATTTTACAGAAAACATATAACTAAGAAATCAATTTCAAGGACCAAATGCAAATACACAAACCCGCAGGGACACGCTTGCAAAAACTC
Organism: Ottelia alismoides; assembly: GCA_037367405.1. Taxonomy (NCBI): domain Eukaryota; kingdom Viridiplantae; phylum Streptophyta; class Magnoliopsida; order Alismatales; family Hydrocharitaceae; genus Ottelia; species Ottelia alismoides. The sequence continues at coordinate 417,541 of JAZKJV010007215.1, forward strand.
CCACACCGTATGCAGAGTGCACGCGCCTGGCAAGGACCTGAGTGTAATTATCAAAAACCTAGGGGTTGTACTTGCAATTTTTCCAAAAAATAATACACAATTAAAAAGTTCTTATACTAAAATAAAATACAGAAAACCTTAGGGGGTCCTTTGCAAAATTCCCACCACCCCACGTGCACAGGTCACGTGAGGTGACAAGGACATGACCTAAATGCAAATATTTCAAGTACAGGGGCCTAAGTGCAATTATTACAAAACATTTAAACTATACATGTAAGTTTATGGACTAAATAATAAATACAAAAACGCTTAGGGTAGAAGATGCAAAATACCCAAAGCTAGGCGATCCAACGGCGGGGGAGATGCCACTTGACACGTGGCGTGTGACGAATGGCCGATGACGGTTCAAGTACCTACAAACGAGAATGAGAGGGTCCAGGGCGAAATGCCCGGACCTCGCGGAGGTGAAATGGATAGTGGAGCGGCGCGAAGGGTACTCGACCGGAGCTACCTCCGGTGAGGGAGTCGGTTTGAGTGCTAGGATGGTCGAATCGTGAAGATGATCGGGGGATATGATCCTAAAGCTACGGGCGACGAAGTGCACAAGAAAAATGGAAGAAAAGGGAGTACCTCGGAGGGGTTATACCTGAGGTGGGGGGTACCTCGACGCCAGAGTTGGCGGAGGTGGTGGAGGTGCCTCTGACCTCCTTCGCCTTGGCTGACGACACAGGACCGGAGCTGTCACATCCAGGTATATGTGGAGCTCGAAAGGGACGAAGAAAGGTGGACCAAAGGGACTCGAAATTTGAATGGAAGTCAGGGTTGGTATTTGAGGAGTTGACGGGTAGGCGAGGAAGAACGAGGTGCAGCGGCTGTCACGTCGATCCATCGATCGAGGTTGCACATGGGCGGACATGCCCGTTGATCGAGGATCAAAAGTCAAGAAGATGCTAACTCGAAAGGATGCAAGAGCAAGCCTCGAAAAAATCAAGAAATGGGGGTCAAACCGAGGTTCTGACAAATACATAGGGGGAAGGACAACCAGTTGACCGCGGTCAACGTGGACTGTCTTCGTTGGTCCACGTGGACCAAGCAGGAAAAATCCCTGGAAAATGATTAGAAAAATCAATTAAAATTAGTAAATGAATTTATTTATTTTAAGTTATAAAATGAAAAATATTTGTTTATTTTCTAAGGTATTTTAATATGATTTTTAATTATTTTATGAGGTATAAAAATACAAGTTACCTTTTTAGGTCTATATAGGTATATATCGATGTATTTTACTATTTTAATTTTATTTTGTATAATAAATTTTATTATTTTTGTTTATTATTTTATACATTTATAAAAATATTTTTTTTATACACTTAAATATATTTTTATTTTATTTTTCTAATATATTTTGTATACTTAATAAAATAGAAGTATGAATTATATAGGTATCTATACAGGTTGTATACCTAGGTATTATATATAAGTATTTTATTTTTGTATTTTTTTGAGGTTTTTATTCTGATTTTAATGTACCTATATATTATAACTAATATTTACAAAATTATAAAAATATAAAATTATGAACATAATAAATAAATAATAAAATGAATATTTTAATCTGTGCAAAGTATACAATAGGGGTCCAAAACTCAACTTTCAAATCGTAGCTCATCAAAATGCGAAACCACCGCCATTAAATAGCTTATTTAAAATTATATATAATTAAAGTGATTTTGCTGGATTCTGAGTTTTTATTTGAGAGATACGGGTATGGGAAGTTGGGATTCTGGATTTTTATTCAGATCATATCTTTTTATCTGTACAATATTTTTGAGTGAAATGAATTTTGTATTTTTCTTTATTTAATTATCAACAACTTTCATGTACAGAGTTTCTTGATTTGAGGTATAAAAAGTAAAACCAAAAATAGGTCCCAAAATGAATAAAGAATGAATAAAATCTTTATTCTATTCTAGCCCTTATCTCCCCCTACTTTATTCCTTGTCGACCTATTCATCTAGATGCCTATGTCTCGGGATTTTGGGTCATAAAATATTTACAATGTTTTATTCTTTTTCTTTTCTTTTCTTTATTCTATAATTTTGGCTTTAAAAACAGTATTTTATACACTATTTACATACACCTGCATGAATGCTAAGACGTGGGAATTAATGGTATTTACATGCATTTGCCAGGGTTTTTGAGGCCAAAATGATAGAATAAAGATGATGAAATGTGGATTCATCATCTCCCTATACTTGCCTTTGCTATTCCCTAGCAAACACTTATGCAATAAGTGCAGAAAAGAAAAAAAAGAAAAGAAAAAGAAGAAAGTGGATTTAGTTTAATTATCAAACTTGTCTTCACAAAATCAAAGTTTGGAGCTTAAGTCAGACCTTTGGAATTTTAGTGCAGGTGGATCCTTAATGAGAATCGGATTTGAAATCCAATAGCCTCCGAGAATCCCAACACTCTGCTCAAGTCTCTTCAATAGCCAGGTCAGAAATATCTCAACTCACACGCAAACCCTTACGACTATGAATCTGACTCGTACAGTGTAAGTGATTGTGGCTCTCCCCAACTAAAATGACAAAGAGACTGACTTCTCCAGCATGACAACCCAATGATTCCCCAATCCAATAACTCCTTCCTCGAGGAGGGGGGTATTCCCTTCTAAGTTCAAGTGGCAACCAACTCAAGAGGAGGGGTGAAGAGAAGAATGGATGGTAGCCAGTGTAGCTACCTATCCTATGATGCAAGACCAGTGCAGTCAAGTCATCCAGCTGCAGGCTCACATGATATGACTTTGGAAGTCAAGCTTGCTTATTTGATATACAGCATATTCACAGACTTTGCATGCATTTTATTTTTGTACAGGCATGTCCATTTTTTCTTTTTTTTAATACTATATACAACAACATTTACATAATGAGTTTTTCCTCTTGAGCCAGTAGACTATCCCTCTTTTGAAGCTTTATTGCAACCCATGGACGGGTTGAGGTGCACTTCCCTCCCTAGAGGAGGACAAGTGTTTCCACTTGTGTACGTCTCATACCGGCAAATCCAATCCCCTCACCACTCCAACTGAGTTGAGCCAAGTGAAAGGTGCAGGTGTCCAAGTTAGGTCATTATCCACAAGAGTCGTGTGTGTGCTCCGAAATACTCTACTTAGGCAGTCAAGAATCTATTGAACCAAGTCTCGTGATCCTCAAAGAATTAAGTCAACTAGACCTGAAGTACCTCAAACCCAGTTCCTATAAGGTTCCTGTTATTAGGTAGATTTTAAGGTCCAATCAAGCTCCAATCTCCGGATTTTACTTAGACTCGTTCGACTATCAAACTCAATCCGAAAAATGCTAATGCTATGCAGAATGCAGAAAATATTTTTGTGATGCAATTTTCAAATATTTTGAACTTTTTATGGATTTTTGAAAAGATGATGCATATGCATTTTTTTTCAAAAAGATTTTTAAGATATTATTGGTTTTAGTTTTGCAAATGTTTTTGGGAATTTTGAAAAGAAAAGAACTTTTGGATAAAAACTAGGTACAAATATTTACACGGGAATGCTTCTTATATTTACCAGAAGTGGATTTTAAGAATTTACAGGGGTAAGTGGTCAATTTTATAGGTATATATACATAATAAATTCGAGTGTGATGTATGTATTCCTCAAATTTATTTGAAAAGGTTTTTGAAATAATTTTTTGAAAACTATAGTCCAAAATAATTTTTACAAACATTTTACAAACATGTACACACATTTGAAAATCATTTTGTAAAGTTTTTTCAAACAGTATAGATAGATTTTTCAAACTATTTTTGCAACCATTTTTCAAACCATTTGCAAATCATTTTTTATTTCACACAAAATAAAATTTTACAAATAATACATTTTTACAAAGATTGAAAACATGTAACAAAACGTTTTCCAAATAGTTTTTCAAAAGGTTTTTCACAAAGATTTTCAAACTATTTTTCAAACATTTTGCAAAAAAAAATTCACCTGATTTATTAATCAATACATACAAAAAGAATTTGAGGAATGATAACATCTTTTTATTAAAGGTTTTTAATGAATTTTAAAGGATTAATAGCCATATTAAGGAAATACGAAAGTACGAGTTATGGCTAAAGTATATACGTAGTATATACGACCCCCCTATACTTAGCTTGAGCTATGTCCTCATAGATCGGAGAGAAAAAGAGAAGACATAACTCGTAATGAGTATAGACAAGTCTAAAGAATAAACGAATAAGAAATGAACGAATGAGAAGTTGACTGTCCCCACTATACTTAGGATCAAATAATCCTAAGTATAGCAGACTGTACACAAGACAGGGAGGGTCAAGGGTGGGAATGAACAGATCGTACTCAGATTGTCTCCCCCTATACTTAGGGTAAAATATCCCTAAGTATAGACAAGAAGAGGAGACAATGGAGAGGATCAAAGAATAGAGAAACTCGGGGTGCACACCCCCCTATACTTAGGACAAAGTACGTCCTAAGTATAGAAGACTGACTACAAGGGGCGACACCTTTTTGTTAGATACAGAAGATATAACAGGAAAAGAAGAAAAGAAGAAAAGAATAGATCACAACTCAGTGTGTGTACCCCCTATACTTATGACAAAGTGTGTCCTAAGTATAGCAAAATCAAAAGATGAAGACGGGGTAGCAGACATAACGGAAGAATGAAAGAATGATATAGACATCTGGATCTCTACAGAGGAAGATGAAAGTGATAATCATGTATGAGATGCATATGATATGAATCAACGAGCACATCTCATACCAGATGAATGGGGGCAACGTCAACGGTCAGTGGATCATGATCTAGATATAGCTTCAGGCGTTGATCGTTAACACGAAAGGTAGAGGAAGATGACAGCTCGGATATATCAATACTACCATTGTCATGTATCTTCCTGACCACATACAGCCCTTTCCACTTACTCTGTAATTTCCCTGGAAATAATTTCAGCCTGGAATCAAACAACCATACGCGTTGATTGGGCTCAAACTGTTTATGGCTGATACGAGAATCGTGCCATGTCTTCACTTTTTCCTTATACTGTAGGCTGCTAGAAAAGGTTGTATCTCTCATCTTCTCCAGGACTGCCAACTCTGCTTTCCTCTGTTCTCCTATACTCTCGGGATCCAATAATAACTCAATAACTGCCCATAGTGACTTGTGCTTGATCTCCACTGGTAGATGGCACGGCTTGCCATAGACGAGCCGAAAGGGAGATGTCCCTAATGGTGTCTTGAAGGAAGTCCGATAGGCCCACAAGACCGAGTCCAAAAGCTGTGACCAATCCTTTCAGTCTGGGCGGACAACCTTCTATAAGATAGTCTTGATCTCCCTGTTCGATACTTCAGCAAGATCGTTAGTCTGAGGGTGATAGGGAGTGGCAACACGATGGTCGATGCTGAACTCATCTGCAAGGGCCTTTACCTTGTCATTAATAAAGTGAGACCACCCGTCTGAAATCAGGACTCTAGGTACCTCGAACCATGAAATGATATTTTTCCTCAAAAAGTGACACACGGTCTTAGCATCTGCGGCTCAGGCGGGGATAGCCTCAACCCAACGACTCACATAATCCACAGCGAGCAGAATGTACTCAAACCCCTAACTCTTAGGAAATGGACCCATGAAATCAATCCCCCATGCATCAAAAACCTCACAAAAGTGAATAGCCTGCATGGACATCATGTCTCTCTATCCGTAAGTACCCATCTTCTGACAGTCAGTACATCTCTTCACGAACTCATCGGAGTCCTTGAAGAGAGTAGGCCACCAAAGGCCAGATTGGAGCACCTTCTGTGTTGTCCGTCTCCCAGAATGATGTCCTCCTGCCTCAAGCTTGTGGCAGTAGGTGAGGACGCTATGCTGCTCTTCTTGAGGAATGCACCTCCTCCAGATACTAACCCCTCCTTCATGATAAAGGACGGGATCCTCCCAATGGTAAAACTTGGCCTTTGCCAGGAAGGTCTCAAGTTTCTACCTGGGCCAACCTTGTGGAACCGTCTTAGCAACAAGATTGTTCACAATGTCGGTGTACCATGGGAGCGAGGTGATATCCAAGATCGCCTCATTTGGGAATGTCTCTGTAATAGGTGTGCTGGGCTCAGATTCCTCAAGGTTCTCTAAGCGGGAGAGGTGATCCGCCACCACATTCTTAACTCCAGGCTTATCCTTAATCTCAATGTCAAACTCCTGGAGCAGAAGGATCCATCTGGTAAGGCAAGCTTTGGCATCCTTCTTGGCCATGAGATACCGGATGGCGGTGTGATATGTAAAGATAGTCACTCTAGATCCGAGAATATATGATCGGTACTTATCCAAAGCAAAGACTACAGCTAGCATCTCCTTCTCTGTCACAGTATAATTCCGCTGAGCGGCATCCAAAGTCCGGCTAGCGTAGTGAATGGCATACGGCAATCCATCCCTCCTCTGTCCAAGCATAGCCCCTACGGAAAAATCAGAAGCATCCGTCATGATCTCGAATGAAAGAGACCAATCGGGTGGCTGAAGGACAGGAGCCGTGACAATCATATTCTTGAGAGTCTCAAAGGATGAAAGACACTTATCATCTACAATGAACTCGGTGTCTTTTGTCACCAAATCAGTAAGCGGTCGGGCAATACGACTGAAGTCATGAATGAACCATCGGTAGAAACCGACATGCCCCATAAAAGACCGCAATTGACGCAAATTGGACGGTGGATTGAGTTTTCTAATGATATCCACCTTGGCCGGATCGACCTCCATGCCCCTGTTGGAGATGATATGACCAAGGACTGTCCCTTGAGTCACCATGAAGTGACTCTCCTCCTAATACAAGACAAGATTGACCTCTATGCAACGTTGAAGCACATGGTATAGGCAGTCAAGACAAGCATCAAACCCATCGCCATAGAACGAGAAGTCATCCATGAAGACCTCTAAACAGTCACCCACCATGTCCGAGAAAATGGACAACATGCACCTTTGGAATGTCGTCGGGGCGTTACATAAACCAAAGGGCATTCGTCTGAAAGCATAAGTCCCAAACGGACAGGTGAATGCCATTTTCTCGTGGTCTTCGGGCGCAATGGCCACTTGATTGTAACCAGAGTACCCGTCAAGAAAACAGTAGTGACTCTTTCCAGCTAGCCTCTCGATAATCTAATCAATAAATGGCAGTGGGAATGATCTTTCTTGGTGGCCTCATTCAATCGTCTGTAGTCCACACAGACCCTTCAAGAAGTGGGTACCCGAGTAGCTATCTCCTCTCTAGACTCACTCACAACTGTAGTGATACATGTCTTCTTGGGCACCACATGTAATGGACTAATCCACTTGGAGTCGAAGATGGGGTAGATAAAATTGGTGCTCCACCACTTTGATATTTCCTTCATGACCACATCTCGAAGATTCGGGTTCAACCGTCGCTGGAACTCACGCGAGGGCTTAGCGTCCTCCTCAATATAGATGTGGTGGGAGCACAGAGCTGGACTATTCCCCTGGAGATCATCTATACTCCATCTTATCGCCTTGCGGTTTCTTTCAAGAACCTCCATCAAATGAGATTCTTGCTCTCCAGTCAAACCTGTTGAGATAATGAATGGGTGCATATCTGGCTCACCCACAAGGAATCTATACTTCAGCGACTGCGGCAAGGGCTTCAATTCTTGACAACTGGGAGGTGGCAGATCTGGCTTCTGATATGTCTGTGTGAAGGCTACCAGGTCTGCATGAGAGAACTCTCGTTGTGCATGAAAATCTGACGAAGGGAACCCTGACGAATCATCTATGAACTGTACTGGCTCGCACTCTGTCTTAGCTCTCGGCTCAGAAGGAATCAGACACGACAAATAGTCATTAAAATCATCCCAATCAATGTATGAATCCGAGGGATCTGAACTAGAAGAACAAGAATGAAATTCTGCATGACCACTCAACACAGAACTGTTAGCCTCAAAGGTGTCCTCATCCAGGGGTGTGCTCTCCAAGCTCTCTCCAAGCTCTTAACTGCCATAAGCTGTAAATATGGTGAATCCGCGGGCAAGGCGAGGGCTTGTGCTACTGGATCTATCCAAATGGATTCATCATCTATCATCACAAAATCACACTCCTGGTGGACGTCTCGCTCTCATCCTCTGTCATCTGCTCGGTATCACTGGACTGCTCTGAGCATGTTGATTCTCTCGCTCCGGTCTCGTCGATCGTCTCTATTTGTATACTCTCGTCCTCTACGCGAAAGCACACCTTCCCACTATCATGGTCGGTCACCGCCTTGGCAATGGCCAAGAATGGACGTCTGAGTACGATGGGGGTATCAGTTACCGACTCAGGGATCTCCATGTCCAATACAACAAAGTCCACGGGGAATTTCATGCCCTGAATGGTAACGACCACATCTCTGAACAACCCCTTCGGCCTCTTAATCGACCTATCAGCAAACTTAAGAACTATCCTGCTCCGAAGAAGAGGACCAAACTCGAATCGATCGAGCAAGGCTGCCGGAAGGATGATAGAAGAGTCGTTGTCTAATAGAGTACTATCAAATCGCTGCTCTTGAATCTCGCATCTGACATAGGGAGCTGAAGGTTGAGATAGCTTCGGTGAAGCTTCCGACCAATGAAGGAAGGAGTACCTGCAGGGGTTAGTTCTTATAGTCGAGGCGTGCAATGTGTTCGTGAGGTGATTGTGAGTGTTGTGGGAGGCCTGCGGTGAAGTGAAGGTGGTCCGGTGGTGCTCCTCTGTCAAGGTGGCGGAGCTTTGGTCAGAGTGAAGAGTGAGGTGCTATCGGAGCAAATGGGATGGCGCGTGAAGATCAGAGCTCCATGGTGGAGCTCAGTGAATGATCAGGCGGAAGCGGGAGTGATCGAAAGAGGCGGATAAATTGTGAGAAAAATGAAGAAAATGAAGAAGGAGACCGGAGGGGGGGATGGAGGATGCTACCTGGAATTGGATCTCGGAGTTGAGCTCCTGGTCTTCGCTCGAAGGTCGGTAGGAGTCCTGAGCTCGTGCAGCTCACTGGCGGAGCTGCGGCACGATGGGGCTGCCGTGGATCTCATCGGAGAAGATAGGGCCATCGTCGCTCAACTTCTCGCCTAATTGCTGTCACCAAAAGGAGGGTAGGAGCTCAAAGTATCTCTCTGCAGGGGCGGATGGGGTCAACGGTCACCACTGGTGGAGTATTTATAGGTTGGTGGTGAGGGTGTAGGTGACGGGATGATGAAGTTGGTGGAGGTTGTGGAGCGACGTGGGTGAAGTTCATGGCGATTGAGGAGGTCGGCGAGGATGAGGGTAGAGTGGGCTACGAGGTGGAGGTGACAGGATGTGGAGAGGATGGCCGGAGTGGATCCAAAAACAAAAAGGGGGCGGTGAGCGTGCGAGGTGGACGACGTGGGCGAGGGGCGTCTGGAGGTCGATGGGTTCTAGATCGTTGGATCGAGTGATCCAACATCCAGGAGAAGGGCGTGAGGGGATGGCCTGGATCAGATCGCAGTAATGTGATCGAAGGGTTAAGGAGGCAATACGTGGCGGCCTGAGGGAGATGTGTTGTGGAACGGTCGGGATGAGGTCTTGAGGATTTGATCGTACGGTCCATGAGATGCCACGTGGCGAGCTAAGAATTAGGCGGAGATGGAGGGTTGTGATGAAGCCCAGACTTTGATCGAGTGGCAGGTATCCAAGGCCCTCCTTCTCTCCTCATCGCCACGTGGCGAGATGAACGGTGGCGATGAGGAGAGAAGGAGGGCCATTAGATGGTGGAGAAGATGTGACGCGTGGTGGCCTGTGGGAGAGGCACTAGCAGATGGCCCTGATTGGATCTGGGTTGGATCGGATGGTCGAGATGAGTTGCAATACTGGATAGCCCAGATCAGGAGAGAGGGAAAAGGATCAGACGACGGAGGACGACGGGCACGTGGCGTGATGTGAGCGGGCCGCGTGGCGCAATCAGAGGGCGCCACGTGGCCTGATCTGAATGGTCGAAAGAGAATATAGAATTAGAGAGAGAAGGAGACCGAATTTGGAAAAACTCAAAACATGAAAGTTGTAGATCTCGATGAAATGTGCAAGTTCATGTTGACTAAAAATGGAGATGAGGTCAAATAAGATAAAAAAACAAGGGTACAAATATACATACATATAATGTACAAAGGGACCCCAAAACCCAAGTTTTGCATACGAGCTCCGATTTAAATGAAATTGGTCTCATTTTGAAGGTCCCTGAACATGTATTATTCTAGAAGTGAGTAGACCTAAATTGGAGGTTGTATGAGGTAGATATTTGCATTCTAAGGTCTCCAACTGAGTTTGGGGTTTTATTGAGTAATTTTACAAGCTAGGAATTTTTGGCATTTTCCTTATATTATTAGTTAGTAATATACATAGTATAAGGATGGTTTTATTGGCCTTGGAGTGAGTATAAAATACAGATAAACAGGCGAATAATGGTGAATATTTACAAGTGAATTAGGCTTCTTATTTAATGCGAATATGGATGCTAAAATGCATGTATTATGTATGCATGTATGTATGCTAATTATGCAAGATAAAGGGAAATATGCTGCTAAATACTCGGGAACAAGACTCTATTTTTAACTTTAAGAGTGATGAATCACATATTCATCAACCCCCTATACTTAAACCTTGCTCGTCCCCGAGCAACTAAGATGAAATGTAAGAGTGAAATGATTTTGGGTTCCATACCAAGGTCATGAACAAAAGTTGAAAATGGAGCTTGACTCAACCTTTGGATTAATTGTGTAGCAGAACCTTATTGGGATCTGAACTTAAGACCTAACAGACTTCAAGTTCCACAAGTCTTCTATTCAAGACGCCTCAACAGTCAGGTCAGAACAAATCCTCATACGCAAATTTTTGATGACTATGGTTCTTACTTGTACTGTGTAAGTGTAAAATAGATCTCCACACCATAAATGGCTAAGAAGCAGCCTCCTCTAACAAGGTAACTCTAATTCCCTGATCCAGTAACTCTTTCCTCGAGGAGCGGGGTATTCCCTTCTAAGTTCAAGTGTGACCAGCTCAAGAGGAGGGGGTGGAGAAAAGAATGGACGGTAGCCAGTGTAGCTACATATTCGGGGATGCCTGACCAGTGTAGCCAAGTCATCCAGCTGCAGACTTCCTGCTAATATACATACTCCGACAGCTATTTTATTTCTATATGGCCTGTCTACTTTTTTTGGAGGTCTTGCATTTTTTTCTTTTTTTGCTTTTTCCCTTTTTTTGAACTATATACAAGGTGCAGCATGTACATCAGGAGTTTTCCTCTTGAGCTAGTAGACTATCCCTCTTTTGAATCATTATTGCAACCCACAACGTCCCGTCTTTAGACGTGAACACTACCAAACTAGGTTGAGATGCACTACCCTCCTAGAGGAGGACGGATGTTTCCACCCGTGTGCTACTCCAAGCTAAAGGATTCTACCTCCTCACCACCCCGTCAATGAAGAGCTATGTGCATAGTGCTTGTCCAAGTTAGGTCACTGTCTATAAGAATCATGCGTGCGTATAAGATATTCTACTTAGACTAATCAAGATGACATGTGAACATAAACTTGGGGACTCAAAGAATTAAATCACTTGACCTGAGAAATCTTAACTCTTGTTCCTATAAGGTTCCTCTGAAATTAGGTGGATTAAGGTCAAATCAAGTCCTTCCTCAACATCTCTCATAACTTGGTTCAGAACCCACTAGCTTTTCACTTTGCATATGCAAGATATGCAGATGAGGTGCAGATGACATGCTATGTAGATGAAAATGCAAGACTCTTTTTTAGATGCAGAGATGGTGTGCAAGAGTAAATAAGAAGTATATTTTTTGTTTTTGTTTTTTGTTTTCTTTTTTTCAAAAATTGGTATACCTCCTATGTTACACATTTGTTTCATGCTTTTACCCACCCGTATTATTGCGCAATATATACAAAAATACGCAAAACACGTGAAAGTACGAGTTATGGGTAAGTATATATGTAATATATACACGCCCCCCTATACTTAGCATGTGCTACGTCCTCAGAGAACGAAAAGCGAGGAAGAAGACATAGCTCGTGCTAAGCGTAGGAAAGCCAAAAGAGCAAAAATGTATAGAAGTCGTCCTGTCCCCTATACTTAGCTCTGGTAGCCTAAGTGTAGCAAGAGATCAAAACCGGGACGGACGAGGTCGAGAGGGGAAGTAGATGAATATATGTACAAGATGGGCATCGGTTCCCCCCTATACTTAGGCTCAGATCGGCCTAAGTATAGGACTGGGGTGGTATGAGGACCGATGTGATCTGGAGGATGTACAGTGAATGGACTCAGTGACTCTCCTCCCCCTCCCCTATACTTAGGATCTGGTCATCCTAAGTATAGTCGTAGATGAAAATATATGAAGTTGGGGTGAGTGATTAGAGTCGCGGGAGGGAGGGGAAGAATGTACAGGAGTGATGGGTATATACAAGGATCACGGTCTGAATCTTTCCAGATGCTGCTGATGGAGAGAGTTCACTGCTGTAAGGTCTCATGTGGGGCTCTATGTGTATCTGCTGCATCTGTCTCACGCATGAATACAATCTCCTCAATATAGACTAACTGTTCATTTTGTTCGATGAAGTGCTTCAACAGTTGTCCATTTACTAGGAATGTCTGTACGTCATCTGTGAGATCTGAGATCTCAACACATCCACTATTATGCATAGCACAGACAATGAATGGGACCGTCTACTTGGATTTTAGCTTGCCTTGGAAAACCTTCAGCCTTGCATTGAACAACCATACCTTCTGTCCAGGAACAAAGGTCTTTCATCTGATATATCTATCATGCCAACGCTTCACTTTGTCCTTGTACACCAAACTGTTGTCGTATGCTCAGTTTCTGACTTCCATAAGCTCATTAAATCCATGTCTCTCTGCTTCTGCCCTAGGTATGTGTTCCAATTGACCTTTTTGATTTCCCATTCTAATTTGTGTATTAATTCAGCGGATAAATGGCATGGCTTCCCGAATGGGGGAGGTTCCTAACGGTGTCTTGTAAGCTGTCCTATAAGCCCATAGGACTTGATCCAAGATCTGAGACAAGTCCTTCCTGTCTGGGCGGACAAGCTTCTGCAGTATGGTTTTCACCTCCGTATTCGATACCTCATCCATATCATTGGTATGTGGGTGGTAAGGACTAGCGACACGGTGTTCGATGCCATAATCCTTCAAGAGCTTCTTCACATCTTTGTTTACAAAGTGGCTACCCCATCTGATATCAACATTTTAGGATCCCGAACCTAGAGATGATATGATCTCTAATGAATCTACAGACAGTCCTGCTATCTGTGGCTCGGGTTGGGATAGCCTCCACCCACTTGGACAGATAGTCTACCGTAAGAAGGATGTACTCGAATCCATGGCTAACAGGGAATGGGCCCATGAAGTCGATGCCCCATGCGTCAAAGACATCACAAATGATGACAGGCTGCATCGACATCTCATCCTTGGAACCAACGGTTCCTCCCATTCTCTGGCATACTGGGCACGACTTCACAAAGGTGATGGCATCGCGAAATAGAGTCGGCCAGTATAAGCCACAATTAAGTACGGTCCTCTTCCTGGAGTGGTGTCCTCCTGACTCCAGATCGTGGCATAAAGAAAGGACACTCTGGTATTCCTCCTGAGGAATACACCATCTCCAGACACAATCCGACCCTTCAAAGAAAAGGATCGGATCCTCCCAATGGTAATGTCTCGAGTCACTTCAGTCGGTCTATGTGGCTCTTGGACCAATCTTCGGGAACCTTCTTGGAGACAAGATAGTTCACGATATTGGCATACCATGGGAGTGAGTCGACAACAAAAATCGACTCGTCAGGGAAGGAGTCTCGAATCGGTGAATCCTCAGAAGCATTAAGATCCTCGAGATGGGAGAGGTGATCACTACTACGTTCTTCTTTCCAGGTTTATCACGAATGTCCAAATCAAACTCCTGGATAAGCAGAATCCACCTACGAAGACACGCCTTCGCGTCCTTCTTTTCCATTAAGTAACATAGTTCTATGTGGTCGGTGAACACAATTACCTTGGATCTGATTAAATGAGATCAAAAAATGTCCAACGCAAACACTACCGCAAGCATCTCCTTTTCTGTAACTATATAGTTACGCTGAGCAGTATCAAGCACTTTGCTTGCGTAGTGTATTGCGAACGGGACACCATCCCTCCTCTGTCCTAACATGGCCCCGACAGCAAAGTCTGATGCATCCGTTATGATCTCAAAAGGTAGAGACCAGTCTGGGGCTTGTAGGATCGGGGTGTCCATGATCATTCCTTGTATTAGCTTAAAGGCTTTGAGACATTTGTGATCCACAATGAACTCCATGTCCTTGCCTAAAAGCTCAGTTAGCGATTGGGCAATCTTAGAAAAATCCTTGATAAATCTTCGATAAAATCCGACATGCCCGAGGAACGACCGCAACTATTTCACGTTGGTTGGTGGATGGAGTCGTCTGATCACATCCACCTTAGCAGGGTCAACCTCCATTCCTCTCTTGGAGATGACATGCCCCAACACAATGCCCCCGGTCACCATGAAGTGACTTTTCTCCCAGGAGAGCACAAGATTGACCTCACAATATTTTTTGAGGACTCGGTCTAGATTCCTAAGACAGGAATCGAAGGAATCGTCGTGGACCGAGAAGTCATCCATGAAGACTTCCAGGAATTCGCTGACCATTTCAGCGAATACACCAATCATGCACCTTTGAAAAGTACCGGGAGCATTGCATAACCCAAAGGGCATGCGCCTGAAAGCATAGGTACCAAAGGAGCATGTGAACATGGTCTTTTCCTGGTCCTCTGGAGCTATGGCTACTTGATTGTAGCCCGAGAACCCATCCAAGAAGCAGAATAATTCATTCCCCACTAATCTCTCTAAGATCTGATCAATGAATGGTAGGGGGAAATGATCCTTCTTCGTTGCGCCATTCAGGCGTCTGTAATCCACACAGATGTGCCACGACATGGGTACTCTCGTCACGATCTCCTCTCCATCTTCATTTGTGGTCGTCTGAATTCCCGACTTCTTCGGAACAACATGGATTGGGGCCACCCATTTGGAGTCAGAGATGGGATAAATAAAACCCGCGTTGCACCATTTCTCTATCTCCTTCTTCACTACCTCTCATAAATTTAGATTCAATCGATGTTGGAATTGACGAGAGGGTTTAGCCTCATTCTCTAGGTAGATATGGTGCAAACACAGAGTGGGATTTATCCCATGGAGATCGGAGATGCTCCAGCCTATCGCTTTGCGGTTTTTCTCCAGGTTCTCTATCAAGCAAGATTCCTGCTCCTCGGTTAATCGCGAGCTGATGATGACCATATACTTCTTTTCTTGTCCCGCCATGAATGCATACTTAAGTGTTGTGGGTAAAGGTTTGAGCTCAGGTACTGTGTGATTATTGAGGAAGTCTTGCTCAATCGAATCTAGTTCAGTGTTGGTAGTGGCTGGATCGGTCCTTGAAATTGCTGCCACCAATTCATTCAGCTCTGGAGTCGGATCGTCAAAGTTCTCCAAGCAATCGACAAAAGCCACGTTCGACTCATCATCCTCATCTTCTGATTGTCCTAAAGAGGGAAGGACTGACAGGCCTAGCTGAGCCTCCAAGTCATCGAAGATGTAGGGGGATGCATATTCCGTGCCGTATTCGTTTCTAAGAACCTCGCAAACTGACTCATGCACAAGATCTTCTCCGGAGGGGAGGGACTCATCGGTGCTAGCTGGGTTCTGTCTCCATGGCCCAACAGTGTCTACATGAATGCAATCTGCTTCGGATGAAGAGTACTCGGTGCTGGATTCTGAATCCGGTCTCTGCCATCTGGTCTGCTTCATCTCAAGTTCTTCATCTCCGCCTGGAGTTTGGAACTGGATTTTTCCAATCTTATCATCAAACAAGGCCTCTGCTATTCTGAGGAAGGGCCTTCCTAATATGATTTGGGAATCTCTCCAATTACGAGGGGTCTCCATATCAAGGACGGTAAAGTCCACCATGTATTCCTGACCCTCGACTTTGATGAAACATTACTCAATTCTCCTTGGGACCTCTTGGTTGATTTATCAGCAAACTGAAGTAGGGCTCTAGATTTCCTAAGAGGTCCGATATTAAGTCGCTCATAGAGGATTGTAGGCATTAAGTTGATTGAGGATCCGTTGTCAAGGAGAGTGCGTGCAAACGCAGTGTCATCGACATGACTCACCACATAATGTGCACCCATGTATCTTCGTTTCCTTGGAAACGAATTCTTTATTGCGCAAGTTGTGGCTACCGACAGAACGTGTTTCGCAACATGGCTTTTGGTCTTCCTGCTAACCCTAGTAGGTGTGCATCTCACCTTAAGGTATTTCTGAAATGTAGGTGTCATCTCCACATACTTGTCAAAGGGGATCGTGACCTTGATGTGTTTATTGCAAAACTCTGCCATCTCAGGGTCATCTTTTTGTATTTTTTTAGTTTTCTTCTTTCAATTATTAAGAGCTCGGGGGAAAGGGATTATTGACTCCAACTCAGATTCTGAAACTGAAAGATTTTCATTTAAAACTAGAAATGAGTTCTATACATGACTCGGACTCTGAGACTGACTCTGACTCTGATAAAAAGAAAATTTCTGCTGCAAAACCAGTGATGCATTCTCCGTGACTGCTGGAACATCCTCCTCAGATGGAGGTGCGAGCTCTTCATCGGTCTCGTTGGACTCCCTACGGGTGCGATTCTCCTGCTTCTTGGAGGACTCAGAAGTCCTCTTCTTCTACCGGTGGTGGTGGTGCTGCTCCTTTGCCTCCAAGTTCTCCTGAGGTAGAGACTTGGCGGCTTCTTCCTCCGGTGCCCGTGACCGATCAGGTACAATCACGGTCCTTCCGCTCCTGAGGGACATATAGTTTACATTATCATACGAAAGGATCTCATGTTTAGATAAAGAGTTATATGAATAGTATACCTGGTCTCATGGTCGGTTCTAGCCTTGATTCAAGCTATTTGATTTGGCCTAAACTTGGGCAGGAATTGGGGTCTTTGGAACCACCTGCTGGTCCTGGGTACGAGAAACAAGATTCAGATTGGTTCTCATATCTAGATAGTCATTCTGGATTTGTTGGACCCTATCAGTCAGGGTCTGTATCGCCAAGGTGAGGGACTCCAATTCACTAGTGGGCTGGTTCTATTGATGCTAACTCGCGGATGAGTTCCTGTGTTGGCCCTGCTGGCCATTCCGATATTGCTGATGATGGGACGGTGGTGGAGGGCCCTGCTGGCCCGAGTGGAAAGTGCGCTGCTGCTGGTGCTGCTGAGGCTGGTACCCTCGTTCAGGACGGGACTGTACAAAGCGCGGTGCAGGGACGGAGCCATTTTCTTGGTAAGCTAGGGAAGGTCGGTGTGGCTCACCGTTCCCTATCCACGACTGTCCGTCGACGGGGTCATTGCTGTACCGCAACCCGTTGATCTCGAACACCTGTGGAGGCTCCTCGTATCCTGTCTCCACTTGTAGGGGTGCATGCTGGTCCTGCTAAGTGTATGTCTGCTCCTCTACCTAGCTACTTTGAGGCCCCGGTTCCTATTCCTGTACAAGATGAACTCGGTGTACAGGTACATGTGGTGCAGAAGGGGTAGGTAGCTTTATCTTGGCTACCCTTTTAGTAAGTTCCTCCACTTGTTTCGACAATCTCGAGAGTGACTCAAGGTCAATGACCCTCTTGTGAATCTGCTCGACCATGGTTTACTTATCAGTTATCATCCCCATGCTGGGAATGAGGTCCTCTGTCATATCTGTTACAGTCCTCCTAGTTATCTCGTTGGATAGGATCGAGGGAGACAACTGATAGGCCTTGGTGGCCTGTGTCCTGCCTGTTTCTGCCATCTGCTCCAAGATTTTCCATACAGCATTTTCATTCTTGTTCAGATAACATCCTCCACATGCGGCACTTACTAACCCCTGCATCTCAGGGGTCATGCCACAGAACAAGGTCTGGACTAAGATCGCCTATGAAATGCCATGGCAAGGGCACTTCTGAATTAGGTCATTAAACCTATCCCAGGCTTCATGGAATGGTTCATTGGGTCCCTGAGAGAAACTCGCGATCTTTGTTCTCACAAACCAGCTCGAAGTCTCTGAAGAAGGCATATGGTTCTTTGTTTTTATTTCCATTAAACTCCGGTAGCAGGCTCAGAAAGTGGGGTTTTAGCTCGAACGCTTCAGGGGGAACCGCTGGTGCCAACCAACTATGCATCTCATTTTCTGCTGGGTTATAAGCATCAACCATGGGTCGGTCGATTCCTCCTACCGTAATGATATGTCCCATCCTTGCCGTAAGATCCGCATTCTGTTGTTTGGTTGTGGCGAGGCGAGCAAATATTTGTTGTATTGGGTCATCTCTGTGTTCCTCATCATCCGGGGTCGCTTAGGTGGCATGTTGTCCTCTAGCCCTGGGAATGGAAAATGGACTTGGTTAGAGGACAAATCAAGGAAGGGATTCTTACCAAGGTGATGGCCTTCCTCAGTAAGATCAGAGGAGAGAAAAGGGTTGGTTTGAGAGTAACCACCCTGGATTTGAGGGATCCAGAACTCGAGAGGGTCATGAGCTCTGGTTGGTCCAAGTTGCGCTTGGGCCGGTGAAGATGAGCTTCGTGGGGGGCTCAGAGAAAGATTGGCAAATCGGGAGTCGATATCCCCCCAGTTAGTCATCTTGGATTGGCGAGAAGAAAAATCGGGAATTATAAGTCAAGAAGGATTTTACTCCTACTTGAAGCAAGCAATTGAATCCAAACCCTGTATTTTCACACTCAACACGTGGGAAGACCCAAAACTGAGTCCGATTAGTCTGGTGGATTTTAAGTGTGATTTTCAAGCAAATAGAAAAGGTTGTGTGGCCTATAAGAAAGTTAGCTCAAAGTCGGATGCGTCTTCCCTGTTTAACCTATCGCCTAAGATACCTGTGTCCTTCTTTTCTTCGCTCCTATCCCAAGTTGATGGATTCAAAGAACTGCCCCTATCTACCTGCAAGCAGCGGAGGCTGACAAGGCTGGAACTTCACCCCGGGGGGGTTACTAGCAACTTGTCGTGAAATACCGCTGGTTCACCCCTATCTACCTATGAACAGGCGGAGGCTACTTGGTACTAGTCAGTGAACCTGAAAAATTCAACTCGTGATATTTGCTAGGATCAGTTGGTACGTGATATGGAAGGCGGGAATTTGGGCTCTACCTTAAGGTGTACACACACACACACTCAAGTACCCTCACTCAGCCTGAAAACAAGGTCGAGGGTTAATCTCCCGCAAGCAGATTTCTGATTTTATTGATTTTTTTGGTCAATTATGTTTAGCAGTTTCGATTTTAAGTTAAGTTATCACTGATTAAGTCCAACCACACAGCACGCCTATCGTCTAGTCCCAATTTTCTTTTTACTTAAGTTTTGAAAAACCAAGAGATAGAAGTCGAGAAAAGCTGATGCACGATAAATCAATGATTCTATGCTGAGTTAAGAAGACTTACAGTGATCCCTTCGCTTTTATGCAGGATACAGAACAGAATTGAAAACTTTTTTACACTATATGCAAATGCAGATGATAAAATCCGCTCCTAGACAAGCAATTCTATTAACGAGTGAAGCACAGATTTAATTTGACTAGATCTGCGGTCTAAGTGCGTCGTTTATGTGTGATGTGTGGTCCTAAAGGAATTACGAGCACACACAATTCCTAGAGTGGCTCAAGGAGCCGCTAGTGCAAGCCTAGTATAAAAATCAATCCATACAGCACATGGGGACACGTTTCCACTATTTTTACACATGCGAGAACCCAAACGGGAACCGCTGGAAAGAATGCAAAAATAATGAAATAACAAAATTTACAAGTCCTCATAATCACTCAAAAAGTTCAAAATGCAAGCTCCTCGAAGCGCCTTCGACTCCTTGTGTTCCTTGCACAAAAACAAATTGAGATCAGATAAAGGACGACACAAAATACTCAAAATTAAATGACAGAAAAATATTAACAAGAAAACCGGGAATCAGACTATCCGGGGATGGAAAATCAAACACTCAAAAATTCTCTAGAAATTAACCTAAGCCGTGCCTCCCCGGCAACGGTGCCATTTTAAAAAGCTCGAGTCTACCCTTGTTAATTTAATCAGATTAATGATTAAAATAAATATTGTGTCATTCGTTATAGTCGGGTAAAAACAGACTGATCAAAAACCACTTCAATTAATGTTCAATTAATCACGAGCGACATATTTATTTTACTTGGGCAAGCTCAAGATCGAACTCAAGGAGGCAGGTGTCTCCTTAGGTAAATTTTAAGTGAATTTAGAGGTCGGATTTTCAGAAGATTATTTTTGGTATTTTTGGTAGTTTTTATGCAATTTAAAAAAGACAACGCAATATAAGGCTAGTTTACAAGTCAACTCAGAAATATAATCAAATGAAGTCCAGAAATTATGAAACATAGGCCAGAATGTGGAATGCAATGAAATTAAGCTACATTAATTTTTTGGATTTTTCTGACACTTTATGAATTTACTGTGAATTAAAAATGAATGCGAAGTGATTTTTACAAAATCAAATTTTATAAATACCAAAACACATTACTTCCATATATAAAAATTATCCTAGATAGATCTAGGTATGATGAATCCATAAAATTGATAAACCTAAAATTCTATTGAATTGGACCTATTAAAAATCAATTAAGGAAATCACTAATTAATTTATTCAGACCTCAGGATGTGTGCAAATGAAATGATTTTTGGGCACAATTTAAATTGAATTATCCTAAGTCTAATGTGAATTTTTTATGATTTTTGGAGCAACAAGGAATTTAATATGAATTAAAAGGCACACAGTGGGCAAAATATGTAAAATTTAACCAAATAAATAATATTAAATTCCAATGGTGTCACAAAAATGAAACACGTGTCACATAAGAAAGAGGACAAGATAAGCTACATTATGTAATTTTTAGAGTTAAGAAATGATGCCAAATGGACACCTAAATATGCGTGCAAAGACAGGGACCAAATTGCAAATACAGAAAATCAAATTATTGAAAATTAAACATGCTGACAGGGACTTAAATGCAATTACTTAGAATGTTGGGGTATGTGTACAAAATTTCCTCTGGAACATGTGCGCCTCACGTGATGCTCCTGGCAGGAACTGATTTGTAATTTGCAAAACTTCCAGGGCCCTCTGCGTAAAATGCAGTGCTAGGCTCGAGAGACGTTAGAGGCTCGGATGTCAGCTCGGGTGCGCTGCAGGCTCGGGTGTGCTTCGGGATAGCTTCAGGAGCTCCGAGCCTAAGGTACGGGGAGGGGGCTCGGAGGAGTCGACGTGGTGCATGATGGACCGCTTGATCGATGAAGATCCAGCAGCTACTGAAGTGGATACGTGGCGCGCCTTGGGACTGTTAGATCGAGTGAAGATCCAACGGAGAATGAGGGCTCCTGAGATGAAGAGACATGGTGTGTTGCGGCCCGTTAGATCAAGATGGATCCAACGGTACGGTATCTGAACCGTCCGATCATGAGGATCGGATGGCGGCTGTGCTTCGTGCTTCTCCGGTCTGCCGCCTCCTGCGACGGACGTGGCTGGGCTCCGGCGAAACCTTCCTGGCTCCGCCGCCTCCCCTCGTGCTCGGTGCTGCTCCTCGGAGGCTTCCTAGCAGCTGGGTACGATCGGGGAAGTGTCGGGGAGCCGCCGGAGGCTCTGAATGAAGTTGGGAAGGTCCGTAGGCCGGAGGCGATGAAGGTCGATATAGCTCCGGTGAAGCTTCTGACCAATGAAGGAATGAGTACCTGCAGGGGTTAGTTCTTATAGCCGAGGCGTGCTGCGTGTTCGTGAGGTGATTGTGAGTGATGTGGGTGGCCTGCGGTGAAGTGAAGGTGGTCCGGTGGTGCTCCTCTGCCAAGGTGGCGGAGCTTTGGTCGGAGTGAAGAGTGAGGTGCTATCGGAGCGAAGCGCGCGAAGATCAAAGCTCCATGGCAGAGCTCGATGAATGATCAGGCGGAAGCGAGAGTGATCGGAGGAGGCGGATAAATTGCAAGAAAAATAAAGAAAATGAAGAAGGAGATAGGAGGGGGGGATGGAGGATGCTACCTGGGATTGGAGCTCGAAGTTGAGCTCCTGGTCTTCGCTCGAAGGTCGGTAGGAGTCATGAGCTCGTGCAGCTCACTAGCGGAGCTGCGGCACGACGGGGATACCGTGGATCTTGTCGGAGAAGATAGGGCCCATCGTTGCTCGACTTCTCACCTAATTGTTGTCACCAAAAGGAGGGTATGAGCTCGAGGTATCTCTCTGCAGCGGTGGATGGGGTTAACGGTCACCGGTGGTGGAGTATTTACAGGTTGGTGGTGAGGGTGTAGGTGACGGGATGATGAAGTTGGTAGAGGTTGTGGAGTGACGTGGGTGAAGTTCATGGCGATTGAGAAGGTGGGAGCAGATGAGGGTAGAGTGGGCTACGAGGTGGAGGTGACAGGAGGTAGAGAGGATGGCCGGAGTGGATCCAAAAATAAAAAGGGGGCGGTGAGCACGCGAGGTGGATGACGTGGGTGAGGGGGCGTCTGGAGGTTGACGACGGGTTCTGGACCGTTGGATCGAGTGATCCAACAGCCAGGAGAAGGGCGCGAGGGGATGGCCTGGATCAGATCGAAGTGATGTGATCGAAGGGTTAAGGAGGTGACACGTGGCAGCCTGAGGGAGAGGCGTTGTGGAATGGTCGGGATGAGGTCTTGAGGATCTGATCGTGCGGTCCATGAGACACCACGTGGCGAGCTAAGAAGTAGGCGGAGATGGAGGGTTGTGATGAAGCCCAGACTTTGATCGAGTGGCAGGGATCCAAGGCGAGATGAACGATGGCGAGAGGAGAGAAGGAGGGCCATTAGACAGTGGAGAAGATGTAACGCGTGGCGGCCTGTGGGAAAGGTGCTAGCAGACGGCCCTGATTGGATCTGGGCTGGATCGGATGGTCGAGATGAGTTGTGACACTGGATGGCCCAGATCAGGAGAGAGGGAAAAGGATCGGACGGCGGAGGATGACGGGCGCATGGCGTGATGTGAGCGGGTCACGTGGTGCAATCAGAGGGCGCCACGTGGCCTGATCTAAATGGTCGAAAGAGAATATGGAATTAGAGAGAGAAGGAGGCCGAATTTGAAAAACTCAAAATATGAAAGCTGTAGATCTCGATGAAATCTAAAGTTTCATGTTGACCAAAAATGGAGATAAGGTCAAAAAAGATAAAAAAATACAAGGGTACAAATATACATACATATAATGTACAAAGGGGCACCAAAACCCAAGTTTTGCATACGAGCTCCGATTTAAATGAAATTGGTCTCATTTTGAAGGTCTCTGAACATGTATTATTCTAAAAGTGAGTAGACCTAGACCGGAGGTTGTATGAGGTAGATATTTGCATTCTCAGGTCTGAGGTCTCCAACTGAGATTGGGGTTTTATTGGGTAATTTTACAAGCTAGGAATTTTTGGCATTTTCCTTATATTATTAGTTAGTAATATACATAGTATAAGTATGGTTTTATTGGCCTTGGAGTGAGTATAAAATACAGATAAATAGCCGAATAATGGCGAATATTTACAAGTGAATTAGGCTTCTTATTTAATGCAAATATGGACGCTAAAATGCATGTATTATGTATGCATGTATGTATGCTAATTTGCAAGACAAAGGGAAATATGCTGCTAAATACTCGGGAACAAGACTCTATTTTCAACTTTAAGAGTGATGAATCACATATTCATCAACCTTCAGTGGATGGAAGGCTGAGATGAGGTCCGGGAGGTGGACTCGATCGGACAGCGGAGAGGGCCTCTGGAAGAACTACGTCTGGGTGACCTTCACTGGAGCACCAGAGATGATCTGTAACTCCTATGAAGGATCCGAAGGCGCCAATAGGATCGTGGGCGCCTTCTGCGGCAGATGAACGGACCCGATGGCGCAGCCGATGGTCAGATGGTTGTGACGACGGCGTGGACTTGGGGCTACTCCGGTGAGTCCCAGATGGGTGTAATCGGATGTCCTCGAAGCGCTCGTTCACCTGCAAAGGGTAGCTGGGACTCGGGGCGATGCTCCGGTCCAGGTTATTTGGAATAAACACAAAAGAAGTGAGGGTGAATGGATGCGGGTCTCTGGCGTAAATGGTAGAGGAGACCTATCTCCTAATCTCGACACGAGGATCGAAGGTCAGGGTGATCAGGATGCAGGAGAAGATGGAGGGCGAGCGGGTGCGTCGATCTGAGCGGATAAGTGATAGTAACGAAGCTCCGACCGGTTGTTCAGAGTTGGCGGAGCTGCGGCGGCGTACAAATGAAAGATCGAGCAAACGAAGGAGCTAGAAACGATCGAATGGTTACCTGAAGGTCCTAGTGTGATCCTGAGCTCCAGGGGAGTTGGACGGCGGGGTTGTGGCCTCGGCCACGCTGCGGCTGGTGAAGGAGTCTCCTCGCGACGGTTCTCCGGCCACGACAAGTGAGTGTCGGCTACACAACACCTCTCCGAGCACCAAGAGTGGCCTCAGGCTGTTGTCACTAAGGCGAAGGTGTCTAGGGTATCAGAAAGGGATGCGACACGAGCTACAGAGCTGGGGAGGCAATGGAAGTATTTGTAGAACATTCCAGGTGGCCGGAAGAAACGAGCTAGGGCACGCAATCCGAGAATGATTCGTACTTCCCTAGGGATCTGCGTGGATCTTGGATCCATGGGGAAGGTGTAGACGGAAATTTGGGGCACGAGGATGCAGGACTCGGTCGGGGTTATTGGGAGAAGAAGGTCCGACGGGTCGGTCGGGTCAAGCCTTGAAGAGGGGGTTGACCCGAGTCAACGACCCGGCGTGGACCAATCAGAAAATAGATATCTAAAAATATTTACAAAATCAATTAAAAATAGCAAGTGATTTTAAATCAAAAAGTGTACAAAATGAAAAATATTTGTTATTTTCCAAACTATTTTTCTAGGATTTTTATTTATTTTTATGAAAAATAATTTATGGTATATACAATATAATATATTATACACAGGTATAAAATACCCATGTATTTTGTACAATTATTTTTAATTTATTATTTTTACAAAAATACCCAATTTTTATATTTTATTTATTTACAACATAATATTTGGGGTATAAAAATAAATTTTATTTTGTTTTTATTATTTATTTACAAGTATAAAATAAATAGGGAAAGATACATATATACATGTATTATATACAAGGTGAGAGAGAGAGTTTTATTCTAGTTTTATTTTTCTAATTTTTGTCTTATTTTTAGAAATATATACAAGGAAATCAAAATACCTTTTTATATTTATTTTTGTAAAAATAAATTATATACATATATGTTATATATGTACAAGGTAGAGTGGCCCTATCTCTCTCTACTTATTTTATTTGACGATCAGGCCAATGCTTGGCCCTCTCTTGGGTTTGGGTCACTCAATATTTATTCTAAATATTTCCTTCTTTTTCTTTTATTCTGTATTCTTTTATTTTTGCACAAATATATGATAATTATGATATATTACCACATGCATGCTTATTGCTAAGTTATTGTATTTACAACCATTTACATGATGCTTTGCCAAGATAATTAGCTAAAATAAAAGAATAAAGAGTGATGAATGAGGATTCATCAAGGGACATCTCTGAAGCTCTACCTGAGGAGTCTTCAGAGGACGAGGAGGAGAGGCAACATATTCTGGAGTCCCATCAACACCATTTGAGGATTTCTACTCAGGGAGCCGAGAGGAGAAGGAGAGCACGTATGCAGCATCAGCATCATGGATATACTTCCGAGTCTATGGAGGACCTTGCATCTCCGGTTGTGGCGGATACCACTTCAGCTTCTACTGCACAACCTATAGTAGATAGTCTAGATTTTGATTCCATGTTCCATCAAAAAGATTCTTGTATGAAGAACTAGGTTTCTATTAATGCCAAAAATGATCTTTAAGTTCATGATTTAGATTCTTCATCTTCTGTTTCCCTAGCTTCAATCCCTTTCCCCCGTGCTCTTACGGCGGAAAGCGCATCAAAAAGATTCAGAAAGATGACCCCGATATGAACAGTTTTGTAAAGAAAATATCATTGTAAAGGTGCCATTTGATGAGTATGTGGCTAATCATCCTGCATTCTAGAAATACCTTAAGGTTAGATGCACACCTACTAAGGCTAGTAGGAATAGAGAGAACCAAAATGTAAAGACGCACGTCTTGTCAGTAGCCACAACCTATTGTCTTATGAATCAAACATTTCCAAGGAAAAAAGAGAGACATGGGTGCTCATTATGTGGAGAGTCGCATCGACGACATCGTGTTTGCACAAACACTGTTAGATAACGATTCTTCAATCAACTTACTTCCCTTAGCATTATATCAGAAATTGGAGTCGAGACCACTTCGCAAATCCAGAGCTTTACTATAATTCGCAAATCGTTCAGTGAAGAGACCTAAGGGAGAAGTGAAGAACGTCGTTATCTCGATTAAGGGACAGAACTATCAGGTTGAATTCACAGTCTTGGACATGGAGGCCCTAATCATCGGAGAGAATCTCAGATCATTCTTGGGTGGCCCTTCCTTAGGACCGCAGGCGTAGCTTTTGATTATGGAACGAGAATGATGAAGTTCCTTTCTCCAGGCGGAGAAGTGAACACTGAGATGAATCAAACCAAGTGTCAGCGACCCGATTTAGAGAGTAGCACAGAGTACTCATCTTCAGAGGCACATTGCAAAATGATTAGCACTGTTGGGATTTGGAGACAGGTTCCTTCAGGATAGAGCGAGACCCTTTCATATGGAAAGGACATAGTGCATGATACAGTTTGCCAGGTGTTACCTAATCTTGTTAGAGATGCATCTACCTATTCCCGTGATGACATAGAAATCCATCTGGAACTGTCAGTTCCTTCCCCTTCGGAATGATCATGGGACATAGATGATGAGTCGGACACGGGTATAGTCGACTTACCGCATTTCTTTGGTGATTCGACTCCATATACTTCTGAGTTGGTGGCGAGTACTACACAATCCAACCCACCTTCATGGAGCACGTAACTAGATTCAGATTCAGTTCAGCCAGATTTGCTTGATGACATCACATTGCCAAAACTAAAATCACTATCTCCTACACTCAAGTACGCCTTTCTTGTGGGACCCAAAGAGAGATATCATGTTATCATTAACTCGGAATTGACTTTAGAACATGAGACTAGGTTGTTAGAGGTCTTAGAGAGGAACCACAAAGCAATAGGCTGGACAGTGTCGGATCTCGTGGGGATTAATCCTGCTCTCTGCTTGCTCCATATTTTTACTGAGGATAATGTGAGACCTTCCCATGAGTTTCAAAGTAGACTTAACCCCAATCTACAGGAAGTAGTGAAGAATGAGATTGAGAAATGGTGCAAGGGAGGGTTTATATACCATATTTCTGACTCCAAATGGGTGGCCTCACTTCATGTTGTCCTGAAGAAGTCAGGAATTCAGATGGTCACCAACGAGGAGGGGTAGAGATTGCGACACTAGTACCCACATCGTGGTGTGTCTGTGTCGACTACAGGCGCATGAATGATGCGACCAAGAAAGACCACTTTCCCTTGCCTTTTATTGATCAGATTTTGGAGAGACTCGCATAGAAAGACTTCTTCTGTTTCTTGATGGGTATTCAGGTTACAACCAGGGAGTCATAGCCCCTGAGGACCAGGAAAAGACCACATTCATATGTCCATTCAGCACTTATGCATTCAGACGCATGCCATTCGGGCTCTGCAATGCCCCGGGTACTTTTCAGCGGTGCATGATCGCCATATTTGCCGAGATGGTGGGAGATTTCCTGAAAGTGTTCATGGATGACTTCTCGATTCACGATGATTCCTTTGATACATGATTAGCACACTTGGACTGAGTCCTCAAGAGGTGTAGAGAGGTGAATCTGGTACTCTTCTGGGAGAAGAGTAACTTTATGGTGACGGAGGGCATCGTGTTGGGGCATGTCATCTCCAAAAGGGTAATGGAGGTTGACCCTGCCAAGGTAGAGGGGATCAAGAAACTCGATCAACCTATCAACGTGAAGTCAATATGGTCTTTTCTAGTGCATGTTGGATTCTATAGGAGATTTATTCAGAATTTTTCAAAGATTGCCCACCCACTGACTGATCTCTTAGGGAAAGACACAAAGTTCATTGTAGATCACAGGTATCTAGAGGCCTTTGAGCTCTTGAAAAGGAAGATTTGTGCCTCGCCTATCCTACAAGCTCATGATTGGTCTCTCCACTTTGAGATCATGACTGACGCTTCAGATTTTGCTATAGGAGCTGTGTTAGGACAACGACGAGAGGGGATCCCGTTTGTTATCCACTACGTGAGTAAATTATTAGACCCTACACAGAAAAATTACACCGTTATTGAAAAGCAAATGATCGATGTAGTATGGGCCCTCGAGAAGTTCAGGTCGTATATTTTAGGCTCTAAGGTGATAATTTACACTGATCACATAGCTATTCGGTACTTAAAGGAAAAGAAGGATGCAAATGTGCATCTTCTTAGGTGGATTTTACTCCTCTAGGATTTTGATTTGGAGATAAAAGATAAACCTGGAGTGAAGAATGTTGTGGTTGATCATCTTTCTTGGATTGAACTTAAGGATTCTCCTGATTATGAGAGGATTAGAGAGACCATTCCAGACGAGTCAATTTGCATTATTGACTCACTCCCATGGTATGCCAATATGGTGAACTTTCTTTTCTCCAAGCAGGTTCCCCATGGTTGGACTAGGAGCAACAATGATCGACTGAAGTCGGATTCAAGGAGATACCACTGGGATGATCCTTTCCTTTTCTTTGAAGGGTCGAATTGTGTTTGGAAAAGGTGTATTCCTCAGGAGGAGTACCTGAGTGTCCTCACATATTATCATTCACTTGAGGCTGGAGGACATCATTTGGAAAAGATAATCGCTCACAAGGTACTTCAATTTGGATTGTATTAGCCGGCCATGTTTTGAGATGCTATTGATTTTGTTTGGTCGTAACTGATTTGTTAAAGGATGGGAGGGACAATCGGATAGAGAGATGAGATGCCCATGAAGCTGGTGATCATTTGTGATGTTTTTTATGCATTGGGTATAGATTTTATGGGTCCCTTTCCCAATGGCCAAGGACATGAGTACATCTTGTTGGCGGTTGACTATTTATCTAGGTGGGTGGAGGCTATCCCAATCTGAACCGCAGCCAGCAAGACTGTTTGTAAGTTTGTGAGAGACCATATTATTGCTAGGTTCGGGGTTCCAAAAGTTTTGATATCTGATGGGGGTAGCCACTTTGTGAATCGAGATATGAGATCTTTAGCTAAGGACTACGGATTTGAGCACAAAGTTACTAGTCCTTACCACCCACAATCCAATAGCATGGCAGAGGTTTCAAACAGAGAGGTGAAGAGTATTTTTGTATAAGTTGGTTCGTCCTGATAGAAAGAACTGGTCCTAGCTCTTGGACCAAGTTATGTGGGCCTATAGGACAGCCTACAAGACACCATTGGGTACTTAACCATTCAGAATGATCTATGGCAAGCCATGCCATTTGCTTGTAGAGATGATTCACAAATCCGAATGGGCAATTAAGCAGATTAATTGGAGTTGTCACCTAGGGAAGCTTTGTCGAGACTTGAACTTGAACGAGCTCGTGGAAATCCAAAATAGGGACATATGACAACAGTTTGATTTATAAGGATAAAGTGAAGAGATGGCATGATCAACACATTAGGTGCAAAGACTTTGTACCTGGGCAAAAGGTATGGTTGTTCAATGCCAGGTTGAAGATGTTCCATGGGAAGCTCAAATCTAAGTGGATGGGTGCCTTTGTTGTTAAGAAAGTGCACGAGAATTAACGTAGAGATAGCTGATCTCACAGATGGTGCACAATCCCATGTGGTGAATGGACAACTGTTGAAACATTTTGTAGATTCTAAGGAGCAGTTAATCCAAGTCGAGGTCATCAACTTCATGCAGAGTGAGCACAAAGCAGGTACATCATATTATTCTTCATGAAGATGTATCATCAAGATTCATCATCTTAGAAGATTCATTCACTCTTGTACATTCTCCCTTCTCTGTATATTCTCCAGATCACGTCGGTTCTCACACTTTCACATTCACACAAGACGTGTGATGTTCAAGACACTTGGTTTTTGAGGTCTTGAGATTTTTGAGTTAACCAGCCTTATTCATTAGGTTCTTTGACGTAATTATTCATATTTCCCCGGTTTGAAAGATTTGTGTGCTATATTGCATGTCTAGTCTCTATCTTAAGAATATGATCAACACCTCACATACATGACTATAGTTATGATGGGATGAGTTGAAATTTCACTTGAGGAACTGGAATGAGGGATTTCAGTTTGGACCTGATTTTATGATACTCAAGGATGGGATAAAATCAATGAAGGCTTCATGAAACCTGAGTGTCAGCACCTTTAGTCAGTATGAGAACATGGTTCTTGTACTATCTCTTGACATTTACCTATTTTCCAGGGGGTGATGAAATCTAAAAAAATTGTTGATCAGTGTGTGCCAACTCTTGGTAAAAGCAGTGGAGCTAGCCAAAAGCAAAGAAAAGAAAGAAAGAAATGTTGAAAGAAAAGTTCTCACCATACAAAGTTAAATATCAAAGAGCTTCCACCAAAGGTGAGTGCTCCCAATCATTTCAAAGTGTCCACTTGGAGCATCTCTATTAGGACCAAGGAGTCAGGCTAGCACCCAAAAAGGTCTCTGCATCGTATAGTGATACAAGTCTGGATGTAGAAGGTACGATAGGTACTCAAAAAAGACACACCCCGGTGTACTCCCAGGAAAACAAGTGCAGACGACTCCAACTTCTCTTGACGGACACACTGATCAACAATAAAAAAAATACATATGTTGAGTTAATAAGGCACTCGAGAGGATCCTTGTTCCAATGAGAGGGAGAGAAGAAATGACATAATCCTAAGCCCTCATCAACTGGCCTTCCATATACACTAAGTCTGACAACTAAAGAGACAGTAGATTGGATGCAAGAAATGGTTTATTCCCTAGTGTTGAGGATCGGGTTCTTAGGAGAGTCTCTTGGACTGGAACCTTGGGTGACGTTGCGACTCTACTCTTGTAAATGCAGTCCACACTTAAGTCATATCCCTACTATATATGTATACAGAGAGAGTCGTGATTAGGGAAATTGGATACCTTTTGACTAGAGCTTGGTTCAACTTAGAATTTTAGAATCTCTAAAACCAAGAGTTCTTAAACATATCAAGTCTTGTTTTCACATGCACAGTCAGGGGTTTTTCCAACTTATTCATTCTTTATTTGCTCGAGGACTAGCAAAGTTTAAGTATAAGGGGTGATGAATCTGTGATTCATCATCTTAATATATTAATCTTAGCAAAATCACTAGGTAAAATCTCAAATAAATATCTATGAAATTAATAAATTAATAAAATGACTCTTGTAAATAAAATACACTAATTATTGTATATCTTATTGTACAAAATAAATTAACAGTAAAAAGCTGCAAAATAAAGGAGTTTTTCACCTGTAAATAGCCCAAAATCTCATGTATTTTTAGTAATTTCATTTCAACTTCTTTTTGGCTAATTCTTTCTCTAACTTGTTTATAAAAATATATATAAAAATACAAAAATACGAAATAAATTTCATCTCAAATAAACACTCCTAGATCTTAAAGAGAAAAGGTCAAAAAGCCTAACTTCCAGGTCGAATTCCTACTCCGTATGAACTCCAAATTTACCAAACTCACTTTTAAAGTTTAAGTTAGAAAATTATATATTTAATAAAAGTGGTTTCATTAAAATTGGAGCTCATTTGCAAAATTTGGATTTTGAGATTTAGGTGTACATTGTATATATTATGCATATTTTTTCTTTTCTCATTTTTATTTACTTTTCTTAATTACAAAAAAATCCAAAAAATCATTTTTGTGTTGTATTTTATTTCCAGTATTTTATTTTATTTTATCTTGTAAACATCTTTTATTAAAATACAAAAAAATAGAAAAGTAAAAAAATACATATTGTTTGTCTTAATTTTGTAAATTCTCCATTTTCTCTCTTTATTTTATTCTCCCATTTTAATATCCTACTTGTATTTAGTTCTCATTCTCTACAATAACTTCTCTTATTCCATTAGCCTCCATTCAACTCCACCGTTCATCTAACTTCCCATTCAACTCCACCATTAATCTAACCTCTCATTCAACTCCACCACCTTTCTAACCTCCCTTTCTCTTCTATTTTTATTCATCTCTTCATCCTCATTTTTGCCCATCCACTTTTATGTGTGAGAGAGAGCACGAGCTCCCTGAGTTGAATTGATGATAGCGTGACAACCGTGGTCGAGCGATGACTGCCTCCTCTCCGGTGAGATCCATTGGCATTCCGGCCAACATCGCAGCCGCCCCCACCTGCTTCTCGAGTTCATCGCTCGTCGGTGATTCGAGCGACGATCATGCTTCTCATGAGCACACCAAAGGCGCCCGCTTCCATCATAAGTAACTCCTCTTTTTTATCATTCGGCATTTTTTTTACATTTTTTATCACATCACATTCACCACCTATACTCCTTGATTTGTTCTACTTTATGATCGTATCATCTTCATCATTTTTTATTTGTTTATTTCATATCATTACCATCATCCCACCATCATATTTACATTTGTTTACTCCCTGTTAAAGAAAACTAAAAAAATAGAAAATTAAAATAAAAAAACACAATACAATAGTAAAAAAATTAAAAAAATTAAGTAATTTTTTTTAAAAAAGTAGTGGTGCAGTAGCTCCTGCTGTCGCACCCACTGCCTCCACCATCGGCCACCGCCTTCACCGCCGACCGTGCCTCCGCTTGCGGCACCCCACCGCCGACCGCTGCACCCGCCAGTCGTCTGACCTCGGCCATCCGCATCTTCTCGAGCTCCAACCGCAGGGTTCCACAGCCCCTCATCACCCTCCCTTCTGCTAGCAGCGCGTCCGCCAGCACCGCATCAACACGCACGCCTCCCCAACCTCAAGCCCGCCGGGTGTGTCCCCCCTTGTCGTCCACCCCCCCCACCTCCGCAACCACCTGTAGTTGCAGGTGCTCCTCCAGCCCACGCTGCGCCACACCGCACGCGCACAGTCCTCCAGGTTGCCAGGAGACCTCTGCGCGCCCGCGCATGGCTTCCACGCACCTCTTCCCTCCTCTGCGGGGGCTACAACATCCTCGGCTCCACCACCGACACGACGACCCTCCACTAGCGGCCTCCAGCCGCATCGCCGTCTACTGCGCCCCCCTCCTCCGCAGCCACCTGCGGTTGCAGGTGCTCCTCCATGCCGTGCTGCACTCCACCACACGTGCATCGTCGTCCAGGTCGCAAGGAGACCTCCGCGCGCCCGTGCGTGGCCACTGCGTGCCTCTGCCCTCCTCCGCACGGGCTGCGACGCCCCGCCTATCCGCTGCCCTTCGTCCTCCCCCATGGTGTCGCCCTAGCCGCATGCAATCAAAGAAGAAGGTGTTTTGTTTGTTTATATTTTTATTAGAAAAATGTATTTTTATTTTGTTAAGTTTTTGTAATTACAAACAAGTCCAAGTGCTTGTTTTGTTCTGTTTAATTTTAATTTTTGAAATCGCACGAATAACCCTGTGTTCATGCATTGATTTAGACATCAATTTCGCATTATTTTATTTAATGAAAATGTCATATTGTTGAGCAATTAATTCTCTATCATCTGGATACTTATTTGATTTTTTGTGAGCTTTGGGTAATAAATTAAAATTATTTTAGTGAAAAATTGTATATTTCACCCAATTTGAGCTCTTAAATTCATTTTTAACTCACGATTGCTCCAAAAAATCCCCAAAAACTGTAGATGATGCCTTAAAAAAATTCTTAAATCACTATTCAAATTTCATCTAAATTGGAGTTGTATGTTCCTTAAAAAAATTATAGATTGATTTTTGTAAATGACTTTTAATTAAATCCACACACATCATTTTTGCGCAATTTCAACTCTCTGAATTGAATATTAGTATACCTTATTGAGATAATTCGCTCTCTAGATGAATTGATAATGTGGATTTATTACAAATTAAATACTTGCTATAACTCTTTTTCATTAGAAAAATTATAAAAAAATCATATATTGTCAGAAAATTCAAAAAAAATTTATTGTAGACTTATTGCATCATGTTTATCTTCCACTAAAATTTTCATAATTTTTGCTTTCTGTTTGAGTGAAAAAATATGTAAAAACTCATAAAAAGTGTGCATTTTTCTTTGTTACATTTTAACCCCTAAAATTCCAAAAAAAAAATACGTTCTGCATTCATCATTGTATTAGATTTTTAGGAAAGATAAAATTTGGCTAAATCAGATTAATTTCACATTAAATTAATTTGGCTAAGTTGTGTACTTTCTTATTAGCTTAATTCACCCGCATTTTGTATTCGTATTTATTTTCGCATAAAAAATACAAAAAAAGTCCACATTGGAAACCTAGACCTAAGTTTTCTGAATTAACCCATAGTTGTTCCTTTGTCTCCTTGTGTTCGACCCCAAACTTACCTGAGATATAAATTTAAGCCGAGTCCTCTTCATGGAGATCTTTGATTCGGTTCTGCAATGATTTGCTATGGTACCCGTATTACAATGAGTAAAAATTTTGACAAGTATTTAACGGACCCGTCATGTGCCCGGTTATGATGAAACCTAAATAAATTATTGATCAGTGTGCGTCAACTTTTGGTAAAAGCATTGGAGCTAGCCAAACAATGAAATAAAATTCGAGAGAAGTTCTCTCAAAGAAAAGCTCTATCATTACAAATGCAAATTCTATTAGCTTCCACGAAAGGCGAGCGCTCCCAACCATTTCAAAGTGTCCACTTGGACCAAATGCTATTAGGACCAAGAATCGGGCTAGCACCAAAAAAAGGACTATGCATCGTATAGTGATACAAGTCTGGGTGTTGAAGGTATCTTTGATACTCAAAAAAGACATACCCCGGTGTACTCCTAGGAAAACAAGTGCAGATGACTCCAAACTCTTTTGATGGACACACTGATCACAAAAAATATACATGTGTTGAGTAATAAGGCACTCGAGCGGACCCTTGTTCCAATGTGAGGGAGAGAAAAATATGCACAATCTTATGCCCTCCATCATCTGGCTGCCCATCTACATGTTCAAGTCTGACAAACTAATGAGACGGTTGATTGAAGCAAGAATCGACTTATTCCCTAGTGTTGAGGATTAGGTCTAAAGGAGAGTCTCCTGGACTGGAACTTGGGTGACATCTCGACTCGACTCTCAAGAATGCAGTAAACTAATTATCATATCATTATATTTTATGTACAAATCGAGAGTCTGATAAATAGAGAAGTTGGATTCCTTTTGACTGGAGCATGGTTGAGCCTAGAGTTATAGGATCACTTAAATTAAGGGTCTTTGATGAATTAAGCCTTAAAAATCCACATGCACTGTTAGGAATTAATCCAGCTCCTTCATTTTTTAGATGCTCGAGGACGAGCATAGTTTAAATATAGGGATATGGTGAATCCCAGATACATAACCATAAAATCTATTTATTATCGTCTTAACTTAAACAAATCAATAAAAACCACAATTAGATCAATAATATTAACTTGAATCATATTATAAATAATCTGTATATATTTAACACTAAATATCTAACCCTAATTATTGTATTTAATTACTAATACTTTTCTTTATTATTAAAAATTTCTAAAAATTAGATTATTATTGTATATATTTATTTTGGTTTCAAAAAGAAATTTAAAATATAAAGAAGGGATTTTATCAGTTGTGCCCCTCTGAGATATTGCAATATCAGTTATGCCCCTATCTTTTTGGTAATATCAGTTGTGCCCCCGACTTCTTACCAATATTTCACTTGTGCCCCTCAGAGGGGCATAACTGATAAAAGATTTTTATCAGTTATGCCCCTCTGAGGGGCACAAGTGAAATATTGGCAAGAAGTCGGGGGCACAACTGATATTACCAAAAAGATAGGGGCATAACTGATATTGCGATATCTCGGAGGGGCACAACTGATAAAAACCCTATAAAGAAATATCAAAACTATAAAATTAAGTGTTTTTAAACATAAAAAATGCTTGCAAGAATTCTTCTTTGTACAAATGACCTCTTTTGACTTTGTGGTCAATATGGAACTTATATGTGTCATTGAGATCTACGACATTCATGTTTTGACTTTTTGTTGATTATCCTCCTACTATTTCTTTTAGAATTTTCTTTATTTTTATCTTTTTTAATTTTTCCAGAGCATCCACGTGGGACCATCTAGACCGCCTACGCGGTCGCATCTTCTTGCACCACCCGCCCGTCTCCAGAGCCGTTGGATCGCCCTTCCCCGCCTTCATCCTAACCCTCCATTCACGCTTCCATTCCAGCCATCAGATCTCCTCCCACATATGATCGTAGTCACCCCCCTCCACCTTAATCTTAGCCATCAGTTGCCTCTGCATCCCACGACCCCGCTGATGAATCCACATTTCATCATCTTTATTCTATCATTTTGGCCTCAAAAACCCTAGTAAATGCATGTAAATAGCATTAAAACCAGCATCTTAGCATTCATACATGTGCATGTAAATAGTGTATAAATTACTGTAATTAAAGCCAAAATTATAGAATAAATAAAAGAAAAGAAAAAGAATAAAATATTGTAAATATTTTATGACCCAAACCCCCGAGACCTAGGCATCTTGATGAATAGGTCGATAAGGAATAAAGTAGGGGGAGATAAGGGTCAATACAGTAGAAATACCTATACTTTTTCCTTCATTCTTTATTCATTTTGGGACCTATTTTTGGTTCCACTTTTTATACATCAAATAAAGAAACTTTGTACATGAAAGTTGTAGCTAATTAAATAAAGAAAAATACAAAATTGATTTCATTCAAAAATCATGTACAGATACAAAGTTATGGTCTGAATAAAAATCCAGCATCCCAACTTCCCAGACCCATATCTCACAAATGAAAACTCCAAATGCATCAAACTCACCTTTAATTGTATATAGAATAAAATAAGCTACTTAATGGCGGTGGTTTCACATTTGGCGCAGCTACGGTTTGAAAGTTGAGTTTTGGACCCTACTTGTATACTTGTACAGTTTAAATATTCAATTTATTATTTATTCATTATTTTTGTATTTTTATATTTTTATAATTAT
Source organism: Ottelia alismoides (assembly GCA_037367405.1). NCBI lineage: Eukaryota > Viridiplantae > Streptophyta > Magnoliopsida > Alismatales > Hydrocharitaceae > Ottelia > Ottelia alismoides. Next base: position 454,817 of record JAZKJV010007215.1, read on the forward strand.
GTAAATATTATTTATAATACATATGTACATTAAAATCAGAATAAAAATACAAAATAAACTCAAAATAAAATACTTGTAAATAATATACATAGGTATAATACATGTATCTATACCTATACAAATAACACTTCTATTTTATTAAGTGTATAAAACAATTCAGAAAAATAAAATAAAAATATATTTATGTGTATAAAAGTATTCTATAAATTTATAAAATAATAATAAAAAATAAATAAATTAAAATCACAAAATAAAAATAAAAGAATAAAATATATAGATATATATATATACCTATAAAGGCTAAAATAGGTAACTTGTAAAAATATACCTCATAAAAATAATTAAAAATCACCATAAAATAATATATAAAATAATAAACATTTTTTATTTAATAACCTAAATTTAATAATATCATTTACTATTTTTAAATTAATTTTTAAATCTTTTTTAGGGCTTTTTCCTGGTTGGTCCACGTGGACCAACCAGATGGCAGTCACAGTTGACCTCGGTCAACTGTCTGCCCTAGGTCCCTTAGGCTGTCATAAACCTCATTTTTGACCTGCATTTGCGAATTTATCGAGGCTGCTCCCTTCACCTTTTTGCAATACGTTCTTCATGACTTTTGACCCTCGGGGATCCGTCACACACGCCCTTATGCTATCTCGAGCCCTGGATCACTAACGTGCTCTCGACGCATCGTTCTTTGCGCCACCTTCACCACATTTCAAAAACCACCCCAGTCATCCTTTTGACCTTCGAATCGTCTCTTGCGAGCTTCAGACCTCCAGGTTGATGCTAATGGGTCTCCGGTGACAGGGGATTGACCCCAGCTCCCCGTTGAGGTGCGGCGAGGCTTGTAAAGTCGGCTTCCACTCCATCTCCGGCCAACTGGCCGAGAGGTCCTATCTCGCGGTGAACAGCCGCTCGAGGTCGTGATTTTCAATTTTTTTAGTTGTTTAGTTCGCTGTTAGTATTGGGCTTTGATTTATGCTTTTAATTGGTCGTTCTATCGATTAATCCACTCCGATCTCGTCGTCGAACACCTCACCGGAGCTCAAGAGCTCCGACAACCACCATCACCATCCCACACCGCCTTTTCTTGCCAATAAAATCCCCTTCCTGCTTGCGAGATATCTGCCATCTTTTTGTTTTTTTTGCAGGAAGAGAAGGAGGCGTCTGGGCCTCGATTCACACCAGGAGCAGCGCCCAGGCCCGCCGGCGTTCGCGTGAACTCCGGGGATCATCCAAGGGCCCCTGGAGCCTCTCGTGGGTACCTGGTGCTTTGACGTTGCTGCAGGAGTACGGAGAATGTGTCGGAGGGGATCCATGTGCACGGGAGCCCGAGTTTCGGTGAATCCAAACTCGCCAAGCTCGAGTTCCTCGTGTGTTCTTCCAGAGCCATCCATTGCCGTTGGATTGCCCCCGATCATCCAGCAGAGCAGCAGCCGTAGGATCTTGTGAAGCCCCAGCCGTTCGATCTATATCGAGGATCTAATCTGGGCCGTGGGGTGTGAACCGGTACGGGGCTACGGATTGTCGACATGTGGCATAAGTGAGAAATCATCCGCCGTGCGATCCGCCCCTTGAGTGGGTATTTTGCGAAGTCAACCCATCACTTTTGGTATTTAGTTTTTATTTCTTAAACTTTCATCGGACGTTTTAAAGTCTTGTTATAATGGCATATAGACCCCCCCTCCCCCGTTTTCATTGTATTACATATAGGCCCCTGCCAGGTCACGTGTGTTGCGCACGTGACTTGGCGATTTTGCAGAAGGGCCTAGGGTGTTGTGTTTATTTAATTTTAGTCCCGAAACATTCAACCGCAGTTGTAAGTTTTTGGCCATTTTGCATTTAAGCCCCAAAGATTTGTATAATTGTTGTTTAGTCCTCCCAAGCGCGTGCACCGCATGCGCGTGGGTGGGCTTTTTGCCAAAAGGCCCCTGCGGGTCTTGTATTTTGTAATTGGTCCAGAAACACTTTTATTTAGTTATAAATTTTGGTGGAAAATTGCAATCTAACCCCTGGATGTTTTGATATTTGCACTTATACCCCTGCCAGGCCACATATTTTTGCTTGCTTTCTATATTCATTTCATGCATTTCTAAAAGCCCAAAAATTCCACAAACATCATTTGAATCTCTTGTTTACTTGTTGATTCACGCCATATTTTTGTATTTCATTTTTGTTGCATTTTTATATTTATTAAAAATCAAAAACTTGCATTTTGGCTACTATCTAGCTTATAAAATCCATAAAAATTAGCAAAACGCCTTGAAAAATTCCAAAAAAAAATATCTATTGTATATTTTAGTGTCTTCTAGTGTTAATCCAAGAATCACTAAAAATTTCAAAACGAAAACCTTAAAAATTAGAAAATACCTTAAAACTTCAAAAAAATCTAAAAAATCATAGAAAACTCCGAAAAATTAAAACTAAGGTCCTGTAGGTTCCTCGTTTTATTGTCTTTATTTTAAAATTAGTTTGGGAAATTTTTGATAATATTTTCTATTTTTCATTCCCATTTTGAGTTCGGCCAGTAGCTAAGTCATTGTTTTCCTTTATTTTAACTTTTAAAAATTCCAAAAACATTCTGAAAAATCCCCAAAAATCACAAAAACAGTAAAAAAATATAAAAAGACCAAAAAGATTTTATTTCCTAATTTTTGAGCATTTTTCTCTATTTTTATAAATACCCTCTTTCCTTTTTTCTTATATTATATATATTCCAATATTGAAAAAGAAAATATAAAAAAATATAAAATTTAAAAAGAAAATATAAAATCAGAAAATTAAAAATCAAAATACAAAATTAAAAATTAAAAAGAAAATAAAAATTAATTAAAAATTAAAAACCCACAAAAACATTTACATTGCATAGTGTAGACAATACATCACACTCACATTGTTGTGCATCATTGCATAGATCTATCCTGCCTTGCTCCCTGTGTTCGAACTCTCTACATACTTACACCTATACACCTTGTTTGTAGAGTTAAAAATAAATTTGACTCCACAATTTATTTTCATTGCTTGATATTTATATTGTGTGTTCATTGTTGACTAAATTCGGATTTCTTAGCGGTCATCGCAGCGACCTCTGTGTTCCCGCCTTGTGTGGATCATAAGATCGTTAGAAATTCGGGTTTATCAGATGGCATCGTTGCCGGGGAGCAACATCGCGTAGATCTTGTTTTTGTTGTGTCGTGGTTGTTTGTCTACATTTCGCAGCTTTTATTTTCATTATTTTTGATATATCTGCTGAATTATCTAACCACTCTCCTTGTTTGGATTTCGTGCGAGGAACGCAGACCGAGGGAGGAGCCCCTCTTGGAGCACCTTCGCACCCACGTGAAGCAGCTTTAGCCTAGCACAAAGAAGGACTTGGAGGATTTTGCAGACAACTCCTTAGCATTTTCTTGTATTTATTTTGTAATTTAAGTGAGTGAGAGACCCATATTATTGTAATAATACAGGTACACTGGACATTGGACTTTCGGGCCTAATTTCCAAGTGATTGTTCACTTGGGGGCTCACCGCGGCTTTTTCTTGTCTTCTTTGCATTCTTTTTCATTTGTTTCCCGGTTTTGTTTTATTTATTTTGTGTGATTGAGCCCCTAGTTTTAGGAGTTGCTTGCGATAGATTAAGGCCAAACACCTAATATCTTTGCATGTGCCTATAGTATCGTTTGGACTTAGTCAAATCATCAAATAGTTGATCATCATCTTCGAGCCATCGTGCCGCGAGCTCTCCCTGCCAAGCGCTTCTCCTGAACTCGATTTGTCGAGAGGAGGAGGGGTGAGCCTAGACCGGACTCTTGGATTGAAGATCGGTGATCGACTTGTGGTTCTTCACGATAATAGCAATTTCTAAAACTTAGGGCGATTTCATCGACTTGCATTTGCATATAGATAGGTTTCAATTCTGTTGAGCATCCTTGCATGTAGAGTGCTGGAGGCAAGGTGAGCATTTACGCTTTAGCATTCATCATCGTTTTGCCGCTTGCATTGCTTTTCCACTCCTTTACCTCTGATTTTGCCAACCTAGTGCTTAAAGGAATTGACTCCTCGTTAGGCGTGTGCATTTCTTATTAAAAATCCAAAAAAAGTGATAACCAATAAAATTGGGACTGCTAACATTACTTGACCCTAAAATCGACTAAAAAGAAAAATCTTGTATAGGGGCGAGTAATCCCCTCATTGTCTTCGTTTTACATTGCTCGCGCACACGCTAAGGATTAGTGCCCAAATCCCATTTCAGCCCCCTAAGTGTGTGTGCAATCTTGGACTTCCCACTTAACTCTAAAATAGACAAGATAAAAAGACCGAATTTTCGGTCTCTACCGAGTTGAGTAGGTGAATTGAGGGTTTGATTTATTTTCATTTTTTTGTTTGTGATTGTTTTGTGTGTGTCCTAGATCGCCTCTGCGCATTTGCGCCTTTTTCTTCACTCTCTTGACTTGACCTTCGTGCTCCCCCGAATCATTTTCTTTTGTTTTCGAGATGGACCCCTGGAGCGTATTTTATCCGGACTTTGCGGATCCTTCGTTCACTCCAGCCGGTCCACCTCCCTTTTATCAGGAGGACCCTCCTCCTAATTTTTCTGATTTTTGTACATATCCGTACCAGCCGCAGTATCAGACCTCGAACTTCTATCCACCTCCCCCTTCACATCCACCCGAGTCTGACCTGTTGGAGTCACCTCCCTCGATCTCTATAAGTGATATCTTGAACCGAATGACAAAGCACATTGATTTGATGAATGATAATCTTGCTTTTGAAGAAAAACCAGATTAATACTCCTTTCGTCGAGGATACGGATTTACTTGTGGATGATCATGGGAGCTTGCAATCGCCCAAAATACAAAAAAATGGGAAAAAATTAAAAATCCAAAAAGAGTTCGGGAGACCTTTGGTTGATTCAGACCGTGAGAAGAGTGCCCATCTACCAGACTTTTTGAACACACAACCTTTCACACACGGTCCCACCTTTGACCCCGAGGATGCCGCTGTACAGACTGCTCTTGGCATGCCTCGTGTTTATGCTGATTCCGACTTCCTCCCTTGTATGGAGGAAGTCCAAAAATTCCAAAAAATGCTATCTGAACCAGAAGTGGTGGCCACTATTCATGACATCATCCGTGCTTCAACATGCTATGACTGATTTATCTGCTCCTCTTCCCAAGAAGAGAAAGCGGAGGAGCATATCTGAGCATCACATTTTGACCATGGCCACTGCCCTCGCCATCACACACCGTCCCATTCCCAGAAAGAAGAACACAACTACTCCTTTCATCACTTGCACCATTTCTGACTATATTTGTGATCACACTCTCCTAGATGGTGGTGCGTCTATTAGCATACTACCCTTCTCGCTGGTACAGTCTCTTCATTTAGGGCCTCTCAAGAAATCCAGGATGATCGTTCAATTTGCGGATGGATCTATCAAGAGGCCGAAGGGTATCTGATGAATCCACATTTCATCATCTTTATTCTATCATTTTGGCATCAAATATCCTAGCAAATGCCTGTAAATAGCATTAAAATCATCATCTTAGCATTCATGCATGTGTATCTAAACAGTGTCCAAAATACTGTAATTAAAGCCAAAATTATAGAATAAATAAAAGAAAATAAAAAGAATAAAATATTGTAAATATTTTATGACCCAAAACCACGAGACCTAGGCATCTTAATGAATAGGTCGACCAGGAATAAAGTAGGGGGAGATAAGGGCCAAAATACAGATAAAATACCTATACCTTTTATTCATTCTTTATTCAATTTGGGACCTATTTTTCGTTCCACTTTTTATTAATCAAATAAAGAAACTTTGTACATGAAAGTTACATATAATTAAATAAAGAAAAAATACAAAATTGATTTCATTGAAAAATAATGTACAGATAAAAAGTTATGGTCTGAATAAAAATCCAAAATCCCAACTTCCCAGACCCGTATCTCGCAACTGACAACTCCAAATGCAGCAAACTCACCTTTAATTGTATATAGAATAAAATAATCTATTTAATGGTGGTGGTTTCGCATTTGGCGGAGCAACGGTTTGAAAGTTGAGTTTTGGACCCACATTGTATACATGTACAGATTAAAATATTCAATTTATTATTTATTCATTATTTTTATATTCTTATATTTTTATAATGTTATAGATATTACTTATAATAATTATGTGCATTAAAATTAAAATAAAAATTCAAAGAAAATACAAAATAAAAATACTTGTATATAGAATACATAGGTATACTACCTATATCCATACCTATACATCATACCCTTATATTTTATTAAATATACAAAACATATCAGAAAAATAAAATAAAAATATATTTGTGAATATAAAAGTATCTTATAATTTTACAAAATAAGAAATAAAAATAAATAACATTAAAATACACAGAATAAAAATAAAGGCTAAAATATATAGGTGATATACTTATAAAGGGCTAAAAAGCAAACTTGTAAAAATACATCTCATAAAAATAATTAAAAATCAGAATAAAATACTATATAAAATAATAAACTTTTTCTATTAAATAACCTAAAATTAATTAAATCATTTAAGATTTTTTATTTAATTTACAAACATTTTATTTGACTTTTGTCTTTTTGCGGATGACGTGGCCCAATCAGGACACACCATCCGTTGATCGGGGGTCAACTCCTTGACCCCAGGTCTGAGACCGCTGGGTTTGTCTGAGCCTCCAACTTCTCATGGGTCAATCGTGTACTAAATCATGCTAGAGTCTTCACGACTTTTGCTCATCGGAGATTGGTCTTACACGCCCATCGATTGTTTTGGACTATGAGCCATCGATTCGCCCGTTCATCCTCGTTCTTTGGGCACCCGCGTCAACCATTCAAAAGGGACCCCTTGACTTTGATTCGAACTTTGAACCCCAAATCTGGTCTTTCTCGCGCCCCTTGTGATCCCAATTGAATCCTGGAGGTGACAGCTCCAGGAATACCTATCCGAGGAGGAGTGGCGGCACTGACCCGGGCGTTCCTCGACCTCCGGCGACCCTCCGTTGAGGTACACCTTCCCTCACCCTTCCTGGGCTCGAGGCCATTTTATTCCCTTCGTTTTCGTGTTCATTTCGTTCCTTGCATTCTGAACTTCATTTCCCCCCATTTATCCATCTTATTCGCGTGTCGATTCGCTCAATCGACAGTCGCCGGAGCCATCTCCGGCCACCGTCATTCTTCGCGCCATACACCGCCGCACACCCCCATCTCTTTGCGCCACGTGATCGGGGCAATTTGCCCCTGATCGTATCACTTTTTTGTGCAGGTAACGGTGCTTATCGAGGACCTGGAGCCCTTTTGTGAGTTCGTCGGAGGTGGTTTGGGAGCTCCAGCTCCTCCCCCTTCGCCTGCGAGCTCTGGTGGCTACCGCCACCCTCTGAAGCTTCAGGCGACCAGAGGACACCTGCAGGAGCTCAATGCCCCCATTTTGAAGCTGAAAGGACGTCGGAGACGCGCGTGGGAGCCGGAGGAACTTCGGCATACCGGAGCGCCGCCCTGTTCTTGCGTCGCCACTCGCCGCCGTTGGATTCTAAGAGACGTCCCAGTTCTAATCGCGACCGTCGGATCGCGATCGCCTACGGCCGTCAGATCGTCCAACGCCCATCTAATCTTGACCGTCTGCTCACGAACCGGCATCGCGCAAGGAGGCGACGACACGTGTCTTAAGTGAAGCCCATCTGCCGTTCGATCGCCCTCGGTGCTTGGGTAATTTTGCAAGATACCCCGGCCATTTTTGTATATTAAGTATTAGGACTTAAACTTTCATTTTCCGTTATTAACTTTTTGTAATTTTTGCTAAAAACCCCTTGACGTTTTCTTATTTACTTTTCGACCCTTGCCAGCCAAGTGCACGTGCGTGGGCACGTGCGCGTGGACATTTTGCGGACAAGGGGCTAGCAGTTCTTATTTAAAAAGAAAAAAAAGATAAAATATAAAATTATAAAAATCAGAAAATTAAAAATCAAAATACAAAATTAAAAATTAAATAAAAACTTATAAAAAAAATTAATTAATTAAAAACCCACAAAAATCCTTGCTTGCTTGCTTAGTGCAGACACCACACATTCACACACACACACTTTTATTTGATCTGCCCTGCTTGCTCCCTGTGTTCGAACTCTCTGCATACTTATCCCTATACACCATTTGTGCAGAGTTAAAAATAAATTTTAACTCCACATTTATTTCTAATTATTGATCTTTAGTGTGGGTTAATTATTGATTTTAGTCCAGGATTCATCGTGAGTCGTCACAGCGACGGTTGTCTCCGCCTTGTGTGAGACACCAATTTTAGACTCCATGAATTTTGGCTAAATCAAATGGCGCCGTTGCCGGGGAGCAACAGCGAGTAGTTTACATTTTTGTTTGCTTGTGTTTGTTGTCTACCATAGCTTTATTTTCTCTCTCTTGCACTTTTGATATATCTATTGATTGAGCTATCTGACCATCCTTTCTTGTCTTCTTGCGAGGGACCGCGGAGTAAGGCGGATCGCCTAGGTGACCCGAAGCAACCTTGGGAAGCAGATCCGGCTAATCTTTAGCCAAGCCGGTAGGAGAGAGCAGGAGGAGTGAGAGAGAGTGATAGATTAGTTGCATTTTATTTTTGTGAGAGAGTGACTTTGATAATTTGTAATAATACAGGTACTTGGACTCTTGGACACTACCGGGCCTAATTTCCGGGTGTTTGTTCACCCGGGGGCTCACCGCGGCTTTTCTCGCGTTTTTCCGTTGTCATTTTCCGGTTTTGTTTTCCTTTTTCATTTCTTTTGTGGATTGAGCCCTTAGTTGTAGGTCCCGCTTGATTCGATTAGAATAGGTCCAAACACACTAATTATCTTTGCATGCTCCTATAGATCGTATTTGGACTTAGACTAATTAAACAGTTGGTCATTAGCTTTCGATCCACGCGCCGCGAGCTCATCCCACACAAGCGCTTTCTCCTAACTCAAATGTGTTGAGCAGAGGAGGGGGTGAGCCTAGACCGGACATTAGGATAAAGGGTTAGTGGCTAGCTTGTGGTTCTTCACGCTAGCAGTTGCCTACCCTAGGACGATTTCCGCTTTGCATACCGCCATGTATCTAGGTTTATAAATTCTGCTTTGCATCCCGCATGGAGAGAGCTGGGATTCATTTTAAGTCTTCTCACTTTGCATCCATCATCTAGGCACAAAGGTGAGATTTCCACCTTGGTGTCGACTTGCACGGCTTTTCCGACTCTATTCTCCCTCTGTTTTTGGAACAAAGTAGGATAAAGAAAAAACAAAAATCGTTAGGCGCTTGTTTGAATTCACTCAAAAGAAGCGATAACACCAAGAAAATAAAAAAGGGACTGCTAAGAAAACCTTGACCAAAAATAAAATCGGTAATTGGATTCATTGCTTGGGGAGAGTAACACCCTCACTTGTATTCAGGTTGCATGGGAAGGTCTCCTTCCAAGTGAGGTGAGCGCTTCGTAAGGATTAGAGCCAAAAACCCAACTTGTGGCTGCCTTGTGTATCGCCTGGATTTCCGAAGTATTAGCGCTACTATCTTACGTAGTCGAGTAGGGCTTGGTCGCCATTGGTGACTCACTATTGTGTGAGCATCAACCTTGTCCGAAGTACCGAGCTTAGGCCACGCCTTCACGGGTGTGTCTGTCTCACCGGCTACGTCCAAGTAGGGTCTTGCACGCTCACGGGTGATTCCGTTGCGAGCGAGACCCGAAGTATCGGCTTCCTCCCTCTATTTCTTTGGCTGAGTAGGGATCCAGGAATGGTTACAAGGACCTTAAAAAACGCAAGTTACAGGTTACACAGGAGGAGGACAAGTACGGGAATACTTTTCTAGCAGTACTCTCTCTCCTTTAGGCGTAGCGCTCTAAGGACTCGTGAAAAGATAAATTCCTGAATCAAGCTAAAATTGACAAGATAAAAGCCGAACCTTCACGGCTTCATGTGTTGAGTTGGTGAACTCACCCCTGCTTTGTGTTTGATTGCTAGATTTATTTTAGGTCAAGATCAAAAACACCACACAATTGTGCGCAATTTTGTTGCATCTCATTTCATTCTTCTTCTTCTGCATTCCCTCTACTCTTCCCAATAATCAAGATGATGGGACGGAGATCTCTTAGGCCGACCTTGTCGGCACCGCTATCCAGTACTCCTCCTTATTCATCTAGGACTACCTCAGAGAGTCCGCTCTCCGAGCCTGAGTTTACATCCACCATGTTCCCCCTCGACTACCCTTCCTATTCTCCTTCTCTCAGTCCAATAGTTTCAGAATTCAGTGCATCACAGAGTTCAGATCATTCGACAGCACCTGAGATGGCCTCTTTTGCTTTTTCAGAAAATCCAGTGATGGCAGATAGAGGCGAGCACCCAGATGACCATGATCACCCTCTGTTCATATTAGATCAGGCGGCCATCAACAATTCCTTGTTAGCGTCCCTGGAGACTATGCAGAGACAGATTCGTGACCAGGGAACTTTCATGGGTGATCTCATGAGAGAAATTGCTCAGATGAGAGAGAACCGACCTGGGAGCGGTGGTGGTGGCGGTGGAGGAGGAGGAGGACCTGATGCAGGAGGAGGTGATCCAGACGCTGAGAGACCGCCACAGACCATCATAAGGGAATTGCACAACCCAGCCGCATCCCTCACTCATCGTTGGATCCGACTTCCACCTATCCATGGAGATTTCGAGCTTCGGCCCCACACTATCCAGCTTCTACCCAAGTTCCATGGGTTGCCGACCGAAGAGCCGCACCTCCACCTCCAGGAATTCGAGATGATATGCAGCACCATCCATGATCGGTTGATGACCGAGGACACAATAAAGATGATTGCCTTTCCATTCTCCTTGGTTGATAGAGCCGCATATTGGCTCAAGCATCTAGGGCGATTCATCGATACATGGGCAGATCTCCGGGCCGCATACCAGAAGAAATACTACCCTCTCAGCCGAACAAACGCAGCTAGAGCCATGATCAGTAATTTTTTCATGATCCCAAATGAACAATTCCATGAAGCCTGGGATCGGTTCAGAGAGCTCATCGACCGGTGTCCACATCATGATATATCCAAGCCCAATCTGGTTCAAAGTTTCTTCTGTGGGCTGACACCGGAGCTGCAGGGGCTTGTCAACGCCTCTTGCGGTGGATCATACTTTTCCAAAGGTGAAGACGACGTCTGGGCCATTTACGAGGGCATGGCAGAAAACTCAACCGTGATGGCCCAAGCCCGAGTCTACACACAGCAGAAGCCCCGCAAGGAGCGGGATCATTCCAGAGGATCGCCCGCATCGATGCCGGTCCCAATACAGTGTCAGCTGCCGCAGCCCAAGCTGAATCAGCCGCAGCTGACATGGGCATAATCAGTGAGAAGTTGGACCGCCTCGAGATCCTCGAGAAGAAGCAGATGTAAGGCATGGCCCAGATGGACCAAATTTCCAAGACCATGAGTGATCTGAAGACGCGGATCTTGTGCGTCTAGGAGGCACAAACTCATTCCCAACAGCCTCCCAGATTACGTGCTGATCCGAGCAGTAGCAATGCCAACCAATCCTCTACCTCGTATCGTCAAGTCAACCATATCCAGGCAGAGCCGGTTCCCTTGCTACAGTACTACCCAACGCAGCCGCCATCTTCGGACACGCAGATGGTGGTGTATCAGCCGGAGCAGCCACTGGCAGTTTTCCCTCCACCCTCCTTCGAGCAGGAACCATTGATGGAAGTCAATGGGATTTTGTACGACCGGTACCCTCAGCCTGGGATCCGTCGTGATCATACAGGATTCCGTTGGGGCAACGGTGGCTCCTCCTCCCAGCAGTAGAATCCTGTACAAGGACATCAGAACAACCAGCCATAGCAGCAACACCAGCAGCCCCAGTATGCCCAACCACAACAGTATCATAGTGGTCCTCGTCCCGCCTATCAGGGACAGCAGTGGAGGCAGCGACAGCAGCCTCAGCAATCTTATGCCCAACCAACCCAGAACTATCCGTACCAGCAGCACCAGCAGCAGCAACAGCCCCATTTCCAGCAGGGACAACCATCCGTTCTCAGGGGTCCCATCCGTTCTCAGGGATCCCACCTTTGAGAACCCAGCTCTAGATGATCTTGCCCCGCTTGCTCTCCGAACAGCGAGCATCCTTCAGGCAGAAATGGATGAATTCCGGCAGGAGATGAGGGACATAATAAAGGCAAAGCCACCATACCCGCTCAGATTGAACCTAATCCGAACAATCTGAAAAGGAAGTCCTGAGCAGGTAGTGTTCAACAGAGGATACCTTTCCTAGTGACTATTGGAGTGATATGTCTTATTCTTTTCTATGATGCTGATTTTGTAACTACTAGGAGCGGTAGGATGCCCGCAGGCGGCGGCTCTTCTGAGCGACAACTAGAGCAGAACCAGGAGCGTCAGAGGAGCAGAGTAGCGGTGCTAATGCCTCTAATGATGATGGTTGAAGACGGTGGTGCTGAGGCCACCAACGATGGAGATCCAGATGACGGTACTGATGCCGTCGTGATGCCAGATGCAGACGGTGGTGCTGGATGCCACCATTTTGGATGCTGAACCAAGAGCGTGATACTGATGCCGCAGAGACAGATGCTAGTGGTGGTGCTGAGGCCACCACATCTACTTTTGTTGAGCCACCCTCTGTGAGTTCCCACATTTTTGTACCTATGGACTGTGGAAACAAAAAAAAACAAAAATATGAATAAAGGAAAGGTTTCTGTTCATATTGCTGATCCATATGTGTTGAATGATGATTATTGTATGGATTCTCCTCCTTCACAGGCACAGGGACCGAGTCCTAGTCCTACATCTGTGGAGGCCCTACCATCCCCTTCCCTAAGGCACTCCGCCGAGCGAAGGGGAATAAATGAGAAAATTCCAAAAAAAGAGCAACAGGTAGAGTTCGGCAATCAGATGATAGACAGATTCCACATTCAGCTGACTCTACAAGAGGCACTTGAGCACATCCCCCTCTTCAGAAAAACCTTAAGAGAAGACTATTGTCCGCGGGAAGAGGAGGAACCACAGAGATCAGATCCATGTGCTCACTCATTCCACTTGCTGCACCATCCAGAACAAGCTGCAGCCGAAGCTACCATTGCAGAGGCGAATCAGGAGCAAATTCAGGCACAGTATTAGACCACGACTCTTCAATTAACCTTCTTCCGACAGCCTTGCTCGACCGATTCAAGTTTGGTCCTCTTCTTCGAAGCAGGCCAGGCCTTCAGTTTGCTGACAGGTCGACTAAGAAGCCGAAGGGGTTATTGAAAGACGTGGTCGTTACCATTCATGGCCTGAAATTCCCCGTGGACTTCGTTGTATTGGACATGGAGATCCTTGAGTCGGGTAACTGATGCCCCCATCATTCTCGGACGTCCATTCTTGGCCACAGCCAGGCGGTGACCGACCATGATAGCGAGAAGGTATGCTTTCGTGTAGAGGGCGAAACCATACAAATAGAGACGATCGAAGAAACTAGAGCCAAAGAGTTAGAATGCTCGGAGCAGTCAAAGCGAAGCAGCACAGATGACCGAGGAAGAGCTAGACATCCACCAGGAGTGTGATTTTGTGATGGATAGATGATGAATCCAACTGGATAGATCCGGTAGCACCGACCCCTCGCCTTGCCTACAGATTCACTATATCTCAAGCTCATGGGCAGTCGAGAGCCGGGAGAGCATACCCCTGGATGAGGATACACCTGAGGATGACAGCGTTGTGACGAGTGGTGCCGATGATTTCCATTCGTGTTCATCTTCTTCTGATCCCTCGGATTTCAGACATCGACTGGGATGACTTTGATGATTATTTACCTTGTCTGATTCCTTCTGAGCCAACAACCATGACAGAGTGCGAGCCAGTGCAGTTCATTGATGATTCAACAGACCGCCCTTTGTCAGATATTCATGCAGAGAGAGAGTTCTCACATGCAAACCTGGTTGCCTTCACACAGACATATCAGAAGCCAGATCTGCCACCTCCCAGTTGTCCAGAATTGAAACCTCTACCGCAGTCGTTGAAGTATAGATTCCTTGCGGGTGAGCCAGATATGCACCCAGTCATTATCTCAGCAGGTTTGACTGGAGAACAAGAATCTCGGCTGATGGAGGTTCTTGAAAGAAACCACAAGGCAATAGGTTGGAGTATAGCCGATCTCTAGGGGATTAGTCCGGCTCTGTGCTCTCACCACATCTATCTTGAGGATGACGCTAGGCCGTCGCGTGAGTTCCAACGACGGTTGAACCCGAATCTTCGAGACGTAGTCATGAAAGAAATTTCAAAGTGGTGGAGCGCCGATTTTATCTACCCCATCTCCGACTCCAAATGGGTCAGTCCGCTACATGTGGTACCCAAGAAGACGGGTATCACTACAGTTGTCAATGAGTCTGGAGAGGAGATCGCTACCAGAGTACCAACTTCTTGGAGGGTCTGTGTGGACTACAGACGATTGAATGAGGCCACCAAGAAGGATCACTTCCCGCTACCTTTCATTGATCAGATTATCGAGCGGTTGGATGGGAAGAGTCATTACTACTTTCTTGACGGGTACTCTGGATATAATCAAGTGGCCATTACACCCGAAGACCAAGAGAAAACGACATTCACCTGTCCGTTTGGGACGTATGCTTTTAGACAGATGCCCTTTGGTCTATGTAACGCTCCGGCGACATTCCAAAGGTGCATGTTGTCCATATTCTCGGACATGGTGGGTGACTGTTTAGAGGTCTTCATGGATGACTTCTCGGTCTATGGCGACGGGTTCGATGCTTGTCTTGACTGCCTAGACCGTGTGCTTCAGCGCTGCATTGAGGTCAACCTTGTTTTATCTTGGGAAAAGAGCCACTTTATGGTGACTCAAGGGACGGTCCTCGGTCATATCGTCTCCAACAGGGGCATGGAGGTCGATCCGGCCAAGGTGGATATCATCAGAAAACTCAATCTACCGTCCAACTTGCGTCAGTTGCGGTCTTTTCTGGGGCATGTCGGTTTCTACCAACGGTTCATTCAGGACTTCAGTCGTATTGCCCGACTGCTTACTGACTTGCTGACGAAAGACACCGAGTTTATTGTCAATGATAAGTGTCTGGCGTCTTTTGAGACTCTCAAAAATATGGTTGTTTCAGCTCCTGTCCTTCAGCCACCCGATTGGTCTCTCCCATTCGAGATCATGACGGATGCTTCAGATTTTGCCGTTGGGGCTGCGCTTGGACAGAGGAGGGATGGATTACCTTTTGCCATTCACTACGCCAGCTGTACTTTGGATGCCGCTCAGTGGAATTATACTGTGACTGAGAAAGAGATGTTGGCCGTTGTTTTTGCTCTGGATAAGTATCGATCTTACATTCTCGGATCTAGAGTAACAATTTACACTGATCACACCGCCATACGGTACCTAATGTCTAAGAAGGATGCCAAAGCACGTCTGACCAGATGGATCCTTCTACTCCAGGAATTTGATATTGAGATTAAGGATAAGCCTGGAGTCAAGAATGTGGTGGCGGATCACCTCTCCAGATTGGAGAATCTTGAGGAATCTGAGCCCAGCGCACCTATCACTGAAACGTTTCCAGATGAGGTGATCTTGGCTGTCACCTCGCTCCCGTGGTACGCCGACATTGTGAACTATCTTGCCGCCAAGACAGTCCCACAAGGTTGGCCCAAGCAGAAGCTCGAGACCTTCCTGGCGAAGGCCAAGTTTTACCATTGGGAGGATCCCGTCCTTTATCATGAAGGAGGGGACAACATCTGGAGGAGGTGCATTCCTCAAGAAGAGCATCATAGCGTCCTCACATACTGCCACAAGCTTGAGGTAGGAGGACTTCGTTCTGGAAAAAGGACAGCACGGAAGGTGCTTCAATCCGGCCTATGGTGGCCTACTCTCTTCAAGGATTCTGATGAGTTCGTGAAGAGATGTACTGACTGTCAGAAAATGGGAACCTGCGGACAGAGAGACATGATGCCCATGCAACCCATTCACTTTTGTGAGGTTTTTGATGCGTGGGGGATTGATTTCATGGGCCCATTTCCTAAGAGTCAGGGATTCGAGCATATCCTGCTCGCTGTTGATTATGTCAGCCGATGGGTTGAGTCCATCCCCGCCCGAGCCGCAGATGCTAAAACCGTGTGCAAATTCTTGATGAAAAATATCATTTCATGGTTCGGGGTACCTAGAGTCTTGATTTCAGACGGGGGGTCTCACTTCATCAATGACAAAGTCAGGGCCCCTTGCAGACGTGTTCGGCATTGACCATCGGGTTGCCACACCGTATCACCCTCAGACTAATGGTCTTGCCGAAGTTTCGAATCGGGAGATAAAAACAATCTTGCAGAAAGTAGTCTGCCCAGACCGAAAGGATTGGTCACAGCTTTTGGACTCGATCTTGTGGGCCTATTGGACCTCTTTCAAGAATCCATTGGGGACATCTCCCTTTCGTCTCGTCTATGGCAAGCCGTGCCATTTGCCAGTGAAGAGATCAAGCACAAATCTTTTTGGGCAGTCACTGAGTTACTTTTAGATCCCGAGAGTATAGGAGACCAGATAAGAGCAGAATTGGCAGCCCTGGAAGAACTGCGAGATACAGCCTTTTCCAACAGCCTACAGTACAAAGAGAAAGTGAAGACATGGCACGATTCCCATATCGGCCATAACAGTTTGAGCCAGATCAGAGAGTATGGTTGTTTGATTCCAGACTGAAGTTATTCCCAGGGAAATTACAGAGCAAGTGGAAAGGTCCCTATGTGGTCAGGAAGGTACATGACAATGGCAACATCGACATATCCAATCCGTCATCTTCCTCTACCTTCCATGTCAATGGTCAACGCCTGAAGCTATATCTAGATCATGATCCACCGACCATTGATGTTTCCCCCATTCTTCTGGTATGAGATGTGTCCTTTGACTCATATCATCTACATCTCATACATGGTGATCACTTCTATCTTCCGCTGTACAGATCATCTGTCCATACCACTCTTTCATCTGTTGATTTATTTTCTTCTTTTCTTCTTTTCTTCTTTTCCTTTTCTATTTTCTTTATCTATCAAAAAGGTGTCGTCCTTGTAGACAGTTTTCCATACGTAGGATGTACTTTGTCCTAAGTATAGGGGACGCGCACCTTGAGTTTCTCGATTCATTTCGCAAGGAGACACAGGTCCACCGAGTCGCGGGGTACAGGAGGACAGTGCGGAGGTGCAAAGACTCTGAGACCGTCTCTATCCTACTCTATTCTTAGCCTCCCCTTCTCGACGCTGGATCAGTCGCGCCACAGGATTTCCACTCTCTCCTGACAAGACGCCTAGGGTAGGGAAAAGGGGAAGGTTTGGTGAAGGGTTTCGGTAATCTCATTTTATATATTGCTTACTCACCTCTATCCCAAAGCTGATTGAGAATGCCTCGGCCTCCTCTCTATTGCCTCCTCTTCTCGTCTATACTTAGGGATATCTTACCTAAAGTATAGGGGGAGACAATCCGAGTATGATCTGTTCATTCCCACCCTTGACCCTCCCTGCGTTGTGTACAGTCTGCTATACTTAGGATTATTTGATCCTAAGTATAGGGGGGACGGTCAATTTCTCATTGGTTCATTCATTCATTTCTTTCTTTATTCTTTAGACTTGCCTATACTTAGTACGAGTTATGTCTTCTCTTTTCTCTCCGATCTATGAGGACATAGCTCAAGCTAAGTATAGGGGGGTCGTATATACTGTGTATATACTTTAGCCATAACTCGTACTTTCGTATTTTCTTAATAATATGGCTAATCATTCTTTAAAATTCATAAAAAAATATCTTGTTCCTCAAATTCTTTTTGTAATTACTGATTAATAAATCAGATAATAATGTTTTTTGCAAAATGTTTGAAAAATAGTTTGAAAATCTTTGTGAACATTTATTGAAAACTATTTTGAAAATGTTTTGTTACATGTTTTCAACCTGTGAAAAATGTGTGTTTTGTAAAATTTCTTTTCTTTGTGTGAAATAAAATGTTTGGAAAATGATTTGCAAATGGTTTGAAAAATGGTTGCAAAAATATTTTGAAAAACCTATATATACTGTTTTGAAAGCCTTTGCAAATTGATTTTCTAATGTGTGTACATGTTTGCAAAAATGTTTGTAAAAACTATTTTGGACTATAGTTTCCAAAATTTGTGTGAAAAACTTGTGTCAAATAAGTTTGAGGAATTTTTACATCACACCAAAATCCATTATATATAGATACGTATAAAATTGATTACTTACCCTTGTAAATTCTTAAAATCCACTTCTTGTAGATATAAGAAGCACTCCCGTGTACATATTTTTAACCTAGTTTTCAGCCAAAACTTTTTCTTTTCAAAAATCCCAAAAACATTTGCAAATTAAAATCCAAAAACATCTGAAAAATCTTTTTGAAAAATACAAAAAAAATGCATGCATCATCTTTTCAAAAATCCATAAAAAGTTCAAAATCTTTGAAAATTGCATCACAAAAAATATATTTTCTGCATTGCATAGCATAGCATTCGCATTTTTCGGATTGAGTTTGATAGTTGAACAAGTCTAAGTAAAATCCGGAGATTGGAGCTTGATTGGACCTTAAAATCTACCTAATAACAGGAACCTTATAGGAACTGGGTTTGAGGTACTTCAGGTCTAGTTGACTTAATTCTTTGAGGATCACGGGACTTGGTTCAATGGATTCTTGACTGCCTAAGTAGAGTATTTCGGAGCACACGCACGACTCTTGTTGATAATGACCTAACTTGGACACCTGCACCTTTCACATGGCTCAACTCAGTTGGAGTGGTGAGGGGATTGGATTTGCCGGTATGAGACGCACACAAGTGGAAACATTTGTCCTCCTCTAGGGAGGGAAGTGCACCCCAACCCGTCCAGTGATTAGGAAGTCTAAAGACAGGAGGTTGTGGGTTGCGATAAAGCTTCAAAAGAGGGATAGTCTACTGGCTCAAGAGGAAAAACTCCTTATGTAAATGCTGTTGTATATAGTATTCAAAAAAAATGTTCAGGCATGTACAAAAATAAAAAGCCTGCAAGTATGTACAAATGTTGTAAAGTCAATAAGCAAGCTTGAGTTCCAAAGTCAAATATGTGAGCCTGCAGCAGGATGACTTGACTACACTGGTCTTGCATTCTAGGATAGGTAGCTACACTGGCTACCGTCCATTCTTCTCTTCACCCCCTCCTCTTGAGCCGGTTGCCACTTGAACTTAGAAGGGAATACCCCGCTCCTCGAGGATGGAGTTATTGGATTGGGGAATCATTGGGTTGTCATACTGGAGAAGTCAGTTTCTTTGTCATTCTAGTTGGGGAGAGCCACCATCACTTACACTGGTACGAGTCAGATTCATAGTCGTAAGAGTTTGCGTATGAGTTGAAGTATTTCTGACCTGGCTATTGAGGAGACTTGAGCAGGGTTTTGGGATTCTTAGGGACTGTTGGATTTCAAATTCGGTTCTCACTAAGATTCCGCCCGCACTAAAATTCCAAAGGTCCGACTTAAGCTCCAAACTTTGATTTTGTAAAGACAAGTTTGATAATCAAATTAAATCCAAGTTCTTCTTTTTTCTTTTCTTTCTTTTCCTTTTTGCACTTATTGCATAAGTGTTTGTTAGGGACTAGCAAAGGTAAAGTATAGGGGGATGATGAATCCACATTTCATCGTCTTTATTCTATCATTTTGGCATCAAATACCCTAGCAAATGCCTGTAAATATCATTAAAATCATCATCTTAGCATTCATGCATGTGCATCTAAACAGTGTCCAAAATACTGTAATTAAAGCCAAAATTATAGAATAAATAAAAGAAAAGAAAAAGAATAAAATATTGTAAATATTTTATGACCCAAAACCCCGAGACCTAGGCATCTTGATGAATAGGTCGACCAGGAATAAAGTAGGGGGAGATAAGGGCCAAAATACAGATAAAATACATATACCTTTTATTCATTCTTTATTCAATTTGGGACCTATTTTTGGTTCCACTTTTTATTAATCAAATAAAAAACTTTGTACATGAAAGTTATAGATAATTAAATAAATAAAAATACAAAATTGATTTCATTGAAAAATAATGTACAGATAAAAAGTTATGGTCTGAATAAAAATCCAGAATCCCAACTTCCCAGACCCGTATCTCACAACTGACAACTCCAAATGCAGCAAACTCACCTTTAATTGTATATAGAATAAAATAATCTATTTAATGGTGGTGGTTTCGCATTTGGCAGAGCAACGGTTTGAAAGTTGAGTTTTGGACCCACATTGTATACTTGTACATATTAAAATATTCAATTTATTATTTATTCATTATTTTTATATTCTTATATTTTTATAATGTTGTAGATATTACTTATAATAATTATGTGCATTAAAATTAGAATAAAAATGCAAAGAAAATACAAAATAAAAATACTTGTATATAGAATACATAGGTATACTACCTATATCCATACCTATACATCATACCCTTATATTTTATTAAATATACAAAACATATCAGGAAAAAAATAAAAATATATTTGTGAATATAAAAATATCTTATAATTTTACAAAATAAGAAATAAAAATAAATAACATTAAAATACACAGAATAAAAATAAAGGCTAAAATATATAGGTGATATACCTATAAAGGGCTAAAAAGCAAACTTGTAAAAATACATCTCATAAAAATAATTAAAAATCGGAATAAAATACTATATAAAATAATAAACTTTTTTATTAAATAACCTAAAATTAATTAAATCATTTAAGATTTTTTTATTTAATTTACAAACATTTTATTTGACTTTTGTCTTTTTGAGGATGACGTGGCCCAATCAGGCCACACCATCCGTTGACCGGGGGTCAACTCCTTGACCCCAGGTCTGAGACCGCTGGGTTTGTCTGAGCCTCCAACTTCTTGGATTTTTCGCGGGTCAATCGTGTACTAAATCATGCTAGAGTCTTCATGACTTTTGCTCATCGGAGAATGGTCTTACACGCCCATCGATTGTTTTGGACTATGAGCCATCGATTCGCCCGTTCATCCTCGTTCTTTGGGCACCCGCGTCAACCATTCAAAAGGGACCCCTTGACTTTGATTCGAACTTTGAACCCCAAATCTGGTCTTTCTCGCGCCCCTTGTGATCCCAATTGAATCCTGGAGGTGACAGCTCCAGGCACTACAGGCGGGTGGGTCTAAGGGGACGGTCGCAGACCGTCCTTTTTGTCTGTAGAACCGTCCCCTTTGATCAACGAGGACGGTTTCTAAACCGTCCCTTCAGCCACCGTCTCATTTGACTAAATGGGACGGTTCTGACAACCGTCTCATTTAACTCACCATTGGGGACGGTTGTAACCGTCCCTTACACGAATGCTATTAGGGACGGTTGCGACCGTACCTACAACCTATTGTATTAGAGACGGTTAGAAACCGTCCCTAATGGTCATCAACATTTTGAGACGGCCCCAGAAAACGTTTGGGGACGGTTATCCCCGTCACATACGTTGCGCAAATGGGACAGTTGTAACCGTCCCCGTTACCATAGTGTCTATAGCGACGCCAACATAAGTGTATAAGGGACGGTTTTCACCGTCGCATCTGCGGACTAGAGGGGACGGTTACAACCGTCCCTAATAGTCTTCGGTTGGCGTCGCTATAGAATCTTCCAGGCTTCTGTCGGCGTCGCAAAAGACCTGCAGAGTAGAAGGGACGGTTACAACCGTCGCATACGTTTGCATGTAGGGACGATTGTAACCATCCCTTCTACTCTGCAGGTCTTTTGCGACGCCAATAGAAGCCTGGAAGATTCTATAGCGACGTCAACAGAAGACTATTAGGTACGGTTGTAACCGTCCCCTCTAGTAGGTAGCATCTATAGCGACGCCAACAGAAGAGTATACGGGACGGTTATAACCGTCCCATTTGCGCTTCCCTAATGGGGACGGTTATAACCGTCCCCAAAAGTCTCCGTGAACTGTTCTGGCTGGGGGGACGTTTCTGTAGCTCTATAGGGGACGGTTACAACCGTCCCCAATAAACCATGACAGGAAAAAAAATTCATATATTCTGTTTTCTTCCCTACATCATTCAATATTCAACATGACAACAATATGAATATCATAAACTCTGCAACATCCTGAATCTCATCATCATGACAACATTATGAATATCACCAACATGACGATGAATATCAACATGACATCATTCTTCTCTGCAAAGGAACTAACCACAACATTCAACAACTAAACATTCGCCATATCATAAATTCAACATCAAACAACACAACATTAAGATCGTTATGAAGAAATATAATCATACAGTCAACATTAAGAAATGGTAAGAAGTCTACATAATGTTAGGCATTAATAAAAAACATTACAATAAAAATATCAAAATTAAACTAAGATGTACTACATCCATGCTACCTACTCAGATGTGCCACTCCCGTCACTCTCATCGGTTTCCTCTTCACTCTCCTCATCGTCGCCGAGATGTGCAGGTTGTACAGGGGGCGTGGCTTGACTTTGAAGACGGCTTACTAAGGACATGACATTCACCATGTCCATACGCATCTGGGCCATCTCTGCAGCTTGTGCAATCATCGTTGCCTTTACTTCGCGCAGCTCCCTCTCCATCTCTCTTTCTTTCTGGCTTCCCTGCGAGGAAGACTGCGACCCACCTGCACCACCCATTCCGTACCATGTACGGATCGTTTCGCCCCGTCCTCCGCAACGGATGCGTCCACTGTGTTCTGGACCAGTGGCTTGACGGAAGGCATCATCGGCCGTCAACGGGGGATTGCTCATCCCCGTGCTATCCAGCGAGGAGGTGGTAGAGAGCCTAATCATTTCTTCCTACATATAAGAAATATAAAATAATTTCAGTATATTACCATAAGTAATCCTTTAAGTAAAAATTGTATTTATACTTACATGTATTGGTACGTAGGCGTCATCAACCCACTGCACCTCTCCTCCTAAGTCTCTGCTCTTTGACCCAGCAAAAACCTCTATGCGGGTCATTTCTCTTTCATTTTCCCTCAACTATAAAAAGTAAAACAACTTCTTAAAATTGTTTTAATACTCAAAATTAATCGTTGTAAATATTTTTTAAATACTTACAAAGCCGTCCTTCAGTTGGTTGGTGTTCTTCCTTCCCATCTTATGCGTCGACCTAAACCCTTTCGAACGATTCGTCGTATTCTTGGAAGAAATTGACTGAAATTTCACAAAGTCGGTATAAAAATAAAAGAAATAACTTAGAAAACTATATACATACCGCAAAATCCTCACTGGACCAAAAATTAATCAGCTCCCTCCATTGCTCTGGTGTAACACCAGGTGGGATATTCTGCACAAGCTGCTCATATGGAATCTGGGGGTTGAAGTACTACAAATGGAGAAATAAATATAGTCAATAACTAAATCTTTTGATATTAAATATTACTAAAAAAATCTTACTTTAGCCTTTATGCGTCCCTTGTATCGACGCAACAACTCAGCAGCATGAGATAAAATCTGAGAATCGACATGGGTACTGTGTTCCCATGTAAATACAGCCTGATACAACAAATATAATAACGATTAGCTCATAAAATGCAAAAACTGTTTTAAGATTTTAGAATACCTCCAGGTCAGCAAGTATGGCAGCATCGACAGCATAAGGAAGCTGTCGGAAGTCGTGGGTGGTGATGGGGACGCGCGCACGGGCAACCTGGCCAAGGTAGCTCTGGAACTCCGTGGAGTTCTCTCCTACCGCATCTCCGCCAACAATACGTACAGGTAACGTCTGCCCTGGTGCAAGACGGTCTAAGAATCTGCACTGAGACGGTCCACGCCATCTCTGCGTAGCTCCACTACCTGCATCAGAAGAACCGCCCTGTGGCTGCTGGGGAGGTTCAGGGACCTCCCGAATACGTCTAGGTCTAGGAGCCATGTCTGCAATTTAAAGAGTTATTTCAAATATATACATTTCGATAGATGACAATAATTTCAATTAATAGAAATTGAAAATAAAAAAACATTACCTGAAATTGCTAGTTCCAAATTCCAATGTCGTTGTCTAATACCTCATGGAAAAAATCATTGGAGTTATTTTGATATGCTACATCATTGTCTAGTGCATCTGCCTCTTCGTTTACGTCAAAGAAATCTCTCGGTGTTGTTCTAATTGGTATTATCCATCCACTAACTGAGTTATCTGGAACATAAAAGACCTGTTCGACCTGACTGGTAAGCGTATACGGTTCATTTGTTTGTAACCTACCTGTTTGCTTTAAAGAAAGAACCCCATTTCTATCTTTCTTGTAACCTACTCCAACTCGACCAACATCAAACCAGATGCAATGAAATAGAACAAACCTTGCATCATGTGTAAAACTGATTTCTAGTATATCAATAATCTCGCCATAGTATCCGTCAATTTCAGCATTGAGATCAGCCTTCACTATTACTCCTGAAAGTTGTGACGCTTTATTTTCATCGATTGACTTCTTTCGAAATCTAAGCCCGTTAACGATATAGCCAGAATGTGATATTATCAATGAGTATGGACTCCTATGAATTATATCGAGATTTGCGCTCCACCGTTCATCTTTGTTAACTTTTAATAATTTAATTTTATCCCCGAACCATTTCAGAAAGTCTGATTTGCTAGTGGTTGTCGACTGAAACTCTTCAAAGAAAGAATCAACCCCATCTACTTGCATCAAAATATAATAATGAATAAGATCTCTTTCAATGTCTGAAATACTACGACGGGTACTCTTTAGGATAGCTCGGCCATTCTGTTGAAATATCCAAAGTTTATTTGGATCTTCTGTCCACAACTCACCATCATTATTTCGTTTGAACCTATCGAATCTAATACTCTTTCCATCACCCATATACATGTCACAAAATGTGATACATTCTTCACATAAATATCCCTCGGCAATACAACCTTCAGGTGCAGCTTTGTTAAATACCATATTCTTTAATTTCCATAGATATCTTTCAATTGGATACATCCACCGATACTGCATAGGACCACATATCCTGGCTTCGCTAGCAAGATGAATAATTAGATGAACCATTATATCAAAAAATGTAGGTGGAAAGAGCTGCTCCAGCTTACATAAAGTTATAACTATATCTGTCTCTAGTCTGAATAATACTTCCGGGTCTAAAGTCTTCGAACACAAAGCTTTAAAAAACTGATTGAGTTCAATTAGTGGCTGCAAAACATCTGGATGTACAACACCTCTGATTGACAACGGAAAATGAACTTGCATAAGTACATGACAATCATGACTTTTTAATGACGATATCTTTCTTTCTACCATATTTATGCATCTGCTAATTTGAGAGGAGAATCCATCAGATACTCTAATTGATTTAATAAAATTTAGTATCTTATCCTTGTCAGCACTGGATAAAGTATACACTGCTTCGGAAATTATTACTTTAGAATTGTCAGACTCAATCGGATGTAATTCGGGTCGGATACCCAATTGTATTAGATCACGTCTGGCTCGCAAACTGTCTTTGGCAGTACTTGAGATATTCAAAATTGAAAGAATATTTTCCATAACATTCTTCTCTATATGCATCACGTCCAAGTTATGACGGACCTGTAAAGTATGCCAGTAGGGCAGCTCCTGAAAGAATATACTTTGTTTTCGCCAACCACCTGTATTCTTCCTCTTAGTTAATCGGCCTAGAGAGAAGTTGCTCAAATTTTTTTGTTCCATCCACATTGTGCTTCCTGATCGGCGATTCAAACTTAAACGACGTCTAAACGACTGTCCATCGAACTTGTAATTATTTTCACTTCTTAACCATCTATAACTGACCGGTAAGAAACGACGATGTCCCAAATAACAATGTTTCATACTCGCATTTAGCCATGTCGAATGTGTTTTATCCATACAAATCGGACATGCGAGTTTACCTTTCGTACTCCATCCTGATAAATTGGCATATGCTGGAAAATCATTAATTGTCCACAATAAAGAAGCACGCATTGTAAAGAATTCTTTCTTTACCGCATCATACGTACTCACTCCAGAATTCCACAAAATCTTTAGTTCGTCAATCTAAGGTTGCATATATGTATCTATCGCATTACCTGGCCCCTTGGGACCAGGTATCAATAACGACATCATCATAAAGGAAGATGCCATTGACATCCATGGTGGCAGATTATATGTAACAAGTATCACAGGCCAAATAGATTAACTCGTACTCATATTTCCGAATGGATTAAAGCTGTCAGAAGCAAGACCCAATCGTACGTTTCTTACTTCTTCAGAAAACGATGGATACATTTCATCAAACTTGATCCACTCCTCTGTATCTGATGGATGTCGCATAACACCGGTTACATCTTTATTTTTGATATTACTGTGTCATATCATCATTTTAGCTTTTCTTTCGTATGAATACAATCGCTGTAATCGGGGAATCAAAGGAAAGAAACGTAAAATCTTCTCCGGTTTTTTCCTCTTCAAATCATTATCATTATTCTTATATCTGCTACTTTTGCAGTCAGGACATTTATCTAAATTTGAGTAATCCTTCCAATATAAAATACAGTCGTTCGAACATGCGTCAATTTTCTCATAGTTCAGTCCAAGTGCATGAAATCTAGACTTAGCATCCTTCCAGTCCTTTGGAAAGTTTTCTGGATTATTTAATAATGTCCTAATCAAAAGTAAGACATCTATCATCGTAACCGCTGTACACCGATTCTTCACTTTTATCTTAAACATCTCCAGAAGAAAACGTAATCGAGACATTTTGACTCCTGAGCATAATGGCTTCTCTGCATCTTGTATTTTTCCATGCAACGTATCCGGAAGCGAATCCATCATTTCATCGGTGTCATGTCCTCGGATGTTATCTACCATCTCAAATATAGTATCACGATCTTGTATTGCTGAGACATCTCTTTCAGTATCACCGTGGACATTACTATCTTCTTCTAAATTAACTCCTTCACCATGATATGTCCAATTCGTATAATGTAGCCAAAATCCATTTAATATCAAATGCTCGTAAACGGTGGCCTGATTTTGGGTCAAAGTATTTTTGCATCTTATGCAAGGACAATGTATCTTATCTCCCTTCACCTCCTACAATATGATAGTGCGATTCATATCGAAAAGCCCAGTCTATGAATCCGATAACTCCTTTATTATACGTCCGATAATCATCGAATCTTTTGTTCATCCAACTTTTGTCCATTGCCTAAAGGTAAGATCCAAAGTTAATTTCAAAAATGTTTGGTAATGTTCATAACAACAACATGACATCATTATTAACTAGGGTAGCTAACAGGTTTTACAACCTAACTAAATATTATGTGGCACACTTGGCCTTCAATCCAGAGAGTCCGGTCTCGGTCTACCCCTCCTCCTCCCGACAAATCGGGTTCAGGAGCAACGCTTGGCAGGGCAGGCTACGGCACGTAGGATCGAAGGAAAATGAATCAGCTATACACAAATATTGTACTTAATGAACAAATATTATACTAAATATTATGTGGCACACTTGGTCTTCGATCCAGAGAGTCTGGTCTCGGTCTACCCCTCCTCCTCCCGACAAATCAGGTTCAGGAGCAGCGCTTGGCAGGGCAGGTTGCGGCACGTAGGCTCGAAGGAAAATGAATCAACTATACACAAATATTCTACTTAATGAATAAATATTCTACTAAATATTATGTGGCACACTTCACCTTCGATCTAGAGAGTCCGGTCTCGGTCTACCCCTCCTCCTCCCGACAAATCGGGTTCAGGAGCAGCGCTTGGCAGGGCAGGCTGCGGCACGTAGGCTCGAAGGAAAATGAATTGACTATACACAAATATTCTACTTAATGAACAAATATTCTACTAAATATCATGTGGCACACTTGGCCTTCGATCCAGAGAGTCCGGTCTCGGTCTACCCCTCCTCCTCCCGACAAATCGGGTTCAGGAGCAGCGCTTGGCAGGGCAGGTTGCGGCACGTAGGCTCGAAGGAAAATGAATCGGCTATACACAAATATCTCACATTTGCATCATACCTCTACACGTTCACGTCATAAAACTTCACATTGACATCATACCTTTACACATTCAGAGCATACAACTTCTCATTCACATCATGCATCTACACCTTTTGGTGTTTGTATAACAATGAACATGATTTATCCATCATACCATCGCATCTATACATACTACCCTCAAACTCAAATATGTACACCTTCACATACTATCATCACATTCACATCTATACACCATCATTCACAACAACTTTACATTCACATCATATGCATGCACTTTCATATATTACACTTACATTTACATCTATGCACCTTAAAATATCTTCATATTCACATCATAAGCAAGCATAATAAGATTATAAAAATAAACAATGCTTTTACATTTGTGTTAACTATAAACAATAAACAATCCTTTTACAATAAACAATGCTTTAACAAATCTATACATACAAAATAAGATTATGAAATTAAATCAAGCATAATATATTAATAAATTACCAGAAAGTTTAAAAAAACTTACATCCAAAGGAGAACGTGGAGGCCGGTGCCGGTGGGCGGAGGCTGGAGTGCCGAGGAGGAGGCCGGACGGCAGAGGAGGAGGTGGAGGCCGGAGGACGGACGCCGGAGGGCAACGGGCGAGAGGGCGGACGCCGGAGGGTGGAGGCGGAGGCTGGAGGGCAAGGGGCGCGAGGATGGACGCCGGAGGGTGGAGGAGGAAGCCGGAGGGCGGTGGAGGAGGACGGAGTCAAATTAGAGGCGATGGAGGTTGAATGGAGGAATGAGGAAGATGGGTTCGACGGGGATGGGTATATTACCATCGGGGACGGTCGTTTGACCGTCCCTTTTACTAATAATCAGCGACGGTTATAAGTGGACCGTCCCCTCTGGTTGTTTTTAGGGACGGTTACTAAACCATCCCCGATTATTATTGAAAGCGACGGTTACAACCGTCCTTTATAATAATAATCGGGGACGGTTGCGAGTTGACCATCCCCTATGGTTACAGATATTTTCCCCAGCGCGCCATTTACAGAGGTTGTAGGGACGGTTATGCAACCGTCCCATAAAAGTAACCATATGGGACGGTTGCAACCATCCCCTTTACTGTCCATTATATGCGACGACCACAGTGAAGTAACGGGGACGGTTATGACCGTCCCCTAAAGGCTGGTGCCGGGGACGGTCATGTAACCGTCCCTAATTATCATGTAAAAGGGGGCGGTCATAACCGACCGTCGCTAAACCTTTACAGAGGGGACGGGCAGCAAACAACCGTCCCCTAAAATAGTATAGGGGACAGTTGCTGAGTGACCGTCCCCAATAACCGTCCCCAAAGGCTGTCCAGTTTGTAGTGAGGAATACCTATCCGAGGAGGAGTGGCGGCACTGACCCGGGCGTTCCTCGACCTCCGACGACCCTCCGTTGAGGTACACCTTCCCTCGCCCTTCCTGGGCTCGAGGCCGTTTTATTCCCTTCATTTTCATGTTCATTTCATTCCTTGCATTCAGAACTTCATTTCCCCTCATTTATCCATCTTATTCGCGTGCCGATTTGCTCAATCGACAGTCGCCGAAGCCATCTCCGGCCACCGTCATTCTTCGCGCCATACGCCGCCGCACACCCCCATCTCTTTGCGCCACGTGATCGGGGAAATTTGCCCCGATCGTATCACTTTTTTGTGCAGGTAACGGTGCTTATCGAGGACCTGAAGCCCTTTTGTGAGTTCGCCGGAGGTGGTTTGGAGCTCCAGCTCCTCCCCCTTCGCCTGCGAGCTCTAGTGGCTACCGCCACCCTCTGAAGCTTCAGGTGGCCAGAGGACACCTTCAGGAGCTCGATGCCCCCATTTTGAAGCTGAAAGGACGCCGAAGACGCGCGTGGGAGCCGGAGGAACTTCGGCATACCGGAGCGCCGCCCTGTTCTTGCGTCGCCATCGTCGTCGTTGGATTCTAAGGGACATCCCAGTTCTAATCGTGACGTCAGATCGCGATCGCCTACGGCCGTCAGATCGTCCAACGCCCATCTAATCTCGATCGTCTGCTCACGAACCGGCATCGCGCAAGGAGGCGACGACACGTGTCTTAAGTGAAGCCCATCCGTCGTTCGATCGCCCTCGGTGCTTGGGTAATTTTGCAAGATACCCTGGCCATTTTTGTATATTAAGTATTAGGACTTAAACTTTCATTTGTCATTATTAACTTTTTGTAATTTTTGCTAAAAACCCCCTGAAGTTTTCTTATTTACTTTTCGACCCTTGCCAGCCAAGTGCACGTGCGTGGGCACATGCGCGTGGACATTTTGCGGACAAGGGCCTAGCAGTTCTTATTTTTAATATTTAGTCCACTCAATACTTTGTCACGTTGTATATTTTTAGTGGAATTTGCATTTAGCCCCCCAGGACTTTGTAATATTGCAAAGGGGTCCCCGCCAGGTCACGTGCACAGCGTGCGTGACCTTGGTGTTTTTGCAGGGTTACCCTCGCGGTTTAAGCATTTAATATTTAGTGCAGGAACTATTTTATTCAATATAAATTTTTGTGGAAATTTTGCATCCGTGCCCCTGCTTGTTTGAGAAATTGCATATATACCCCTACTAGGCCTTTAATTTGTGCTGACTTGCTCTATTTATTTAAGGCCTCATGTTAATTTCAAAAATTCTCAAATTTTGAACTTAAGCTCCTGTTGGATTGTGCTTTGTCGCCATATTTTTAGTTTCTAATTTTATTGCTTTTAAATATTTATTAAAAATCAAAAACATGCTTTTTATTCACTATCTAGCTTAGAAAATACCAAAAAATATTAAAATACTCGAAAAATTCCAAAAAAAATTCCCTAGTGTGTCTCTTATCCTATTTTAGTGTCAGTCCAAAAATCACTAAAAATCTCAAAAGAAAAACCTTAAAAATTCAAAAATACTCAAAAACTTCAAAAAAATATATAAAATCAAAGAAAACTCCAAAAATTACAAATTCAGCTCCTGTTTACTCTATATTTTATTAACTTTATTTGAAAAATAGTTTGAAAATATTTTGTGGCTATTTGCTATTTTTAACTCTCATTTTATCTCCATCCAGTAGCTTTGTCACTATTTTGAATTGTTTTGCTATTTAAAAATACCAAAAACAGTTTGAAAAATCATAAAAACAGTAAAAAATCCTAAAAATATCAAAAACTATTCATTTCTGAATTTTTGGTTATTTTAGCATATTTTTATAAATATTTTATCACTCCTTGTATTCCATTGTCTCTATATTCCAATATTTAAAAAGAAAAAAAAGATAAAATATAAAATTATAGAAATCAGAAAATTAAAAATCAAAATACAAAATTAAAAATTAAATAAAAAAATATATAAAAATTAATTAATTAAAAACCCACAAAAATCCTTGCTTGCTTGCTTAGTGTAGACACCACACATTCACACACACACTTTTATTTGATCTGCCCTGCTTGCTCCCTGTGTTCGAACTCTCTGCATACTTGTCCCTATACACCATTTGTGCAGAGTTAAAAATAAATTTTAACTCCACATTTATTTCTAATTATTGATCTTTAGTGTGGGTTAATTGCTGATTTTAGTCCAGGATTCATCGTGAGTCGTCACAGCGACGGTTGTCTCCGCCTTGTGTGAGACACCAATTTTAGATTCCGTGAATTTTGGCTAAATCAGTATCATTGAAAACGTCGTCATTTCGATTCAGGGCACGAGCCATCATGTTGATTTTGTCGTGTTGCCCATGGAGACCTCCACAGGGGAGCCCTCTCCAATCATCTTGGGACGACCATTCCTCGCCTCTGCGAGGGTCATTATTGATTACGGATCAGGAGAGGTTAGCTTCCGTCCTGTTGAAGAAAGCAAAGTGTTGATCACCCACCCACAGTTGACCAGAGACCTGCATCTGATGCACCTGCACCGATTATAGTTGACTCCGAGGCCTATGACCGATCTGATAATATTAGAGATGTTTGTTTAGCGAAACCTGATGAGACCTGATGGATCCCCCAATAGGGGAGGAAATCAGAAAGCATAGACCTTCCAATTCCTCCTTCTGGTGTGTGGCGATGTGTTGATGAAATCCAAAGTATTTACGTGATTGATCCCATTGAGCGGAGGGCAGATACCAAGACTAGACAGGACGTCGTTTGACTACTTCCACTGATAAGTCTGTTCCTGGTCACTCACAAGTAAAGATGATTGAGGTCGTCTATGATGCGAATCTTCAAAATTTCTGGCCTCTTGATGAAAAAGAAAATCCGGGTGAGATTCTTGAGGACGAACAGAGTTCGTATACTTCCACTGATGACTTCGTTCCTTTTGGTTTTGACCTGGACGAGACTTCGCAGGATGACTCCGATTACACTTCTTCCAAGGATGATGAGTTTGTCCCATTCCACTTTGATATCAGCGAGACCTCCAAGGCCATACCTGACCACACTTCTTCCACTCGTCCGTCTGTGCCTTCACACCATAGGACCACCAAGGGCGAACCTAGCCATACTACTTCCATTGACCAGTTCGTGCCTTTTCGATTTGACTCCACTGAGGGCCTTCACTCTGTCGACCTTGATCGGCTTCCGTCCACTGTGGACCCCGATGTCTACCTGCACCACACTAGATCTATCCCTCAACGGTCTCGCAAGAAGGTCTGCTTTCTACCTTCTTGATCATATGTACATCCATCTCTGTTGTGTATTCTTTTGTGTGTGCCTCGGTTCTCTCTTCCGTATTGCTCGTCCACCCATTCTCGTGTCTGCCTTACTTAGGACGTACCTTGTCCTAAATATAGGGGGGTGGACGAGCCGAGTGTTCTTTCTTTGTCCCGTGTCATCACTCCTGTTGTTGCCTATACTTAGGGCTTCTTCTACCCTAAGTATAGGGGGAGTAGTGTGTACATCCTCTGATCTCGTTTTCCATTTTCATCTCTTTCCTTCTTTTATTCTTTTCTTCTTTTCCTCTTCTATATGCTTCATCTATCAAAAAGGTGTCGCCCCTTGTAGACAGTTTTCTATACTTAGGACGTACTTTGTCCTAAGTATAGGGGGCGCGCTCCCCGAGTTTTCATTCTTTTCGATCCTCTCCATTGTCTCCTCTTCTTGTCTATACTTAGGGATATCTTACCCTAAGTATAGGGGGAGACAATCTGAGTGCGATCTGTTCATTCCCACCCTTGACCCTCCCTGCGTTGTGTACAGTCTGCTATATTTAGGATTATTTGATTCTAAGTATAGGGGGGACAGTGAACTTCTCATTGGTTCATTTATTGATTCTTTAGACTTGCCTATACTTGGTACGAGTTATATCTTCTCTTTTCTCTCCGATCTATGAGGACATAGCTCAAGCTAAGTATACGGGGTCGTATATACTGCGTATATACTTTAGCCATAACTCATACTTTCGTATTTTCCTAATAATATGGCTAAAATTCTTTAAAATCCATTAAAAACTGTAATAAAAAGATGTTATCATTCCTCAAATTCTTTTTGTATTTACTGATTAATAAATCAGGAGAAAATGTTTTTTTGCAAAATGTTTGAAAAATAGTTTGAAAATCTTTGTGAAAATCCTTTGAAAACTATTTGGAAAACGTTTTGTTACATGTTTTCAACCTTTGTAAAAGCATTTTGGTTTGTAAAGTTTATTTTCTTTGTGTGAAATAAAAATGTTCGAAAAATGATGTGCAAACGGTTTGAAAAATGGTTGCAAAAATATTTTGAAAAATCTATATATACTGTTTGAAAAACCTTTATAAAATGATTTTCAAATGTGTGTACATGTGTGTAAAATTGTTTGTAAAAATTATTTTGGACTATAGTTTTCAAAATTGTTTGAAAAACATGTGTCAAATAAGTTTGAGGAATACATACAACTCACTAAAATCCATTATATATATATATATGTATAAAGTTGACCACTTACCCTGTAAATTCTTAAAATCCACTTCTTGTATATATAAGAAGCACTCCCGTGTAAATATTTTAACCTTGCTTTTAGCCAAATCTTTTTGTTTTCAAAAATCCCAAAAACATTTGCAAAATTAAAATCCAAAAATATTTGTAAAATCTTTTGGAAAAATACAAAAAATGCATATGCATCATCATCTTTTCAAAAATCCATAAAAAGTTCAAAATCTTTGAAAATTGCATCACAAAAATATTTTCTGCATTGCATTGCATGGCATGAGCATTTTTGGGATTGAGTTTGATAGCTGAACAAGTCTAAGTAAAATCCGGAGTTTGGAGCTTGATTGGACCTTAAAAATCTACCTAATAACTGGAACCTTATAGGAACTGGGTTTGAGGTACTTCAGGTCTAGTTGACTTAATTCTTTGAGGATCACGAGACTTGGTTCAATGGACTCTTGACTGCCTAAGTAGAGTATTTCGGAGCACACGTACGACTCTTGTTGATAATGACCTAACTTGGACACCTGCACCTTTCACATGGCTCAACTCAGTTGGTGTGGTGAGGGGATTGGATTTGCTGGTATGAGACGCACACAAGTGGAAACACTTGTCCTCCTCTAGGGAGGGAAGTGCACCCCAACTTGTCCAGTGATGAGGAAGTCAAAAGACAGGAGAGTGTGGGTTGCGATAAAGCCTCAAAAGAGGGATAGTCTGCTGGCTAAAGAGGAAAAACTCCTTATGTAAATGTTGATGTGAATAGTATTTCAAAAAAAATGGTCAGGCCTGTACAAAAATAAAATGCCTGCAAAGTATGTACAAATGTTGTAAAGTCAATAAGCAAGATTGAGTTCCAAAGTCAAATATGTGAGCCTGCAGCTGGATGACTTGACTACACTGGTCTTGCATCCCAGGATAGGTAGCTACACTGGCTACCGTCCATTCTTCTCTTCACCCCCTCCTCTTGAGTTGGTTGCCACTTGAACTTAGAAGGGAATACCCCGTTCCTCGAGGATGGAGTTATTGGATTGGGGAATCATTGGGTTGTCATGCTGGGGAAGTCAGTTTCTTTATCATTCTAGTTGGGGAGAGCCACTATCACTTACACTGTACGAGTCAGATTCATAGTTGTAAGGGTTTGCGTATGAGTTGGAATATTTCTGACCTGGCTATTGAGGAGATTTGAGCAGAGTTTTGGGATTCTCAGGGACTGTTGGATTTTAAATTCGGTTCTCATTAAGGTTCCGCCCGCACTAAAATTCCAAAGGTCCGACTTAAGCTCCAAACTTTGATTTTGTGAAGACAAGTTTGACAATCAAGTTTAGTCCACCTTCTTCTTTTTCTTTTCTTTGTTTTCTTTTATGCACTTATTACATAAGTGTTTGCTAGGGGCTAGCAAAGGTAAAGTATATGGGGGATGATGAATCCACATTTCATCATCTTTATTCTATCATTTTGGCCTCAAAAACCCTACTAAATGCGTGTAAATAGCATTAAAACCAGCATCTTAGCATTCATACATGTGCATGTAAATAGTGTATAAATTACTGTAATTAAAGCCAAAATTATAGAATAAATAAAAGAAAAGAAAAAGAATAAAATATTGTAAATATTTTATGACCTCAACCCCCGAGACCTAGGCATCTTGATGAATAGGTCGACAAGGAATAAAGTAGGGGGAGATAAGGGTCAAAATACAGTAGAAATATCTATACTTTTTCCTTCATTCTTTATTCATTTTGGGACCTATTTTTGGTTCCACTTTTTATACATCAAATAAAGAAACTTTGTACATGAAAGTTGTAGCTAATTAAATAAAGAAAAATACAAAATTGATTTCATTCAAAAATCATGTACAGATAAAAAGTTATGGTCTGAATAAAAATCCAGCATCCCAACTTCCCAGACCCGTATCTCACAAATGAAAACTCCAAATGCATCAAACTCACCTTTAATTGTATATAGAATAAAATAAGCTACTTAATGGTGGTGGTTTCGCATTTGGCGGAGCTACGGTTTGAAAGTTGAGTTTTGGACCCTACTTGTATACTTGTACATATTAAAATATTCAATTTATTATTTATTTATTATTTTTGTATTTTTATATTTTTATAATTATGTAAATATTATTTATAATATATATGTACATTAATATCAGAATAAAAATACAAAAGAAACTCAAAATAAAATACTTGTAAATAATATACTATACCCTATACAAAAAAATAAAAAGAAACACACCTTTGCTATTCTATTATATTAAGTGTATAAAACAATTCAGAAAAATAAAATTAAAATATATTTTATGTGTATAAAAGTATTCTATAAATATATAAAATAATAATTAAAAATAAATAAATTAAAATCACAAAATAAAAATAAAAGAATAAAATATATAGATATATATACCTATAAAGCTAAAATAGGTAACTTGTAAAAATATACCTCATAAAAACAATTAAAAATCACCATAAAATAATATATAAAATAATAACATTTTTTATTTAATAACCTAATTTTAATAATATCATTTACTATTTTTAAAATAATTTTATATCTTTTTTAGGGCTTTTTCCTGGTTGGTCCACGTGACCAACCAGGTGGCAGTCACAGTTGACCTCGGTCAATTGTCTGCCCTAGGTCCCTTAGGCTGTCAGAAACCTCGTTTTTTGACCCGCATTTGCGGATTTATTGAGGCTGCTCCCTTCACCTTTTTGTGAAACGTTCTTCACGACTTTTGATCCTCGGGGATCCGTCATACATGCCCTTATGCTATCTCGAGCCCTGGATCACTGACGTGCTCTCGACGCATCGTTCTTTGTGTCACCTTCACCACATTTCAAAACCACCGCAGTCGTCCCGTTGACCTTCGAACCGTCTCTTGTGAGCATCAGACCTCCAGGTTGATGCTAATGGGTCAACCGGTGACAGGGGATTGACCCCAGCTCCCCGTTGAGGTGCGGCGAGGCTTGTAAAGTCGGCTTCCACTCCATCTCCGGTCAACTGGCCGAGAGGTCCTATCTCGCGGTGAACAGCCGCTCGAGGTCTTGCTTTTCTATTTTTTTAGTTGTTTAGTTCGCTGTTAGTATTGGGCTTTGATTTATGCTTTTAGTTGGTCGTTCTATCGATTAATCCACTCTGATCTCGTCGTTGAACACCTCACCGGAGCTCAAGAGCTACGGCAACCACCATCACCATCCCACGCCGCCTTTTCTCGCCAATAAAAGCCCCTTCCTGCTTGCGAGATATCTGCCGTCTTTTTTTTGCAGGAAGAGAAGGAGGCGTCTGGGCCTCGATTCACGCCAGGAACATCGCCCAGGCCCGCCGGCGTTCGCGTGACCTCCGGGGATCATCCAAGGGTCCCTGGAGCCTCTCATGGGTACCTGGTGCTTTGCCGTTGCTGCAGGAGTATGGAGAACGTGTCGGAGGGGATCCAGGTGCACGGGAGCCCGAGCTTCGGCGAATCCAAACTCGCCAAGCTCGAGTTCCTCGTGTGTTCTTCCAGAGCCATCCATTGCCGTTGGATTGCCCCCGATCATCCAGCAGAGCAGCATCCTTAGGATCTTGTGAAGCCCCAGCCGTCCGATCGATATCGAGGATCTAATCTGGGCCGTGGGGCGTGAACCGGTACGGGGCTACGGATTGTCGACACGTGGCATAAGTGAGAAATCATCCGCCGTGCGATCCGCCCCTTGACTGGGTATTTTGAGAAGTCAACCCAGCACTTTTGGTATTTAGTTTTTATTTCTTAAACTTTCATCGGACGTTTTAAAGTTTTGTTATAATTGCATATAGACCCCCTCGGTTTTCATTGTATTACATATAGGCCCATGCCAGGTCATGTGCGTTGCACACGTGACTTGGCGATTATGCAGAAGGGCCCAAGGTGTTGTGTTTATTAATTTTAGTCCTGAAACATTCAACCGCAGTTGTAAGTTTTTGGCCATTTTGCATTTAAGCCCCAAAGTTTTGTATAATTGTCGTTTAGTCCTCCCCAGGCGCGTGCACCGCACACGCGTGGGTGGGCTTTTTGCCAAAAGGCCCCTACAGGTCTTGTATTTTGTAATTGGTCCAGAAACACTTTTATTTAGTTATAAATTTTGTTGGAAAATTGCAATCTAGCCCCTGGATGTTTTGATATTTGCACTTATACCCCTGCTAGGCTATATATTTTTGCTTGCTTTCTATATTCATTTCATGCATTTCTAAAAGCCCAAAAATTCCACATAAATCATTTGAAGCTCATGTTTACTTGTTGATTCATGCCATATTTTTGTATTTCTTTTTTGTTGCATTTTTATATTTATTAAAAATCAAAACTTACATTTTAGCTACTGTCTAGCTTATAAAATCCATAAAAATTAGCAGAACACCTTGAAAAATTCCAAAAAAAATTACCTATTGTCTATTTTAGTTCTTCTAGTGTCAGTCCAAGAATCACTAAAAATTTCAAAACGAAAACCTTAAAAATTAGAAAATACCTAAAAACTTCAAAAAAAATCTAAAAAATCATAGAAAACTCCAAAAAATGAAAACTCAGGTCATGTAGGTTCCCCATTTTATTGTCTTTATTTTAAAATTAGTTTGGGAAATTTTTGATAATATTTTCTAATTTTCATTCCCAGTTTGAGTTCGGCCAAAAGCTAAGTCATTGTTTTCCTTTATTTTGACTTTTAAAATTCCAAAAACATTCTGAAAAATCCCCAAAAATTATAAAAACAGTAAAAAAATATAAAAAGACCAAAAAGACTTTATTTCCTAATTTTGAGCATTTTTTCACTATTTTTATAAATATTCTCTTTCCTCTTTTCTTATATTATATATATTCCAATATTGAAAAAGAAAATATAAAAAATATAAAATCTAAAAAGAAAATATAAAATCAGAAAATTAAAAATCAAAATACAAAATTAAAAATTAAAAAGAAAATAAAAAATTAATTAAAATTTAAAAACCCAAAAAAACATTTGCATTGCATAGTGTAGACAATACATCACATTCACATTGTTGTGCATCATTGCATAGATCTATCCTGCCTTGCTCCCTATGTTCGAACTCTCTACATACTTACACATATACACCTTGTTTGTAGAGTTAAAAATAAATTTGACTCCGCGATTTATTTTCATTGCTTGATATTTATATTGTGGGTTCATTGTTGACTAAATTCGGATTTCTTAGCGGTCACCGCAGCGACCTCTGTGTTCCCGCCTTGTGTGGATCACAAGACCGTTAGAAATTCGAGTTTATCACCCGCTTCCTCCATGTCACCACTCCCCTCCTCACTGTTGGATCCCCTCTCCCCGCTTGAATCTTAACCGTCCAACGCCGCCTTTAGTTCCCACCATTAGATCAAACTCCATCCATGCATCTGGACCGCACACCCCTGCCTGCCTTCCAATCTTTCAATCGAATCCGAAGGATCTGATCTCCACCCTTCACCCGTGCCCCTACCTGGACTGTTGGATCACGCGATCCAACGGTGCCTGCTCCTCTCCTACCTTCATCTCATCTCGCTCCAGGCGTTACGCCTGGCGAAACCTCTGCCCCCATTCATATTTTATCCAGAGCTCCGATCATCCTATCTTCGATTCAATGCCACCTCCATGTCTCCCCCAGATCCACCATCTTCACGCAACATTGATTGATCCCCTCCATCACTCCGTCCCTTTATTTCAGACGTTGCAAACTTCGCCACCACCTCCATAACGACCGAGAATCTCCACCTATATATTCACCTCCTCCGCCACTGTCACTCCCCATCCATCACTCAATGGGTGTTGTCCTAGCTTCCTCTGCCCTCCGGTGATAGCGAAGGATGGTTCATCGAGTCCGCGACGACCTTCTACCCTAGGTGAGATCCATGGTCTCTCCAGCCATGTCGCGGCCGACCCAGGTGCCGCCAAGCCTGCTGGTGCAGCTGACCATCTCGAGCGATGACCCCGAGCTTCAAAAGAAGCTCAGCCCAAGCTCCCATCCATCTTCTTCTTTGCTAGATCCTCCAGGTAACTCCTTCCTTATTTTCTTGTGTTTTCTCCAAATTATCTCGCCTTACACACACCGCTCTTCCATTCACCGACCATTCACCTACATCCACACAGCCTCCAGCATCTTCGTCGCACACCTGCTCGCCTTCCTTCCTTCTCTAGAGCCCCAATCATCTATGCCCCACCTCCTCTCTGGTTCGGCGGAGATGGAGATCAGGTCTCCCACTCCTCCGCCCACACGGGACCTCCACTTCACTCACTTGCATGCACACACGCCTCGACTATGCAATGCTAACCTTTTGCAGGTCAATGATCGGAGATGCGCACCTCGCTCAGGTCTCCCGC
Organism: Ottelia alismoides; assembly: GCA_037367405.1. Classification (NCBI taxonomy): domain Eukaryota; kingdom Viridiplantae; phylum Streptophyta; class Magnoliopsida; order Alismatales; family Hydrocharitaceae; genus Ottelia; species Ottelia alismoides. The sequence continues at coordinate 495,087 of JAZKJV010007215.1, forward strand.
TCCGTCTCCGATGACCTTTCAATGATAGCACGTCCATGTAGGTGATGTGCCTTTATCTCTTCACGAGCTTCATCGTGGAGACTCCATGAGGCTCCTAGGATCATCGCTAGATGAGGAGGAGCACGGAGGAGGAGAAGGGCCCTCGTCGGAGTTCCAAAAATGCCACCTCTCCTCCGGTCGAGGAAGAAGCACAAGCATCATTGGATGATGCCTCTCGACGGCCATCTAATGGCTGTGATCAAGCCATGTTGCCCGCATCGAAGCTCTAGGCTCGGGTCCACCGATCCATTCTCCGAGGCACCAACAAGCGCTATGTGTCCAGCCAAAGCTGCATCGTCATCGAACCTAGCTTGCATGCATGCCACGCATGTGTAGGCTGGTTAATTTGCAAAGCACCCCCGCCGATTCTCAAGAATTACAATAAGGTCCAGGCGTGCGTGCCTCACGTACGTACCTAGACATTTTGCAATAACATCCGGTCGACTTATTAAAATGGCAAATATAACCCCGCACTTCAAGAAAAATTTCAATCCCCTCTGATTTTATGAAATTACAAATGGGTCCCTTCATGGATCCATTTGTAATATTTATATCAATTTTTAATGCATTTTTATTTCAATTATGCCCTTGCATTACATTTATCATATCTTGAGCATATGAACTCCATTTTCCATGATTTCAGTTTCATTGTGTTGCATATTTTATCCTCTATTTAATAGCATATTAATTCATGATTTGACACTGAATTATAGTTTCTAATTCTTAGATGATATATGGTGTCTCCTGCTCACGATTTAAGTGTCATTATTTATCATGTTGCGCAAATTACCTCTGAAATTGATTAGTAACTTGATTGCTCATTCATATAATTAATTTAGGCATATTTGTACATATTTATCTTGCATGCTTTTCTTTTGAATCTCATCATATATTGTGATCATTTCATCTTTTAATTGCATTTAAAAATCAAACAAAAAATGCATTCACATCATGAACTTGGCCTTGCATCATTTTATCTACATACCATTTTGCATATCATATCTGCATGAAGATCTAGGGTTAGAAAATAATCACTCATTAAATAATATTTTTGATAAATAGACCAAGAGGCTTGTGTCACCATGTTCGACGTTGGTAGACTTACCAAGTAAAAATTCTCCACAACATTTAAAGATTGTGGTTTTTGATCGATTGAATTTCATCTCCTATACTACAATTATCGACAATAAAGTGGCAATTTTCGAGTCCATCAAATGCGTGCCATCAGAAAAAGCCGCAACACAAAATCTGAACCGTAAAACAAACTGAGACCACTAGAAAATCTGATTCAACAAAATAAGACCAACGAAGTCGGTCGTTCATCGATTGGAGGTCGTTTGATAATTTAAAATCACAAAATTTAGTCGCAAACCAAGACTGTATCTTGGAAATTTGAGAAATTCATATTCAATCTGAAGTATATCAATATTATACTTATTTTGATCGTCGTTCAGATATGGTCAAAATAAGATATTGTACATCAGAATCCGAGACTCGGGGTGTGAATGCGAATGACTTCGGGATTATGAATATCAGAGATATTGGTAAAAAAGTAATATTTTTTAATTTACAATATAATGATGAACAGTAGCCACTTGGCTCCCCTATTCTTCTCCACTTGACCCCAAAATCCATCTCCACATATCAACAAATAATGCCCCTATTATCCTTATAAATACCACCCAACCCTCTTATTATTTACATTCCTTTCTTTTTATTTTCTCTCTCAATACTTTCCAGCCGAGAGGTATGCTCTAGCTCTTCCAATTGGAGCAACTGCTCTTGGTTCTGAGTTGTTGTTGGTGGCTGCCTATGGACAGCTATTGCTCCATTCGAGGTGTTGTTGCTGCTCCAAGTAGCATCCTACAACTGCTCCAGCCCTCCTGTGCTCCTGGTGCAAATTAAGGCTCAAATGCCTACTGGAATCTCTATTAATAATGTTGTACATCAGCTCTTTACTATTGCTGGAAGCCTCCAAATGGAGCTATTACATGCATTTTAATCTCCAAAACCTTGGAGATCCAAGATACGATCATTCCCTCCCTTTTGCTGCCTTCCATGCTAATTAAGAACAAAAATCAATACCCCTATAATTGCTCCTGCTCATTGATAAAAATACGAAGAATTGGCATGAATTTGATGTTAATTTCAGACTATGATATGCTACATATTTTAGGATTTACAGGATAAGAGATGATGGATGAATAGCACACAATTTAATCTAGAACTCAGACCTATATTGCTATAATTTCCATGCTTAAAAGAGGGTAATTTGATGGTGATTGCATACAATTTGAGTATAAATTCAAATCACTATTATTGTAATTGGGGGTAAATTGACATGAATGTGACAAAAAATCAGACCATCATATATCACGGTTTTCATGTTTGAAAAGATAAGTAATTGGAGATGATATGTGGATGAATTTCTGGTGATCGCTAATGCACTTATGAAGGATTCTTCCATCTATGGCATGGAAAGAGAAGCTGGATCATGTTGATATGTAGTACTCTTCTTCTCAATATCTATCATACTCTGATCATTGATATGTTGGTTTCCTTGCCTTGTCACTAATCTTGGCCCACTTGGATGGTCCTTCGCATATAGGATATTCTATTAAAAGGGGCATATCCTTAGAAATAGACCTCAAGTGTGCACATGAAAGATTTGATAACAAAAAACTTAGGATCAAGAATATGGTCTTTCATTTAGAAAGACTCAAAGCAACTGATCATGAATTACTATCTTATTATCACCCCTTTCTCATGCTTGTTTTAATCGTTTATGTAGATCACATTGTTATAGGAAATCAAAGAACAAAATTCTTTTTTATTTCTTTCCTTTCTTTTCTTTCACTATCTATTTTTTCCTTTTTATCTTAAGTTCCTCGTTCTTAACCCCATAAAAATTCCCAAAAGTTTTAAGGACATGCTTGCAGCCATGATCAACGCTCCCTTTTTTCTAAATTTGGATGGGGATTTTATTGGGTAATGCAGTTGTGGACATTGCTCACTATTCATGGCTCAATTTGGTTGTCTTGCCTAGTATCCTTTATTTGGATAAGGCTACTGCTTGGTTTGCCCTACAACTTGTAGTTTTGCTTTGAGCACTTGAATGTTTTTCTTTCTGGAGACCACCTACTGAAAAATTTAGATGTCCGAACTCTTGGAATAATCATTTTATTTTTTTTCAAAAAGGAGAACCTGATGCTAAATTATGTGTTTTGAAATATTTACATTACAGTGTAGTACAATTTCAAAAGCAAAGCGTTGTAGGAATCTTGTTATCTTTCTTTGAATGATGAAAAGAACTAGAGATTTTATGTGAATTGGATCATAAAATTGAATTTAATCCATATCGAATGAGTAACTCTAACTCTAATGATTTAAAGATGAGAAGAATTGGGAAATCTTACATCAATCTGAACTTAGATTTAGATCCAAGGAACTTTCTAAGCTCATGATCTTATAGAAGAGATTGAAATATAAATATTAAAATATTAATACTCATCTCTTATGAAGTTAACAAATGAATTCCTAAGATCATTGGGAATAACAATCCTTAATTAATTGATCCTTGAGTATAATCTACTATTTATACATATCACTAAAGATATGTGGTGACAAAATACATAAATTTGTAAAGCCAACTATAGAAGAGAATGGGATGGAGTAGACAAATAAGTGAAATTGATCATAGATCAATGATATAAATAAGATCATTGACCAAAATATATAGATCTGTACAGTCAACCACAACAGAGATCGAGAAAGATTGATGAATCAAATCAGCAATAGTGATTCAATGATGAATGAAATTTAGAGTGCCAATCATGGTGGCCCTTGCACCTGACTGTGCGAGGGTGCATTGACCCTCAACAGGGCGAAAGATAAGAAGCCCAGTTAGGGCAACGACCACTTAGTGCGAGGGTCTCGGATCCCAGTCTTTTCTTGATTTTTCGTGCTTGTTGTTTTACGCCTCTATGGGATCCACAGGTTTCCTTTAAAACTAGTTCCACTAATAGGGTGCCTAGGCTGGAGGGCCCTCGATTTTGGTTTTTCAAACTCGTTTGCTCGTACCGACCGGGCCGGTTTTTCTAGAGTGACTTATCCAGAACTCTCTCATGCCCATCTCTGTGGCGCAGTTTTAGAGTAGACATATCCCTCTACTGGACCGCACTTCCACTTAGAGGGTGAGACGGAAGGGTCTCTTAGGAGACTTCCTCATCGCTTGAGTTTTGGTTACCGTTCCGTCAATAGGCTTGGTGATGGCTATCGTTGAGTTGGATACATTTGAGATTGGCTAGAATTGGATATGTTACAACTGAGTAGGGTTACAATTGAGCTTCGTAATAGTTGAGTTGGTTACAGATTAAAATTGATTACAATTAAGTTGGTTACAGTTGAGTTGGTTATAGATTTAGCTTGGTGATAGTTGAGTTAACCAGATTGAGATCGGTTACAGTTGAGTTGGTTACAGTAGAGCTTGATTATAGTTGAGTGGAATACATTGGAGCTTGATTACAGTTGAGTTGGATATGGTTGAGCTCGGTTACAGTTGAGCTTGGTTTCAGTTAAGCTAGTTAATGTTACGCCAGTAGGTCATGGCAAAGAGAAAAGATCATATTATGAAAATCATCATCATCAGAATAAGAGATGCTACCACAGATGTCAGAGAAGCTAGTGTACGTTTTGGGAAATTAGTTAGGATGCATTTTACTCCATCGCATACCTACAGAGGCACTCCAACTCTAAGACTTCCTTACTGTCTTAGAGTCATAGTGTGAGGTCACACTCAGATCAAGACCACAGACTATCTATTGAGCTTGAGAAATTTAACAAGAAAGGAATCATAACACGAGACTCATCATCTACACTTACTATGATCCATCCACATGACTCATAAACATCGAAAACAGATCTGGATCATCTCGATCATATTAATCATTAAATAATTAAGATATCTGGATGACCTCAATCATTATAAGCATTTAATAAAGATAATAATCAGACTAGAGACTCATCATCTATACTACTAAGATCCATCAAATATGAATTATAATTAATAAAAAGGTGGTAGCTTAAATATGGGCCATAATGTATATATATATAAGTGTTAAAATTGGACAATTGAGGTAGGATCAGTAAGACGGGGATTCACATACCGAACAACTTAAAAACATGTTACAATGCAAGCAGCTCATTAAATTTAATTGTCTATCTACTTGCTTTCTTTTGGAGCCACTAAATTTCTTATTTTTTCAAAATGGATTAGATGTGCTCAACATTTGTTAGTGTTCTGTTCTGCCTAATGCATGGATTGCAGGAAAAACACCTGCATCGTGGTATTAGGAGAGTTGAACCTAAGCTTTTGCAGTTACTATTGTCATGTACGCATTTTAAGTTTACATTCAGGATAATATTAATGTTTTTCTTTCTCTTCTGCTACAATTTGAGATACATGTACATAATGTAGTTTCTTAGTTACATGCTAATGAAAATTATGCAATATAAATTGGTGACACATCATTGATTTTGTGATTTGTTAGTTAATTTTGGGTGTCATTTCGAGTCGCGAATTTTTTTCCTAAAATTCAGTAACCTAATGCGATCTCTAGCGAACACAATATTACGAGTGATGTGTAAACGAGTATCCTAGATCCATGGACAGACGTCTCATAAGGGATGGAAGAGGAGGATGAAGAGTAGAACGATGAATACGAAGAAGAAGAAGAAGAGGAGGAGGAAGAAGAAAAACACATTTCTACAGTCACTTTTTATCTAATTACTCTTGTGTCCCCAAAGTTAATTTCCGTTTAAGATGGGGATTGACGACAACTACCCTAAAAGACACAAGTGATCATTGTGGAAGAAGTCTGTGCCGCAACTAAGATTCCAAAAAAGAGAGGCATAAGTGATATTGTAATGTCTAAGAAGGGCACAACATATACAAATCCAAGAAAGATTATTCACATAAAAAGGATAATGAAAATAAAACCCAGATGGTAAAGTCTTACATATGCCTCATCTTTGGTCAAAATATGCAATAGTATTTCAAAACATGCATGGATCAAATAGGTACAACTACTTTTACTTTGGTCATGCAAACTCCATAGAATATTTTAATATGGTTATATATCCAGGTGTTTAAACTAATTATAGGATTGGGCCTCAAAGAGCCTTTTGTCAACAAAAATGGAAAATCCAACATTATTATATTCAAAAATCAAGGATGGTCGATCATAAAAAAAGGGTTAATAAGTTGATCGATCATTAAATGAACGTTAGATGGACATTGAGCTGCAATTTGAAAAATGATTGATCGTGTTCAAAAGTTGGTCGATCAAGTCCAGAAAGTTCATCGATTAGATCAAGATCAATAACCAAGGATTGATCGATCGATCATGATTACAATTTGATCGATTCATTAGGAATGTTTTACATTATCGATCCCTGAAATCTTGTCAAATTACACCATAACATCCATGACATTCGTAATTGCATCAAAACCCCTGTAATAGAAAGAACAATGACAAACACAGTTGTTAAGGAGATATTGATGTAATAACAAACATTGTAAGGGTCATGATGTAAAAAAACCAAGGATATTTGGGGGTATGATTAGTTCATGATCATAAATACAAGCCCCGAGTCCAAAATTAGGACCACAACACCAGATCGATTTCTCCTCGTGAACAGTGACAGGACCTGTTAAGTTGGTCCGATCCGCATCCAAATAAAGATTCGGGCTACAGCACTAATTTGATGTGATATTTACACCATTACTCCTATAGTATCGTCCGATTACTGGAGCTGCTTAATCAGATCGAATTGCAACGAGGGGATCTGTGTTCGGGTTCGGTTCAATAAAAAAGGTCCGAAAATAGGTGTTTGACAACAAAGCTAGATAGTTAAAAGTATTATGATATAGAGCCAGCATAATAATTGCATTGTTGAATTTTAAATATTTCTCGAACTATATGCATTCTACATTCATGTTCAGTTCATATGGTTGTCGAATTAAAATTTGAACTACATATTCAATTTGTTTGACAATGACAAAACATTTATCGAGCTGCTGTCGAATGGAGTCTAATAGAATATGAACGTATTCAGTTCGATCAACAATCCGACCATTTATGCCATAACACCTGCAATCTCTGTGGTTACATAGCAATCCTTGTAAATCACACAGGGTTATGGTGCAATTAGGAAGATTCTAAGGGCTATAGTGCAATTTGACAAGAGTTAAGGGGTCATGATGCAAAATTCCGTAATCAAATCCAACCGACAAGGAGAATAAGTGTTGCTGATTAGTCCAACCCTAAATGGGGAGGATTAATGATTAATGTCAATGTGGGTTAGGTGGTAATTGGGCTTAGTTTAATTGGGATTCTCTCCCTCCCTCTTGCATCTAATCTAACCTTGATCTGGATCTTCATCACATCTAGTTGGAAAATCATGTGTGAAATGTATATAATTTTTTTAGGGTAAATATATAAAATTCCCTCTCAACAGAGAAAAATACAATCATTTAATAGGGATGTCCACAGATCGAGTTCTTATTCCACCGGTGGCTATTTAGGTCTGATCAACGCGGTCGAACCTGAAAATCCGTGGAAGGCTGACCCAAAGGTAGCCTGAACATCGAGTCGAGTCGGGCTTCTTTCCATCGGAAGCTCGACTCGACTTATGAGTCGAGCCTGGACCCATTATATTCGAATTATATTTCACATTGGACGTCCATGCCCGTTCACCAAGCCCAAAAACTATTAACATTTGGACCCCAAAGCCCATTTAGTAATATTTATTCGCAATGTTTCGGCCCATTCAAATATATTCCTACTGTGGCTAATTAGGCCCATTCAGATTAATATTTTTCAAATGAAATTATCTAAGTTCGTTTCGATTCGTTTAGCATATTTGGATCCAGTCTGATCCGACAAGATAAAGATCGACTATCTCTTGATTACGACCATTTCCATACCCATTTTAACGTCCATTAAGATTCACTCATCTGTTATATACTCTCTTTTGCTGAACTAAGTTTTGTATACGAGATCTGATTCCTTTTGCTTTGATTAAAGATTATTTGAATGTGCGACAAATATTTATTTCTAATAATTAATAATTAATAATTATATATTATGAAATTAATCTAACAAGCTCTAATTGAACCTATCTTATTTAGATCTGTTTCAATTATATAGATGGTCGATTCACCTTTTTTTCTTGAAAACGAATCGAATCTAAGCGAATATAGAATTCGAGACTTTTCCACGATCTTAGTGGTCAGTGAGTATTAATGCTGGTATGGTTGCCTCCAAACACAATATCAAAAAAATATGATATTTTTCAAACAATTTAAAAAATAAAAGAATCCATTAATTTCGCATGTTAATTTAATGGTATGCCATTACAAAAGCCCATCTAAAGGCCCAAATACAATATCCGAACCTTACGAATATAGAAAAAGAAAAATCCAAACCTCGATATCTTAGTATAACACTTTGTTTTATAAATATCCAAAATTACATGTAAAGATTTATGTTTGACATCCATGATGACATTTAAAAGGAATAGGGTAAACTGCATAAAAAGACTTCAACTATGCATCGATTCTCGACCACAATTTTTCCAAATATCACAAAGAAGGGCCTCAACTTTCAACTTTAGAGTGGTAATGTCGATAATAAAGGTCGTTGAAAGTTATGGCGACTTGTATTTGAGACAAAAAATAAATTCAAATCCTTCTTTGTTATGTATGAAAAATGAGATCTTTACTAAAAATCGAGGTATAGTTAAAGCTTTTCTTGTAATTTACCCAAAGGGATACTTTTACAGATATAATATCCGCCAATGACGGGTCGATTTTAAAATAGATATTTATACAGATATAACGTTGATATTTACAATACAAATGTGTATCTAATAATTTTTATACAAGAATATTGCCGATTTTTTTATTTTCCTATTTAATATATCTTACCAAACCAGTTACGAAATGATCAATTATGAGACAAAAACGATAATTTATTGTCCCACCTATTAAAAAAATCAGAATTTATATCAAAAAAAAGTTTATCAACAAACCATTTCTTGACTTATACATATCCATTACATTATCCGCTATCTGTTTTAAAGACAACATAGGTCCATTTCAATAATTCCAATTTAAAAAATTGTATCCTTACATCTATTAATAACAGCAACTCTTACTTGGATATTTACACAATACCCTTTGTAATTTTCTAAAATACACCTCAACCCATGTAATCTTACCGACTCGTGTAACTACTGTAGACATAATAGAAAATTTATAATTATAATGCGACTGATTCGTCTTGAGATCTAAATCAGAAAGTATTTCAGATACATGTAACTTTTTTTAACTACGGTACCGGTCCATGGAACCCGAGATTCTCGCTACTAGATCTCTCATCTCCTTCCATTCTGGCGAATCCCCTCGGTGACAAAAGCCGCAATGAATGCGCTGACATGTGGGGCCTGGCTATCCCTGGCACACAAACAAACTCACACTAACCAGGGATATACCTTATCCCTCCTTTTAACCCTGTGGAGGATAGATAGTGTGGATAGGGGACCATCTGAAGGAGAGAGAGCCCATACACTTACGCGCGCGCACGCAAACACGCACTCCCCACCTCTGCCCTGGCCCGGCCTCGTGGTCGTGGGATCGGCGGGGAATAATGGCTTATTCAACGTCTAGCCACAGCCCATGTGTCAGCACTGGAGGATAGGGGAGGGGGGGTCGTCCCCCTTGCTATCCATGGAGGAGGAAATGGGCACAGAGTAGAGGGGCCCTCGTCGCGCCACGTCGTCACGAGAGTCTCATCCGGCCATCCGTTTCTTCTCTATCTTCTTATGCCTTCCTATTGTAGTCCCTTGATTTGGACTCTCATCCCGGACATGGTTTGGGTTTGTAATTTTTTTTGTCATTTTTACACTTGTGTCCTCCAAGTTCCTGCAAATACACTTCCACCTATACGTTCTAATAAAATCCACTTGTTATAACACATATGCCCGTGCATTACATCAATGGAAGGGTAATACTGTGGTTTTTGACATTATTTAAGGGCACAAGTATTATTGTAAAAAAAGCAAAGGTATAGCAGTATTTACAGAAACTGGGGGTGTAAGTGTAAAAATCCCGTTAAGGGTACGGTTCCTTTTTGTTGCCAATATGTGTTGATTTTGGTTGGGTATGACGACAACGTGACAAAATGTTGGCTCTCTTTTGCTTTGGCATCTGGACTTTTGTTGGATTTGGTTCCATTATGGGATAATCGGATTTGAAAGTTGCATAGATGCCCCTAGGAATATTGCATATTACACCAATTCCCCTGTGAGCATCATTGCCCTCAAAAGGTGCAGGGAAAAGAGAGACAAGTATAATATATCGGTATTCGATTCGCCATCATATTCGTTTTATACAAATTCTTTATGCATTAACGTACATGTTCAAATAGGATAATGACGTAACATAGGTCATTATTCGTATCCGACCATTTGCATCCCTCATCGCAACGACACTTAACAAGTTTTTCAGACGCGAAAGTGTTCGAATATATAAGTGTATCTGTAACGGAACGGGTCACGACGACCGGCGGAAGCATGCGATATTAGATCGCACGACCGAACCGTTACCGAATCATGCATGGTAATCAATGAGCATAAAAAAATCATTCTCAAAAGGATCCAAAAATCCAATTCAACTGAGAGTTCCTTTACTACAACATCAATAAGGGTATACTTGCAAAAGAAAATTAAATAGTTTCACAACATAGTTCCCTGTTCCAGTGGGCATACAGATATCCATCATAAAACTTGTAAGATCCATATCACGTCGAATATCTCATTGAATTTGTTGCATGGACTTGAGTGCTTAATTAATCCTGCTCTTCACCTGAAATAAATAAATACATATTTGCATGAGCCTAATGCCCAGTATGTATCGGGGTCCATGCATGGGAATTCTAACGGTCGTTTATCTCGTTATATTTCATGCACTAAAATTTCCATGGAAAAACGTCATTACGTGCCTACTTGTTCCCATGCATGTCTAGGTTCGATCCCTATCATGTATAATTTCACTTCTTTAAAAAATATGGGTGTGCATGTAAATTGCAGAAGTAGATAAGGCAACCATTTCTATCAACTTGTGAGGCTTATTTCATAAAATACATGGCGAGTTACATACTTTATAAATCATATAAATCAATTTGCATATTAACCCACATGACTTTGATGGTTTAACTTTCTTAAACCAGTCCCTGTATAACATGTAATGGTTCATTATCACATTAACCATTTCTTGCATAACATATACTGGTTTATCTTTAATTAAACCACTTTCTTACATAACATGTTATAACCTATTTTTTTCATACCTTGTAATGATTTATCTTTATAAATCATTTCCTTGCACCCTTGTAATGATTTATCTTTACAAACCATTTATTTCGTAACTTGTAATGATTTATCGTTATAAATCATTTATTTCCTATCTTGTAATGATTTATCTTTAAAATCATTTCATTGCATACTTGTAATGGTTTACCGTTATAAGCCTTTATTTCATAACTTGAAATGATTTATCTTAATAAATCATTTCATTGCATGCTTGTAGTGGTTTACCATTATAAACCATTTATTTTGTAACTTGTAATGATTTATCTTTATAAATCATTTCCTTGCATACTTGTAGTGGTTTACCATTATAAACCATTTATTTCATAACTTTCATGTACGTATCTTGTTATACGTTTTCAACCGCTGGCACTTACGGTCCATGGTAGTGTAGCTACAACTGTAGAGGACTTAGCTTTTGCCTCCGTGGTTCCTTGCAACCATACGCCCCTTGCGGTGGTGCCTCTTGCGACATTAACATGACAGTGTTGGTACAACTGTAGAGGACTTAGCTTTTGCCTCCATGGTTCCTTGCAACCATACGCCCCTTGCGGCGTTGCCCCTTGCGGCTAACACAACCCCTTGCGGTCGTCCATGTACTCTTATGAGTCTGTGCCTTAAATCTTCATTAGCTCTTATGTGGTTTTGTTATCCTTCTCCTTCATTTTCCCTTTATCGTTAGGGATGTACGTAATAATTTGATGCAAACTTATTATTATAGCAAATCATCAATCTATTAAGCATACATTTGATATGCGTTAAGTAATATACACATTGGGATTTAAGATTAATGAAGGTTAGCCACTAACTGTAGTAATTATACTTATCATACAAACGGTTAACATCCATCCATCCTTATCATAAATTTTCCATCGTCTTTTGACAGTTCACAGTTTCTCATTACAACTTTTCCTTTACTGTACATGATCTAACTTTATTCTATTTCTACAATTTTTCCTCGTGAGCTATCCCGAGTTTATATAAGTATATTACTTATTTTTTTAAAAAAACTCTTATGCGTATTTGCATACAATCGTTCGTGTCTTTTCTTGTGGTATTTGCTTATTCATCCTAATTATTACATGTAATTGTCATTCATACCTAATATAAGCTCTTACACGTAAGACATGAGTGTCTACACTCAGAATCTAAAATATTTCCTAACTTGCATGGATTCCCCATTTAAGGTAATTGCAATCTTGATCCGATTAGATTTTTTGAAACAATTTCTACCCATCTAATAAATACAGCAATTAGTGAAATCTCTATATCCATCTCGAATGGATAGTTGTGCAGACAAAACTTCCATTTAAAAAAAATACTAGAAAATATAGCAACATGTAATTATGTAGACGTGTGTTGAATGTATATGCAAAATGTAAATCATCATTTCTATGATATCGTGAAAAAAATGATAAGTACGACTTTTCACAAAACAGTGAGGAATGTATCTCTTAATTAAGAGGTATGTGACAGGAAAGTTCTTTTACAAACGATAAATAGTTCCAGGCATATAAACACTACTTAACTACGAGAGGGGATGACACGAGCATCGTTTTCTTTTGTCCATAATATGTGTGATGATCTAAGGAATCGACACAACATTTAGTGGTCTTCGGTCATTATTCTCACGTATTATCCTAGTGTGTACATTCAGTGGTTTAATGTAAAAGGAATTAATATGCATGTATGTTAACCCAAGATCCAACACATATAAATTGTATCTTTGAGCTTTATTTATACGTAATCCTAAACCAATACATACTTTTACATAACATAATCCGAGTTTGACCATCATCCGTGCGGATAAACCTAATCCGATACGTACAAGAGATCTATTTTAGCATAATCAATATTTGTACGAAAACCTAGACCGATAAATACGCTGAAAGGTTGCAACCCGGATAAGACTTTTGTTACTACGTAAATTCCTAAGCCGATACATACCTCCGGTCCAACACTTTTATTTCCCGTCGCAGCCAGCATGACTCCTTACGATCACATATCCGCACCATTCTCCTCCGATCTGACGTTGGTGTCTTCTTCGATGAAGAACCTCCGAGCAAAGACCCCTCTCTCTCTCTCAAACACACGGGCAAGGAGAGGAAGGCATTGCCGTTGCGATTTGATGCCCGCATGGTCTTTAAATTGTTGTCAATGAGGGAAATGAATGTGCTAATAACTCTCATTCAATTGGCAATTAAGTAATACAATAATGACAATATGAGTTATATGGAATTCTAGTTGGACGAAAATAAAGTATATGATTCTTTTTTAAAAAAAAATCTTGGCCGTTACAGTATCTCTGCAATACGCGGGCTCTATTTGAATGTGGATATCACGCCGTTATCCCAAAATAAAATGGATTTTTGTCTTGGGATATCCTATTCCGATATAATATATATTTTGTTTCTATCTACGTGTCTTATTTCTTAAATCAATCGAACAAAAAATGGAAATAAGCCTTAATAAGTTATATCACGGAATTATACGAGTATTTTATAATATCAAATGTTGACGGGAGTATTATGCAAATAACCCATTTGGTAGGAAGAAATGGGAATGACCGAATGAGTGGTCGCCATCATGTCCAGAGTTTTTTCACCAGAGAAATTAATATAACCCTCTCTCTCCTCCTAGTCCCTCTTTCTCTCTCTACGTTATCTTTGCAAAATGGTACCGGGTCAGTGTTATATGATATAAAATCCCAACAACAACAAGTACATATATTGATGGATGATGAGATCAAGATGCACATGATTAACAAGTGATTAAGCGGCTAATAATTAATTTCAGATTAATGTAATTATCAACATGTGCTTTTTTCATCTCTGATAACCACTCAAAATTCTTAAGTTCAAGTTCTCACTTATTTCATTAAGCATTAACATGCTGTGAAATCAGTCATGCCCGATTAAGAAGACAGTACATGAAACAGTCCAGACGTAATTCCGTATATGATAAGCTCACGAAAAACTGGTGTCAGTAACTATAAGAGTGGAGGATGACTACTTAACGATCTTTTATCTTCAGTATCTTCACGTAGTTGTCAGCATCTCCACTAACAATGGAGAGGATTATTGCCTTATTCCCGATATCGCTTGACTAGCGATGGAGAAGATCGAGAGCTCATTTGGTTTGCTTTGTTTAGGAAGAAGACCCAGGATCTTTGAATGCTCCGAAGAAGTCGAGGGGTTTCGTGGCTCATCTGATCGTTATATTCTAATTATGGCTTATTTTTTGACCGGTCGCCTCTGAGTCTGAGATGCTTAGATCCAGAGAAGAAATGAAATTGCGAGGATTCGAAGTAATTTGTTTTCCTCCACTCTTATAACTCACTTTCAACCTTTATCGGGAAATCGTCAGAGACTGTATAGTCAGAAACAAGGTACATTTTTGCGACGTATGTCTACGCGTTCGGTGAAAGAAGGTAAAAACCATTTAAGGCTTTGATCAAAGGGTGGTTGGGGGTTTAGGGTAAAACCCCCACTTGGGTTGAACACAAGTGGGCTTCTTTTGTGTCTATAACTACATTCTCACATAAATATTCCATTTTTTAAGGGTACCAATAAATGTTTTTTTATTTCTTCTGCTCCATTTATGGTGCGAAACCCTACATCACGTGCCATGCACGTGCCTCAAGAAATATCTCTGGTTTTGGGCAGTCACATGTCTTTGAAAAGCGCAAAGAGCCCTTCTAGATATTTTTTTCTCCTCATTTTTCTTATACAAATAATGTACGCATATGTATATATAGAGAGAGAAATATTGCTGTTAGGGATAACATATAAATGTTATTTTTTTGGTATAATGTGTATAGCGACGTCTCATCGGGACATCGATCACTGATTGCGGTTCACATCATTGTTGCATCTTCGTCTTGTTTTTAAGGGTTTAGGTCGACTGTTCTTCACCCATGTAGTTACGAGATATAGATATTACTGTATCCTTACTCATTTTTTAAGTTAATATAGAACGATGCGAGAACATATTATCATATCCTTAAAAATTGAGAAACAACAGTTTAAACCGTGTAGTTAAATATTTGCCCTTTGGAGTTATACAGTGCTGGTGTATATTACCCTTTTGTTAGCACGACAACTAAGACGATGAGAAATTTCAGGCGATCGGAGGTGAGTGTGGATCGCCGAAGCGCGGATCTCTGTCCGATCGACTTTTTAAGCCGATCGGGCGGAATCTTGATCAGCCTTCTTTCCTGGTAGGTTAGTTTGTGGAATAAGACATGGATAGATCGATAAGAGATAAAGAGGGTAAATAATTTTGAGGTTACGTTTGTGCCTCCTCCGAGATTATGCAGTTACAGTTACGCCATCATTTTCTTTTCAATAACACTTATTCCCCTATTCTACAGTAACAAAATGGCGGTTTTGTGAATTTGGTAAAAATACAGGGGCACAAGTGTGATAGCAAAAAAGGTAAGAGCATAATTATAATTACATAATTTAGAAAGGGTATAATTGTAAAAACCCCTAATCTTAAGTTACAAAGAGAGATATTCACATGTTTCCGAAACCCTAACCAAATCCATTGAAGGGACGAAGAGATGGAAATCTGATACGTATCCAATAGGAGGGCCATCCATTATTAAATTAAACCCTATCCTAATCAAGGGAGATTTCCCATTGAGGTGGGTATTTTTACACTATGACCCCTGGAATATTATCTAATTAATAAAACCCCCTGTAGAACATTGTAATTACACCACGACCCATGTAACCGTGCTCTACTCAACACCTATGGGGCCATTTTGTAAGTGCAAAACATACATGGCCTGAATGCAAATGGACAATACTCAAGGGGGCATGGTGTAAAAATCACATAAAAATAAGGACAAATTTATCCCCACCCTATCATTAGTGATTGAACCCCAAGGGCACAACGTATGACTTAAACCCTCCACACATCAAATATTATGGCTAAAGTTTGGTCGAGGTGAAAGATATTTATTTATTTATATTTTTAGGATGGGACCTCTTCCTCGTCACCCTGAAGTGGACACGTATATTATATATATGGGGAAAATTGCATGAATGCCTCTAGGGTTTTGGTGGGCTTTAGGTAAGTACCTGCTTTTGTTCGTTCATTACCTCAAGGACCAGTTCTCGACGAGGAAACTCACTCGTCTCCAATCGTTATGTTCCATCATCTCACTTTCCTGGTACGAATCGATGCTGTGAATTTCGAGAGATCGCATTTACACTCGTAATTCTATGTAAATAATGTATTCGACACCATATCGCTCCGACGACTCATATAGCAACAACTGTGTTGTTCCCGATGACTTCTGATGTGTGAAAGGCGATTTTGCAATGAATAGTATTCGTTGTTATATGCATCAGTTACTGGTCGGATCCATCCCGATGTCGTGAGGATGTGGAAGAGACCGGTCGGAACACAACCTCTCCGGCATCGATTACGCGATTCGTAAATGCTCGCACGAATTAAACTTCTTCAAGAGGGAATAGTGCAATTTACCCTCGGGTTAAAAAATTATATGCGCATAAAATATCACGAGGGTGAAAAAAAGGGCGAAAGGGAGATCCGACCACAGCATGGCGTGGGGTCACGTGTAGATCCAACAGCCAATAAAGGCCCGGTCCGACCACATCCGGGGACGAAAATCTAGCCCGTCCAATCGCTCAATGACACGTCAGCAGATAAGCAGCCTCCCCCATGATTTCCATCAGATAAAATTGTGGGGGAGTAGAGCATCCATTCAATTTCCTCCCTCAGATTTGATCCATTTGGGCTATTTGTTGCAATCATACATAAGTAGATCCAATTTACCATCAAAGGTTTAAGAGGGATTTTTACCCCCATGAATTTTATAAACTTGTCAAATTATCTCTGTGATTTTTACTCAAACGTAATTACTACGTCGACCCTCTACAAAGTTTAGTCATTTTTTTACCGTACTAAATTTGAGCAACAACCGCTCTAACGGCTCAAGATTAAGCCGTCTGATAGATCGCTGGTTCTATGACTCCTATCCGATTTGCCCAAAATTCAAACAGGATTTGGTTCCGAAACAAAGAGCCGAAGGGTAATTGATCATAAACATTCGACGTCCGAAATCGAAACTCCGCAAGCTTGGATCAAGCTCGACTGAATCACGACATCATTTCCATCTTATCGAACCGAACGTGATGCGGATGCTTAGGTAATTAAACGAATCGGAACGGACCGATATGCTCAAATTAATGAATCTTAGTCGATATTAGATGAAAAGAGCAAAAATAAGTAAAAAAATTGAGATATTTAAATACTTAAATATGGTAAACGAACCGATCGAATCTGAATTTAGAAGAAAAAACACGTTGAAAGTGATTCAGAAAACTGTAGGACTCTCAGAATTCTCTCACATCGGGAAGATCCACAAACCCTAAAACAGGAAACCCTGACATTGCATGCATTGACCAGAGCATGTAACAATTGTAACAAATAGTAAAAATTTAGAGAGAGAGACAGACAGAGAGTCAGAGATAGAGAGAGAGAAGAGAGTTAGAGAGAGAAAGCGGTCCCCGGTATTCTGGTGAATGGAGGCCTTGTCGCTTCCTATGGCTCCTTCCTCCAAAACCCCCCTCTCCTCCTCCACTTCCACTCTCCTCCACTCCACTCTCCTCTCTTTCTTTCTCTACTTCTCCAGTTCTCTCCCCCTCTCTCTAGTTCCTGCTCATATACCTGGAAAAACAGAGTACCTTCTTCCCTCCCATCCAATCTCGTCGTTCGCATCTTTCGCCCGATTTCGTACTTCTCCTGCGATAACCTGCGTTGGGTACCTCTCAGATTCCTGCTTCATCGAGAAGGGTTTAGGGTTTTTGCAGGGGTTTTCCCTCTTCGTGTCTACTGTTCTGCTCTGTTCCGTCTGCTGTTCCCTCTTAATCCACTTGGGTTTATTATAATCCATCGTAAAAATCCAATCTTCGACGTCCACTCTCCCGAAGATTTGGGGTTTTGTAAATTTGGGCATGTTTGGTTTTTTATTGTTATCTTAATTTCGAGCTCATTGCAAAGAGTGTAAGAAGGAGAATAAGATGTCGTCGTGCTTGAGCGGCGGGGGGAGAGCATACGGGTTCGATCTCGAGATCGTGAAGCCGTCGTCGCCCGCGGCGTCGTCGTCATCGCGGTCATCGCACTCTTCATCGCCGTCGTCGACGCTGTCGGAGTCGAGCAACTGCCCGCTCGTGATATCGACGAAGAAGCCGCGGATGCCGCGCAAGCGGCCCAACCAGACGTACACGGAGGCTGCCGCGCTCCTCGCCAAGATCTACCCCAACGTCTTCTCGACGAGGAGCCTCGGGAAGAACTGCAAGCTCACCAAGACGAGGGACTGCTTCGTCGAGGCCTCCGAGCTCCTCCCACCGTTCCCGGGCCTCGCCGATGCCGGATTCCTCCTCAGTGGCCCCCCTGAGGATTTGCCAGGGTCGGCCATCGAGGCGAAGGCCGCCAATTACGCGGTCAAATGCTGCTGGAGCCCCGTCGGGTCCGACGTCCGTGTGCCCTGTTCTTCTCCATGCATCGACGACGACGACTTCGATGCGGAGTCGATACTGGATGAGGAGGTCAGCGAGGGGATCGACAGCATCATGGGCAATCTCACGGTCGACAGCTCGGGCGAGGACGCCGCGAATTACGCAGACCGCATCGACCCCTACCTCGGGTACAATTCAGGCACCATGTTCGGTCTGACTGTCACCAGCGCTCTGCGGCATACCGGTAATGGGGACTGGTGGTGCTCGCCGACCGTCGAGATGGGGAACATCGTATCGAAGCCAAAGACGCACACGCCGCCAGAAAAGAAGAAGAAGAAGAAGCCGACGGCGGCTCCGAAAGCAGAGGAATCTGTTTCGAAAGCGGGGGACTCTATTTCCGCCGCCTCTTCGCCGCGGCCAGAGGCTTCCTTGGCCGCCTGCCTGAAGCCCGCGCTGTCGCTGAATCTAAACTTGGACGGCGTGATTAAGGAATGGGCCGACGGCGGCTCGCCGTTCTCGGAGCTTCCCGACTCGTCGGAATCCCCTGCTGACATCATCGTAAGCCTTCTTAGATCGAGTTGCGCAAAAAAAACATATAATAATTATCGTATTTTCAACGAACCAATTCTCTTCCCGCAGGTAAAAATTCGAGAATTTTAGGTATCTCTAAAAAATTTGACCAATTACACCATAATCCTTATAATCATATCGTGTTTAACACGCGCCCCTGTCCAAATTGGTTACAATGGGAAAAGATTTTAGGGATGATGGTGTAAATATCTCTAATTTCTCTGCAGGTAATTCACTTTTTCAAAACAAAAAAAAACAAATAATAACTTTACTATAAGAAGAAACTTTTTCTTAACCAATTATTGATTTTTTCTATAATGACCCTAAACTTTTGACCAATTGCATAATAACCCTGTCCTAATGCTTTTCTGATTATAATTTTTACTGTTCAAACCCTGAATTAAAATCTTAATCAGTTGTGTAACTGTAAATCTAAAAGAACTGCTAATTTTTACGACAGGCGAAGCTCTCCGACATCGATCTGTTCTCGGAGACGGCGGGGACGAGCGGGATACGGGAGGCGAGCGTCCTGCGGTACAAGGAGAAGCGGCGGTCGCGGCTCTTCTCGAAGAAGATCCGGTACCAGGTGCGGAAGGTGAACGCGGACCTCCGGCCGAGGACGAAGGCAAGTGTAAGATCCCGTCCTCTCCCCCTCACTTCCATTCGATCACCAGGAGATTCCGATCATCAAACTGAAACAGATATGTTCGTCGTCTGATCGATTTGCAGGGGAGGTTTGCGAAGAAGGACGATGATCAGTGACATTGTTTTCGGCACACATCAAATTTTGTTCTTGAAGAGTTTTGCTCTTGAGATCTTCTTATGATTGTTCTCTCTTTATATTTAATTTTTGAAGAGGGAGTTGGAGCTTCTCTGTGGAAGAATTTTTCTATTTTTTTTCGAGGGAAATAGTTATTAGCAAGAGTTGGATTTTCGAATAAAATAATATCTAGTTTTGATATTTTTGGAGAGAGTCAAATTTTAGTTTTTTTGGGGAAATATGAATGGAGGGAAAGAAGCTTTAAAGTCAGGTAAAAAAATTTTATAAGATTCACCTATAATTGGATTACGCCCTGAGATCGGTCAACAAAACACAAGCAGAAGGTTGAAGGACAAGACGGTTGGATTGCATGAAACTACCAACCATAACAAAAACCCGACACTTTCTTCATGTGTATAGCGAAACAAAAGAGGAAGATTGATGATCAGAAAACCGACCCTAATAGGTAGACAGATTACTAAACCACGACTTTATTGGAACGAATTGACGGGTTAGGTTTCAAGGTAGCTGTACCAACGGAGGATCGCTCGATCACGATCCAGCGACGCACACGAAAAGGTCCTCAACGGTGTGCATTGCTCGATCGCGATCGAGCGGCCCTGTGCTGTTACATCATCTGATGCAGCAACAGCGGATCCTCTCTATGAAAAACGGAGCCGTAGAGAAAAAAGATGCCTTCCCTTTATTAGTGCTACTCTTTTTTTACCTTTTTTTGGTGTACTTACAAGCAAGGAGGGACCAAGGAATAAGCGTTCATGTTGGATCAAATGTAGCTATACGGTACTAAAAAATAATTTTTTTGCACTTATGTCCCTCCGAGTTTCTGCAAATACATTTACACCCTACTTTTTTACAATAACAATTGTACCCCTGTTCTTACAAAATGTGTAGCATCACTCTTCCGGTGTTACACTTATGCCCAAATATCACATTGGTGGTAGGGCAATACTGAGAATTTTTGTAAGAATACAGGGGCACAAGTGATTGCAAAAAAAGTAGGGGCGTAAGTGTTTTTTTTAAATTCAAACCAGCATAAAATGTAAAAATCTAAAAAAGAAGGGAAGGATTCCATTTGCATCCTTAAAAAAATCCATATTTTCAGAACTTTCAGATGTAGAAGTTTCATTTTTACCATCATATTTGCTTCACGGGTCAACCGACGGGTTAACCTGTATCGGTATGTTAACAGGTTACTTAACCAACGGGCTACATCGGATGTTAACCCAACTTCATGAGTACTTTACTCTAATTAACATCGATACGAATATCATTTAATACGACTCTATCAACGTAGGTTTACGCACAAGAGTTGATTCATAGATGAAGCTTGCCCACCGACTGCATAATCTATCGTAAGCAACAACGATAAGATAGATCACCAACAAAGACGAGATATTACCCTGCAACTAGGGACACAAATGCATGTGGTTATATCCGTATTCATTTTTAAGAGAATACCGATCTTAATTTTTTAAATCTGACAAATACTAATATGAATACAAATCTTAAATTTTTAAATCCAGTGGTTATGAATCCGAATGCAAATCTTAATTTTTAAAAAAATATTACAAATACGAATAAAATAAAAAATACAGTTATGGATACAGTTATTCGTATTAAAAAAATAATTTAACAATTAATTTAACATAGACATCTTCTCCTAAATCCCTCGCTCCTTCGCGGTTCTCAAGCAGGGACAAAGACAAGGAGGCAGGAGGGGGCTTCCCCCCAAGTCTCCAAGAAATCTATAAAAAATACACACATGCACGCACGTGTGTGCGCGCGCGTGCGCGCGCGCGCACACACACACACACACATATATATATATATAGGATATCTTTCAAATGAGACATGGTCTTGCATTCATAAGGAAGGCTAACAATCTCAGCTATCCGTAATTGATTTTGTGTTGTTATTAATGGCATATTAATATTATTTATAAATTAAGAAAAAATCCATTTTGATCTTTATACATTATCTAAATATAGTATGTATCCAACTCAATTATCTCCTCCGTTAATGTCACATTAGTTGTTTATTCAAATTTAGAAACCTACATGTCCTAGCCAAAAGGCGGCGCCGACTCTTTTGTTCTTACGTGGATCTGGTGTGGAGTGGATCGGCGGCGGTCGGCGGTCGTAGTGGATAGGTGGTCGAGGCTTCAGCCGTGGCTTAACCTCCGTGCAGGTTGGTCTGCGGCTAGCGAACCCTGTGATTGTGCGGTGAAGGTCTTCTCCTCCGCGTGTGCGGAGGTCGGCTGCGCACATGAGCTCCCTCAGGCAGACGCGAATGATGATCTAGATGGCGGAAGACTGCTGCGCGCACGAGTGGCCATCGGAGGTCGGGGCAACTGGGAGGAGGCGAGGGGTGTGCCGCCTCCGTGTCTTCCTTCACAAGCAATGGGGGAGCTTCCCCTTGCTGCAGCAGGTCGCGAATGGTTTCAGGGCGAAGGGGCTCTGTGAGCTCCAAGTGGCGGAGCACGTCGGTGGCTATGGAGACGACGGTGAAGCTTGGTCGGCGGGTGGGAGTTGCTGCTCTAGTGGATGGAGGGTTGCGACATATGCTGCGGTGAAGAGCTGTATATTGTATATTTGATGTGTATTGAACATTTTGGATGTGCATTATATATTTTGAATGTGTATTGTACATATTTCGGTTATATTTTACTCATCAATTGAACGTGAATGACTGCAATATTTTTAAAAAGAACCATAAAAATTTTATTCTACAAAGAACTATACAATCATTATAAATAACCATGCATTAATTGCTAATATGAATTGTATTCTACAAAGAACCATACAAAATTTACAAATGGCTGATTATTTTGAAGGAACCATGGTAAATACAAAAAAATATACAAACGTTAAAAAAGAAACCGTAGATTCTACAAAAAACACATTATGATACAAACGTTGCCCCACGTAATGTTGCCCATCACAAAACTATGCATTTTTAAATTTGGTATTGTGAAAACTACCAAAAATAAAACTAACTAAATTTAGTATTTCAGAATATTAATTAGCATGCATAATTAATGCAAAAGTTGATGATCAAAATGCCCTTTTGGATAAATAAATTGATGATGTCGTTAGATTTAAATCTAATGACTACGATCGTTGGCCTTCCTTAAGGAAGGAAGGATCAAGTCCTATTTGAAAGGTCCCTATATATGTACGTATGTATGTATGTATTATTAAATAAATATATATATATGCTATGAATATCTAATTTTTTACAATTTTTGAAATAAGTGTGCTTCAAACATGATTCATAAGGTAAGGATTAATAAAATAATTACCAAAATTTGAATATAAAGGATAATTTAAAGATGCAAACGGAAGGATACAAATATAAATATAGGTATTACCATTCATTTTAAAATCTGGATAATGATGCAGAAATAGATATATTACAGAATTGAAATCTACAAACCATATCTTTAGATATGGATATGGTTATGGAAACAATAATCACGATTTAGATATCGATATTTAAGAAATGAGCACGGATTATCATGCTGATAAAAAATATCTTCTAACGCTTGCATTAAATAGGATTGTTGTTGTACTTGATTAAAAATTAATAAGCTACAGTAATAATAAAATAAAGCATTATACTAAATTTAATAACTTGTATAATCATTGATTAAATAATATAAAAATCTATACTTTTCTTTCGACATTTGAAAATAACTCTAGATGCAATATATTGTCAGGATTCGTATAATATATTTGGAGATACTCACATATGTTAATCAAGTATATACAAAATACACATATTGATTCAATAATACAGATATCCGTATGCGTATCTGCTAAAAAACTATGTAACCATATCTATATCCATATCCTAAAAAATCAAAGCAATATTTGTATTCTTATTCTACAACAAAATAACAATCCATATCTATATATGTTTATGTATCTGTCAAAATAAAAAAATATATCCATATCCTCTTAAAAATAAATACGATGACAGACGGATGCAAATATATTTGTATCCGAATGCATCCCTAGGATAATTGCATTTGTAAGTACCAAGACAAAGATGTAAATTGTCGGGTTACGGATAAGGTTGTACATGTTACCAAAGTAAAAGATGCAATATGATACAGATATATCTGATTTACTATCTTATTTGTATTTAAGCGGATACTTCTATGTTATTCGAATTTCGGTGGATATGATTCAAATAAGATTTTTTTATTGCAACTATGAGTATAGATACAACTACATTCTTTTTTTGGGTAGATACAGCTACTTTTTACGAATATTGCTATCCATATTACCAATACATATGTTTATTGTATAGACATATATTAGTATATTTTGGCATATAAAATATATTACATGATTACACATAGTATTTTGCACTTTGGAATCAATATTTCCAAGTACACGAAGAAGATATTATTTATGATATATAATTACTTGTTCTTCACGTTATCTAATGTAGGAATATACTTTTTTTAATATTTCATTGTAACGTAGTTTTGTAATTTTTATTTTCAGATATTACTTTCTATTCTATTAAAAAATTCTTATTTTAAGTATTGGGATGTATTTATTATCATTAAGATAATTTGTATCTATTTATTTAATATTTGTATTTGAATCAAGATTACATATTCCTTATCTATATTCATATTTAAGGATATTTTTTTAGATTTTTATATTGCAAGATATCCATTTCGTATGGATATCTGGATTTTAAAATGAATGAAGATATGATAATACCTAAATCTATATTATATGCACCATGTTGTATACATGTTTACCATATCTTTATTAGTTTAATTTAATACAGAGGCTGATACAAATCTTGACAGAATAAATATCTTACCTTATCATTGAAATGACTATGAATATATATTGGCTAAGTACAAATAATAACAGAAATACTTTATACAATACTTTATACATTAATTTATTTATTGAATCGGGTATCATTACAAAATATACTAAAAGTGTTTATTCCAGTAGAAGTTATATCACATAAAATGAACAAGGCCATACTCCTGTATAGCATAGAGTTACAAATAAATTTACAATTATATATTAAAAATGGAGAATAAACATAAATACAAATATCTAAGTTTAGGAAATTGACTTTGTTTTCCATATCTATTTTAGATATAGATATAAATGTCAATATTATGTATAAAATGATCCAGTAGGAAATTGGATACAAATATATCTACATCTATTTGTATCCTTACACACAAATATTTATATAATAGTACTTATTTGAAAATATTAAATTTGACAATATTAATTAACATCACATAATAGAAGTGTATTTCTTTAAAATGAAGAATTTTGTAAGGATGTTTTTTTGTAAATTATACTATTTTTTAGAGGTATATTAATGTAAAATCATAACTTACATGTATATTTTTGAAAAAATTCCTTATGAATATTAATAAAAAATATATTAGAATCATTTATCTTATATCATGCAAGTAAAAAATTCAACAAACATTAACTAAAATAACAGATAATGATAATACATTAGACAAATGATGTTTACCTCCCCCCCAAAGAAAAAATCCTGGCTTCATCTTTGTTCTCAAGCCCTTACCACCTTCTTCCCGAACTCGCTCCCATCGGAGCTTTGTCTCTCTCCCTGCCGTTGCTCCCCCGTCGCCTCCGCATTGCCTCCCACCACATCCCTCCCACCTCATTGTGTGATCCCCACCAGCCCCCTTCTGAAGGATATGAGAAGATTCTTAAGCGCATCATGGAATCATGAGGATCGCATCATATGCGACCGGGAGCGACTGATCGCACTAGTCACTCGAGGTAGCAGAATTTTAAAAAAAATCAAACGATGAAACTACATGATCCAAGAACACTTCTCGGATCGTTTCATCTAAACCACAAATAAGTACTCGGTTTATCTCTTGAAGCGTGGTTGCGATCGAGTCTCTAAACAAAGAGTCATCCTGTCTCAAGTCCGATCCAACAGAGGAGACACTTGCTAGCGCGTTGATGAGACATGCGCTCCTCGCAATCCAATGTCGATGATCCAAGCGGCAAATCTCACGATCTCGTCACACGAGATCTAACGTCTTCTTCACGAGTGAGGCGCACCGAAGGAGACGGAGATCCACGAATAAATACTTCGGCAGCATACCGACGATGATGCAGCGACGGCAACTCTCTCAATGGCTCCATGGTGGACGACCACAATGAGAGAGAGAGAGACATGACATGTAGAGAGGGGGGAGAGCATTAGTTTTTGTTAACTCGAAGATCAAGGGGTGCCTCTTCTTATATAGGGTTTTGGGAGTCCATGGATCGCAATCTATGGACACACGAATTCAATGGATGAGATCAATTTATGGTTCTTTCAATGGCTGTGATGTTGGTGTAAAAACACAACAATAATTAATTTTATTTAAATTAATATATATTGATAAATCAATATAAATTAACTCCATATCAAATCAATTGACTAGTCTTGGAGATAATGAAAAGATTGATCACATCCCCTAAAAAGGGGGAGACGACCACCCTTTTGAGATGGAATGTGTCTATCTCGCAATTTCTCATGTGATGTCATTATCTCATGAGATCTCATTATCTCATGATATCTCCAAGATTTACAAAAACATTTTTTGTAAATATTTCATAAAATTAATTTATAATTGTCTTGTGAATATTGCAATCATGCCATTGGAGAAATATGAATCACATTCACATCCAAAATAAAATGTGAATTATATTTTCAGTCGGTTATCCAATGTGAATCCAATTCATATAAATTAATTAATCAACAAATATAAATCACAATGGGCTATCTCTAATATATTATAAATCACATTTATAATATATCCGATTAATATGGATAATGCTATCCACATTATTCATATCAATGATAATTAAATCACATTTAATCATCTTAGATCTCTATTCTCATGCGCCCAAATAATATGAATCACATTCACATTATTCACATCTTTGATAATTAAATCACATTTGATTATCTCAAATAACTCTCCTTATAATATGAATCAAACTCATATTATTCATAATAATTAAATCACATTTAATTATCTATTTCTCAATGCTCGGATACATATATCAACAATGAAATAATCCTGAACCCTTTCAAGGATAATGTGTTTTCTCCGCGGATACTTGAGATAAGGACATGTCGATTGTATTGTTCCACGTATAGTGACTTGGATATTGAGATCACATCTCAAATCCAGATCTTACGGACCTCTCATAGATGCTTGATTAAATCAAGACCACAAATCTAATCTTCTCGTTACATTTGAATCACATTCAGATCAATGTCCAACATTTGGACTAAGATCAGATTACTTCTCTATGAGAGGAGTCACTAAAATCCATACTTATTTCATCACTCCCTCGGAATGGAAGTGTCATGGTTATATAATTGTTTATGATCACATCACCCTCAGGTATTTCTAATACCTATACATCTTGCATACTGGAAGAACCAGAATAAACCTGAAGTATTAGATCAATTTTGCACTGTCTATTTCAGGGTTTTATCATTAAGTTTCTCATTTGATCATTGGGAGTTGGTATCTATCATATACTTTCCAAAAGCATACATCGTACCTAGCTGTTGATAATATACTTTTCAAAAGTATATATCAAACCTATAAATTCAGTCAAGCTTCCAAAGCGAGACGAGCGTGTATGGAATTTGAGAGATCGTATTACTCATATGCCCATTCAGTCAATCTTCCCAATATCTCATGAGTGAGCTCATGCCTTTCGGTTCGGTAAATGAACATGTATGATCCCTTTGAGAGATCGTATTACTCATATGCCCTTGCATGCACACCAGCGCGCTGGTGTATAGACCTTGGTTAGGTCATCAACCTATTGATCTGTCAAATATATATACTCATACATATAATAACACATCTGTCTCTGGTCAAAGGATGCATGCATATATCGTGACAACATACGACATGGAATTTTGGTTATCTCGATATCGTTAAGTCAACTCTTTGACCTAACTTATCTAACACCTCTGAATCTCTATTCCTATGCAGAAGACCTGCATCAAGAGGTCGGTTAGATGTCAGCCTTTCGAGAAAGGATTGATATCTCCTTCTCAGGCTGGAGATCCTCTCTTAATAATCATTTGACAGTGCTTGATGAGTCCTCAATCTAACTCTTTAGATATTCATCCAAGTACCAACTTCTATGATTCAATAATTGAATCAATAGCTATATGATCATCAAGATGGTCATGGTACATAACCCTAATTGTACTAAAGGATCTATTATGCAAATCAGTTACTCTTCATTTCAGATCAGGGAATGATATTTGCAGTAACATTTATTGCATAATTGCTCGCCATGGGCTCGCATGTCTAACAATCTCCCACTATTCCAAAGAGCCATTGATGGGATAATTATTTAAACCCACATTCATGTGGTAACTATACGCTATTTAGAAAAATAGCTAGGTAAGATGATCAGACACTCTGTTCCCGAGAGACTATGCCAAGTCCTTTTACGACACTTGCATGTCTCCTAGTAGCAGTGCTCGCATCCAATGCGAATGTTGCATCTTATGCAACCAATACTCAATTTTATCAGTTATAGTGTCCTTGACACTACAGCTCAATAATTATCATAACCAATATTTACATTATCCTTACGAGAATACTTTTATTTCTGGAGATCTCTATCTCCTAAGGTATCTGTAGTTAAGACCATTTAGATCAATATCTATAAAGTCTTAATTTCTTGAAGATAAGACTTAGATATCACTATCTCTGAAGTCTTACCATCTTTGAAGATATTGTTATTACTGCAATCAAGTATTTTATCTCCATTGTAGGATTAGTAACAGTTTACTACTCCCATTGTATGTCAGATATCTGGCTTTTGTACATATATAGCATACACCCGGCTTCTCGTAACTGGTGTACAAGGGCAAGCAATTTTAGCATTGACTTCCTCAACTCTTTGAGGTGATATCCCTTTACATAGGGTTGTACCATATCTTAAGAAAAAGAAGCCTTTCTTAGAATTTTCCAGAAAATAGAACATGTCCAAGGTGTACAACTAATGTGACGGTTTCAATGCCCTCTTCTCTCTACTTCTGAATAAAATCAGAACTAAGTTCTAAGGGGTATCCTTGAGATTATATCTCAAGGTATGGAATAGCTAGACTATAAAACACTTATTATTATCCTTATATCATTTCAAATGATTAGGATATTGCTGAATCCATGATTCATCGCTTTTATTCTTTTATTTTAGCTTTATTTCCTTAGTCAAATACCTGTAAATACCCACTAATTTCATGAAATTGTCATTTTGCATGCATTCGTTAAATATGCATTTTTAGCATATTTAAATAAAATAATAAAGAAGAAAAGAAAGAGGAAATAAAATAAAAAATAAAAATAAAGGATGCATTTATGAAATAAATGCAGATTGGCCCGAACCCCGAGAGAAGGTCAAAACTTGACCGGATCGATCAGAAATAAAGTAGGGGAGATAGTGTCTTTGATCCAAAAATCCAAAAATAATTTCTAAATATTCTTCCTTTTTATTTTTAAATTTATTCCTTGTATATTTGTACAAAATTTACATGATTTTATTTGTATATAAATTGACTTTAAATTAAAATATTTTTTAAAATAGAAATTGTAAATAAAAATATTTTATAAATAATAAAAACAATTGCTAAGTAAAACCATATATAGAATAAAAGTACCCGTACTCAGAAAAAGCTGTAAAGTGATAATTGAAAGATCAATTACAGCTCCATATGAACTTAAATTGAATCAAACCCACTTTCATTGTACTTTAAATTAAATTATCTTTAAAATGGTCATGGTTTCATATTTTTTGGAGTTACGGTTGAAAAGTCAGTTTTCTAGGGTGGTTTTTGCAAATTTACCATTTATTTATGGTATATATTTAATTATATTTACTTTTTTACATAATGTAAATAATTGTAAATAATTTTCTTAATTATTTAAAATATATATATATATATTATTTCCTTAATTGTACGTGTGTGTGTATATTGTACTATATGTATATAATACTTGTATATAACTAATTTTCTTATATAAAAGATCAAAAATTTAATATCTAACATTAATTAATTAAATTAATATAATTAAAAAATTATATTTTATTTATTTATTTATTTATTTGATTTGAAAACCTACCATGTATATAAGATTCGATTTTCTACCTTAAATAACCACCATTTAGGTGGCTAATTAATTGGAAATCCATTATTTTAATTATTTTATTTAATTCTGAATTTCATTTTAATTAATTTATTTATTTTATTTAATTCTGAATTTCGTTTTTAATTAATTTATTTATTTTATTTAATTAACCACTAAACACTTTCCTTCTTTGTACCTATTTTCCTTTTTTATTTTTCTTCTTCTATTGAGCTCATTCTCCCTCATTTGCTCTTAATCAATCTTTGGTAGAGAGGAGCTCGATCTTTAAGAACTTGTCGCAGAAGGGTGTCCAGCCTCCGAGCCATCCGATGATATCGAGTCGGTCCTCGTCGAGGCCATCACAATGTATCCGATCTCAAGGTGAGATCCATTTTATTTTCTGACATTTTTCTAGACTAATCTTACATTTTAATTCACAATCATTTAGTTGTAGAAGTTTTAATCGTAGTTGGCATCATTTCCGATCTCATATTTGATTTCTGGTCCGGCACTGATTTCACATTCATTCCCTTAACCTCTTTGTTTCACGTTCTACCTCACGCAAGAACTCAACTCTAGCCATGCATGGTGACCGGGGACCCGGATCCATCTTCCATTTCGCAGATCCACATCCACTCACATTTTCCCGTGTTCGAATTTTAGTGTATCGGGTCGTTGTGCTCTTATCCTCATTTGTGTATACAAAAAAAAATTAAAAACTAAAAATAAAAAATATATATTTCAATTTTTTTCCTAGCATTTGTTTTGCAGGACAAAATAAAAAATAAAAAAAACAATTTTTATCTATACATCTCCTGCAGGTAAACAAAAAATATAAAAAATACAAAAATAATAAAAATAAAAATCTGGCGGCAGGGTCGCCGCCCCCCACCGCCGCACCTCCTATAGACCCGTCGATAGGCCAGCGGCTCCGACAGCTCCGCGCGAACCCGTGGCCATCTCAGCCCAGTGGCGCGCCTCCCTCTCCAATAGGCACTGCCCCTCCTCCGCGATCTTCTAGCTCCCGCGTGGCGCCCCTTCCGCGGCACCCACTGCGCAAGCCCACACGGCCTCCTCCGTGACCTCCGCACGTGCCTGTCGTGCCCGCAACTTCCACCTCCAGCCAGCAACAGAGGCGCATCTGCCCGAGCCCGCTCCACCCGACCCCGTGTCGCCTCCTCCCGCTAGAAGGCCCAGCACCTCTATTGACCTCATGCCAACCACCATGGGCGGCGCCCTCTCTACCAGCCTTGCACGACCACAACCGCCTCTAGTCCACCGCCCGTGCCCGCGCGAGTGAAAGAACATAGGTGGCGTCATCCCCCTTTCCCCTTTTGCGTGAA
The DNA here is from genome assembly GCA_037367405.1 of Ottelia alismoides. Classification (NCBI taxonomy): domain Eukaryota; kingdom Viridiplantae; phylum Streptophyta; class Magnoliopsida; order Alismatales; family Hydrocharitaceae; genus Ottelia; species Ottelia alismoides. The sequence continues at coordinate 526,935 of JAZKJV010007215.1, forward strand.
GAAGAAATGAGAACAGGAACACTAAGGGCATGTTTGGTTGCAGGGTTGGGCAGGGTTGGGTTGGGTTGGGTTGGGTTGGGATAGGTGAATAGTAATATGTGAGGAGGAAGTACCCTTGTGAATAAAAATAAGGGGGAGAGAAAATAAAAATAATAATAAAATTTGGGCAAATTGTATTTTCACTCCCCGGAAGTTTTCAAAATTGTAAAACAACCCTTGCCAGCCTTCAAGTCCTTATCGGGGTAATTTGCACTTTTACCTACAAGCTTATTTCTTATTATATTTTGAAGCAAAAACTTCTGATATTTACATTTCAGTCCCTGTAATTTCCAAACTTTAATTTGCTTGCTTTTTTTGTTTGAAATAAATCTTTTTTTAGCTCTATAAATTCTGTAAAAATTGTGTTATATTCATGTCACTTGTCTCCTCATTGTTTATACATTTCATTGCATTTTATTCTTTACTTTATACTTTAAAAAAATCAAAAACTGCATCATTTTCTCTGCTTGAACTTTGAGAAATTATAAAAAATTGAAAATTGTTTACAAATTCCAAAAAAACAGATTAAGTCTATTTTATTGTCCTTTATTTTCCGTGCAAATTCCATGCACTAATTCTTTTTAAAACCCACAAAAATTGCAAAATATCAAAAACCTTATAAAAATCTTAAAAAATGTAAAAAATTCAAAAATAGTGATTTAGTTCCTGTGTGTAGATATTTGTCTATATTTTAGTATAAAAATAATTTCCAGGACTTTTGGGATTTAAAATATTTTTAAGTTGCAAATTACTCCAAGTTGTGCATTGTTTACTTTTTTTCACTATTCGATTTTTAGAAAAATACAAAAACATCTGAAAAACTTGAATATCAAAAATATTTGAAAATTTATAAAATCGAAAAATATTTTCTTTGTAATTTTCTGAGTATTTTTGAATATTTTAAAAAAAATACAAAAAGAGTGTGGTGCGTGTATTTCTTACCTTATGCATATTGTTCCTTATTTCAAAATTCTAAAAAAATAAAAAAAATAAAAAACCGTTAAAAATTCATTTTATTTTACTTTGGAATTTGACTACTGAGTTTTTTAATCGTGTTCCTTGTGTTCGACCCTAGTCGCTATACCATGTAAATTAAATAGCTAAGACCGCTTACATTGCTTTTCATGGATTGATTTTTTAAAGTGGTTTTATATATTTTTCTCATTGACCGGATCAATTGACTAGGGAAAATGGCATTGCATATTTATATTCCACCTTAGTCACATCTCACTTTTCGCGTCATCAGATATCATCTACATTTAGCATGATGGACACAATGGCACTCCCACTAGGCTTCACATGGTTCATCAAGATTCTATCTGAAATCATAACATTTATGATTTCATCAAATCCAATGTTCCAACTAAAAGAAGCTTTTTTGAGTCCATAGATGGGATTCCTTAGCTTGCACACCTTGCTTTCCTCAATTATGAAGTTCTGGGGCTACTTCATATGAATAACCTCAGAGAGATATTCATAGAGGAATGCAATATTTACTTCCATCTTGAAGATGCCAAAGTCAAGTTGTGTAGCTATAGTTAGCAATATTCCGATGGATTTAAGCAAGTTCACTGAAGAGTAAGTCTCATTGCAAACAATGTCTTATCTTCGGTGTGTAGCTCATGGCTATGAGCCGTGCTTTGAAGGTCCTACCTTCTCATCAGGTTCCCTCTTTCTCTTGAGGATCCATTTATACATTAAGAGGTCTTACCCATATAGGTGGATCATCGAGGGTCCATATACAACACTTGTGTATGAAGTCTATTTTAGTCTTTTATTGCTAGCACCCATCTTTCCATGTCATGATCTTCATAAGCTTCATCACATGACGTAGGATCATTGTCAGACTTAACTGACACATTGAATATCCTCAAACTCATTTGAAGGGTAGTAGTGCTTCATATTAATTGTCCTTTTAGTTTCCAATTCCAGGAGCCTCATTATCTTCTCAAGATTAAATGAGTTCCTTCACTTAACTTTCATCTTGATTCTCAAGAGAGTCATCCTCTAAGAATCACATTCTCAGATATGAAATCTTTTAAGAATTTCAAGATCATAAAATAGGTGTCCAATACCATCATTTATTTTCCTAATGAAGTAGCACTCTCTTGTGTTAGAGTCCAACTTAATTGCATGGAGCCTCATTAAGGATATTTATCGTAGTCTCTACTACATATATACTAGGAAACTAAGAGGTAATTATGTTAAGATTCATCATTGATCAAATCATGTCACACATGATCAATTGTATCTCCTTACAACTCTATTGAGTTTAGGTGTATCAGGAGGAGTGAGATAGGAATGATATTCCTTTCTCCATAAGGTATTCTTTGAATTCATCTAATAGGTACTTGATACCTAAGTTAGATCAATTTCATTTAGTCTTCCTTCAAACTTTGATCCTAAATCAAAATTGTGAAATATTTGAACATTTCAAATATTTCTAAGGTGAAGGGAAGAAGTCTCATGTCACAAATAATCATCGAATGATATCACATATCACCAATATTTATTATGATACAAATGATCCACATACATCAATACATCTCTTTATTCAAAAAATGTATGAGCTCTTGAATACCTTAATATCTTACACCATTCCCAGAGAATGGTGCATTGGATATTTTTACTTTTAAATACAACATTCATAAGTATGTATGTTTTGAACCTTTAGACAATTTAAAGTTCAATATCTTACTAGTCCATTGATATCATCAACAGACATATGTCCAAGGTTTGATGCCCGATCATTGTCAAATGATTTTCATCCCCTTATTGATCTTTAAAGTTTTAATTTTCAGTATTAGAAGTGTTAATGAACCATTCAGTAGTATTCTAATTTAGTAGAGTCCTCTAGATGTTAGATTACTTTCTAAAATATATCCGTTATAACTCTTTATGATAGGTCTATTCCAGAATTCATATTTATTTCTAACATTTAGAAATAAACTATGAGTATTTTCTAATATCTAGGTTGTAGAGACATTCTCTAAGACTAAGGTCTCTCCCACTGAAAATTACAAAGTATATATATCCAATAGAGATTGTTGCAACAATTGCATCAATATCCATATGGATGACTATTAAACCTTAAGATCAACTTTTCCATACTTCTAAAACATATGCAACCAATTGCAAGTGCTATTAGAAGAATGAGATACAATTACCAGATTTTGATCTTATCAAATAAGAAAGTCAATTTCAATGATTATATGTAGATGTAGATTATTCTGATGCGCTATCCGAGTCCTTCTCTAAGGATCCTAGATAGTTCAGATAGTCACACTATCAGTACATTAGCTTATTACAGTATTGGCATTCATCTAACTCTTTGGATGTCATATAGAGTCACAGAAGTACAGTCAACTCTTTGGCTTTCCTTCTTACTTGGGTTCAACCCATGCTTGCACTGCACTCATTCATCTATAAACAACCATTGCTTAAGACAAAGGATCTCTTATGTTGAATTCAAAAAATTTCAATATAATAGTACTTCAACATTTATACATGCTTCATTTAATTCATACATTATGAATATTATGAAGTTTCATGAATGACTACAGTATAGATAGTAGAATGATGGCACTCATCATATCTACATACATCTTAACTCTTAAAGATTTAGGTTCAGGTTGGTACTCATACATCATCTCTTATAGAGCCACCATTCTGCATAATGCAGTGAATCATGTCATTCATGATTAAATGTCAAGAACACATATGTATGCCAGAACATCTATTTATACTTTTATAAGGATTATTTGACAATTGCGATCATCATCGACATGTCACTTCCAAAGTACATTCGATGAGAGATCAAGACTATAGAGACATGTAAATCCTAGGTTTGTAGACCTATTGTCTATTTAAATGTCATTCCTTGTTATTATGAGGACACTTGCACATTGCAACCTCATACATTATGTGTCCAACTACAAGTACAATATCTTGATCATGGATCCAATCCATGATATTTTACTGGTTATTATTGAGTATAGTATTGAGAGGGTTTAATGAAGGATTATATGAAATAAGATATTTGCATAAATAAATAAATATATACATATTTTACTTTGATTTATGAATTTTTATATCAAAGTTGTCTTGCATTGTCAACACTGAAAGTTCATCCCTTAATCACTTTCAATGTAAGAGATATACTTACCATTATATCTCAAGTAAGATATGGGATCTCCTTCCTTATCTTTGTTACATCCCAATAATATGAGAACTTGCAACTCGGATAAAAAGAAGCGGGAACATATTCCGACTTGCAAGTCCAACTTGCATTCCCAATTCGGTCTTTAACACTCTTGACCACCACCCCTAAGGTGATGTTGACTCGTCATTGATTGAACTAACCGTCAACAAGATTACAACTCGTTATGCGTAATCCAATATGGTCCCGATAATATGAGGACTCCATATTGGGGTCATTACACATATGTCCTTACTCTTTCGAGAAGGAAAGAACACGATCCAGATGCGCTTGTATGCATGAGCTGTCTCTTTGGACATGCATCTCCTACATACAATCTATGGTGACAGAATCCTTTGCCTTGACGGGAGACCATGGATGTCACCTATGTGATCCCCCATATGATTTTCAAATTCTAATTAATTAGTATGAATCATATTCATATAATTAATTCTTCCACGGGAAATAACAACTCTATTCGTAATAGAGCATTTTAATTGGATCTAATTAATTTAATCATATTAAATTAATTATCAATCCAACTCAATCAACCAACAAACTTGATTGTTACTTGAAAGGATGATATTATCTCAAAAATATGTATTATTTTAAATTTTAATAATTAGAAAAATATATCATGATCTCTTAGGGATTATCGCTTCCCTACCCGTTGTCATGGCTAGTACCGACGGGAGTGGGATAGACAGCTCACGGAGCAACCTGCTACCCCAACAATCCCTGACTAGACACTATATCCACCTCAGGTTAGGATAATGCCAAATTGATCACTTTGTACTTGTGATGATAATCGATTTTTCAACTGAAGTCATACCATACAATAATGATCAAAACCATTTTGATTAACATCATAAGGAGATTTGCTAAACAAATCCCCAATCCTATTCAAGTATCAAAGTTTGTTGGAAAGTGTATGATGTTTCAATTTGTGATCTAGATCATATCTAATCAATTATTGGTTAAGGCAATGTCAATTTAGAAAATAATTATCATCAAATATTTCTCAAATATTTATCCATAATTATTCCAAGAAATTAATCATTAATTTCACTAATTTATTAAATGACAATCACAAAGTTCTTGATTAGGAATGTAATTTCCAGCAGTGATTCTCACTCACTAAATTTATCATATCTCAGTCATTTTAAATCCAAATAAAGCAAAATAAGTTTCTAAAGTTTGCTAATTTGATTTATAACAGAACCCAAGTGATTATCACACATTTCTAGGTGTTCTAAAACAGTAACTAACTCTTTAATTATGTCAAGATTTGCCATCCCTGAAACAGTGGATATATGTTAATTAAAATGATCATATCTTGAGCAAACAGATTCAAAATCACGTAAACTCGCATCCTACAATTTCTTTAATTAATAGGGAATATTATCCAAGTGATAAATTTGTGTTTAAATTTTTTAAATAGGAACGAAAATAATCACAAAACATGGCTGTGAGAATGAAATGCGATAAAATTTTCACAAACCCTTATGAACCCAAGTCTTCCTAAGTTTATGGATCACATCCAAAACCTCCAACCCAGCTCTGATACCACTTGAAGGATATGGGAATATCCTTAAGTGCATCATGAAAGCATGAGGATCGCATCGTATGCGATCGGGAGTGACTAGTCGCACTAGTCGCTCGATACGACAGAATTTTAAAGAATTTCAAATGATGAAACCACATGATCCAAAAACACTTCTCGGATCGTTTCCACAAATAAGTACTAAGTTTACCTCTTGAAGCGTGGTTGCGATCGAGTCTATAAATGAAGAAACATCCTATCTCAAGTCCGATCCAACGGAGGAAACGCTTGCGAGTGCGTTGATGAGACGCGTGCTCCTTTCAATTTATGTTGATGATCCAAGCTGCATATCTCTTGATCTCGTCACATGAGATCTAATGTCTTCTTCACAAGTGAGGCGCACTAAAGGAGACGGAGAGCAAATACTCCGGCAGCATAACGACGGTACTGCGACGATGACAACTCTCTCAATGGCTCCATGATGGACGGCCATAATGAGAGAGAGAGATGATGTGTAGAGAGAGGGAGAGAGCATTAGTTTTTTTTAACTCGAAGAGCAAGGAGTGTCTCTTCTTATATAGGGTTTTGGGAGTCCATAGATCTCAATTCATGGACACACAAAGTTAATGGATGAGATTGATTTGTGTTTCTTTCAATGACCATGATGTTGTTTTAAAAACACAACAACAATTAATAATTCAAATCAATATATATATATTGATAAATCAATATAAATTAACTTCAAATCAAATCAATTGACTAGTCTTGGAGATAATGAGAAGATTAATCACATCCCTAAAGAGGGGTGGACAAGCACCCTTTTGAGATGGAATGTGTCTATCTCCTCAATATCTCATGAGAACTCATTATTTCTTGAGATCTCATTATCTCATGATATCTACAAGATTTACAATAACATTTGTTGTAAATTATTTCACAAAATTAGTTCATAATTATCTTGTGAATATTGCAATCATGCCTTTAGAAAAATATGAATCACATTCACATCCTAAAATAAAATGTGAATTATATTATCAATTAATTATCCAATGTGAATTCAATTCACATCAATTAATTAATCAACAAATATAAATCACAATAAGCTCTCTTTAATATATTATAAGTCACATTTACAATATATCTGATAAATATGGATAGTTCTATTCATATTATTCATATCCATGATAATTAAATTACATGTAATCATCTTGGATCATGTGCTCAAATAATATGAATTACATTCACATTATTCACATCTTTGAATAATTAAATTATATTTAATTATCTCAAATAACTCTCCTTATAATATGAATCAAATTCATATTATTCATGATAATTAATCACAATTAATTATCCATTTCTCAATGCTCGGATACATATATCAATAGTAAAATTATCCTGAACCCTTTCAAGGATAATGCGCTTTCTCCGCGGATACTTGAAGATAAGGATAGGACGATTGTATAATTCCACATATAGTGACTTGTCACATCTCAAATCTAGATCTTGTGGATCTCTCATAGATGCTTGATTAAATCAAGACCACAAATCTAATTTTCTCATTACATTTGAATCACATTCAGATCAATGTCCAACATTTGGACTAAGATCAGATTACTTCTCTATGAGAGGAGTCACTAAAATCTAGACATGTTGCGTCACTCCCTCGGAATGGAAGCGCCATGGTTATACAACTGTTTATGATCACATCACCCTCAGGTATTCCTAATACCTGTACATCCTGCATACTGGAAGACCTAGAATAAAGCCAAAGCATTAGATCAATTTTACACTGTCTACTTCAGGGTTTTATCATTAAGTTTCTCATTTGATCATTGGGAGCTGGTATCGATCATATACTTTCCAAAAGCATATATCCTACCTATGTGTTGATCATATACTTTCCAAAAGTGTGTATCAAACCTGCAAATTTAGTCAAGCGAGACGATCATGCACGGAATTTGATCTTCCCAATATCTCATGAGTGAGCTCATGTCTTTCGATTAAGTAAATGAACTTGTATAATCCCTTTGAGAGATCGTATTACTCGTATGCCCTTGCATGCACACAAATACACCGGTGTATAGACCTTGATTAGGTTGTCAACCTATTGGTCTGTCAAATATACATACTTAGGCATAGAGTAACACATCTGTCTCTGATCAGATGATGTGTGCCTATATCATGACAACATACGACATAGGACTTTGGTTATCTCGATCTCATTAAGTCAACTCTTTGACCTAACTTATCTAACACCTCTGAATCTCTATTCCTGTGCAGAGGACCTGCATCAAGAGGTCGGTTAGATGTCAGCCTTTAGAGAAAGGATTGCTATCTCCTTCTCAGGCTGGAGATCCTCTCTTAACAATCATTTGATGGTGCTTGATGAGTCCTCAATCTAACTCTTTAGATTTCATCCAAGCACCAGCGTCTATGATTCAATAATTGAATCAATAGCTGTATGATCATCAAGATGGCCATGGTACGTAACCCTAATTGTACTAAGGGACTTATTATGCAAATCAGTTATTCTTCATTTCAGATCAAGGATTGATATTTGTAATGACATTTATTGCATAATGGCTCGTCGTGGGCTTGTATGTCCAACACCTTCCTCCCCAACAGCTCCCTCTCCGCCCGTGTGCGTAAAGCCCTTGCTCCCCTTATCAAGCAGCTCATCACTGACCGGCATCAGTCCCCCACCTCAGGCGTGCGTGAAGCGGCTTGTCACTGCCACCCCAGCTCCCTTTCAACCTGCGTTCGTCACCAATGAGGAGGCACCTGATGAATCTCCATTTCATCACCTTTATTCCACTATTTTGGCCTTAAAAACCCTAGCTAATGCATGTAAATAAAATTAACTTGTGCATAATAGCATTCATTATTTTTATATTATTTGTATATAAAATACAATTTTAATGCCAAAATTATAGAATAAAGAGAAAAAAGAAAAAAGGAATAAAATATTGAAAATATTTTATGACCCTAAACCCCGAGACCAAGTCAAGAATTGAGTTGGTCGACAAGGAATAAAGTAGGGGGAGATAAGGGCCAAAAAGAGAATAAAAACCCTATTCTTTTATTCCTTTTTTATGCATTTTTTACACCTATTTTAATCTTTATTATTTATTCATCAAATGAAGAAACTTTGTACATGAAAGTTGTAGATAATAATGTAAATAAAAATACAAAATTGAGTTTGTACAAAAATAATATACAGTGCTCATTTTATGCACAAAATAAAAAGCTAAAAACCCAACTTCATAGACCCATATCTTTCAAATAAAAACTCAAAACATATCAAAAATCTCCTCTAATTGTATATAACTTTTCACAAGTTATTTGATGATGGTGGCTTCATATTTTTTGGAGTTACTGTGTGAAAGTTAGGTTTTTTTACCCTCATTGTATATTATACCGATTAAAATATTCAATTTATTCTTTATTTTTTATTATACAACTTCATATTTTTATAATTTTGTAAATATTATTCATATTCTATTAAAAATATAAACCCAAAATAAAATCCAATAAAATACATTCAAATAAAAAGATGTACTTAAAACATAAGAAAAATACATATAAATTTACATATACAATACACATATCTATTTATTTAAATATACAAATAACATCATAAAAAATAAAATAAAAATATATTTATACTAAAAAAAGAAGTTATAAATATATAGAATAAAATAATAAAATAGAATATACGAAATAAAAGTAAAAATATATAAAATATAGGCAAATAAACCTATGAATACACTATTAAAAATTAACTACTAATAAATAAAGTCAAGAAATAAATAAAAATCATAACAAAATACTACATAAAATAATAAACTTTTTTATTTTATATCAAAAATTAATAAAATTGATTACTATTTTTAATTAATTATTCTTTAATAAAATGCCATGTTTTCTCGTTTAGCGACTTAGGTGGCCCAACCAGGGCGCTTTATTCGTTGACCTTGGTCAACTTGACCCCCACCTCCTGATTTGACGCGGCGTGTCTTTTCCTTGATTTTGTGCCATTTTTCGCGGCCACCACATCCATCTATCGACTTCACCCCTTTCATACGAAATGATCATCAATCATTGTACATACATGCTATGCACTCTAATCGTGTGTACATACACCCAAATCACCATTTTTTCCCGTTCAATAAGGGTGCTCAACAAGGTCTATAAATAAAACCTCCATTTCTCCTTCCAACTTTGGTCACCATTAAGCATCTAGGGGCCCTGATTTAGTGTCTAAGAGAGACCTTCATGACAGGAGGAGTGTTCTCGAGCCCAGCCTGAGCTCCAGGAGGACGGGGTGCACCCATGGCCGCCATCGCCGATGACCCCACTCCCTGGTTCATTCCAGGTATAAGAGTTGTACATTTATCATTTCGTTTACTTATCTTGGTCGTAGGGTTAATTTCCTGTCGTTAGTTTAGGATTTAGTCAAGTAAACTAGTCATAATCGTTCATCCAGTAGTTCACCGAAGTCGAGCTCCGGTGAGCTCCTCCGTGCGTACCCGAACCATCTCCATCGTACTTTTCACCTCCATATCAACCCTCATCACCTCTTGATCACGTTTCGCATCTCCTCTCCCCCAGATCCTTCGCGGATATGGACTTCATCTCGGCAAGCTCCGCCGTTCGTCGGAGAGCATCACTCAGTTCATCCTTTGCCCCATTCCGCACCTAACCGGGTCGAGGTACTTTGCCTTCGACCCGTGAGTCTATTTCTGCAGGTCCCAAGAGCCAACAATGCACCTAGAGGTGGAATCGACCTCGCCGGAGGTACCTGGAGCACCTCCCCTTCCCCGACCTCATGGGGGTGTTCCGGTGACCCTTCGACCAACCTGAGGCCTCCAGCCAGCAGAGGACCTTCCCAGGCATCCCTCTGACACCCTCGAAGCAACAGAGACCGCCAGAGAAGCGAGATTTCGTCGGAAGAAGTTCGTCCAGGAGAACCTTATTCTCTGTTCTTCGTCCTCACCTCGCCACTGCCGGATGAAGATCGGACGCCCAGTTGGATTCCTGGCCGTTGGATGAAGTCACTCCACCACTGTCGGATCAGCCCTTGCTGATCTAATCCAGCCCCTCCATCGGTGAAGCGGTACCGACCGTTGGATGTGCGCCACGTGTTTAAGTGAAGAAGATCCAGTCGTTGGCTCGTGCCTATATTTGGGGTAATTGCATATTTAGCCCCGCACTTTTACATATTTTATTCAGTCTTGTAAATAAAATATAGCATGTTCAACAAATGGGAAAATTTTGTAATGGACCTCTGACCTTTTATGTAATTACACTTTGGTCCAGTCCACGTCACTCATGTGTTGTCCTCGTGAGGGGGAGAAATTGCATATAAACCCCTACGAGTTTTGTATTTCTAAAAAGTCCAATAAAATGAAATTCATGTTATATATTTTTTATGAAAATTGCTTGGAGGTCCCTGAACTTTCTATTATTTACATATTGGTCCCTCCCAGCCTGCGTCACGTGTAGTCCCACGTGATGTGCAAATTGCATGATTGGTCCTGACGTTTTTGTAATTAGTGATTGCTCCGATAAAATTTTGTTAACGTTGTATATTTTTGGTAAATTTGCACAGAGCCCTCTGGACTTCATTTTTATTGCATTTATGCTCCTTTTAGGACATGTATTTTTGTAGCTTTACTTTATTTATTAAAAATATCTAATGTGCTCCTAAAAATCCACAAAAATAAGGTTAGATGCATTTTGCCATGTATTTTTATGCTCGGTACTTGTTTGACATTTTTTTAGCATTTAATGATTTATTAAAAATTAAATAGGAGCCGATTTTTCCTTGTTTAACTTTGAAAATACCAAAAAATATAAAATATCTCTGAAAATTCAAAAAAAAAATATAGCATATTTTATCCTATTTTAATTACAGATCAAAAATCACTAATAATTAAGAAACGAAAAGCCTAAAAATTGGAAAACCCCCAAAATCCTTTATAAAAATTTTAAAACTTCTTAAAAATATCCAAAAATATCTTTTTCTAGTTTATAATTTGATTTATATAAATATTTGTATATTAAAATTGGTTTGGGTAATTTCGAGATTTATTTACTATTTTTAAAACCCAAGTCAATTTCGAATATTTTATTAATCCCATATTTAGGGTATTTTTTACACTAAAAATACATAAAAATTAGAAAAAAATCTGGAAAAATATAAAAACATTAGAAAAATATTAAAAACCCAAAACAAGTTATTTTCTAAATTTTATCTATATTTAGTAGTATTTATAAATGCATTATTATATATAGAGTATATATACCCTTGTATATGTTATATTATTTATATAAAAGGAAAAATAAAATATAAAAAGATAAAAAGATATAAATATATATATACTAATAAAATAATATGAAAATATAAAATTAATATATATATATATATATATATATTAAAAACATGCAAAAAGACCTATACAAATGAATGACTTGGTTGTACATAAACAACCATAGGCTACCTATATTGCTCTCTATGGTTCGACCTCTACATGCTTGCTTACTATACATTTTATGGTAGAGAAAATAAATTTTAATTCCACATTTTTGATATTATTTGAATTATGAATATTGTGAGTTAATTACTGACTAACTAGGATTTCTACTTGGGTCAGTTTGACGAATGTCTGTCCGCCTTATGGATTGACAGGACCTCGGCTGAGAACCTCATTATTAGATGGCACCGTTGCCGGGTGATGAATCTCGAATTCATCACTCTAAATCTCATTTTTTAAGCTCAAATCCCTTAAAATCAACATCATTCCTGCATCTATTCTGCATAATTAGCATTCCTGCATGTTTTCATAAGAATGGCATTTTAGCACTAATTTCTGCACAAAATAAGAAGCCAAAAATCCAAGCCAAAAGTGACCTGTAAATAGCCTAACTTCCCAGTTTTTTAACTCATTCATGCTAACTCCGAATGACTAAAACCACTTCCATTGTGTACATATCACTAACAAGAATATGAAAAATACAAAAAAATAACTAACCTAAATAAGTGGACCAAAAACCAAAACCCAAGTTTCAAGATTTCCGGACTAAAAGCCCCGTATCTTCCCCATCCAGTGTCTGTTTCGATCCTACTCACTTTTGAACTAATGTACATTCAATTATCTTCAAAACAAGACCAAGTTCAAGTGAATCGGAGCTCATTTGTGAAAATTGGGTTTTGGGCCTCTTTTGTACATTTTGTATTTTAGCTGATTTTGACCTATTATTTTATGTACATATTTAACCTATTTTTGATCTTTTCTTTTTGAGTTGTCTTCTTTGATAAAAGTTTTATTAAAATGCGTAAAAATCCAAATCCAAATTGAGCTTGAAATCAAAGAAACAAATTGGGTTCGAGTCTTCATTAACCACTTGTACAAAATTGGTATTTTTCTTATTTTATTTTATTTCTTATTTTTTCTTATCTAATAAAAATACAAAAAATTAGAGTAATGTGTAATTATTTATCTTTGATTTTATCATATTTTCTTTGGATTTTTTATCTGATCTAAAAATGACATAAAAATTACAAAACCCCAAAATCAAGGTAATCTATGTACATGGGGTACCCCAAAAATACCACTTTGTGCAAATGATCGATTTTGGTTTTGATGTCTTCATGAAAGTTGTAGATCTCATCGAGACGAGCAATTTTCGTAAAGAAACTTTTTTTATCCGAGGTCATTTACTATTTTTTATCAATTTTACAAAGGTTTTATTTTCGGAATTTTCTAGTGCCGCCACGTGTCAGCCATTTTCGGCCTTATTATATATTTGTTTTATAAAAAAAATTATTATTAATTAAAATGGACGCACGTGCGTCGCACGTGCCTCCAACTGTCTGTCCGCCTTATGGATTTACACGACCTCTGCTGAGAACCTCATTATCAGATGGCACCGTTCCCGGAGAGCAATGAGTGTAGCCTATTTTCACCAGTCATTTTTATATAGGCATTTATCTGATTTATTGATTCATTATTGTAAATATACATTAATTTATTTGCAATTAATTCTTTGATTATTGTTGTAAATATTCATTACTTTTGTAAATATTCATTGATTTGATTATTTAATTATATATGCTAATGCCATCTTTTTGTGACTTTGTTGCGAGGACCCGGCAAGCGAGGATGGCTTCTTAGGAGGCCGATGCAGCCAAGCTTGGAGGAGGATGGTCTTCTCTTTATAACCAGCTGTAGAGGGAGCACCAAGGAAGCAAGGAGGAGGGATTAGCTTAAAAAAATCAATTCTGTAATTTATGGTGAGAGAGAGAGATAATATTGGCATGTAAATAACGCAGACTCTACTCTTCACAACGAGGTCCAGTGCCCAGGTGTCTGTTCACTTGGGGGCCTCGTCGCAGTTTTCTGCGTTTTCTCGCCTTCTTCTATTTTGTTTTCCATTGTTTTGAGCTTTCCGCCTTATTTTACTGTGTTTTGTATGCATGGAGCCCCTAGATCTAGGTTGCTTGACTCGGTAACTAGGTCAACACCTTAATAAGAATGCATGTTCCTATAATATATTACTTATGGATCTAGTCAAACTAATAATGTTAGTAATTCAGATCTGAGACCGCGTACCGCTAGAGGTCGTATACAACGCGTGTAGGACCCGTTGTGGCGGGCACCGATCGGCATCAGAGACCGGACCTTGATCTCATTTCAGAAAAACTAACAATTGGTTCTTCACGATTAATAGCAGCTACCATTTAGGGTAATTTTGTTGATTGCACATCACCATATAGATAGGTTTAAAAATTCTATTTTGCATACCTCATGGAGAGAGATGGGATGGACTGTAAGCCTTCTAACTCAGCATGCATCATTAGGTTCAATGGTGAGATCTTCATCATTGAATTAACTTGCACGGCTTTTCCGCTATCTCCCTTTGATTTTGAGCACCTAGGACTTAAATGAAATCTACAAAAATGTTAGGTGCTTGTATGAAAACAGACTCAAAAAAAGTGAAAAATTAAAACAAGGGGATAGCTAAATAAACTTTGACATTGATTAAAATACGTAATGGACACTCATTGTTCTGGGTTCATAAAGCCCTCATTGTTTTCAGGTACCTTCGGAGGGGACCAAAACCCCACCCATGAGCGAGGCACGTCCCACTAAGGAATCTGTACATGATACTTTTCTGGCAGTACTCTCTCTCCTATAGGGCTAGCATGCTAAGGACAACTCTAAAACTGAAAAGATAATAAGTAGCCGAACCTTTATGACTTCACATGGCGTGAGTTGGTGAACCTGATTTTGTCTTGTGTTTGTATGGATCTAGATTAAGGTTCAAAGATCAAGTCTCGTACACTTGCGCTAATTTTGTCATGTGTTTCTCCCTTTGACCCCCTCTCAGTTTGAGCCTTTCTATTGTTTTACATTCCCCTTTATTCCTTGTTGATCATTGTATCCTTCTTACTAAATCTATCCTCCTCTTGTTTCGCGATGTCGATTCATGGATGGTTAAGTCGGGGCCCCACCGACGCCTACATCGATTCCATGGACTCGATCTCGCCAATAATTCGAGATGATTTCTGAGAACCCGATCCGGACCTTGCGGGTTGATCTCCAGACTCCTCGTTTTCTACCCTTCATCTTGACCACCCAATAAATCAGAACTACTCTTGTCCCACTTTTGTCGTTGTGAATGAGAGTCGATTACAGTCCATATCCTTTCTCATTCACAACACTCTGGAATTGACCTTAATTCCATATTCATCATGGCAGCTGGGATTCAATTGCAAATGGTCTAATCAGGATTCTCTCATCTTGCAGATAAAAGACAAAACAAGCCCTAGATACCAATCCCGAATTCATCTCCTCAGATTCAAACCCTGAGATGGCTCCTCAAGGAAAGGGCAAGGGTCAGCAACCCCCTCAGACAGAGCAAGGACAGATGTTAGCATCTATCCAAGCCATCCAGCAACAGTGTACATAGCAAGCTCTAGCACAGACTTCATTCCAAGAGATGCTGAATGATGTTATAAACATGCCAGAGGGAGGAGGAAGTAGACCAGGAGGAGGAGGTGGTGGAACCTGTGATAATCCATATGAGGAAGAGCCTGAACAAGGAAGGCTGAAATCGACGATGAAAGAGACCTACAACACTGGAGACAGCTAGATGATGGAGTGGATCCGTATACCACTGGTGCATGATCATTTTGAGCTAAAGCTTTAGTTTCTTGCTCTTCTCCCTTCTTTTCACGGGAACACCAATGAAGAGTCATACATTCATCTGTAGCAATTTTCACGCATCTACCGTACTACTTGTTACCCCAATGTCCATCTGGATATAGTGAAGATGATGGCATTCGCATTCAGTCTATAGGACAAGGCCCTCTATTGGGTCAACCATCTAGGGAAGCTTGTGATGACTTGGAAGGAGCTGAATTCCGCATTCTTACACAAGTTTTACCCTCTTGGTCGGCTCAATCAGATGCGAGCCCAATCAGTAATTTCTCTCAGGATGTACATGAGAGTATCCACAAAACTTGAAAGAGATTCACAGATCTGCAAGAGAAATGCCCCCATCATGACATCCCGAGGACCAGCTTGGTCCAACATTTCTTTAGGGGCTTGAACATAGAAAGCCAACAGGTCATTGACGCGGCCTATGAGGGATCACATTTCAACAAGGATGAAGACATCGTATGGCAGATCTTTGAGCAAATGGCCGAAGGTGAGGCCGCCCTCTCTTCATCCAAGGTTTATCAGAAGCAACCCTAGATCTTCCAGAAGCAAGTACACATGGCAGCGTCCCGCGAGGCAGAGAGATATGAGAGCTCCAACCTCAACATTATCCGAGGCCATCTCTCTAAAGTTGATATCATTGAAAAACGATCACAGGACCTCGAGAAACTCGCTGTGATCGAGAAGAGGACACAGAATCTTGACAAACTGGATCAGATTACCAAGCAGCTAGAACTGGTGGTGGGCACTATCAGCTCTGTCCAGTCGGCAACGCCATCCGCAGAAGATCCATCTGATAAGAAGGATGAGCCATCAATGCCACACCAGCCTCAGTCGAACCAGCAGCCATCGGTCGTCCAGCATATATACTACATGCAGACGCCCGATAAGGGCTAGCCGCAATATCAACAGATGGTTGTTTACCAGCCAGATTTCCTTAATCCATCAGATACAACATTCCCACCACCACCCTTGATCCAAGAAGTTAATGGTGTGTGGAGGAACGATGCACAGCTGGACTGTCCTATCGGACACCCTCAAGGACAGCAACAAGCCAACATGTAATACCACCAATCATAGGGTGGTTGATTTGGTCAGTCCTCCCAACTTCCGCCACAGTATCACCAACCTCCACCGCAGTATCACCAACCTCCTCAGTATACGAACCAATGGAGGCAAAACCAGCACTACCAGCAGCCGCAATACTGCCATCAACAGCCATATCACTATTATGCGGCTGCTCCACCTCTGCAGTATCAGCAGTATCCTCCTCCCTCCTACCCTCAATACCAGCTTCCTCCACCACCTCAACACCACCAGCAGTCGATGCCTCAATTCCCGAACACTCAGCACCAGCGTGGCCCGTATGCTGAACCAACCGAGGTGAATCCTATGAACCCAACCCTCGATTGTTTGGCCCAGCTTGTCAAAGGGCCAGCAGATTGACAAGGAAGTTAGATGACCTGACAGCCAGAAAAACCACCATTCCGGCGCATGTCGAAGCCAACCCCAACAGCTTCAAGAGAAAGGAGCATGTAGAATGTGATGACCCATCTATGCATGTAGAGTCAGATGATTGTGCTATTGTTTTATCTAATGCTGTCATTCTCAGGAGCGGTAGGGCCTTGCCTCTGCCTGCCATCAACAAGGGAAGAATAAAACTTCAGGTGAATCGTCATCTTCTACATCAACCGAGGGACGGGTGAGGAGGAAGAAGAAGGAGGAGCCAGTGCATCTGCCACTCACCACCACCAACATCAACAAAAAAACAAAAAAATCAGCAAAAGCAAAAAGAACAAAAAGAAGATCGTCACCGAAGTGAAGCCGTGCCTATCTTGGAGGAGCCGCCAGCAGCAGCCGATCCTGTACCAGCCGGTAGAATGGAGGACCCACTTTTTGCACGTCTACCAACACCAACATCTCAGCTTCCATGTACTCCTTTTTGTAACCCGGACGTGCAACATATTGTGGACGATGATTTTATTTTAAATAAGAACTCTGTTTCGTATTCCAGCAATGTACATATTCCTTTTCCTGATGCAATAGAAAATCCAAAAAAATAATAACTTGACTGTTGATATTCCTCTGGTGAAGGTCATGGAGTATATGCCAGCTGTGAAGAAAGGTTTGAAAGAGGCATGTACAAGCAAGTATCGCCCAACACGAAAGAACAGACACAAACATGTTGAGAAGGACGTTCTCACCATGGCCATTGTAGCAGCCATTAGCAACCTCCCACAAAAAAAGCAGGACAAAGGAGCACCTCTTATCAGTTGCGAGATTTTTGATCAAGTCTTCGAGCGCACTCTGCTTGATAGCGGTTCTTCCATCAACTTTTTGCCCTCGTCACTATTACAAGAATTTAGGCTAGGTCTGCTCAAGCAAACACGGATGATCCTTCAGTTCGCTGACCGATCCATCAAGCGACCTTGAGGTCTTTTGGAAGACGTTGTGGTGAAGGTGCGGGAGATGCAGTTCCCCATTGACTTTGTAGTCCTTGATATGGACTCTCCTGCACCTTTACTCCAGACTCCTATCATCCTTGGCTAACCATTCCTGCGCACCTCAGAAGGCGTGGTTGACTATGGGTCTGGAGAGATTACATTCAGCTTGGGCAACAAAAGAATCACAATAGACATGATCAGTGAGCCCAAGATCGTGACTGATGAGGGAAATGCAGCATCGCCTGAAGTAGGCTGTGACTTCATTACGGAAATCAAAGACATATCGCTTTTGTTGAACGATCCATGGACACGAGAAATCAGTGCCTTAGAGGAGGACCTGGAAAGCACAGTCGACACAAGCTTCGATGATAATTGAGAGACGGGTTCTAATTTACTGATGCACCTTTTTGACTCAAGTAATGCACTCCAGTCTGAATACAACGATCTCATCATCGATTTGTTCGGCGCATTTTTAGAATCTCAATAGAATACTGAGGTCAGCAGCTCTACCAAAGTCCAGGATGCACATTCACCCACTAGTGCAGTTTTTGAAGTGACTGATAAGTTGGCCAGATCAGAACCGAAACTCAAGCCACTTCTAGCAGGCTTGAAGTATGCTTCCCTTGCGGGTGCAGAAAACATGTATCCGGTCATCATCATCAGCAAGATGACCCTAGAGCAAGAATCTTGACTTCTCGAGGTTCTAGAGAAAAACCGCAAGGCACTTGGTTGGCATGTATCCGATCTCCGCGAGATAAATCATGTGTTGTGTTCACACCATATCTAACTGGAAGAAGATGTCAAGTCATCCCGCGAATTCCAAAGAAGATTGAATCCAAATATCAGGGACATCATCATGAAAGAAATCACTAAATGGTGTGATGTAGGCTTCATTTATCCCATCTCCGATTCAAAATGGATGAGCCCTTTTCACGTAGTTCCAAAGAAGTCAGGGCTTACTGTGGTTACAAATGATAGAGGAGAGGAGATATCTACTCAGGTACTGACATCCTAACATGTATGTGTTGACTACCACCGTCTTAATGTAGACATAAAGAAAGACCACTTCCCCTTGTCATTCATTGATCAGGTTTTGGAAAGACTAGCTGGTAAGGAATTCTTCGGCGTTCTGGATGGGTACTCCAGGTACAGCCAAGTGGCAATCGCCCCTGAGGACCAAGAGAATACTACCTTCACTTGCTCCTTCAACGCACATGCTTTTAGAAGAATACCCTTTGGATTGTGCAATGCACCAGCGACATTCCAGAGATGCATGCTTACAGTCTTCGCCGAGATGGTAGGCAGTTTTCTCGAGGTGTTTATGGAAGACTTTTTTGTCGACAGTGATAGTTTCGATTCATGTCTTGAGCATCTGGACAGAGTGCTTCAGAAATGTCGTGAAGTCAATCTAGTGTTGTCACGGGAAAAGAGCCACTTCATGGTCACAGAAGGGATTGTGATGGGCCATGTCGTTTCCAAACGTAGCATGCAAGTCGACCCGACAAAGGTGGATGTGATTGCCAATCTTGAACCACCTCAGACAGTAAAGAATGTGATGTCATTCTTGGGGCATGTGGGGTTTTACAGAAGGTTCATCCGTGATTTTAGCCGCATTGCCCAACCTCTTACAGAACTTCTATGCAAGGAGACTGAGTTCAATATTGATCAGCAGGTTCTCCTTTCATTCAAGTTAGTTGAAGGAGCTCATCACTCAAGCTCCAGTCCTACAGCCACCGGATTAGTCTCTCCCCTTTGAGATCATGACAGATGCATCAGATTTTGCAGTTGGGGCTGTTCTAGGACAAAGAAAAGTTAAGGTGCCCTATGCCATTCATTACACCAACAAAACATTAGATGAAGCTCGGAGAGATTACACGGTAACAGACAAAGAACTGCTGGTTGTGGTATTCGCCTTGGAGAAGTTCATATCTTATTTGCTTAGATCAAAAGTTACCATCTTCACTGACCACTCTGTTATCCGATATTTACAGCAAAAGAAGGATGCCAAACCCGGACTGATTAAATGGATCCTTCTCCTCCAGGAATTCGATTTGGAAATCAAAGACAAGCATGGAGTTCAGAATGTGGTAGCAGATCATCTCTCCAGAATTGAGCAACAAGAGCCTCCGCTGAGCAGTGCACCAATCAAAGAAACCTTTCTTGACGAGTTGATTTTGGTTGTGGATTAACTTCCTTGGTATGTTGATATTATCAATTACCTCGTTTCAGGTATAGTACCATCGGATTGGATGAAGATTCAGAAGGACAAATTCTTATCGACAATCCATTTCTACCAATGGGAAGATCCTCTCTTATTCAGGGAAGGAGCAGATTGCATTTGGCATAGGTGTATCCCTCAGGAGGAATATCATAGTGTCCTCGAGCATTGTCACTCGCTCGAATCTAGTGGACACCATTCTGAAGATCGTACGACAACAAAAGTACTTCAGTGTGGCTTCTGGTGTCCCACACTATTCAAGGATACAACAGCTTTCATCAAACGATGCACTGACTGTCAAAGATTGAAAGGCATCCTCACAACGAAAGATTCAATGCCCTTGGATATCATTCAGATAATAGATGTATTCGATGCTTGGGGCATCATTTTTATGGGACCTTTCCCCAACAGTCAGGGATATGAGCACATCCTTCTTGCCGCCAACTATGTGAGTCGTTGGGTTGAAGTTATCCCCGTTCGAGCCGCAGAAAGCCGGACAGTGTGCCGATTTCTAAGAGAAAATACCATTTCACGGTTTGGGATTCTGAAGATTCTGATATCAGATGGGGGTAGCCACTTCATAAATGAAGAGGTCAAGAAATTAATGAAGGAATACAACATCAACCATCGAGTCGCATCTCCTTATCATCCTCAGACCAATGGCATGGCAGAATTATCAAATAGATAAATCAAGACGATCCTTCAGAAACTTGTGAGGCCAGACAGAAAGAATTGGTCCCAACTTTTGGACTCAGTCCTCTGGGCATACATAACCACTTACAAGTCTCCCTTGGGCATGTCACCTACCGCCTTGTATATGGGAAACCATGTCATCTATCCGTAGAATTAATTCACAAATCCTTGTGGGCAATCAATATATGCAATTTGGACTCACAGAGTAGTGGTCAGAAAAGAAAGGATGATCTGAACAGACTCCTAGAATTTCGAGACTATGCATATGATAACATACTGATGTACAAAGAGAAGGTGAAACGCTGGCACGGCCGGCACATCAGACGAAAGACATTTGAAATTGGACAGAAAGTATGGCTATCTGATGCAAAGTTGAAGATCTTCTCGGGCAAATTGAAAAACAAATGGATAGGGCCATTCCAAGTTCAAGAAGTATGTGATAATGGAAGTATTGCAATATCAGAATTGTCTCCTAACGCACAATCATTCATCATCAATGGTCAGTTACTGGAGCCTTACCTTGAGCATGATACTTTCTTGGTTGTTGTCGACTCAATCCAGGAGCTGCGCTCTGAAGATCCATCCACAACACCGGCATCGTCGAAAGATTCAGATAATGCACCTCAAAAACTTTTCCTCTAATCTTTTGTTCTTTTCTTATTTTCTTCTTTTCCTTTTCTATTTTTTTCTACCAACAGAATGGTACCGCACCTTGTTGTCAGTCTTTTATACTTAGGAAGTACGTTCTCCTAAGTATGGGGGGTGAGCACCCCGAGTCTTTTCATTCTTTGATCCTCTCCACTGTCTCTTCTCCTTGTATATACTTAGTGATATCTTACCCTAAGCATATGGGGAAATAGTCTGAGTGCGATCTGTTCATTCTAACCCTTGACCATCCATGTCGTGTATACAGTCTGCTATACTTAGGACTATTTTATCTTAAATATAGGGGGGATAGTCAACTTCTCGTTCATTTATTCATTCTTTAGACTTTTCTATACTCAGACCGAGTTATGTCTTCTCTTTTTCTCTTTGATCTATGAGTACATAGCTCGAGCTAAGTATAGGGGGTTCGTATATACTATGTATATACTTTAAACCATAACTCGTACTTTTGTATTTTAAATAATACCCATGGCTAAAAATAATGTTAAATTCGTCACAAATCTTTTAGTAAGAAAAAATAATGTTTATAGCTCCTCAAACTCTTTCTGTACATTCTGATTAATAAATTAGGCAAAAATACTTTTGCAAAATGTTTGAAAAATAGTTTGAAACTCTTTTTGAAAAATCTTTTGAAAGCTGTTTGGAAAATATTTTGTAAAAAGTGTTCAACCTTTGTTAAAATCTTTTTGTCTGCAGAATTTTATTTTTGCATGAAATAAAAATGTTTGAAAAGCAATTTGCAAATGGTTGGAAAATTGGTTGCAAAAATATTTTGAAATATATATATATATTGTTTGAAAAACCTTTGCAAAATGATTTTCAAATATGTGCAAATGTTTGTAAAGTCCATTTATGAAAATTATGTTGGACTATAGTTTTCAAAACTGTTGAAAAATGATTTTCAAATAAGTTTGAGGAGTGCACACACCATAACCAAAAGTCTGTATAAATATATGAAAGTGCTCAATCAACCCTTGTAAATCCTTTAAGAACCAAAACTCTTGTATATACCTAACAAATATCTCCTTGTAAAGAAATGTACCCATTTTCAAAAATCACAAAAACATATGCAAAACTAAAAATACCAAAAATATTTTGTATGTACCCATCCTTCTTGTATATACTGATTAATGAATCGAGATAAAAATGTTTTTGCAAAATGATTTGAAAAATGGTGTGACCCACTTGGAAAACTTTTTGTGAAATATTTTCAACCTTTGTAAAAATATTTTGATTTGCAAAAGTTCTTTCCTTTGTGTGAAATAAAAGGTTTGAAAACCTATTTGCAAATGATTTTGAGAATGTTTGTAGAAATATTTTGAAAAATGTATATATATTGTTTGAAAAATCTTTACAAAATGGCTTTCAAATATTTGTAAATATTTGCAAAAAATTATTCTGTACTATAGTTTTCAAAATTATTTTCAAATAAATTTGAGGAATCAATGCACCAATAAAATGTATATATAATTAAAAATAAAAATACATAAAATTCTTTACCAGTTATATATACACCTATAAAATAATTTGTTAAAACCTGTAAATTCTTGACAATTTTTAATAAATGAAAATGAGCATGTTCGTGTAAATAGCTGTAAATATTTTATACTTTGTGTGTGCAAAAATTCTTTTTATTTGCAAAATTCTAAAAATTCTTTTTGTTTGCAAACTCTTTGAAAAATTGCATCGTTCTTTGCATCATTGTACATAGCATTTGCATAGCATTCATATTCTTTTCAATTTAGCTTGATGATTGAATAAAGTCGAAGATTGGAGCTTGGTTAGACCTTTCCACCTAACTGCACTGGAATCTTATGGGAACTAGGTTTAAGGTGGTTCAGGTCCATTAGGACTTAATTCTTTGAGACTCAGGGCTGGGTTCAAGTCACCTCGACTGACTAACTAGAACTTTTCGAGACGCACACATGATTCTTGTCGGTCGTGACCTAACTTGGACACTTGCACCTTTCACTTGTCTTAACTCAGTTGGAGTGGTGAGGGGGTTGGATTTGCTGGTCTGAGACACACACGGGTGTAAACATAAGTCCTCATCTAGGGAGGGAAGTGCACCCCCAACCTAGTCCAGTTTCAATGAAGTCGAATGATAGGAGAGTGTGGGTTGCAATAAAGCTTCAAAAGAGGGATAGTCTTCTGGCTCAAGAGGGAGAAGTCCTTATGTAAATGTTGTTGTGAATAGTATTTTGGAAAAAAAAACTCCAAAAAACATGGATAGGCCTGCAAATAAAATAAAATGTCTGCCGGAGTATGTATATAAGAAAGCTTGAGCATCAAAATCGTACCATATGAGCCTACAACTGGATGACTTGACTACACTGTTCATGCATCCCGGGATAGGTAGCTACACTGGCTACTGTCCATTCTTTTCTTCACCTCATCCTCTTGAGTTGGATGCCATTTGAACTTAGAAGGGAATACCCCGCTCATCGAGGACATAGAGCTAGATTGGGGAATCATTGGATTGTCATTCCGGAGAAGTCGGTTCCTTTGTCATTTCAGTTGGGGAGAGCCACTATCACTTACATTGTACAAGTTAGCTTCATAGTCATAAGGGTTTGCATATGATGTAGGCTAGTTCTGACCTGGCTATTGAGGTGGTTTGAACCGAGTACTGTGACTCTCGAAGGCTGTTGTGTTTTAAATTTGGTTCCCGGCCAAGTTCTACACACATTCTCACACCAAGGTCTAACCTGAGCTCCAAACTTTGATTTTGCAAAGACAAGTTTAACAACTGAAAGCAATCCACTTTACCCTTTCTTTTTCTTTTCTTCTTTATTCGTTTTGGTACTTATTGCATAAGTGTTTGCTAGGAACTAGCAAAGGCAATTATGGGGGGATGAATGTCCATTTCATCACCTTTATTCCACCATTTTGGCCTTAAAAACCATATCTAATGTATGTAAATAACATTAATTTGTGCATAATAGCATTCATTATTTACGGTATTATTTGTATATAAAATAAGGTTTTTAATGCCAAAATTATAGAATAAAGAGAAGAAAAGAAAAAGTAATAAAATATTAAAAATATTTTATGACCTTAAACCCCGAGACCAAGTCAAGAATTGAGTTGGTCGACAAGGAATAAAGTAGGGGGAGATAAGGGCCAAAAAGAGAATAAAAACCCAATACTTTTATTCATTATTTATGCATTTTTACAACTATTTTATTCTTTATTATTTATTCATCAAATGAAGAAACTTTATACATGAAATTATAGATGATAATGTAAATAAAAATATAAAATTGAGTTTGTACAAAAATAATATATAATGTTCATTTTATGCACAAAATAAAAAGTCAGAAACCCAACTATACAAACCCATATCTTTCAAAAAAAACTCAAAACATATCAAATCGCCTCTAATTGTATATAACTTTTCACAAGCTATTTATTGATGGTAGTTTCATATTTTTTGGATTTACTGTGTGAAAGTTAGGTTTTGACCCTCAATGTATATTATACCGATTAAAATATTCAATTTATTCATTATTTAATATTTTTACAAATTTATATTTTTATAATTTTGTAAATATTATATATATTCTATTAAAAATATAAAACTAAAATAAAATCCAATAAAATACATTCAAATAAAAAGATGTACATAAAACATATGAAAAATACCTATAAATATACCTATACAATACACATAATTATTTATTTAAATATACAAATAACAAATAAAAATAAAATAAAAATATATTTATACTCATAAAATAAGTTATAAATATATAAAATAAAATAATAAAAATAAAATATACAAAATAAAAATAAAAATGTATAAAATATAGGCAAATATACTTATAAATACACTATTAAAAATTAAATACTAATAAATAAAGCCAAACAATAAATAAAAATCATAACAAAATACTACATAAAATAATAAACATTTTTTTATTTTATACTCAAAAATTAATAAAATCGATTACTATTTTTAAGTAATTATTCTTTAATAAAATGCCTTGTTTTGTCGTTTAGCGACCTAGGCGGCCCAATCAGGGTGCTTCGTTCGTTGACCTTGGTCAACTTAACCCCCCTCCTGATTTGATGAGGCGTGTCTTCTCCCCGATTTTGTGCCATTTTTCCCGGCCACCACATCCATCTATCGCCTTCGCCCCCTTCATACGAAATGATCATTGATCATTGTACATATACGCTATGCACTCTAATCGCGTGTACATACGCCAAATCGCCGTTTTTCCCAGTCAATAAGGGTGCCCAACAAGGTCTCTAAATAAAACCTCCATTTTTCCTTCCAACTTTGATCACAATTAAGCATCTAGGAGCCCTGGTTTAGTGTCTAGGAGACATCCCCGTGACAGGAGGAGTGTTCTCGAGCCCAGCCTGAGCTCCAAGAGGAAGGGGTGCACCCACGACCGCCGTCGCTGGTGACCCTGCTCCCTGGTTCATTCCAGGTATAAGAGATGTCCATTTATCATTTCCTATACTTCTCTTAGTCGTAGGTTTAGTTTCATGTCATTTGTTTAGTTTTTAGTCAAGTAAACTAATCATAATTGTTCGTCCCGTAGTTCGCCAAAGTCGAGCTCCGACGAGCTCCTCCGTGCGTACCCAGACCATCTCCATCGTACTTTTTGCCTCCATATCGACCCTCATCACCTCCCGATCACGTTTTGCATCTATGATCCCCCAGAACCTTCGCGGATCTGGACTTCGGCTCTCCACGCTCTGCCGTCTGCCGGAGAGCGTCACCCACTTCATTCTTCGCCCATTCCGCACCTAACCAGGTCGAGGCACTTTGCTCTCGACCTGTGAGTCTATTTCTGCAGGTCCCAAGTGCCAACAATGCACCTGGAGGTTGATTCGACCTCGCCGGAGGTACCTAGAGCACCTCCCTTTCCCCGACCTCGTGGGGGTGCTCCGGTGACCCTCCGCCCAACATGAGGCCTCCAACCAGTAGAGGACCTTCCCAGGCATCCATGTGATACCCTTGGAGCAATAAAGACTGCCTGAGAAGCGAGATTTCATCGGAGGAAGTTCGCCCCAACGACCCTTCTTCCTTGTTCTTCGTCCTCACCTCGCCACCGCTGGATGAAGATCGGGCGCCCAGTTGGATTCCCAACCGTTGGATGAAGTCACCCCACCACCGTCGGATCAACCCCTGCTAGTCGAATCCAGCCCCTCCATCGATGAAGCGGTACCGACCGCTGGATGCGCGCTATGTGTTTAAGTGAAGAAGATCCAGTCATTGGCCCGCGTCTATATATGGGGTAATTGCATATTTAGTCTCGTACTTTTTGTATATTTTTATTCAGTCTTGTAAATAAAATATAACACGTTTAATAAAATGGGAAAATTTTGTAATGGACACTCACCTTTTATGTAATTACACTTTGGTCCAGTCCACGTCACCTCACGTGTTCTCAAACATGAGGTGGTGAAATTGCATATAAACCCCTATGGGTTTTTGTCTCTAAAAAGTCTAATAAAATGAAATGCATGTTATATATTTTGTGAAATTTGCTTGGAGGTCCCTGAACTTTTTGCTATTTGCATATTGGTCCCTCCCAGCCTACGTCACGTTTAATCCCACGTGACGGGCAAATTGCATGATTGATCCTGGTGTTTTTGTAATTAGTGATTAATCCCATAAAAAATTTTAACGTTGTATATTTTTGACAAATTTGCATGGAGCCCCCTAGACTTTATTTTTATTGCATTTATGCCTTTGTTAGGATATGTATTTTTGTGTCTTTGCTCTATTTATTAAAAATATCTAATGTGCTCCTAAAAATCCACAAAAATAGGGTTAGATGCATTTTACCATGTATTTTTATGCTCGGTATTTGTTTGGCATTGTTGACCATTTAATGATTTATTAAAAATCAAATAGGAGCCAAATATTCCCTGTTTAACTTTGAAATACCAAAAAAAATATAAAAATGTCTCTAAAAATTTCAATATATATATAATATATTTTATCCCATTTTAATTACAGACCAAAAATCACTAAAAATTGAAAAATAAAAAGCCTAAAATTGAAAAGCCCCAGAAATTTTATAAAATTTTTAAAACTTCTTAAAAAATCCAAAAATATTTGTCTAGTTTATAATTCGATTTATATAAATATTTATATATTGAAATTAGTTGGGGTAATTTTGAGATTTACTTATTATTTTTAAAACCCAAGTCAATTTCGAATACCTTATTGATCACATATTTAGGGTATTTTTTACTTTCAAAATATATAAAAATTAGCAAAAAATTCTGGAAAAATATAAAAACATTAGAAAAATATTAAAAAAATAAAAAAAGTTATTTTCTGAATTTTATCTATATTTAGTAGTATTTATAAATACATTATTATATATAGAGTATATATACCCTTATATATGTTATACTGTTTATATAAAAAGAAAAAGAAAAAATAAAAAGATAAAAATATAATATATATATAATAAAAGAATATAAAAATATAAAATTAATATATATATATATATATATTAAAAACCCACAAAAAGACCTATACAAATGAATAACTTGGTTGTACATAAACAACCCTAGGCTACCTGTATTTCTCTATGTGGTTCGATCTCTACATGCTTGCTTGCTATGCATTTACGGTAGAGAAAATAAATTTTAATTCCACATTTTGCTATTACTTAAATTATGAATATTTTGGGTTAATTACTGACTAAGCGGGATTTCTGTTTGGGGTCACTTTGACGATTGTCTGTCCGCCTTGTGGATTGACACGACCTCTGCTGAGAACCTCATTATCAGATGACACCGTTGCCGGGGAGCAATGAGTGTGGCCTATTTTCACCAATCATTTTTTGTATAGTCATTTATTTGATTTATTGATTCATTGTTGTAAATATTCATTAACTTATTTGCAATTAATTCTTTGATTATTATTGTAAATATTCATTGCTTTTGTAAATATTCATTGATTTGATTATTTGATTATATATGCTAATGCCATCTTTTTGTGACTTTGTTGCGAGGGACCGCCAAGCGAGGACGGCTTCTTAGGAGGCTGGTCTTCTCTTTATGACTGGTTGGAGAGAGAGCACCGAGGAAGCAAGGAGGAGGAATTAGCTTAAAAAATCAATTCTGTAATTTATGGTGAGATAAAGACAATTTTGGCCTGTAAAATAACTCGGACTCTACTTTTCACAATGAGGTCCAGTGCCCGATTGTCTGTTCACTTGGGGGCCTTGTCACAGTTTTCCGCGTTTTCTCACCTTCTTCTATTTTATTTTCCGATGTTTTGAGCTTTCTGCCTTAATTTACTTTATGTGCATGAAGCCCTTAGTTGCTTGACTCGGTAACTAGGTCCACACCTTAATAAGAATGCATGTTCCTATAATATATTACATATGGATCTAGTCAAATTAATAATGTTAGTAATTCAGATCTGAGACTGCGTGCGGCTAGAGTTCGTATACATCACGTGCAGGACCCATTGTGGCGGGCACCGATCGGCATCAGAGACCGGACCTTGGCCTCATTTCTGAAAAACTAACAATTGGTTCTTCACGATTAATAGCAGCTACTGTTTAGGGTGATTTTGTTGATTGCATACTGCCATGTAGATAGGTTTAAAAATTCTGTTTTGCATACCGCATGGAGAGAGCTGGGATGCACTGTAAGCCTTCTAACTCAACATGCATCATTAGATTCAATGGTGAGATCTCCATCATTGAATTAACTTGCACGGCTTTTCCACTATCTCCCTTTGATTTTGAGCATTTAGGACTTAAATGAAAATCTACAAAAATGTTAGGCGCTTGTATGAAAACGGAATCAAAAAAAAGTGAAAACCCAAAAATTAAAACAAGGGGACTGCTAAAATAAACTTTGACCTTAATTAAAATCCGTAATGGGCTCTCATTGTTCTGGGTTCATAAAGCCCTCATTATTTTCAGGTACCTTCAGAGGGGACCAAAACCCCTCCTATGAGCGAGGCACGTCCCACTAAGGAATAGATCCAAAATCCCAGTCTGTAACTGCCTCGTGCATCGCCTGGATTTCCAAAGTAATGGTGATTCTATCGTACGTGATCGAGTAGGGCCTTGTCAACGATGGTTTTCACGCCTTGTGTGGAACATCGACATGGTCTGAAGTATTGAGCATAGGCCACGCCTTCACGAGGGTGTATGTCTCATCGGTTTGCGTCTGAGTAGGTTTTTGCACGCTCACGGTTGATTCCCTTTTGAGCGAGATATGAAGTATTGGTTTCGTCTATCGGCTTCCTCTCTTTATTTCTTTGGCTGAATAGGGATCCAGGAAGGGTTACAAGGACCTCAAAAAGTGCAAACTACATGTTACAAAGGAGGAGGACAAGTATGGGATATTTTTCTAGCAGTACTCTCTCTCCTATAGGGCTAGCATGCTAAGGACTTGTTATAAGATATACCTGAAATAACAACTCTAAAACTGAAAAGATAATAAGTAGTTGAACATTTACGGTTTCACATGGTGTGAGTTGGTGAACCTAATTTTATCTTCTGTTTGTATGGATCTAGATTAAGGTTCAAGGTTCAAAGATCAAGTCCCGCGCGCTTGCACAAATTTTGTCATGTGTTTCTCCCTTTGACCCCCGCTCAGTTTGAGCCTTTCTACTGTTTTACATTCTCATTTATTCCTCATTGATCATCTTATCATTCTTCCTACATCTACCCTCCTCTTGTTTAGCGATGTCGATCCATGGATGGTTTAGTCGGGGCCCTGCCGATGCCTACATCAATTCCATGGACTCGATCTCGCTAATAATTTAAGGCGATTCTTGAGAACTCGATCTGGACCTTGTGAGTCGATCTCCAGACTCCTCATTTTCTGCCCTTCATCTTGACCACCCAATAAATTGGGACTACTCTTGTCCCACTTTCGTCGTTGTGAATGAGAGTCGATTACAGTCTACATCCTTTCTCATTTACAACACTCTGGAATTGACCTTAATTCCATATTCATCATGACAACTGGGATTCAATTGCAAGTGGTTTGATTGGGATTCTCTCATCTTGTAGATAAAAGATAAAACAAGCTCTGGATTCAATCTTGAATTCATCTCCTCAGATTCAGACCCTGAGATGGATCTTCAAGGAAAGGGGAAGGGTCAGTAGCCCCCGGAATCAGAGCAAGGACAAATGCCTGATCAGAACCAGGTCAATGCATAGTTGTTAGCATTTATCCAATCCATCCAGTAGCGGCTGACAGAGCAAGCCCTAACACAGACTACATTCCAGAAGATGCTGAATGATGTTATGAATAGGCCAGAGGGAGGAGGAGGTAGACCAAGAGGAGGAGGAGGTGGTGGACCCCGTGATAATCCATTTGAGGAAAAGCCTGAGCAAGGAAGGCCGATACCAATGCTGAAAGAGACCTACAACCCTGGAGACAACCAGATGACCGAGTGGATCCGAATACCACCGATGCATGCTCATTTTGAGCTAAAGCCTCAGTTTCTTGCTCTTCTCCCTTCTTTTCACAGCAACGCCAATGAAGAGCCATACGTTCATCTGCATCAATTTTCACGCATCTGTCGTATTACTCGTTACCCCAATGTCCCTCTGGACATAGTGAAGATGATGGCATTCCCATTTAGTCTACAAGACAAGGCCCTCTACTGGGTCAACCATCTAGGGAAGGTTGTGACGACTTGGGAGGAATTGAAGTCCGCATTCTTACACAAGTTTTACCCTCTCGGTCGGCTCAATCAGATGCAAGCCCGAATCAATAATTTCTCTCAGGGTGCACATGAGAATATCCACGAAGCCTGGGAGAGATTCATAGATCTGTAGGAGAAATGCCCTCATAATGACATCCTGAGGATCAGCTTGGTCCAACATTTCTTTGGGGGCTTCAACTTAGAAAGCCAACGGCTCGTTGATGTAGCCTGCGAGGGATCACATTTCAACAAGGATGGAGATGTCATATGGCAGGTCTTTGAGGAAATGGTCGAAGGTGAGGACGCCCTCTCTTCATCCAAGGCATATCAGAAGCAGCCCAGATCCTCCAGAAGCAAGTACACATGATAGCATCCCGCGAGGCGGAGAGAGATGAGAGCTCCAACCTCAGTATTATCGGGGACCATCTCTCTAAAGTTGATATCATTGATAAGCGATCACAGGACCTCAAGAAACTCGTTGTGATCGAGAAGAGGACACAGAATCTTGACAAACTGGATCAGATTACCAAGCAGCTGGAGCTGCTGGTGGGCACCATTGCTTTGTCCAGTCGGCAACACCATCTGCAGAAGCTCTTGCTGAGAAGAAGGATGAGCCATCAACGCCACACCGGCCTCAGCCGAGTCAGCAAGCGCCGGTCGTCCAGCATGTATACTACGTGTAGATGCCCGATCAGGGCCAGCCGCAACAGCAACAGATGGTTGTTTACCAGCCAGATTTCCTCAGTCCATCAGATCCAGCATTCCCACCATCATCCTTGATCCAAGAAGTTAATGGGCTGTGGAGCAACGACGCACAGCTGGTCCGTCCTACTAGACACCCTCAGGGCCAGCAACAAGCCAACATGCAATACCACCAACCACATGGTGGTTTATTTGGTCAGTCCTCCCAACCTCCGCCGTAGTATCACCAACCTCCATCGCAGTATCACCAGCCTCCCCAGTATACAAACCAATGGAGGCAAAACCAGCACTTCCAGCAACCGCAGTAACGCCATCAACAACTATATAACCAGTATGCGGATTTGCTCCACCTCTGTAGTATCAGCAGTATTCTCCTCCCTCCTACCCTCAATACCACCTTCCTCCACCACCTCAGCACCACCAACAGTCGACGCCTCAATTCCCGAACACTCAGCAGAAATATGGCTCGCACGCTGAACCAATCGAGGCGAATCCCACTACAAGAAAAAACAGATTTTACTACTACAACTGTAGTAGCAAAAGAGTGGTATAATAGTTGCAAAATGGTAGCAACACAAGTTTGCTACCACATGTGGTAGCATATTTTGTAGTCGCATCGAAATGGTCGCAAACTCTTTGAGACCACACTGTGGTAGTATTTGTGGTCGTAATAATAGTCGCAAGTAGTCGTGTTATAGTCGCAAAGTAGTGGTAAATTTTCAATAATTTACGATTATTTAGGCATGACTTTGCGACTATTAAGGGATCACATTTACATGAGGGCGTAACGACCTCATGGAACTTTTAACAGTTGTTTACCACCATGTTGGTACTAATTTGTTACACTTTACCGCTATATTTTTACCATAGTACTAGCAATGTAGTGACATAGTAGTCGCAAATTCTGATTATAAAAGGAAAAAATTATAATCCAAACATGTAACCTCAAACTTGGTCCTCTCTAGGCTTTTTATCCTGTAAATATTAAATAATGATATAATACTATCCATTCTGACTGCTTATACTATAAAAAAATCACACAAAGTGGAAACACAATTAACATAGAGACATGCATTAAAAATTATAATGTGCAAAGTTCATACAGAGCTGCATTAGTCATACATATTAAAAAACAAAAAGACAAGACTCGAAGTTTTATAACATCAAATTTTAGAAGATAAAATAACTAATACTAAGGTGTCCTTTTCCTTGCAACGAAATTTAAAATTTTTTTCATGCGACGAAACCACATGATCCAAGAATACTTCTCAGATCGTTTCCTCTAAACTACAAACAAGTAATATGATTACCTCTTAAAGCGTGGTTGTGATTGAGTCTCTAAACGAAGGGACCTCCTGTCTCAAGTCTGATCCGATGGAGGAGACGCTTGTGAGCGTGTTGATGAAATATGTGCTTCTTGTAATCTATGTTGATGATCCAAGCGGCAGATCTCTTGGTCTCGAAATACGAGATCCGGCGTCTTCTTCACGAGCGAGGCGCACCGAAGGAGACGAAGATCCACGAGCAAACGATCGGGCAGCATAACAACGACGCTGCGGTGATGGAGACTCTCTCTAGGGCATCCATGGTGGATGGCCATATGAGAGAGAGAGTGGGCGTGTAGAGAGAAAGAGAGAGAGAGACTTATGTTCTCATTAGCATTTGAAGAGCAAGGGGTGCCCTTCTATTTATATCATTTTGGTATCCATAGATCTCAATCCAAGGGCAACACAAATCCAATGGCTCTCATTAATTTGTGTTTTTTTATGGCTAAGATTTGTGTTGGTAAAAACCAACAATAATTAATTTAATTTAGATTAAATATATATATAGAGAGAGATAAATCAATATAAATTAATCCCAAAATTAAATCAATCTCATATGGAGATCTAGGAGTAGAGATTATATTAATCCAAGATCATAGGGGGACAACCACCCTCTCCTTATAGGAGTTGGTGGCCGTCCACCATATCTTATGGATTGTAATCTCATGCAATCTCATGAGATTGCATTACTCCTTGAAAATCTTCAAGATTTACAACAACACTTGTTATAAATTATTCAATAAAAATAATTCATAATTATTTTATAAATATTGCAATCTTGCCATTGGAAATTTGTGAATCACATTCACAACTCAAAATAAAATGTGAATTACATTTTCAATTAATTGTCCAATGTGAATCCAATTCACATCAACATTTAATTAACAAATGTAAATTACAAATTGTTCTCTCTTATATATTATAAATCACATTTATAATATATATGATTAATATGGATAGTGCTATCCACATTATTCATATCTATGATAATTAAATCACATTTAGTCATCTTGGATCTCTATTCTCATGTGCCCAAATAATGTGAATCACATTCACATTATTCACATCTTTGATAATCAAATCACATTTAATTATCTTTTATAACTCTCCATATAATATGAATCAAATTCATATTATTGATGATATCCATTTTCTCAATGCTCGGATACTTATATCAATAATGAAATTATCCCGAACTCTTTCAAGAATAATACGCTTTCTCCGCGAATACTTGGAGATAAGGACATGGCGATTGTATTGTTCCATGTATAGTGACTTTAATATTGAGATCATATCTCAAATCCAGATCTCGGGCCTCCCATAGATGCTTGATTAAATCAAGACCGCAAATCTAATCTTCTCATTGCATCTGAATCACATTCAGATCAATGTCCAACATTTGGACTAAGATCATATTACTTCTCTACTGAGAGGAGTCACTAAAATCCATACCTATTTCATCACTCCCTAGGAATAGAAGCGTCATGGTTATACAATTGTTTATGATCACATCACCCTCAGGTATTCCCAATACATGCACATCATGCATACTGGAAGACCCAGAATAAACCCGAAGTATTAGATCTCTTTTCACTGTCTACTTCAGGGTTTTATCTTTAAGTTTCTCATTTGATCATTGGGAGTCGGTATCGATCATATGCTTTCCAAAAGCATATATCATACCTAGGTGTTGATCATATACTTTTCCAAAAGTATATACCAAACCTACAAATTCAGTCAAGCTTCCAAAGTGAGATGACCGTGCACGGAATTTGATTCTTCCCAATATCTCATGAGTAATCTCATGTCTTCCGGTTCAGTAATGAACCTGTATGATCCCTTTGAGAGATTGTAATATCCATATGCCCTTATATGCACAACATCGCGCTGGTGTATAGACCTTGATTAGGTCATCAACCTATTGCTCTGCCAAATGTACATACTCAGACATATAGTTGAAGGATATGGTTAGATCCTTAAGCGCATCACGGAAGCGTGAGCATCGTATCGAATACGACGAAGAATGACTAGTCAGACTAGTTGTTCTATGCAGCGGAAATTAAAAAAATTTCATGCGACGAAACCACATGATCCAAGAACACTTCTCGAATCATTTCGTCTAAACCACAAACAAGAAATATGATTACCTCTTGAAGCATGGTAGCGATCGAGTCTCTAAATGAAGAGACCTCCTGTCTCAAGTCCGATCCGACGGAGGAGACGCTTGCGAGCGCAGGGATGAATCGCGTGCTTCTCGTAATCCATGTTGATGATCCAAGCGGCGGATCTCTTGATCTCGACACACGAGATCCAACGTCTTCTTCACGAGCGAGGCATACCGAAGGAGACGGAGATCCATGAGCAAACGATCGGGCAGCATAACGACGACACTGCGGTGATGGAGAACCTCTCTAGGGCATCCATCGTAGACGTCCACATGAGAGAAGAAGAGAGGAGTGTAGAGAGAGAAAGAGAGAGAGACTTATGTTCTCTTGTGTGTAAAGAAGAGCAAAGGGTGCCTCTCCTTTTATAATATTTTGGGATCCATGGATCTCAATCCATGGACAACACAAATCCAATGGCTCACATTGATTTGTGTTTCTTTTAATGGCCAAGATTTGTGTTGGTAAAAAACCAACAACAATTAATTTAATTTAGATTAAATGTATATTGATAAATCGATATGATTTAATCCCAAACTAAATCAATCAAGCATGGAATGAAGATTGTCACCTTCCATAATATGGGATTTGGTGGCAATCTTATGTAATCTCATGATATCTCATGAGATTACATTATTTCATGGAAATCTCCAAGACTTACAAGAACACTTGTTGTAAATTATTCAACAAAAATAATTCATAATTATTTTGTCAATATTGCAATCTTTCCATTGGAAAATTGTTAATCACATTCACAACCCAAAATAAAAAGTGAATTACATTTTCAATTAATTGTCTAATGTGAATCCAATTCACATCAACATTTAATTAACAAATGTAAATTACAAATTTCTCTCTCTTATATATTATAAATCACATTTATAATATATATTATTAATATGGATAGTGCTATCCACATTATTCATATTCATGATAATTAAATCACATTTAATCATCTTGGATCTCTATTCTCATGTGCCTAAATAATGTGAATCAAATTCATATTATTTGCATATTTGATAATTAAATCACATTTAATTATCTAAGGTAACTCTCCTTATAATATGAATCAAATTCATATTATTCATGATAATTAAATCATATTTAATTGCCAATTTAGTCAATGCTTGGATACATATATCAACAATGAAATTATCCCGAACTCTTTCAAGGATAATGCGCTTTCTCCGTGAATACTTGGAGATAGGAATAGGGCGATGGTATTGTTCCACGTATAGTGACTTGGATATTGAGATTACATCTCAAATCCAGATCTCGGGCCTCCCATAGATGCTTGATTAAATCAAGACTGTAAATCTAATCTTCTCATTACATCTGAATCACATTCAGATCAATGTCCAACATTTGGACCAAGATCAGATCACTTCCCTACTGAGAGGAGTTACTAAAATCCAGACCTGTTTCGTCACTCCCTGGGAATGGAAGCGTCATGGTTATACAATCGTTTATGATCAAATCACCCTTAGGTATTTCCAATACCTGTACATCCTGCATACTGGAAGACTCAGAATAAACCCGAAGTATAAGATCAATTTTACGCTGTCTACTTCGGGGATTTATCATTAAGTTTCTCATTCAATCATTGGGAGTTGGTATCGATCATATACTTTCCGAAAGCATATATCATACCCAGGTGTTGATCATATACTTTCCAAAAGTATATATCAAACTTACGAATTCAGTCAAGCTTCAAAAGCGAGACGATCGTGCATGGAAGTTGATCTTCCCAACATCTCATGGGTGAGCTCACGTCTTCCGATTCAGTAATGAACCTGTATGATCCCTTTGAGAGATCGTATTACTCATATGCCCTTATATGCACACCAGCGCGCCGGTGTATAGACTTTGGTTAGGTCATCAACCTATTGGTCTGCCAAATATACATACTCAGACATATAATAACACATCTGTCTCTGGTCAGAGGATGTGTGCCTATATCATGACAGCATACGACATAGGACTTTGGTTATCTCGATCTCGTTAAGTCAACTCTTTGATCTAACTTATCTAACACCTCCGAATCTCTATTCCTATGCAGAGGACATACATCAAGAGGTCGGTTAGATATCAACCTATATGAGAAATGATTGTCATCTCCTACACATGCGGGAGATCATCTCTTAACAACCATTTGACGGTGCTTGATGAGTCCTCAATCTAACTCTTTAGATATTCATCCAAGCACCAACCTCTATGATTCAATAATTGAATCAACAGTTGTCTGATCATCAAGATGGCCATGGTACATAACCCTAATTGTACTAAGGGACCTATTATACAAATTATCTATTCTTCATTTCAGATCAGGGAATGATATTCGCAATAACATTTATTGCATAATGGCTCATCGTGGGCTCGCATGTCCAACAATAGTAACACATCTGTCTCTGGTCAGAGGATGCATGCATATATCATGACAGCATATGACATAGGACTTTGGTTATCTCGATCTCGTTAAGTCAACTCTTTGACCTAACTAATCTGACACCTCCGAAACTCTATTCCCATGCAGAGGACCTGCATCAAGAGGTCGGTCAGATATCAGCCTAAATGAGAAAGGATTACCATCTCCTACTCAGGCTGGAGACCATCTCTCAACAATCATTTGATGGTGCTTGATGAGTCCTCAATCTAACTCTTTAAATATTCATCCAAGCACCAGCCTCTATGATTCATTAGCTGAATCAACATCTGTATGATCATCAAGATGGCCATGGTACATAACCATAATTATACTAAGGGACCTATTATGCAAATTGGTTATTCTTCATTTCAGACCAGGGAATGATATTTGCTATAACATTTATTGCATAATGGCTCGTCGTGGGCTCGCATGTCCAACAGAAAATGAGGAGGAGGATGACGATAATGAGGAGATCAAGGATGATGTCACGACATACAGTGTATCACAAAGGAAGGGGGTTATCATTTCAGAGCATAGGGAGAATATGAAGAAGAGAAAGGACAAAGGCAAGACCAAAAAAGATAATGTCTTAAACTAGTGCGACTAGTCACTCCCGATCGCATTTGATGCGATCCACACGCTTCCGTGATGCACTTAAGGATCTCCCCATATCCTTCATTTTCTTCATCCTCTTCATCTTCATCATCCTCCTCTTCCATTTCTTCGTGATCAAGTCTTGATTGAATTTTTCTACAAAGCACAAAAGGGATATTTAAATGCTAGGAAAATAAATCATTTATTAAACTACGATCTAAAATTGTATGATGATGAAAATGTTAGCTATATACCTCAGATGGTCAATGGACTTAAAAACCTTGTTGAAAGAGCCTAAATTTGAATGAATGTCATCCACCTTATTCACCAACACACTCACTGTCTGTGTGAGTTTGTACAAACTCAGTCTTGGTTACATCGAATGTCGGCATGTTGCATGTTGAGGATGTCTTAAAAAACCAGATGCTCCATTAGAACTAGTAGAATATGTGAATTTAGGTGGTAAACCACCCAAAGTTTGCCTTCTATTAGGCCCCACCTCACGCCCAATGATGACTTCTTTCCATAAAGTATCATTGAAGTATATTTCTTCTTCGAAAATGGAATCACCAAACTTGGATCTATACAGGTCCATGTAACGATCCTACAAATTATTTTTTTAGTTTAATATGAAAGAATTAAAATATATATAAGTGATGAGCAATGTACCAATACCACCTTTGATTCAGGTGTAGCCCAATCCCCCCACTTGTATGAGTCGCAGTCCGCCATTTAATAAATGTTGGAGGACGTTTATCAGCTCCAAGCTATATTACCAACATAATAGTCGTCAACACAAATTTACAAATGATAATATAAAACCAAACTTTGTTATTTATACATACCAATTCATGCCTCATAGTTCCATGGCTCTTGTATCCACTAGTTGATCTAATAATCTGTTTCCCTCTATTTATCTTCCCTACTTCAGAGCTCTTCTGAAATTTTTCTTGAATGAAAAGGTCACAATAGCGACTCCACCTCGCTGGAGTGCACCACGATGGCGCGCATAATTTTGCTCTCTCCCAATCTTCTGCACCATCCAGCTTCTTGATTGCAGCTTTTCTTGCCCTGTAAACATTGTCCTTTACCCGGTCTGTTGCTAGCTTTACTAGAGCAAATCGATATATTTCTTTTGTATGACCAGGTGGCAGCGTATACATGTTTTGCACATCAAGTTTCAATTATTAATAATTATTATG
The DNA here is from genome assembly GCA_037367405.1 of Ottelia alismoides. Classification (NCBI taxonomy): domain Eukaryota; kingdom Viridiplantae; phylum Streptophyta; class Magnoliopsida; order Alismatales; family Hydrocharitaceae; genus Ottelia; species Ottelia alismoides. Next base: position 567,030 of record JAZKJV010007215.1, read on the forward strand.
AAAATAACCAATAAATAACATCACATAATGAATCTTACATAAACACAATTTAAGATCCACTCTTGTTCTTCTGGAGTCATGCAACTCCATATATAATCCGAGCAATCCTGCATAGCTCGGAAGGCCTTCATGAGTGCTTGGGCTACAACATGTTGATTATCAAGAGTGTACCTGAATTCCAAAATTACTTATTATAAATAAATAAGCATGATATATAAGCATGCATATATAGTAATTAAAAGAACTGTTTATAAAGTAGATACCCATCTGATAGGAATTGCAAGTATTTTCGAGGATCTTGAGTTGGGGGCGGGACTTGACGTTGAGGAGTGTTATGGGACTGGGAAGGATCCTGAGTAATGGGTGGACCTGAAACTAATGGAGGAGGTTGGGGAGGAATCTGAGATTAGTCAGGGCTATGATGATGGGTAGAGGATTGTGGAGTGGGTTGGCGAGAGCATGTAACACTTGGAGGTGTTCCTGTCAAAGAAATGTAATATGCATACTACGAAGGGACCTCTACACCATTATCAAGCATATAAGAAACAGGCCTTGCAACATCTTCATTATGCTCACCTATTGTATAAACAAGCATGTAAGAGTTATAAATATTTTTTTAAAAAATATCACTATAAGGAACCATACCATCGATGTCTGGAGTATGTCGATCTGAAATACGATCATCATCATGATGCGTTCTACTCTCGCTCCCTCTAGACCCTCGTCCACGCATCATACACATTTCCTGTAAACATCAATATGTCATGATATAAAAAATTAAGAAATAGATACTGCAAATAAATAAATAAAATATTAAACTTCATTTTTAATCAACTCACAATGATACTATGGGTTTATTGCTACACTATGTGGTCACTCAAAGTCTGGAACAAGTGCAGTTGATGAGTCATCTATATTAAATTGGTCATTAGAATCCATATAAATACGTGACACCTTCTTTAAAACTGTATAACGATCATCTCTTTTTCACTTTTCCCCACTATTGGAACATAACATATCTGATAAACTTGTGAACTAAGGACAAAACATTCAAATCTTCGAATATATTTTTGAGCAATGACATCTACAATATCATGTATATGGTCAACAACCACACCATATTGTGGATCGTACCAGTCACACGAAAATAAGAAGAGCTTATTAGGTGGCATATGATATTCAAGCTCAAGTACCTCCTCAAGAATCCCGTAATAATTCAAGCTATCCTCACCATAACATGATCCTTTTACCATAACACCGGAGTTATATGTAGTTAAGATTGTAGTTGCATCCATACAATGAAATCTACACTCATTGGCAAAAACCACCGTACGACATCACCATATGATTGGGACCAAGTGATAGGTCATTGAGCATCTTGTGTTTTGGATATGTCGGATCAATCAACTTTACACGCTCATTAAACCAATTTGAGAATTTCTTCCTGAATTCATCCACACCTCATCTTCAGTAAATGAAAGATTCTCTACCATTAACTTATCTCTGTACTCCCTACGGTTAGAGAAAATCATTTTATGAATTGAAAATCTTAGTATAAAAATAATTTGAATATGATGTATACATACTCTGTAAATGGTGTTACTTCATCTGTGTTGTCTAGAACATAAAGCTCATCAGCTTCTTTCTCTTTGGTGGTCATCCTTCGTGATTTTCCTTTTTTAAAAGGTCGACCGCGTATTTCAAAAATGGAGAGGCCAACCACACGTTCATTTTCAATGTACTCATTACGCATAGGATGATTATGAATGGTTTCAATGTCGTCAGATAAGTATCGAGAACAAAAGTTGGCTACCTCTTCGAATATGTAACTTATTGAGCCTTCAATCTTGTTCTTATTACGCACCTTCCTCTTCAAGAAAAACATATACCTATTATCATGTCAGATTACATTATTAGACAAAGTATACCAGCCATACTATATTAAATGTCATTATAAGACATACCTTTCGAAAGGGTACATCCAACGATATTTGACCGGTCCACCTACTTTAGCTTCGTAGGGAAGGTGCACCATTAAATGTTCCATCGAGTCAAAAAAAGCAGGTGGAAATATCTTCTCAAGATTGCATAGGATAAGAACAACATCCTCTTTAAGGGTTGCCATATCTTCAACTTGTAACTTTGAAGACCATATGCATTTGAAGAAGTTATTCAACTTCGTTAATCATCATGTACTCCCTTCGGTAGTAATCCTCTAAAAGCAAGGGGTAATAGTTGCTCCATAGATACATGACAGTCATGACTTTTCATACCCTTGAATACATTTTTCTTCAAATCAACAAGTTTTGAAATGTTAGACGAATAACCATCTGGCATTTTTTAACTTACTTGCCCACTCACATGCATCTTTCACTTGATCTTTACTTAAGAAATATTTTGCCTTCGGTATATGAAAGCGACCATCATCAGATTCTACCAACCCTAACTCAGGACGTGCACAAATCATCATTAAGTCTCTATGAGTATTCTCTGTACCCTTTGTCTCACCCTTCACATCCAATACGGTATAAAATACATTATCAAATAGATTTTTTCTATGTGCATGACATCCAAATTATGTCTGATGAGCAAATTAGGCCAATATGGTAGTTCCAAAAAATGCTCATTTTCGTCCAGTTGTGGCTATCTCCAAATCCAAAAAGAGGTTGTACACAATCATCAGAATCTTTTAACTCTACCAGCCTCTGCAATATTTCAAATCCTGATAACCTTATTGGTGAATCTGAATCATTAATTGTATTTCTTTTGAATGCCATCTTTTGTTTCCTATATGGATGATCTTTCAACAGGAACTGTCGATGGCAGTCAAAGAAGCATGGCTTACGACCATACTGAAGTTGAAATGCTTTTGTTTTTTCCATGCAATATGGACAACTTCTCTTCCCATGCGTGCTCCAACCTGATAGCATTCCATATGCTGGAAAATCACTAGTGGTCCACAGTAACCCCACTCTCATCTGAAATTTACTTTGGCTGATAGTATCATAAGTTTCCTGACCTTTATCCTAAAGTACCTTTAATTCATCAATTAAAGGATGGAGATATACATCCAAATAATTTCCCGGAGATATCGGACCGGGCACAAGCAAAGATAAGAACATATATTGCTTCTTATTACACAACCAAGGTGGAAGGTTGTATGGTGTAATAATAACTGGCCAACATGAGTAATCTTTCCCCCGACCATGTGGATTAAACCCATCAGTAGACAATCCAATTACAGCATTCCTCTTATTCATGGAAAAGATGGGGGATGAATCCATCAAAGCGCGCCAACAAGCTGAATCAGAAGGATGTTCCATATAGTCACCACGTGCATGATCTGCATGCCAAGTCATGTCCCTCGCTATTTCTTTGCAATAATATAACCTCTGTAAACGTGATGCTATAAGAAAATAACGAAGCACCTTCTGTGGAACATTTGATTTCTTGTTGAGTTTGAATCGAGGTTCTCCACAATCTGGGCATTCAGTCGCATTCTTATATTCATCTCCATAATATAAAATGTGATGGTTAGGACAAACATCAATTAACTTGGCTGATAAGTCAAGTGTACCCATCATTGTTTTAATCTTGTAGTAGGATCCTAGCAAAACAATTATCCTTTGGAAGCATTCTCTTTATGATCTTAATCATGGTATTGAAACTAACATCAGTCATATTATATTCAGTTTTTATCGTCAACAACTCTGTAACAGCTGATAGGAGTGAAAATGTCCTGCAACCTTCCCATAATGGTTCCTCTGTCTTCTGTAATAGTTCAAGAAAGTATTTATATTCCTCATGGATTTCTTCGTCATCACAACCCTCAATATAAGGGTAAAAATTCAAACATGATGCATCAATCACCATCTCAACAAAAGGATTGTCAGGAGTCTGAGAGATCTCTTTGTAAGTAGTACGTGTCTCTCCATGGGCATACCAAGGATCAGGGCTAGGTCTCGGGGAATATATAGAAGGATGTTCACTTCCCTTCGACCTTCCGATTAATTCAAGTAGGTCAGCTATCTATAATTCGCAGTAGGCCTGTCATTATTCAAAAAGGTCAGCATTTTCTTCTTCGCGTAGATTCAGAATTGGCTACTTCTCCGGGAATACAATACCAAGAAATCTCCGACGTCAAAGCATCATATTTGACTATCAGACGGCCACGAAGAGGCGCCTTGTTCGTACTACGTAACTAACTAACTAAGAAGTAGAAGTGGAGTCCAAGGAGAATCCGACTGGCTGAAAGATGAAGCTTGAGTTCACGATATAATAAATAGTTGCCCTTGCTGCCCTTGCTTCTACTCGAGTTTCCAAGGATAGTAGTGAGCTCTTAACTGTCTGCGCACCTCTGAAACGACTACAACTATATGATCTCTTTCCCTCAATCTTTAACTAGACAGAGTCCGGGAGGGAAATACTGCTGCATAACATAGTCCACGTTCAAAGCAGATCATTCCGGTGAGATAAGCAGGCGCTGGACGGGGCCTAAACAGAGAGATCATCTGAGCTATAAGTTCTTTTTCTTTTATAAGGCAACACATATAATATTATGAAAATATACTCGACTGGTTTTGCTCTTTTCTCTTATCAAATCAAAGAATCCGTGTGATGCCATGAAAGATCTAGTGCCCAACTACAGGCCTTCTAGTGCCCTCTCACTCCAACTATTTATTCGCTTTGAAAGTGTAATCATTGGCAAAACCCTTCGTGCACAAGTGTCCTGCCACAATGTCTCTAGCTTGTTTCTTCATTAATTTGCATTGCATACACGGACAAATTATCTTCCCATCTACATCGACTATTCCATCTCCTTGGGCATATGCAAAATTAAGAAAGCCTTCTACACCTAGGAGAAATGGTATGCATAAATAGATCCATTCACTAAGCGATTGTACATCCAAACCCTTGCTACATCCATTGTTCTACCTACAATGCATCCATAAATAGGTAATTAGACACATGATTTGGTAGAACAAAAGATTTCCTCTATTCGAGAACATACTCACATCTAAACCAATATGCTTCCTAAATTAGGTATACAATATAATCGCATTCAGTCCGTCCCATCAAGCATGATGATTTGATCAACTAACATTAACAATATTGTAGTGACTATTCCATCTTCTTGGGCATACACAAAATTAAGAACACCCTCTACACCTAGGAGAAATGGCATGCAAATGGATCCATTCACTAAGCGATTATACATCCAATCCCTTGTCGCATCCATTGATCTACCTACAATGCATCCATAATGGGTAATTAGACGCATGGTTTGATAGAACAACAGATTTTCCACTATCTGAGAACATACTCACATCTTCCTAAATTAGGTATACAATATAATCGCATTCAGTCAGTTGACAACAAGTCAAAACTACAATATAATCTTCCTAAATGAGTTCACAACAAGTTGACATTAGATATTCACATTGTATCTCCCCTCATGAATTGCACAACACTTGTGAGAACATGCAGCAGATATTGATCTACAACTAAATCCAACTTACTACATGAATTTGGCATTAAATGCCTCATACTATGAAATGCCAATGGACCGAAATTAATATATATATATAGCTTCTTTAATGGGGATACAAATCTTTGTCATATCAAATACGATTTTCCTTCGTTCATCAATAAATGCATCATTTTGTAATAGCATGCATCAGACATATATGCAAATAGATAATGATGAATATGCACAAAAAAGAAATCAATCAATAGTTTATTATGGACTCCAATAGACCAAGGGCATTAAATGAAGAAGGGAGTCCAATGCAATTAAAAGTCAGTCACGTTATCAACTTTATAAACTATCATCAAATATCATATGCTATGTGAGCAAGTCCTTCGACGACCACATTGAACAACTTTTCAATTCAATAGTTCCTCTTTACTCGTAGAATCAACTCTATTAGATGGGCCACCAATAGAACACACAAGTTCAACATAAATCTGTAAATTCCTTCTTCCAAATCTCCTAACAAAGAACGCAAGAAAAATGATAAGTCAAAACTAGAAGAACCATTTTAATAGAAATTAGGTTGAACCAATTAACAACTAATCAAAGCAGAACCCCCAAAAAATGGTTGCATTACAAAGGAGGGAGGGGCAAATTAACTGGATTTTCCTACATCTATAGGAGTTGTCCGATGTAGGAGTGGCATCCCTATGAAGAAGGGAAATTCCAGGGATCAAATGTCTTCAACTCGTACAGATTCCACTCAATAGAAAGAAGCATAAAAATATGTGGAAAGGCACATATCTTTGATGCAGAATTCATGGTACTTCTTTGCTTACCAACAAAAACATACATTGTAAAATCTTTTATAACTTATACATTCATGGACAATGCATTGAATTATTTAAAGTTTACTAACAAAACATCATTATGTTTATCACTACTCAACACTGTTGTCCTACCATAGATATTCGCTTACTATAAGGTATATGACTTAACATAAGAACACTTAATGCACAACCTTTCTATTGTAATGGCATCATACCGATTAAGAAGGATCACAAAGGTTCTCTAACTGCAACATAACTTGTTCTACTGACATGACTCCAAATGCCCATTTAAGTCAGAAAAATCTAAGGTTCACAGATAACCATTTAGCTCTTGAAAACAAAAATAATGGTCAGAGGGTATTCTTTTTTTTTTCGAGAATGCTTTTCATGTCTTTTGGAGAAGGAGAACCCCCCAACACCATAGCATGCACCACATGGAGTATGAATTATTCCCATCCACTACCACTCTTACTTAACTTGAACATGTGAAGTGAAATTATTATTTCTTTCCCATTATTTCGGAACACTGGCTGATGAATCGAATTTACAGCCATACAAAATTCTATGGAATCAAACCACCAACGAACATTCAATAAATATATAAAGTGCAATCCAATCTAATTTATCACACAAGAAATCAATCACATTAAGCACATCAATTCCACTAGGACTCTTGAAAATATTATGGGTGCATTCAAACATGCATTCCGAATTAAATCACAAGTCAAATTTAATCCACAATAACCAATCATTCAATAACCAATTAGTGCTCAATCTCAAGGCATTTAAAAAAACAAATAAATAGATCTTTAGCCCTGGAATCTCAACAAACTGAACATGGTGGGAATCTTGAAAGCAACAAGGAAATCAACAAGAGGAAGATGAGTGCACGGAAGACCTTTACTTCCATAAAAGTACATGGGGAAAAAAGAGCTTAGATAGAGATATACATGTGAGACCTAGAACCTCAACCCTGCACAAGCCCTAGTTGCCTCACTTATGATAGGAGTCCAGATGGAAATAAGGCAGAGGAAGCCCTAGATGACTCACCTTCGTTTGGGAATGAGCTTTAGAAGAGCAAGAAGCGCTGTCTTTTGTGGAAACGGAGACAGAGATGATGTCGATTATGGGAATGGAGAGGAGGGATGATGAAGGGTGGGAGGAGGGGAAAGATGGTGAGAAGGAGGTTTCTTTTGGGTTCTGAGCAAAAGGTTGGATACGAGAAAAAAATTAGGGTTTTGGAACTTGAGGAGCCCGCACGCGTGAAAATTTTACATCAAAATTCATGACTACGCATGCTCTACAATATAGTATCAAAATAGTCGCAAATAATATGCGTCGACATTGTGAGAGCACAATAGTCGTAAAGTAGTGGTTAAAAAGTTGCCACCACACCCACACCACCTGTAGTAGCAAAAGAATAGTCACAAAATCTGCTTTTTCTTGTAGTGTCCTGTGAACCCAACCCTCGATTGCTTGGCCCAACTTGTCAAAGGGCTAGCAGATATGACAAGGAAGCTAGATGACCTACCTGCCACAAAAACCACCATTCCGACGCAGGTCGAAGCCAAATGCATCTAAACGATGACCAAAGTTCCTTTTGATGAGATTGATTGCAAACATACTTGTTGGTAGTTAGGAATATCATTAACGATAGCTTCTGGCAATTACAAGATCATTTCATAATCTATTAACAAGGAAAGAGGTTCTGAGTATAATTCATTAGTCAATCAGTTAAAAAGGAGGACATGTCCGCAGTTTCGTCTTCTATTAGAGGGCAATGCCATAATCTGTATCGAATGTTTAGGGAAACTGATTGTTGTTTGGTGGAATACATTTTGGAGTTGGTCCAGAAAGTAGATAGTTGAATTCCCTTTGGTTTGTATACCAAAAATTGTGAAGTGTAAACCTGGTTTTAGATGGTTAACAATTGTGTTTCTGTTTTTTTCATGTTTGTTTGTTGATGTAAAATCAATTGGAATGATAAGGAATTAAGGATGTTTGTTAAGATTGTGAAGATGATATGGTTAACTTGAATGTTGACTTCAATATTTGCAGGAAAAACAACGAATATTGATCCACCAATTGGGAATGGGAGTAACAATTTGGAAGATGTTCAGAATAAATTTAAAAAGCAAAAAATATTGAGATCAGAAGTATGAAATAATTATGATTGAATTTACAAAAAGAGAGAAAATTAACGTGCTTTGGTTTATGTTTGCAACTTTAATTGATTAACATTACTTTGCATGATATTTGTTTGTTTCCTTCAATTCTTTTTATTGCAATACTCGATATTAGATTGTCGTATCATATTACGTTGAATTTCAAATTCAAGTAAAAAAATGGAAGTAATGTGGAAGTGGTCCCCAAATAATCTAGGTACATTTTATTTATAATTTAATATTCATGTTAAAGTTAACATTTATTTGGATATTCGTGTTCATTCGTAAAAAATCATATTCAGGATGTAAAAGTTTCGTTTTGTATTCGTATTCATATTTGTATTTTGATTATATGGATCTTGATTTTATACATTCGTGTAACATTTCTATTCATAAAAAAAACATGGGCATGATTTTGGTGGACATGTATTCACATTCGCATTCGTTCGTTTGCATCACTACCTGCAACCCAACAGACCCTACCCTAGGCCTAAGTGATATATTTTAAACGAGCATCTCTACAACAACTTGAGACAAGAAAGAGATGCGATTAATGACATCAACTATATTAGGAATGAGCTCCAATCACATGATCAACCAAGTTCATCTTTTGTCGGCTTAAGCCATTATAAGAAGATTGGAGGCTTAGTAATTTTAACGAAAAAAATAATATGCTTAAGATGGTCTTATTCTCCGAGTTTATGTTTAATGGATCAAATTACGAGATCTTAGTGTTTCTTAAAATTATATTTCTTGAAATTATGGTCATACATATCTTGTGAGATTACCAAGGTTTTAAAAATCGAACCGAACTGGCCGGCTCAACTAGTTAAACCAAGAATCGGAAGAAAAACGGTCCAATCATCTGGTTTTTACTCAGAAAATTAAAACAGTCAAAATCCAATTGGATTGTTTGACCAGACTGAACCAATTGAACTAAACCTGTTGTTCGACTATCTACCTTTTGACAAAAAGTAATTTCTGATTATTTAATGGAATGCAAAATTTCAAAAATTACTCATAGATTCATTCCTAACCCATATTATGATACTCATTTATCTCATCTCCTTCCATGTGTGCCAATAATCCAGTTTCGCTTACTCCTTCTTACCTTACGAGCACTGCTTCTCTTTGCTCATAGTATGCATGAGGTTGTTCTCTTCCAACAACAACAAAAGGTGCCTCTACATAAAAGAAGAAATTAGCACAATCATATTATGAGAAGTAGTAAATTAATAATGCTTGTCATCATTTAGGGCCCGTTCGGTAGGAGAATAAGCAGGAATAAGGATGAGGAATAAGGGGAATAAGGGTCTATTCTCCGTTCGGTAGGAGAATAAGAATAAGGAGAATAAGGTGGAATAAGGCTTATTCTCTGTTCGGATGGGTTTTGTGGGATAAGGAATAAGGTTTGAAAGTTAGTTAAAGTTGTTGGTTGTTATTAGGAGTGATGGGTTATAATATCTAATTATAGTTGGCATATAATTTTCAATAACCAATACAGAAAAAATGACGATAGTGACGTTTTATAGAAAAAATGACCAATATAGAAAAAATTACCAATAGTAAATAATGAAAACAACGAATACAGAAAAAATTAAAGACGTTTTATAGATTTCCCTCAGATTTCAATTTCTACATGGAAAATAACGACGACAGTGACGTCGGTTAAGCCACGCCACTACTGTGGCTGCTCAGCCAAGATCGACACCGCATCATTAAATCATAAGTTATGACGGTGGAATCATCATAGGGACGTTGCAGGAATTTTAGGATTTACTTTAGTAAGAAATCACGATAACAATCCATGGAAGGCTTTAATGTACAGGAATGCGCGATGCCTCGTAGAAAAGCCAATAACGTAGTACGAAGTAGTAGGTGCAGGCGGGACAATTTTAACAGAAGGTACACGTAATTAACATAAAATCAACGCTGCGCGTTCTCCCACATGGCTGTTGCCAAGCATCACGTAACAATTCTCCAGCTCGGATCTCCTGTTCGGAGACCCTGACGTTGCTGCCTGTAGCGGTGTTGTCGAACTCTTCGTCATTGGTATCGAGGTCTGCAGGACGTCCCAGTTTGAGCCGATTCAAGTGTGAATGCACTTGATATCTGATCCTCGCCCTGGACTTCATGGATGAAGTTGTTGATGATGCAGCAAGCCATGACAACCAAAACTTGCTTTTCGAAACTGTAAAACGGCCGCTCAGTTATGGCCTTGAAGCGGGCCTTCATGATGCCAAAAGTACGTTCGACGTATGAACGGAGCTGGGAATGCCTGTGATTGTACAACTCCTCCGGTCGTCGATATATGTGTCCCCTTCGAGCCCTGAACTGGGGTAGGTGTGCAATAACGCCACGATATGGGGTGAGGAAGCTCTCTGTGTTTGCATATCCACAGTCGAGTAGGAACTTCCTTCCCAGAGGTACATGAAAGCCTCCCTCGTCTAAAGCCCATCTTAGCACCTTCATATCTGCGGGCTGAACCCTCCCATCCGGCGGCGATGTATGTAAATTTATAACTGAAGTCGACACACGCCATAACATTCTGTGCTATTGTTTGGTGCCTGCTCCGAAACTTTGGAGCGACATTCACGGTGACATTTGCGGGGATAAGCGTGCCATCGATGGCGCCGATGACATCCTGCAAAAATGTTGAATTAACTCGACATTCTTATGTAAAATAAGTTGCATTCTAAATCCATCGTGCAGGAGTACCTTGAAATAAGGATAAAAGTTCCTGTTGTTTAGAATAACATCTGGTACCGGACAGTCAGCAGCTGGGAGTCTGATGAACTGATCTCTGAGGGAGACGATGCGAATGAGAATGTCGTTGAGGTGGTTCGAAATTGTATCACCGGAGTGTTGAAAATGTTCAGAGAGCACACGATTCTTTGCGTTGTGGCCGAGATAATACAAGAAAATCAGAGGGATTCCTCTGCCTTGAGGTGCCTTGAATCCTTCAGGCCAGCTCGATCCTTTAGCAGCGTGCATAAACGTAGAATCGTATCGGGGGTACATCCGGAAAATAGAGTATGATCGGGCAACGTGTCCATTCAGCATCTCTCGAATCCATACATGTCCTGTACGCATCGACGTATGCTGTGGCTGTCTCGGGATGTAACCTGCTCCATCGATCAGGTTGTCCTCATCATGCTCTATCACTGCACGCAGGTATGTCATGTTCAACATGACCAAATTATACCTCATTGCGGTGATTGCCGCCATTCCTTCCATGGGACCTGTACAAAACAAACATTTCCGTATGGGTTGTCATTCAATGATCACCACCAACAATCACAACAACCAATTGATGTAGAAGACATGTACGGAGACTAGGAACCTATCATTTTCCAGGCAAGATAAGCGTGACAAGAAAGTTAATTATTACATGCCATCGAAAGTTAAATCATAAAAAATTGTTCGACATGAAAATATTATTACATGCCAGGCACACAACTTATGAAAAGAAAATGCGATAAGGAAACAAAAGAAATGCATCTAACATAATGTAGACCACAAGACAGTCACACAGATGACGTGTTGAGCAGTTAATCCTTGCCCAACTGGATGCTCACCCACACAGCCAACTTCGCAGGGACAGACTTGGCCCGGTTGAATATAATTCGTTCGTATGGGTCACGAAGGCTGTGGGCAAGGCGAATTTGGGGCCTCCGCAGGTAAGCCCGGAACGAGTGCCTCGAGCTCATCCAGAAGCTCCTCCACCCCCTGGTGCGGATCTTTCGGAGTCCACGCTTGGATCTGCTCCCGCTGCAGCTCCAACATTTGCGTCGTCAAATGGACGACGTCTTCCCCCAACATCTGTGATGGTAAGGGGGTACCGTCACTGCGCGAACGCTTCGTGCTTGTCGCCTGCGCGCCTGAATCTCGGCGTCTACTCCTCCGGCTTGTTGCGTACTTGGGGCAGCAGCTTCCCCTTGTTCGGGGACCTCAGCGGCTTCGTTGTCCCCTTCGAGATCATCCTCGAATGCTTGTTGTGTACCGGCATCGCCCTCAAAGAAGGCAGCAAATGAACCAGGGGTTGCTGTCTGCGAGGAGAAGGCAAACGTTCCCTTCGCGGTGTAGTCTCCGATGATGGCTTCAACATACCGAAGTGGGGGAAAGACTTCCTCCGATATGGCTTGTACGCCTTGTCAATCTGAGTGCATTTAAAAGTGAGCAGAGTATATCATAATCTATGGAACGTTATTAAAGTGGGTGCACAGGCAGTTACTCACCGTGAGCCAGGCCTCCTCGTCAGGTGCGACCACGGTGCAACTCAATGGATCCCACCCCCAACCGCTCTTGGACATGAGGTAAACGAAAGCCGTGTAGTCCTTCTTTATGGTTTTCCACCGATTGTTGAGCTTTGTCTTGTCCCAGTTATTCCCAGTGTGCATGTTAAACTTGTCCACTATACTGTGCCATGCCGGTGATGTAAACGAGCCTCCAACCCAGTCGCCAACATCAAAGTGATGTTTGAACAGCTGGAGAAGACATTCATCCATGGCGGGTGTCCACTTCACCCTATGGACTGACGATTCGTCGTCCCTAAGGTGTACCCCAGACGAGCCCGCACCAGCCGTGAACATCCTGTAATATAAGTCAACTGCAATGAGGACCTACCAATGTGGTCATTATCAACCAATATATAATGTACAATTCAGCTTAGACCACGACATAAGCCATGCGGCAGTATAACAAGGTATGTGGAGCACCAACGAAGGTGCTGTCCAACACCATATGAACATCCTCGACCACCCAATAGGTAGCTCTCAGCAACATTGAATTAAATATTTGTACCCACTTTTAAATGACGTCAGCAACCAATAGTAACAATCAGGCATCGACCAGCGGAGTAAAATTCAAGACGAAGCACAACGCATCGCACAGCAGCAGTGGGGGAAATAACCAGAGCAAACAGCAGTTCAGGTAGCAACAGCAGCAGGTAAAGATCACAGCAGCACAGAACATTACTGACACAAAGCACACATTTAAACATCCTTTAGGGCGAACAACAATCGTAGAGCACCAAGTAGGGTGCTGTCCACCAATTGAAATGAAGTAAGATGTTGCCTTCTTAAGACAATGCATCATCGAGCACCTAATGGGATGCTCTCAGGCCAATCACAGCGCATCGGGCATCATCCACGCGATTTAAACCCACAAGTACTTACACCGTAGAGCACCATGTAGGTGCTATAGATTTATATTTACATCATCGAGCACCTACTATATAGCTCTCAGAGAAGATTTCGATTCGACATTCAGTAGTAACCATCACAATTATACATCATCGAGCTGCAAGTACTTAGCTCTCAGTCAACAATTATACATCATCGAGCTGCAAGAACTTAGCTCTCAGTCAACAATTATACATCATCGAGCTGCAAGTACTTAGCTCTCAGTCAACAATTATACATCATCGAGCTGCAAGTACCTAGCTCTCAGTCAAGAATTATTCATCATAGAGCTGCAATCATTACTTAGCATCCTTGAGTTTTTCTCAACAGAAATATACCTCATCGAGCAAGAAATAGCTTGCTCTCAGCCTAATTAACAAAATTGGCCTCATTTATAAACTGGAATAGGATCTTGAGCTGTAGCTCTCAGTCAAGGGTTATGATAGCGTAATCACCGTTTAGGTGTTAACAAAAGGGTTTCATAGCTGCAAGAATGTAGCTCTCAGGCCATTATGGAATGGAAGAAACATGTATTTTATGGTAGCCCTAACAATAAGCATTGTGTGTGCTGAAGTATTGCAACCTACGATCAAGATTAATCATCACCAACGATTACATGGCAATGCAGCAACTATAAGCTCGGCCTCAAAGCCCAGCAATCAACATCAGTCAGGAAAAGGACACAATTTATCCCACACAATATCATCTTTGTTCTTTTCGCAAGGAAATTTTGAACATCATCGAGCATGGGGTACATTGCTCTCAGCCCACCCAAAAAAAATTGGCCCCATTGAACTGCTAGAATCGATGATCAGTAGAAACCATCACGAAACTATCCAAAGCAATGCATCCAATAGCAGCCCGTCCTCAAAGTCGATCAAAATTACACATTACATTAAGCACACAAGTAATGACATTGTAGAACACCATGAAGGAGTTCAAAAAGGTAAATTAACTTCATCGAGCATCAGTGAGGTATAGCTCTCAGTCACGCAATGGTATCATGAGTCAGCAACAAACATCATCCAAGAATCCATGTAAACAGAGTAGAATATATGTTGCTGTTACCCCCAAAAAATTGCATTTGTTGATCAAGTTTTGGAATCAATAATCAATATTAAACATCAACCAAATTACCCAATGTTTATGCAGCCACTTCCAGGAGCTGCAGATGGGTTGCTCTCAGCCACGATTACGACCACACAGGTCATTAGATCACAGTTTAGTGCTCCCAACTATTAGGTCCTCTCAAAAAGTAGGTCCTCAACCAACACCCATTTGGCTAATAAGAATAGCATAATCAAAGGAGTGGATATTCAAGAGGAACCATCAGATGAGTGAAAAAAAATCAGCTCCCCATCAATAAGCAACCTACGGCCCCCTCCTGTCAGCAGCCAATCTTAACATACCATCTTCCAGCATAAGTGAGGCGACCAACCCCTCACGGCCGAGAAAATGGTTGTGATGCCAACTACTACAGATCCAAGAGCACTTCATAGGTAGCTCTTGAACCCAAATCATCATAAAACAAAGCAACACATTTGGAGAGACAGTCTATACTCACAAGCAAGAAGCATATAAGGTCATAAAGCAACGACAAATCATGAAGCCCAGACCCAAATGAAGCATCGACCAGCAAAGCAACGGGATATGTAACAGGTAATGATCATCATAGCACAAAAAAATCGAGGGAGTGCTTTCGAATATACCTGGCGATCCACCACAAGCTAGATGATATGTGAAAACACAATCCCAGAGCAAAATGAACCCCAGCGGCGGCAGACAACCCACTGGATTTCCTCCTCCGCCCCAATTTATAGCCATGGGAAACCCTAGACTCCATCGATTCCATTGCAACCACAGAGGGCTCAAGGCAACAGTGGCCGATATAATGGCCAATACAACCACCGGGATGACCCATCACACCGCAAGCACAGTGAAAGGCATACCTCGATCGAAAATCACGAGGAGGTTCCACAGGGGCCGACCAAAAGCAGCCCTACCATCGGCAGCTCAGAGGAGCGCGGGTCCCAGAGGACCCGAGGCAACAAGCGACGTCGCACACCGGAGGCTCGCGGGATGGTCGGGCGGGGGAGGGGCAGGGGATGGACGGCGAACGGAGGGGCGCGGGAGGGAAGGGGAATAAGGTCGGGGGCGAAGAGCGATTGGGGGCCAAAATTGGGGGAATTGCCGTACACATCGGGAACCCCATTTTCCCTTATTCCCCTTTATTCCCGAGCCTCTATTCCCCTACCGAACAGCCCCTTAGAGTTTGAGTAGTTTTTTTTGTTAATTTTATACAACACATTTATATAAATCTGACAAAATACATTTATCACTCCATTTCAAGTTTTTTCTAATAATTTTTATACCTTTACATTTTTAGCAATTATACTTGCGCTCCAATATTTTTTTAAAATTCACAATATTGTCCATATGCTAGTATAAAATATAGGAGCATAAATGTACCAATAAAGGCCACTATTATGATTTTTGAAAAAAATACAAGGACATGCGTATAATTGTAAAACAATACGAGAATTGATGTTATTAAAAAATTGGAAGAACACAAAGTGTAAGAATCTTTTAAATGCATGATGTAACCATCATTTATATTTCTTTATATGAAATATCAATCTAATTTTGTTTGGTCCGGTTGGACCATACAAATCAAACTAACAATACAACGATTCGGTTCTTTTTGATTTTGTGAACTGTTTGGACCAATCCATTCTATTGATCCAAGCATAAAAATCTGAAATCGATACCTGTTGGGTATGATGTAAGGTTATTTTTTTAAACCTTTAAAATTATAAACCATGCGAGATTACACTTACAATTATAGCCATTTGAACCTTGTGAGATTATATAGAATCATACAACGTTAGGATTCTATTCGTTCTTCCTGCTCGCTCTCTTTCTCTCACTACACATCTCCAGCTCCACCACCCCCAACTCTCGCTCGCTCGCGAGGGGAGGCGATGGACATGGTCGGGGCGACGGCGGCGCCGGCGGAGGTGCTCCAGCAGCAGGGGATCCCCCCTCCGGCGGCGGAGCGTCTGAACCAGGCGGTGCTGCAGCAGCTGAACCTGGAATCGGTGAGGACGCGCGCCTTCGGCCTCTTCAAGACCGTTGCCCGCATCCTCGACGAGTTCCACGCCTTCGCCCGCGCCAACGCCACCCCCAAGTGGTATCAACATCTCTCCCTTTGATTCGGATACCGCCAAGGTCGCCATGTTGGGGACGAACGATCATGAACTGGATTAGGGCTGGCGGTGTTGCTTGCTCATTTCGGGGAGTTGGGTAATCTGAATGACATACTCCTGATCGAGAAGAAGTTGGGTAATCGGAAATATGTGATCGTGCTTCCGATTTGGGGTCGAGGTTTGTTTTGAATTATATTGAGTAGAAGTTGCGATTCGCCTCTCATCCTTCCGAAGCTCATTTGGGGAATTGGGTGGTCTGAAAGATGAGAACTTGCAATATTTTGGGACGAATCTGACATGAAGTGGAATGAGGCATAAGATGTTGCCTGAGGATTTGGGGAGTTGGGGTAGTAAGAAAAATGTGATCTTCCTTCTGCAACCCATTTGGGGAGTTGGGTAGTTGAAAAAAACGAGAACTTGCATTGATTTGAGGCGAACATGACATGAATTTGAATGATGCAGAAGATGTTGCTCGCGTATACGGCTTCTGCTACTCTTTCTTGGAGTTGAGTAGAAGAAGTATATGATCCTGATGACATCATTTGGACTGATTCAGAGGATACGATTAGCTACTCATCCTTGTGGAACTCACTAGGAGAGTTAGCCAGTCGGAAAAAGTGCGTGGTTATGTCGATTCAAGGTGAATCGGTTGTAAAATGGAATGGGTAGGGAGGTTCCACTTAGGTATCCACATCCTACAACTCTTTCGGGAGTTTGGTAAACAGAATGAGTGATTTTGTTTAGGATTCGAGGCTGTTTGTTCGCATCAATCGAATTGGTGCAGGAGATACGATTAACTTCCGATCCTTCTTCGTCTGATTCGGGGAGTTGGGTTGTTTAAAATATGCGAACTTGTGTTGATTTGGTGAGAAGCCGTCATGTATTGGTATATGCAGTTAGATCTTACATCGCATTTGTGGGAGATTGATCGTGGAATAGATCAGGGAAGAGGATGTGACTTATATTGAAATATGTGTTTGATGGTTTCTTGCTTGTGCGGTGATTCTTGCGGACTGTCTTTCTTTTTCTTGGCACTTCAGGCAAGATGTGTTGGGTCAGTTCTCGATGGTGAACCTCGAGCTCTACAACATAGTGGAAGACATCAAGAAAGGTCTCCAAGGCATTCGTGGTATACCCGAAGAATGTGAATGCAGATAGTGCAATAGGTACGAGTTAAAATTTTTTGTTTTTTTCGCAAATATATCCTTGGGTCATTCCTTCGTTCTTTTTTTCACCCGCTTTAATGTAGTCTCGAAGAGTTTCTCATTAATAAATAATAATCCTCGACTGCATCATTTTGGTCTATTGTTTTGTCCCTAGTTAATTGTTTAGTCTTCAACAAACTAAAATTAGTCGTCATTTGCTTGGGTATAAGATGGCATGATTCACTTATTTCCACCGTGATGCTTTTAGATGACATTAATTTCAAGTAATTGGGTTGCAGAAGTCGGTTGTCAGTACTCGATTGATAATATCACTAAGGATTAATGATAGTTGGGCGACTAATCGATTTTAGTCGACCTTTAGTCGATTTTGATTTTTTAATTGTTTTAAATATATAAATATATTTTTATACATATATGCTTATATATTTGCATAGATTTTGTAGAGATAGATATTTTCATATGCTATGTACCTGTTCGTCATTTTTATTTTTCTCTGGACTTCTATGTATTTTACCCTTGAGGTCTCTCCCTATATAAGAGACCCTAGGGTTCCCTTAAATAATAGATCACTCATTTTTCACAACATGGTATCAGAGCCCTAGGGCTTCCTCTCCCCACCCGCCGCCCACCCCCTCCTCGGGCCTCTCACAACCGCCGCCGGACCCCTCCCGGGTCCCCCCAGTCGCGCAGGACCCCCCCGGGTCCCCTCCAGTCCCGCCGGACCCTCCCCGGGTCCCCCCTAGTCCGCCGGACCCTCCCCCCCGGGTCCCCTCCAGTCCCCCAGGACCCTCCCTGGGTCCTCTCCAGTCCCGCCGGACCCCCCGGGTCCCCCCCAGTGCCGCCGAACCCCCCCGGGTCCCCCAAGTGCCGCCGGAACCCCCCAGTCCGCCGCCGGTTTCGGGATCTCGCCTTCATCTTCCGGCTTGCCCTAGCCGGACTCCTGCCACCTTGATCGTAGCCGTCTCTTCCTCCAGAGATATGCGTAATGTCTACATACGCACTCGAATCCCGTGCAGTTTGTGTAGACATCTATCACTTTGTCTACATACCCTAGTTCTTCTCCAGCGGCGATATGTCAGAATCAAAGGTTGATATGCCCTCCATAGGCGTGTTCAAAGGTCCCACGCCAATAGTAAAGATGGACGGGTCGAACTATGAGCTCTGGGCAATGCAGTTCATGAGCCTCATTAAGGCGAACGGTAAGAAGCACATTCTTACCGAGGATGAGCCAGCAGAGAAGACAGGGATATATGCCTCGTGGGAGGCTGATGATTCATATGCCAAGGTCTGGTTGTCAGGTACACCGTCGATGGAGATTGCCAATGATGTCCTCCATCAACCCACTGCCAAGGCGATGTGGGATATTCTGGCTGCTACATATTCCCAGGTACGAAATGAGACCAAGATGTTACAGCTTCAACATGATATATTCACGATGAAGTAGAATGGCAGACCTCTTCACTCCTTGTACACATCCCTGAAGGGGGATGTTTGAGAAGTTATACAGTACCATTCCACTCACAGCGACTCCTGAACAACAGAAGACATTTCGGAATGCCACCATGGTGGGCGTTCTTCTTGCGGCCCCTAGATCCTGAGTATGAGGCCACCCACTCTCAGATTTTGGCTGATGCAGTTATTCCTCCGGTGGAGGATGTTTACAGGAGACTCAGTCGCATATCAGTTTCTTCCAGCTCATCTACTCCACCCCCATCGGCGATGGCAGTATCGCGTGGGAGAGGTGGTCACTCTTCTGGCCGTGGTCGTGGACGTGGATCCCTGGGTAGGGGTGGTCGCTTTCGTCAGCCGTGTTCATACTGTCACCGCACAGGCCACTCGGAGGAGACATGCTACTCTAAGCATGGGTTCCCAGCATCGGCACGTGTAGCAGAGCATTCTCAGCCCCAATTGGCATCTACGTCAGACAATCGTTTCGAGGAACTTGTGGCACGTCTACGTGATATTATGCCACAATCATCTGGTGATTCTTCTGGTGGACCTTCAGATGTTGCTGCTACAGCATCTGCCAGTTCCTCTGCTACTGCTAGTACCTCAGGTAGTGCTACTGCATTTACATCTTCTCATGATATCTCTGATTGGATTATAGATTCTGGTGCCACACATCATCTCTGCCGAGATCGAGAGAGACTTGCGTCCTACAGGGACTTTCCTCATGGCCGTTCAGTACAGATTGCAGATGGTACTCATTCCCCCCCTTGTTGGTCAGGGGGAGGTTTTCCTATCTCCTACTATGCATCTACAGAATGTCCTACATACTCCTGAGTTCTCAATGAATCTCTTGTCTATTAGTCAGATTACGAAGGACTTGCAATGTCGTGCTATATTTGACCCCTCTTCTCTTATTTTTCAGGACATACTAACGGGCAGGGTGATTGGCTGTAGCTCTGAGCAGAATGGTCTGTATCAGCTGGTCCGGAATTCTTATGCTGGTGTCTCTTCTCATTCTGCCGGACCAATATCTCCGTACATCTGGCATCTCCGTTTTGGTCATCTCCCGCTCCAGAAAATGCGACATCTTCTGCCTCAGATATCTCCCAGTTCTTCCTTTCGCTGTGAAGCATGTCAGTTGGGAAAGCATCATCGGTCTTAGCTTTCCTAGTCGTCAGAGTCGGAGCAGTAGCTCCCCGTTTGAGTTGTTTCCACATAGATATACGGGGTCCAAGCCGTGTACCCGATCATCAGGGACACATATTTTATCTAGTGGTAGTAGATGATTTTTCTCGTGTATCGTGGGTCTTTCTTTTAAAGAATAAATCTGAAGCAGGCGATGTGATTAAGAATTTGATTAATGAAGTGCAATATGTGTTTTCTTCTACTGTCAAATATGCTCGTACAGATAATGCTCTAGAATTCTGCACATGGTCCCTCTCTCAGTTTCTTTCGTCAAAGGGCATTATTCACCAAATCACTTGTGCTTACACATCTCAGCAGAATGGTGTGGCAGAAAAGGAAGCCATCACCACCTTCTTGACATTACTCGAACCCTACTGATTCAGAGTTGTGCTCCTATCTCTTTCTGGGGGGATGTTGTTCTTACCGCTTGCTACCTGGTCAACCGTATGCCGTCATCTGTCCTTGGTGAGAAAATTCCTATCTCTATCATTTTCCCTGACAAGGAATTATTCTCACTTACTCTACGTGTCTTTGGTACTGTTGCCTTTGTTCATCTCCTGACTCCTGGACTTGACAAACTCTCTCCTAGAGCTGTCAAGTGTGTCTTTGTTGGTTATTCTCGGACTCAGAAGGGCTATCGTTGTTATGATCCCATAAACAAGAAATACTTTGTTAGTGCTGATGTCACCTTCTTTGAGTCTGTTATGTATTTTCCCCTGCAGGTGACAGACTGGTACCATCTACTACCAACGATGATGTCTATGTCCCTCCGCCTCCTACTTGGAGTTCACCTGAGTCTACTCCTGTTCCTGTTTCTACGTCATCTTCACCACCACACCACCTCCACCACCTCCATCACTTCCACAACCTCCTATTCCGCCTTTACCAAAATTCTATACGCGTCGGTCAGGTCCTGCTCAGGCTACACGTCAGACATCCATCACGCCTCAGGTATGTTCAGATGGCATTACTACTGACGGGTCAGATATGGTACATGTGCAGGATTCTTCATTGCAGGAGGAGACTACACCATCCAGCACAGCGGAAGATGATCTTGATATTCCTATTGCTATTTGAAAGCAGAAGCGGACGTGTGCATCTTATCCATTTGCTTCACAGGTGTCTTTCCATCGCCTCACAGGCGACTTTCAGGATTTGTTGCAGCCTTGACTTCCGTGGACATACCACGGACCTACCAGGAAGCTATGAAGATTGATTGCTGGAGAGAGGCTATGGAAGATGAGATGTGCGCATTACAGTCTCGTGGCACATGGACCTTGGTTACTGCTCCTCCTGATGCATCTATTGTGAGATGTAAGTGGGTATTCACAGTTAAATACCACGCTGATGGCAGTCTAGATCGGTACAAAGCACGACTGGTAGCGCGAGGTTTTACACAAACCTATGGCGTTGATTATATGTATACTTTTTCTCCAGTGGCTCGTCATTCTACTCTTCGCATTCTCTTATTCCGTAGCTGTGGTACGTGACTGAAGTATTTCTCAACTGGATGTCAAGAATGCCTTCTTGTATGGAGATCTACAGGAGAAGTCTACATGCAACAGCCACCAGGGTTTACTGCTGAGGGGGAGAAGCATATGGTGTGTAGACTTCACAAGGCAATTTATGGCCTCAAACAGAGTCCAAGAGCGTGGTTCCAGAAGCTTTCCAACCTGATTGAAAGGCATGGATTCAAGAGATCGAATGCAGACCACTCGTTGTTTGTTCAGAAATCATCAGCATATACGGTTGTTATCATGGTCGATGTTGATGATATCCTGGTTACAGGAGATGATATTCAGGGCATAGAAAGGGCGAAGGCATTCTTAGGCCGTCAATTTGTCACGAAGGATCTTGGAATCCTAAGAATACTTTTTGGGATTGGAATTTGCCAGGAATGCACAGGGTCTGGTGATGACCCAAAGGAATTACATTACAGATTTCTTGACTGAAACATGCATGGCTGGATGCAAACCATCAAGTATTCCCATGGATCCAAGCATGAAGCTGTATGATGATGACACTGCTGAAGTGGACAAGAGGAGATATAGAGAAATGGTGGGTAAGCTCCTTTATATTACCATAACTCGACCCGATATTGCCTTTGCAGTGAGCCGGGTGAGCCAATTTATGGAGCAGCCAAGACAAGTTCATATGGATGCCATTTACATGATACTGAGGTATCTGAAGTCTTCTCCAGGTTCAGGGTTGCTGTTTCGAAGGACACAGATTCATCTATTTCAGCATGTGCTGATGCTGATTATGCAGGATGTCCTAAGGATCGAACATCGACCTCATGATTTGCAGTTTTTGTTGGGAGCTCTCTAGTTTCTTGGAAAAGCAAGAAATAAACTGTTGTGGCGAGGTCCAGTGCTGAATCCGAATATAGGACCATGGTGCAAGCAAGCACGGATATGATGTGGGTTCGATCGGTTCTAGAGGATCTACATGTAGCCGTACCTCTACCCATGCAGCTCCAGTGTGACAATCATGCAGCCTTGTTTATTGCCAACAATCCAGCATTTCATGAAAGAACAAAGCATATTGAAGTTGACTGCCACTACACTAGAGACTTGATCCAGAGAGGATTGATATCTACAGCTCATGTGAGCTCAGGGGATCAGACTGTTGACGTACTCACCAAGCCGTTACTCAGGGGACCTTTTCAGAGATGTTCTTCCAAGCTGAGCATGATAGACATCTATGCTCCACCTTGAGGTGGAGTGTAGAGATAGATATTTTCATATGCTATGTACCTGTTCGTCATTTTTATTTTTCTCTGGACTTCTATGTATTTTACTCTTGAGGTCTCTTCCTATATAAGAGACCCTAGGGTTCCCTGAATAATAGATCACTCATTTTTCACAACAGATTTAGACATTTTCAATAATGTAGTACATTCATAAAAACATAACAAGAATATTACACCCAAGGTTCAGAAATGCGGTATGCGGTATTCGTTCGATCATGCAGTCTAAAGCGAGTAAGCGGATATACGGAGGAGTAAACGGAAGTATATGCGGTTTATGTGGTTTATAATATTTTAATTTAAAATATTATAAAATAAACAATAAAATGTGATTATATAAAAAAAGTTGATGATCTAACAAAATCCCAATTTAAAAATTTCAAATTAGATAATATAATTAGGGATTTTTACCCGGCAGACCCTATAAACTTTGCCAATAACCTCTACGACCTTTGAAACATCGATATTCCTCCCTCGACCCTGTAAACTTGCTCCGTCTTACCCCACAAACCCTACCATTAAATTGGCACATCGAGAGTTAACTTCCTTGAGTTAAAAACGAATTAATCTAACCAATCCGCGATCGGACGGCTAGAATTAAGCAAGAGAAGAAAAAAAATCCTCCCCCCTCTTACAGCTTCCCCTCCCACGAGTCGCGACCTGGCGTGGGCAGCATTCCACCTGGACGAGGTAGAGCTTCCAACGACTGGGGAGAGGGGGGGGGGGGCTTCCAGCGGCGGGAGGAGATGGGGAGGCACGGGAGGGCGCTGGGGACGAGCGGCGTGCTGGGGAAGGGGCTTCAACGAGCGCGGGCCTCGTACAAGGCACGGGTGGAGGGAGGGGTCGATGCGGGGGGGGGGGGGGGGGGGCTTCGCAGGGGAGCCACGGGTGGGAGGGGGGTCGCAGGGGAGCCGCGGGTGGGAGGGGACTTCGCAGGGGAGGCATCGGGGGGGGGGGAGGGCTCGTACGAGGCACGGGTGGAGGGAGGGGCCGGTGGGGGGAGCTTCGCAGGGGAGCCGCGGGTGGGAGGGGGGTCGCAAGGGAGCCGCGGGTGGGAGGGGGCTTTCGCAGGAGAGCCGCGGGTGGGAGGGGGGGGGGTCGCAGGGGAGCCGCGGGTGGGAGGGGGGCTGGATAGGTGGGTCTTCGACCAGGGAGCCGGGCAGGGGAACTGCGGGTGGGAGGGAGGGGGGGGTCACAGGGAGCCGCGGGTGGGTGGGGGTCGCAGGGGAGGTGGAGGGGCGGGGGGGGGGGGGGTGCTGGGTAGGTGGGTCTTTGACCAGGGAGCCGCGGGTGGGGGGGGATCGCAGGAGAGCCGCGGGTGGGAGGGGGCTTCGCAGGGGAGGTGGGAGGGGCAGGGGTGCTGGGGATGAGTGGCGTAGGCGGCGTGCTGGGGTAGGGGGGTCTTCGAGCATGGGAGGCTGGGGCTTCAAAGGAGGGGGAGGGAGTGGCACCTATAGTAAATTTGATAGATAAAATGGGTATAATGTACAAGAAGATAACAGAATCCGGTTAATTTTAACGGCTAAATGGATGAGGGTTAACCACAGGGTCTGTAGGGTAAAGGTTAACGACTTTACGGGGGTGAGGGAGGAATTACGATGTTTCAAAGGTCGTAGAGGTAATTGACAAAGATTATAGGGTTTGCCGGGTTAAAATCCCATATAATTAATAAGATATATAAGCATGATATATAAATTGATTATTTTTTATTGTGTATTTGAATTTAATGCATTGTATATACATACAAAATTTGGATTCAACATGGAACACATGAAATTATAAGAAAATCTTTAATGTATATATTAGATCTATAGATAACAAAAGCTAAAGAATAATCATAGGTATACAAATGATACACCCAAAATTTGGACAAAATATGTTGACACAACATATATGGGAAAATTGTATTTTTATATAAAATTTATTAGAAGCACAAAAATATAAAGTGCCAGTCTGTTCTTCATTCATGCTTTATTTGAAGAATTAGAATGAACTTCATTAGATAGAAAATTCAAAAAGCAGTAAGCAATTCATTAATAAGTGTTGAGAACACTGGGAAAAATGGATATGAGAAAAAATTACCCTAGATTATATTCCCATGCAACATATACAAGAATAATGAAAAGATGCATCAATATAAATGATAATATAAGAGTTGCTCGGAAAAAAAATCGAGTTAATGTGTCATCAACATGTCATGGATTGACATGATTCCTATCAGATATGCGGCCGCATATGCGGACCGCGTATTGCCGCATATGGCATATGCGCTTCGATCACGTGACCGAATACGCATATGCGGCCGCATATACGGCCGCATGGACCACATTTCCAAACCACCTATTAAAAAATTAGCATCACTATAAAATGAATATCATAAACTAACCAATAACATTAGAAATAACATTAGAAGTGAATGAATAACATATAAAATAAATCAATCCTTTGTAGAAATTTATAGTAACCAATAGCATTGGCATTAACAATATTACAAAAACTGAATAGCATAAGTTGTTGGTATGCCTTGAATCCTAACTATATGTTCTTATGAACCTAGTTGAAGAGCCATATGGTGCCCACCCCTGGGCCACCATACCCTACCAACAGAGGGGGTCTCACTGGTTATAAATGGATTAACATCATTAACATTTTGTATTAAATGAAGCAAAGATCAGTTTTTGACAATACACAAACATGACCAAGGAAGCATTAGACATGCAAAACAATATGTTAATGTGCATGAATATTAAAGGAAATTAGGAAATACGAAAAATAACATGTCATAGAAGAAGCAAATGAACCGTTGTTGATAGCATTAACATGTACATGAATATTAAAAGAATATTAAGGAATTAGGAAACACAAAAAAAGTCAAAAAATGAAAAAAAACCCTAACCCTATTACCTAGGTAGTGCAAGCTGGAGAGCACCAGAGGAGAGGAGAGAGGGTTGTGACTGCTGGCGGTATCGCTACGATGTCAGGGGATGCCGATCGATGGAGGTGCATGCAACGATCGACAGTAGGTGCAACCGTGCAGGCGGTAGGAGAGGTGTATGTGATCGTTGGGAGGTTTTTTTAGGGTCAGGGACAAGATAGAGGTGAGGAGAGGGCTTACTGCGACGCTCAAGATCCGCGTTACCCGTTTACACATCATTTGTAGTACTGCATTTGCTATCGATCGCACTAGGTTACAGAAAATGAGGGAAATTTTTTTGCATTCGAATGATATTCACAATTTAATATCAACCACATAACTACAAGTGTCACCAAGAGATATTTGCATTACGTTCCATAAAATATTACATGTATCAAAAGAATCGACATTCTGTACATGTATCCCAAAATATAACAAAAGAGAGAAATTGTACAAAAGAGATTACAATACCCTGTACAATGACTAAAATATATCGGCAAAAGTAAAACGCATGAATCTCGAAAGCTCAAGGTCCAATTTTTGGACTATTGTGATAGAGGTGCTTTACCTGTCATCCATGTTAGGAAGAAAAGAATATCAACAAAGGTTGAGTACAATCTAGTTTATTAAAATAATATATATTTCAGTGGTTTCAAAAGAAAGCAAGTAGATAGGTGTTGACATTTAAATTTAACAAGCTACTTGCATGGAAGTTGGTTTTCAAGTTGTTATGTATATGAATCCCATTGTCCAGTCACCACCTCAACTGCTCATACTTAATACTTTCATTTATTTATAAGATCCATATTTTAGGCTATCAATATTTTTATTATTTATAAGTCATGTTGATGGGTCTTAATAAGTGTAGATGATATGTCTCATGTTCTGATTATTTTCTTGTTAAATTTCTCAAGCTTAGTGATCCGAGTGCACCTCACACTATGACTCTAAGGCGTGAAGAAAAACTTAGAGTTGGGGTGCCTCCATAGACATGCGATGGAATATAATGCATCATAACTAAGTTCCTAATACGTCAATTAACTTCATCTAACCAACGTAGTATTCAATATATAACCGTATAAGATTTCCATTCTTCCCCATCCTATTTCAAGTCTCATTAATTAATTAATTTTTGATTCGTTATGTTTACACATGATCGATGTGATTTAAATCTCAATTATTTCCTTAATCATTGTCATGAGATGAAAGATATGATGATGGATCTTATTAATGTTGATGATTAATGATTGATGATGATTTCCATGATCCAACTTTATCCTCGCTAGCACCTACCGATGGAACAATGACCAAACTCAAGCGGTGAAGGAGCCTCCTAAGAGACCCTTCTATCTCGTCTTCCCAGTGGAAGAGCTATCTAGGAGAAGGCTAGACACACTCTAAAACTACGCCCATGAGACGGGTGGAAGAGACTTTTCGGATTGAGTCACTCCAAACTGGCTCGACCGGTATGGGCAAAACGAGCTCGAAAAACAAAATCAAGGATCCTCCAACCTATGCACCCTACTGAAAACATTATCAGCGGAACTGGTCAAACTAAAGCACCTGGATCCCAACGAGCGTAAAACTGCAGCTCGTGAAAAATTATACAGATGACTGGGATCATAGACCACCGAACTAGACGACCGTTGCCCTAACTGGGCTTCCTATCTCCGACCAGTTGAGGGTCACCGCACCCTCGCATAATCAGGTATAACGATCACCATGACCAACACAATTAATTCTCATCATTGATTTACCATCATATTCACTTACTTGATTAGTCAATTCTTTCTCAACCTCTTATGTGGTTTACTTTACAAATCTAGGTATTTTGTCATAACTTATCATTAACGATATATAACAGGTAGATTATACTAATGAATCAATTGATGAGGATTATTAGTCATAATGATCTCAAAAAATCATTTATTGGATTCAAAAGAGAAGGGTGTCCATATCCTAATATTTGTATTTCAAATGTCTTCTATAAGGTCATGAGACTTGGACTAATAATTGATCTGATTTTAGGCATAGTATGTTAAAATCATAATTTTTCACCTTTTATAACGTAATTTCTTAAGCCTATTAATAGGTCTGAAGTTTGGCTTAGGTACATGTATAAACACTTAATTCTTTATTTGAAACTTGCATTCTGAAGTTATTTCATTGGTCTGAACTTAGAGCTAATCTCATGCAAAGGTACCATGCTAAAACCCTTAAAATATCACTTTTTAATACATAATTTTTGGAGCAAATTATAGGTCTGAAATTTAACTCAAATACATGTGAAACACCCCCAATTTTTTATCTTTTAAATCATGAAAATCTATAGCTAATTAATGCTATGAAATTGGGTCTAATTATATGCTAATTACCCCCAAATCTTTTACATTTTAATATGAAATCAGAGCATCTGGAGTGGTCTGAAATTTGGTCCAATTACATGCAATTCACCCCCAAATCTTTCACATTTCAATGTGAAATTGGAATAGTGGTATGATTTTAAGTCCAATTATATACAATTACCCTCAAATCTTTCACATTTAACATGAAATCATAAAATAAACAATGGTATGTGTTGGAGAATGTAATAGGTGGGTAATTGGATCTCACCAAGATCCAATTACCCACTCAGGTTTTGCCACACATGGATGAGCAGTGGGACTCCTGTTTGTTTGTGGGGCTATATAAGGAGTCCCACACCCCCTATACTCAATGAGAAATTCAATAGAATATCCGTCCCTTTGAGGGCTTATCCTGTGGTTTCATCATGCTCCTTCGGGAGTAGGGTTCCACGTAAATCTTTGTGTTCTTGATGTTTTATGCTCTGTTTATCGATTCGCTTCCGCTTTCTCAGATTTCAACATGGTATCATAGCGGGTCGATTCTCGATGAGTTTTATATCATTTTTTTCTCTGAGGTTCAATTGATCAGTTTTTGAAGATTATTTGTTCATCCGAATATCTATTGTTCATGCTTCACGGCGGCAACGAACTCAGACTAGGGTTCTCATAGCACATGGGTTTCGAAACCAAACAGATGGGTTTACAAGCAGGCAATGCCTCTCCTTCCAGGCTGCAGCCCTAGCCCTTGCCGCATAAGGCAGCCGCGGCGGAACCTCCTGGCGCCCTAGCCGCATATGGCTCCAGGCGTGCTCCTGCGCTTCCCTAGGCGATGCCCTACAACCGCAACAAGCGACTCCCCTCCTTCAAGCCTAGGCGGCGGCGGGGCTCCATCCCTAATCCCAAACGACGAGGACTCATCTTCATGCGACGGGGCTTCAACCCAGTTCTAGCATCATCAAGAGGCCCTCATATCGCAGCCCTCGCTGGCGGTGGCAGCATCACAGCTCCTCCTAGGAGCACCTCCCGTGCACAACGAAGCTCTTTGCGCGACTCGCAGTCACCAGGAGATATGAGATCGACAACTCCAACAGTGGGCTGGCTGCTCCTCCCCCACCTCAGCCTCCCTCCTGAGGCAGCGACCCTCCTCCCGGCAGACCTGGTTCCCACAGACAGCGCCAGGCGACTCTGAGGGGTACTCCCGACAGACCTCGTTCCTACAGATATTCTTGATGGTGGTGGCTTCTCCAGGCGGCCACCTCCATCCATTCGAAGGCTCTAGGCGAACTCCTCCGATCCTTGCGCGAATGCCCTTGAATCCCCTCCGATTATTTGTTCATGGCGCCAACCTCTCCATTCCATTCCAGCTGGCGACGGAGAAAAGAAAAGAATGCTCCATCAGGGTGGCTACGAAGAGATTGATTCCCCATCTGGGAACCTTAGGGCCTGCTTTAAAAAAAGGGGGCTTGCTTTACGAAAAAAACCAAGAGGTTCTTTTATTTGGGTCCAATGAGCCTAGTTGTTGAAAAAAAAGAGAGAGATAGAGAGAGAAGAGGAAGCCCATCTAACACAAAAAAATCGGGTAGGTGCTCAGCCAAGTTGAGCCGAAAATATTGTTAACATTTTGGGCCCAAGTTGGGCAGTATACAAAAAAAACCATACACAAAAAAACATGCAAAAAAGAAGGAGAAATCGAAAAAAAAGAAATGGTTTAAAAAATATTTAAAAAAATGATGAGAAGAGAATGGCCGAAAAAGGGGAAATAACTAAGCAAAAAAAGATGAAATGAATTGTGCAGAAAAAATGATGCTTTGTAAAAAAAATTCATGATTTGTTTCTCGCAACTTGATGTTCCAAGCTCTTTATTCTATCAAGTATGAGAGAAAGGGAGAGTCAGAGCTTTATTCTTCTGGACATCTGCACGTCCACGACTGACAGACCGACACTAAATATTTCTTTGATCATCCATCTTTACCGAGCATCAATTTCTTCATCAAGGCGTATACTTCTTCTTTTACAACCGGTCAGTTTCCCGCGTTGGACTTCTTCTACAACGATTCTTCTCCAGGCACGACAGAGATATGTTCTGGTGACCTGCAGGCATGACAGAGATACGTTCCAGTGACCTGATATCGCGGCGGTTCTACAGGCATGACAGAGGTACGTTCTGATGTCCTGAAAGTCGCAGACCCGTTCTCGTGCGTGGTCTTCTACCAGCAACGGACATGTGTTCTTCTTGTGATGTATCATGTGAAGATGTGCTGTATACTTTCTTTTTTGTTGCAAGCTGCAGCTCTCTCAGCTCCAGCTTGAGGGGGAGTGTTGGAGAATGTAATAGGTGGGTAATTGGATCTCATCAAAATCCAATTACCCCACTCAAGTTTAGTCGTACATGGATGGACGGTGGGACTCCGGTCTGTCTGTGGGGCTATATAAGGAGCCCCACAGCTCTGTACTAAATGAGAAATTCAATAGAATATCCGCCCCTTTGAGGGCTTCTCCCGTGGTTTCTTCCCGCTCCTTAGGGAGTAGGGTTCCACGTAAATGTTTGTGTTCTTGATGTTTTATGCTCTGTTTATCGATTCACTTCTGCTTTCTTAGATTTCAACAGTATGATTTTAGGTTCAATTATATACAAATCACCCCCAAATCTTTTACATTTTAACATGAAACTAGGGTATTAACAGTGGTCTGATTTTAGGTCTAGTTATATACAAATCACCTTCAAATCTTTCAAATTTTAAGGCATGAACAACATCTTAACGGTGGTCTGATTTCTGTTCATTTTCATGCTAATTTACCCATAATTCCTTCAAATTTGAAGGCGTGAACTACATCTTAACAATGGTCTGATTTCTGATCATTTTCACGCTAATTTACCCCCAATTTCTTGAAAATTGAAGGCATAAACAACAACTTAATAGTGGTCTAATTTCTGATCATTGTCATGCTAATTTAACTCTAATTTTTTCACATTTTTACATGAAATTAGGACTATTTAATTGACGATCTATCCCATGCAAAACTCCATCTTTTCATCTAATTCCAGAGACAAACAATAGGTTTTGAATTTATTTTTAACATGCATGGAAGGCAACAAGAGGGGGGAAAAGATTCTACCTTTGGTCTCCACGATTTGGAGATAAAAAATGCATGCAATGGCTGAAATCGGAGAGGAGCAACAACTCCTTTTGGTTGTTAAGCTACAGTTCACAGTCACGTTCGCTATCGATCGCATTAGGTTACATAAAATGAGGAAAATTTTTCATGTTCAAATGAAATAGACAATTTAATAATCGACCACATAACTACAAGTGTCACCCAAAGATATTTGCATTATTTTTTTTATAAAATATTACATGTATCAAAAGAACATGCATTATGTACATGTATCTCAAAATATAATTGAAGAGAGAAATAAGCACAAAAGAGATTACAATACCATGTACAATGACTAAAATGTACCGTCAAAAATAAAACGTCTAAACCTCAGAACTCAGAGTCCAGGTGTCGGACTACTGTGACGCATGTGCTTTACCCGCCATCTATGTTAGGAAGAAAAGGTCAACAAAGGTCGAGTACAATCTAATTTATTAAAAATAACATGTATTTCTGTGGTTCAAAAGAAAACAAGTAGATAGATGTTGGCATTTTTAACAAGCTACATGCATGTAAGTTGGTTTTTAAGATATTCTGTATATGAATCCCATTATTCAGTCATCACCTCAACTACTCATACTTAATACTTTCATTTATTTCTAAGATCCATATTTAAACTATCAACATTTATTATTTATAATTCATGTTGATGGATCTTAGTAAGTATAGATGATGTGTCTAATGTTCTGATTCTTTTCTTGGTAAATTTTTCAAGCTTAGTGGATAGTTTGTGGTCTTGGTCCGGGTGAGACCTCATATTATGACTCTAAGGCGTGAAGAAAGCCTTAGAGTTGGGGTTCCTCCGTAGGCATGCGGTGGAATATAATGCATCCTAACTAAGTTCCCAACACGTCCACTAGTTTCATCTAACCATTGTAGTCTTCAGTATATAACCGTATAAGATTTCCATTCTCCCCCGTCCTATTTCAAGTTCTAATAATTAAATAATTCTTTGATTCATTATATGATCAAGATGGTCGAGGTGATCTAGATTTCAATTATTTCTTTTATCATTGTTGTAGGATAAAAGATATGATGATGGATCTTATTAGTGTTGATAATTGATGATGATTTCCATTATCTAAATTTTATCCTCGCTAACACCTACTAGCGGAACAATAACCAAATTCAAGGTGAGGAAGCCTCCTAAGAGACCCTTCCATCTCACCTTTCCAGTGGAAGAGCAGTCCAGGAGAAGGCTAGGCACACTCCAAAACTACACCCATGAGGCAGGTGAGAGAGATTGTTCAGATTGAGCGACTTGACCAGTACAAGCAAAACGAGCTCAAAAAACAAAACCAAGGGTCCTCCAACCTAGGCACCCTACTGAAAAGAAGGTCAGCGGAACTGGTTAAGTTAAAGAACTTGGATCCCAACGAAGCGTAAAAGCTGCGAGCCCACGAAAAACCATACAAAGGACTGGGATCCTAAACCTGCACACTAGGCGGCCACTACCCTAACTGGGCTTCGTATCTCCCGCCCAGCTGAGGGTCACCACACCCTCGCACAATCAGGTGTAAGGGTCACCATGACCATCACAATTAATTATCATCACTGATTCACCATCATATTCACTTGATTAATCAATTCTTTCTCAATCTCTTCTTTGGTTAACTTTACAGATTTGAGTATTTTGTCATAAGTTATCATTAATGATATATAACTAGTAGATTATACTAATGCATCAATTGATAAGGATTATTAGTCATAATGATCTCATGAAATCATTTGTTGGATTCAAAAGAGAAGGGTTTCCATATCCTAATATTTGTATTTCAAATATCTTCTATAAGGTCATGAGAATTGGACTAATAATTGATCTAATTTTAGGCATAATTTGTATGTTAAAATCATAACTTTTTCACATTTTATAACATAATTTCTTAAGCCTATTAATAGGTTTGAAATTTGGCTTAAGTACATGCATAAACACTTAATTTCTTATTCTAAAGTTATTTCATTGGTCTGAACTTAGAGTTAATCTCATGCAAAGGTACCATGCTACACACTTAAAATATCACTTTTTATAACATCATTTCTGGAGCAAATTATAGGTCTGAAATTTGATTGAATTACATGTGAAACACCCCCAATTTCTTATCTTTTAAATCATGAAAATCTGCAGCTAATTAATGGTCTGAAATTGGGTCTAATTATATGCTAATTACCCCCAAGTCTTTCATATTTTAACATGAAATCAGAGCATCCACAATGGTCTGAAATTTGGTCCAACTACATGCAATTCATCCCCAAATCTTTCACATTTTAACATGAAATCAGAGCATAAACAGTGGTCTGATTTTAAGTCCAATCATATACAATTACCCCCAAATCTTTCACATTTTAACATGAAATCAGAACATTGGTCTGATTTTAGGTTCAATTATATACAAATCACCCCAAATCTTTCACATTTTAATATGAAATTAGAGCATATACAGTGATCTGATTTTAGGTCTAATTATATACAAATCACCCTCAAATCTTTCAAATTTTAAGGCATGAACAACATCTTAACTGTGGTCTGATTTCTGCCAATTTTCATGCTAATTTACCCCCAATTTCTTCAAATTTTAAGGCATTAACATTAACTTAACAGTGGCCTGATTTCTGATCATTTTCATGCTAATTTACCCCCAATTCTTTCACATTTTAACATGAAATCAAGGTTATTTAATTGATGATCTATCCCATGCAAAACTCTACTTTTTCATCTAATTTCAGAGATAAACAATAGGTTTTGAATTTATTTTTAACATGTATGGAAGGCAACATGAGGGGGGGGGGGTTGTACCTTTGATCTCCAAGATTTGGAGATAAAAAATGCATGCAATGGCTGAAATCAGAGTAGCAACAGTTCCTTTTGGCTGTTAGGCTGCAGCTTGCAGCTGCTTAGCTCCAGCAGCTTCGATTGGAAAAGGGCAGCAGCTTGGACCGAGGAGCAGCAGGAGCACCTGCTGCAATTTGCAACAAAAATGGGGAGAGGCCGGGGCCCTTTGTTGGAGAAAATTTTGATAGAAAAGAGAGAGAGAGAATGTAGGAAGAAGGAAGGGGCTTTAAGAGATATAAATAAGGGGTAGGAGGGTCTTAGGTGTTGACAAGTGGAGAGGACTTGGGGGCCTTGTGTGGCTACTGGAAATCACAATTTAAGTTTTTTAAATCCATTATCTCTCTCTTATATGACATATCAAAGTCACCTCCATTTTTACCTCGAATCTATGGTTCAGATGAATAATAGCTCGTTTCGACCGTCTCTGAATGGAGATAAAAAAGAGTATAATATTCATATATTTCTGAGATGAATTCAGAGATTGTCGAGATACAGTTTTGTTGCGATTAAATTTTACAATTTTAAATTGTCAAACGACCTCCGATCGACGAACGGTCGATTTCGTTGGTCTTATTTTGTTGAATCAAATTTTATGGTGGTCTTGGTTTGTTTTGCGGTTCGGACCACACCATAGCTTTCTCCTGGTACACGAATTACAATGCAATCGATTTTTGATCGATTGAGCCCGAACTTGATTCGATGTGCGATCTATGGATCAATCTGGATTTATTCGATATTAATTGAATATTAATTGGTCATGTAGACCATTAAATGGGTCGGATTCGGTTTCAAATTCTGGTGATTCGGATCCGGGTGTTACACTTACTATTCGACAGTAAGCCATTCTTCTCAATAAATTGGGTAATCGAAAGCTGGATTTGGTCTATTTAAAAATCTTAATGTAAAAATTCTATTAGTCCAGGGGGGGTCTTAGTCGAGTCAGCTACTCCCCTTATTGGACTAATCGAATCGACTAGTCGGTCATTTTTTACAACTATGGCTACGGTTATGTAATTACTCAGTAAAATGCTTGTCACTGCAACCGCAAGGATATAGGTACTCAATATTTCATCTTTGGTGCCTAAGTAGTCAAGCTCGGTGAATTTAGCATGGTTTTTTCCACATTCATAGCCCTTCAATTAGTTGTCTTGCCCTCAAACTGATATGCAGCGAATGTTGACATCCTACCTACGACCCCTGATTTAGTGCACTCATCCAGCATGCTCCTTATGGTTAAGAAGGAGTCTAACTTGTTGGATCGTAGAAGGAGCAATCCCTACGTCTAATCACCGAGTGAAGCTTGGGCCATTTTGGTAATTGGTTCCCCTTTGGTCCCTTCAAGACTTTTTGTCTACTTGGCTTTGGTTGAGATCCTTCTTGGTCTATCTCCTTTATCCTTGAACGCATATTCAAAATGCTTGCTTGAGGATTGTGTTCTCCATTCCCCATTTCTTGTTTGAATCCTATCTAACGCTTGAAGCTGAGCATGTAGGAGGAAGAAGACAACTTGTGTTGAGGTCGTCTTTCAATCCCAAATCATGCTTCTTTTGATAAGGTATAGTGACCGCAAATATAAGCTAACCAATTCCTGACGTGAGTTTAATTTAATAAAAGCTTCATAAACCCAAATCAGTATAATCAAAGATATAATAGTTGTCGAGAGAGAGAGAGAGAGCTTGAATATGAGTTGGCGAATGAGAGAGATCTTGGTAAGGCTTGGTTTTGCAGTTCAACTAGGACTATCCAAGAAGTCTTCGATAGGTTGGCTGAAGTCGTAGTTGGTTGACTAATATAAATGTAACTTCTTTTTAAAAATCCCATGATTTTAACATTTCTCTTTAGTATTAGCTTTAGTTATATCGGTATTAGTTAGTGATATCAGATTGACGAGTCCTTTCTTCTGTGATGAATTCTTGGCACCAATCCTACATTTTGGTGTTGTGGGATCTAGAGGAGATCACTGTGGTTCCTCTCTTCTCGAGAATCCTTACCTCCCTTATCGGTGTATGAGAAGCTATCTCTCGAGCACAGGTTTAGGTTCGACCTTTTATATTTTTTCTTAAGATTTTTTTACAATTAAAAAATATCGTACAACTTTTTAGCTACAACTTTAGATCATAAATCCGAAATCTTTTCTTTGTGATGATAATGCCAATATCAAGTTGGCTCATTTGTCTTTCTTTATATTGTTATAGGTTACAATCCCTTCTTGAACCATAAAATGACTTTTTCCAACTCAGAATGATATTGACCTCAATACACCTTTTTAAGGATATGTTTAAAATTATTGAGTCTTAAATGAGTTCAAAAATATGGAGAAGTCATCCATCGAAACATCGAGAAAATCACCAACCATATCTGAGAAAATGGTCATGAAAAATCCAAAGGTAGTTGGTGTATTACGAAGTACAAATGACATTCTCCAGAATATAAATGTGCGGCTACTTACATGAAAAAATCAAGTGAAGGTGGTTTTCTCCTTGTTTGAGGGCATCATGGCTGCTTGATTGTAACCCGATTATCCATCAAGGAAACATTAATATTGTTTCCCTGCAAGTTTCTCTAGGGGCAACAAATGGTAGATGGTTTTGGGATTTTGACGTTTGTCACTAAAAGGATAATGATGGATGAATGGTGTATTGTTTATGTCGAAGATTGTGACGGATTGACTAGCTTACTCTGGAAAGCTGATTTTTCAAAGCATTTGATAGTGTTGATTAGAGATCCTTTCCTCCCTTATTGGTGTATGGAGCTATCCCTCGAGCACGGGTTTAGGTTTGACCTTTTATATCTTTTTCCTAAGATCTTTTTACAATTAATAAATATCGTACATCTTTTCAACTACAACTCTAGATCATAAATCCGGAATCTTTTCTTTGTGGTGAATATGCCAATATGAAGTGGGCTCATTTGTCTTTCTTTATATTGATATAGGTCACAATTCCTTCTTGAACCATAAAATGACTTTTCCCAATATAGAACGAGATTGA
Organism: Ottelia alismoides; assembly: GCA_037367405.1. Lineage (NCBI taxonomy): Eukaryota > Viridiplantae > Streptophyta > Magnoliopsida > Alismatales > Hydrocharitaceae > Ottelia > Ottelia alismoides. Next base: position 604,671 of record JAZKJV010007215.1, read on the forward strand.
CCTCAATACATCGTTTGAGGACATGTTTGAAATTATTGAGTCTCAAACGAGTTCCAGAATATGGAGAAGTCATCCATCAAAACATCGAGAAAATCACCAACCATATTTGAGAAAATGGTCATCAGAAACCCAAAGGTAGTTGGTGTAGTACAAAGCCCAAATGGCATTCTCCGCAATGCTACTGTGAGGCTACTTACCTGAAAAATACAAGTGAAGGTGGTTTTCTCTTGTTTTGAGGTGTCATGATTACTTGATGATAACCCAAGTATGCATTACGGAAACATTAATATTGTTGTCTTGCAAGTTTCTCCAGGGGCAACATAGGGTAGTTGGTTTAGGGATCTCAATGTTTGTTACTGGAAGGATGATGATGGATGATTGACATTGTGTTTATGTCGAAGATTGTGGCGGATTGACTGGCTTACTCTGGAAAGTTGATTTTTTTCAAAGCATGTGATAGTGTTGATTGAAGATTTTCACGGAGTTTCCCTCGTAAGAACTCCCTATTTGTCTGGATTGCTTGGATAAAAAGGAGTGTGATTACCATCTCTTACTCGATCCTAGTGAATGCTCGTGTTGATTAGGTTTCTGTGAATAAGTACTTCTTAGTTGTCTAGTGAATGCTCTAACTTGTGGATTAATTGGAACAAATATGCCTTTGTGCTCTTCAGCTTGTTCGAGGAGGTTGCTTAAGCGTGCACTCATGTCTTGGGGACACCTTGGAGGTCTTCTCTTGCACTATTTAAGTGTGCTGTTGATAGAGGGTAGGCTCAAAGTATCGGATTGGATCCTTTATTGGAGAAGATGGAGCATCAACTGACTTGTTGGAAGGCTAGATATCTCTCTGCTGGGAACAAGTTGGTGCTCATGAAGTTTCTTCTTCCAATAATATTGATATTTTACCAACGATTCATATTTTGCCAATGCGGGTGCAATAGAGGTTAGAGTCGTCGAAGAGGTATTTTGAAGTTAGCTTCATCGGGACAACAAAGGCTTGCCATAGTTAGAACAGGGCTCGATCTCATCGTCATCTATGGTTGCACTACAGTTTTAGATGTGATTGCTTCAAGCATGGTTTCACCATCAACTTTCTGGGAAGGCATTTGCTCGATATTCCGGAGACATCCACGCTTTTATGCCCTGTTACGGGGGGATGATATTTCCTCGATGGTTTATAAGGATGATTTAATAGTTGAGGGTGCTTTATCTTTAACATTTTTGTGGGCTTTGTGGTCATGCAGATTTGGGGGTGTTCGAAGTAATATAACCTCGGATGAACACTTACTGAGCATGTTCACCGTTTACCTTTTCCAGAACTATATGTGTAGCTGATATTTTTTTGGAGGAATATCGATCATTTATAATAATAAATGGATATTTATGATTTACAGTTACAGAAACATAGAATGATAGAAATAAAAAAACGCAACTGTTGAACCATAATAATGTAACACTACGACGAATCTGTGAAATTTGAGTTACCCTTTTGCTTCATCATTGCGATTACAAAGCATCATAACTTCTACTCGAGCTTGAAGGAAGGTAGGTAAATTAGATTCGACACTTAATTTCTTGCCACTGCTTCTTTTAACAGTACTACCTGTGATGTTGTCGACTAAGTTACTACCTGAGATGGAAACCGAGGACAATGCCAAGCGAGAACAGCTGTTACATGGAATGCAAAATCTTTCCGTGCCCTTGCAAATCGAAAGGCTGAAGGTATGCTCGGTAATATATATTACCTCTTTATTTCGGTACTGTACTATAAGGCGGTTTACATGTGTGCTGTATTGTTCAGAACAGAATCGACATGATCGGAGCTGCTTGTGAAAGCGCTGAAAAAGTGATATCCGATGCACGAAAAGCCTATGGCTTGGGATCACGACAGGGGCCAACGTTAATCCCTACATTGGACAAAGCACAAGCTGCGAAAATACAGGAGCAAGAGAATCTACTCAGAGCTGCCGTAAACTTTGGTGAAGGTGTGCCAACTATTGATTCTAACGTATTTATTCAATTTTTTTCTTCATCAATACTAATAATATATCCCATGATGCCTGTTTTGCAGGGCTACGCATATCGGGAGATCAAAGGCATATTTCTTCTCTTCCGGCTCACTTGATAGAGGTCTTGCCACATGCAGACGGTACACAGAACATGGGGGATATGACCGGTATGCGCCTGGCCTAAAATATAAATGTCCATTAGCTACTCGATATCGACGGAATATTTACCAAGGAAACACATTCTTTGTGTATGTATCTCTTTGCAGGTTCTCATCAAAAGATCATGCCACCATCCTTTGCTCACAACACTGCCACAAACTCGGGAAATGTTATGCAGGTTTGACGGCATGCTATACATTATATCGAGCGTGATCAGATTAGTATATGTATATTTCTTAGGTGGTCTCATCATCATGTTTGAATTTTTTTTCAAAACCGACAAGTCGGTTTTGAGGCTTGAAGGCATTCAAAAATAAAAAAATTGATACATTTTTATTACCATTATATTTAACTTCGCAGGGTCCTGGATCGCAACTAATGGGAAGGTCGGCACCGTCACCTGGAGCAACTCCTCTCGACAGTGCATCCACGCCACCTCTTCACTACACAAATTCACCGAGATCTAGCGCGAACTTAATGAACACCCCTTCTCCTCAGCAACAGCAAGCTCAGCAGCAGCAGCGGCAAAAGATGATGCAATTGTCTGCGCAACAGCAGCAGATCCTCGCTCAGCAACAGCTGCGGCAGTCTTCTAATTCAGGCTTATTGCAACAGCAGCAGGTTCTTACCTCCTTCATTAATATCGAAATATTGGATTTTTGAAGTTTTTGATGAGTCCTTCGTTGATGCGATGGTGATAACACTTTTCCCTAAAGAAGCTGCAATTTTGGACGAAGCCCATATTGCCGTATAGACCAATGAACCTTGAGTCAACGACAACAAAGCCTTTTCCCACAATAAAGTAGGGTCGGCTACATTAATTTTTTTACTTTCATTCACATCTTTTTGGATCATTCTCAGGCTCAAATCCAAATAACTAAGATCCATTCGGATAGTCTCTTTCCAACACTTGTTGGGCCTTCCTCGTCCTCTCTTAACCGGCTCTACATCTCCAATCTCGTATTTTCTAATTGGTGCATCAATCGACTTCCTTTGCAAATGGCCGAACCATCTTAAGAGGTTTTCTCTCATTTTATCCTCTACCGGAGCTACACCAACTTTCTTTCTAATCGCATCATTCCGAATATGATCTTTTCGTGTATGACTACACATCCACCTTAACATTTTCATTTATGCTACTGTCATTCTCTGTACATGTTTGGTTCACAGGACGACATTTCGATCCATAGAGATGAAGTAATAAAATGATTTTTTTTATAGAACACCATCTTGATTTTTCCCCCTCGGGGTTTTCAGGAGTTTCAAATTTTCACGATGGTTAGAAAAATGATTGCTTGACATATTTGTGATATTCTCCCTCTCAGAATGCAATGCAAAAGCTTCACGATCTACAACAGGGCCAGACTCAGCAGAACTTTCAAACGGTATCATTCATTAGATCTTTGTTCTCCCCTTCTTCGATGGCATTTCCAAGTGAAATATCTTGTTTCTTTATTTCTTGGAATTGCCGGAAGTTCTTTGCCCGTATTTCATAACAAAACCATTAATATCAGGTGCCCGCGCAACATCAGATGCAGTACCCGCAGTCCCTGACGCAGCAGCAGTTCCAAAACCGACAGCTTCAGACGGCTATGCAGCATAATCTGCAGAATCAAATCAATCAAGGGAATCAGTTGAGGAGCAACTTAGGGCAGTTTGTCGGATCCACAAACAATGCCTTGTTTAATGCCGCACAGACGACTCAAAACACGCAATTGGTCAGTTTCCATTCTGCTTGTTATTTTTCCATCTGAGTTAGAAATCCTTTAGGATGTACAAAGCACGCTATAAATAAATCAATCGATGGGAACGTAGTCCGGGATTATTATATTATTTTTTTGGTTCAGTTGGATTCAAAATATATCATATTTTCAGTATTCTCACTTCTTTCTTCTGCATTTCAGATGTCCAACATGTCAGGTATTCCATCGCAGTCGAATTTGCCGAGAATGCAGGTCATTGTCTTCCGATCGTTTCTACATGTTTTTAGTTCGTAGACATCGAGAAAGCAAATGCAATGAAACCACTGATGTTTGGTGCTGTGTATTTTTATCAAAAAACATAATATGCCTGCAATGTTTTATGTATTCTTGTCTTCGAAATCACGTTTTGGCGATGCCTGAAACTTATCTTCTACGCCGTTTCTAAGAGAGATCTATCTTTTACTTCAGCAGTTTGGCATGTCCGGTGCCCAGCGAAACTATTCTTCTCAGATAATAAACGATCAAAGTAAGTACACATGAAAATTGTTCATTTACGTCATCACGGTTTTATAACTGCTATCGAAATCCTGTTAAATGGTTTGGTGGTTGAGCAGTAGTGACGTTTGATTCTCAGAACCTTTCTCTGCAGTGTTCAACATGGGAGCGGCGAACAACACTAGCATGGTAGCGATGCAGCAGCAGCAACAGCAGCAACAACAACTAGGCGGGCAAGGTGCTCTAGGGAACATGGGTGCCCAGAATCTGCAACCCGGGATGGTCGGCCTTCCCAACTCAGCTCAGAATCCTAATTTTTCGCAGCAACGTCAACTGAACCAGCAATGAAAGATGTCGGGGTCGAGAATCGGAAGGCCATATCGATATCGATATCGTTTCGATATCGTGTCGATATCGATATATCGACGATATATCGCCGATATATCGCCGATATATCGATTTCGCTGGGATTCTGTCTGAAGAAAATGCTGAAAATATGATATCTCGATATATCGATTTCGATATCGATACCATATCGATATCGATATATCGGCGATATATCGCCGATATATCGCGATACGGCCTTCCATCATATGTAGCTTGATTGCATCGGTGTAATTCTGTTGCATTATTCGGAATGAAAATAATTATGAAAGTTTGGATTGTCCCTTTGTACGCTTAGCATCAAAATATGGCGTGATTGTATGGTGGCAAGATGGCCGTCGATTTTCGCTGATAGTAACAAAAACGAAGCGATTGCAGGAAGATTCAAGGTAATCCGCAAAAATAAAAATAAAAATTGTATAACATTCGGATATCTCATTCATTTTCGTTATAAACTCGAACATTAAAATTTTTAAATCAAATAATATTTGTTGCTGTACATTTAACTCCGGTTTATACAACGAGCTGATACGGAACGTTTCGTAGTATTTACTATTTCGGAGATTGCGGCCTGCCCTCGCACGTGCCGTCGCACACGCCTCCCACTTCCTTCCCTTCTTTCTTGTCGACACGTGCAAATATATTAGTAGAGGTGTGGTAGTGAGAGTTCACAGTGTTTGGGATTTCCATCGGAGAGATCGAGATCGAGCTCGAGGATTAGGGGTTTGGGCTCTCTATCGGCAATGGCGGAGGAGAGGAAGATGGTGCACTCCCCACTGGTGACCTACCTCTCCATGCTCTCCTTCCTCGCCCTCTGCCCGCCCTTCGTCATCCTCCTGTGAGCACCGCACCCTAACCCCTTCTTCCCCCTCCATCAAAGATCCGATCTTTCCATGTTTTTAGGTCAAATCTGTTGGGTTCCTGCAGGTGGTACACGATGGTTCATGCTGACGGGTCCGTCGCACTCACCTTCGAATACCTGAGGCTGAACGGATTGGATGGGTTTCTGGGCTTGTGGCCGAAGCCCTCGCCCCTGGCTTTCAAGATCATTGCCTGTTTTGCTGCCTTCGAGGCATTTCTGCAGCTTGCTTTGCCTGGGAAGAAGGTCGAAGGACCCGTATCGCCCGCTGGGAACGTGCCAGTTTACAAGGTTGCCTATCTGAGATTGCTGAATTGTTGTTTTTGAGGTAGTGGGCGATCAGGAATTTAGGAAAGATTGGATCTTTGATGCGAAGAATTGCAGATTTCGTCGACTGAGTTCATGGATTATTGATTGGAATTCATTGTTAAATAGAATGCTTCATGGGCTATGACACAGTAAAGGGGATTCTTAGTTCAAACAGTAATTTATATGTTGTCGCCGGGTGACAGGTCACAAAGTCAGGTCTACATACCATTGCATAGCATTGGATTTCCCAACAAGTATTGGTATCTCTAGTTTAGGCACATCTTCTTCATATTGTTGGTAGTATTATCTTATAGTATGTTATGATTAGACACGGACTGCAACTTCTGCTCTTTTAGTACTTAACTAGTCCAAAAGGGTATTTGCTCAACTATCGCAGATGTATATAACTTGCGCATGCTGCATTTAGTTTAAATTCCGCAGCACTTGATGTGAACATGTTACAATTTAACATAGGTTTGTTGGTACCGTAAATATAGGTGCCTTTGATAATACTGATGGGCCTGTAATGTATAATTTAAGTAGCAGCTAATGATTCCTTTTGAAAGTTGGAATGTAATGTTCTCACCATTTTAACCAGCCATTTCGTTTCTCCGATACATGTTTGTTCTTGCAGGCGAATGGACTGCAAGCCTATGCAGTAACATTGACGACTTATTTCTGCCTGTGGTGGTAAGAATTGCTCTCTTTTACAAGTTGATTTTCTACTGTTTATACTTGGATTCGATGAAACTATTGTTTTGATGAGACAATGTGAAAAAAATTATAGAAAATACCTTATCTCAGTGAACCTTTCTCCGTTGCACTCCATCGGAATATTTATGTGCTTTGCAGAGCTTCTTGAATTTATGTGCTTTGCAGAGTTTCTTGCTGTTCATTCTCTGGAAACTACTTATTCCTTTAATTTTATATCACATAAAGATGGGACGTCCCGTGGATTAGTAATAGCAGCATAACTTAGGCTTGAACATATTTCGATAGAATTGGGGACATTGACGATCTAGCCATTTCATCGAGGGAGACATATTTTCAATATATTTTCAACAGCATTCATGGCCTTAGTTTTATCTAAAATTGCATCCCTTAATGATGATGTTAGGAGTTCCCGGTTGAAGCAAAATACTAAAACATGGAAGCTGTGTTGTCATCATTGCGAACCCATCTACGTATAAAGGATAACAAGGCCAGAAAATCTATGTATAACATCTTTCCTTTTCTATAACCAGTCCCTCAAAAGTTCGGTGGGAGTTGTTTGAGCCTCATTCTCAGAAAGTTCTCTTATTCTTTCAAGGCCTGCAAGATGGACGAGATTGCCTGACATATTAACTATAAATTCCAATCGCATGAATTGTAGCAAACTACTTAAGTCTTACCTGTTTAATGTTATGCAAATACACTCAGGTTTGGCATATTCAATCCTGCAATCGTCTATGATCATCTGGGAGAGATACTTTCTGCTCTTACTGTCGGTAGCCTTGTGTTTTGTGCTTTATTATACGTAAAAGTAAGACTACTGCTGCCTCAATGGTCGATTACATCATTGCGTTAACAGTTACTATTTGTTGATATTAACTTTTTTTTTTCTCTTTTAAGGGTCATGTGGCGCCTTCTTCAGCTGACTCCGGTTCATCTGGGAATATAATAATCGATTATTACTGGGTGAGGCCTTTATCCTGTCTTTTTTCCTGCTTCTAATTGTTTGATCATGATCTATATGCTCCATCTCTATCTTGATTTTTTCATATTATTGAGATTTCTATTCCGTCTTACCTTGTGTAAAGTGCACTTCGGTTTTTCGTCGTTTTTGGTCACCTCTCATGATTGAATCTCGTTGCCTGCAGGGCATGGAGTTGTATCCTAGAATTGGGAAACATTTCGATATTAAAGTTTTTACCAATTGTAGATTTGGTATGATGTCTTGGGCCGTTCTATCTCTGACATATGCAATCAAACAGGTATCTACTTGTCACAATGTGATGTTATTTACTTCAAGTTTTTTGATTTTCTTTTGTGCTTTTTTTTAAATTTTTTGTGCAAAGAGAACACACACACGCACACACTCGCGGTGTCGCTGCCATCGTTAAACAAACTAATGTGCGGTGTGTGTCGTGTGCTTTGTTTAAAATTACTTTTCTGAGATAATCCATGGTATTGTTATTTGGTTGTTGAACTTAAACCATTATTTTTTGCGTAACGCATGATCGTTTACCAAACTGCAGTATGAAGAGAATGGTCGTGTGGCCGATTCGATGCTTGTAAATACTGCATTGATGCTGGTGTACATCTCCAAGTTCTTTTGGTGGGAATCCGGGTACTGGAGTACAATGGATATCGCCCATGACAGAGGTTGGTCGATGTGGTTCTTATTCTGAATACTAGATTCTTTCTGGTTCTCTGCTTTCTATAATTTGTTTCTTGCATATCTGGTAGTGGAGACATGGCAAATATTATCACAAGGATTTGTAGTGGTTCGGCAATATGCCTTCTCCACATGCCCACATCAGACTCTCTTTGTACTCTCGTGAATATGTTTTGGAACACGATGAAAGGTGTGTGATTATCGTTAGGGTTACACGGAGGTGCATGTGACTTTACCAAAATACCCCTGGGTCAATGAGGTTATGGAACAGAACACATGTACTTCGCTGATCAGTCTTCACATGTCTTAAGCCAACAATAAATTCAACGGTGAACTAGAATATTGTCGTCGGAGAAGAGAACATCATTTCCCATGCATACAATTTTTGTTCTTAACACCTATGTTACTAATCTGCATTCCATTTTCAGCTGGGTTCTACATATGCTGGGGATGCTTGGTGTGGGTGCCGTCCGTTTATACATCTCCCGGCATGTACCTTGTGAACCATCCATTAGATTTGGGCACTCAGGTATATAACAAATTAAACAAGGAGTTATGCTTAATTAAACTTTAAGCCATGATTTTGCAACGATAATTCCGTTTCCTTCTTATTGCAGCTGGCAGTTTCCATACTTCTTTCCGGACTTCTGTGTATCTACATAAATTACGACTGCGATAGACAGCGTCAGGAATTTCGAAGAACCAACGGGAAAGCTTTGGTTTGGGGTAAACCGCCTACTAAGGTACGCACAACCTAACCGGACACGCTGTTGGCAAACTTGGAAAGTTCTTGCCAGATGAGAGTTATCTGCACTGTTTGATTTTCACACAGATAGTGGCTTCTTATCGCACGCAAAGCGGAGAAACCAAAAGCAGCCTTCTTCTAACTTCTGGATGGTGAGTTCATGCGATGATCGAGACTTTATCCGTCCTTGACGACCGATGTACCAGGACGAAGATTAACTCGAGGCATGAAGTTGCAGTCACTTCGCTGGATGTCTAAACACAGAAAATTTGCATTCATGTGCAGGTGGGGTTTGGCTCGACATTTTCACTATGTTCCGGAGATCTTAGCGTCATTTTTCTGGTCGGTGCCTGCCCTTTTCAACCATGTAAGTGCTCCCAGATTCTCTCCATGGTTAATTTTTCTAGACCGGAATTGCTTACTTACCGACTTGCCGATTCTTGTGCAGTTTCTACCTTACTTTTATGTGTTGTACTTGACCATACTTCTTCTCGATCGTGCCAAGAGAGACGACGATAGATGCTCCTCAAAGTAAGTTGGATATACAGAACTACTTGAGTCTAACATTGCATGTCTTCGCCGTCAGAACCTCTCACGATTCCGTCCTTGGACAGGTACGGCAAATACTGGAAGCTCTACTGCCAGAAGGTTCCTTACAGGGTTGTACCGAGCTTGTACTAGACTGACACAGACGAGTCAGTGGCCGTGTCGATCTGTAGTTCTTGATCTGTACTTTAATTGGATTCGGGGTTCAATACCCCTTTGATTTGTATAATCTACGAGTACTCGCTTGACTTACCAATAAATGATCAGCATTCTATTTTCCATATAAATGATGCTATTGGAGTTCCTCGACAACTTTCAGCATGTGATCCTGCTCTGGTTGCTTTGATTAGAAACAACTTTCAACAGCCTTACGGATCGAGGAAGCGATCAAAACCACCGTGTAATCAATACTGTTGAAACACGCAAATCGATATAGAGAGGAGCAAAGAAAACTATTAGAACTTATTAGGATTCATATTATTTATATCCCAACAGTTCCTTGAAGGACTTGAAGTTTTACATCTCTTCAAATGCAAATCCAAACTGTAGACGGGAAAAAACCGACTTTGAATTCAAAAAACCCCCGGCGAGAATCATGATGTGTGCTTTATTCATCATCTAAATCGGAAGAATAACATTTTTACAAAAAATTATATACAGTATAGATATACATGAGAGGCGAATGAACGTCACATCTCCGATAGAAGGCTGCTGATCTTCCTCAGCTCCCTGAGTGCGGCCATGGCGGTAGCTTGCCCCTTGCCCCCGAGTATGTTGCTTGACAGGTTCTCGAGCGAGCCAGACTGCCCGAGATCCTGCTGGAAGACAGATTCGAGCACCTGCAACAAACCAAGATTCTTCAGGTACTGCAAGTTCATTCAGATAACGTATACCGTAGATCATCGCGCGTACCTGGACGTTCTCGAGCAACGATGTCCCAAGATTCTTCAGGTTGCCCATCACATTTTTCTCCATGACTTCTGTCTTGCCGACGGGATGTCCAGAGATCTCGGTTTTCTGGGAGCCTTTCTCTGCGTTAGTCTCTGCAGCATTCTTGCCAAACTTCCAGAACCATTGGAATTTGCTGGGCGGAGCCTTCTTCTCCTTCGAAACCGCTTCGTGGATCCCTGTCACGTCCGGTTCCTTACCAAGCACGGGTTTGGTCGAGGACAAGGCAGCACCGGGATCGCTGCAAGAGTGGACCACCTTGGACTCCGCAGAACTGCTGTTGTCATGGTAATCGCTTGCGTGCGAATTCAAGATAGCGCACGCTTCCTCCAAGTTGCTGTCATGGTCGTTGACTTCGCTCACGGGGCTGCTAACTGTGGAGATGCACGAGGAGTTCTCCCCCACTGAGCTCGCCACCTCAGCCTTGCACTCGAGGGACTTCTCCGAGATACATTCCACATGTGGGTCGTCGTGATCATCATTTGCAGGCGTTTCTCCAGTTGTTTGCGAGGCCGCTTCGCTCGTATCTTGCTCCTTCTTGGATTCGGAATCGTCGGCCTCTCTTGATAAGTCCTCCAACAAGTTGCGCTTAACCGCAAGACGGGATTCCTTCTTTGCAGTCATGTTCTTCGCTGGAGACGGATCGGAGTCGGTTCTGAACAAGCCAAACCTCTCGGTATGAAGCCTCTTGATGAAGCCATTTGAGACTGGCTTCTTCTTCTTCTCTGCAGGTGTAGACACCGGCACTTCCTCGTCCTTGTGCATCACCCTCCACTTCTTCTCCCAATAGCTCTCGGGCAGAGCGTAGAGCGATGTCTTCGGAGAAGACGACCCCATCGAGAGGCTATGGCTCAACCTCGGTGACTTCGCTTTCTCATCGGGGACTTGTGATGGAGATCTCGGTCCATATGTATCGAAAGCAAGAGCTTGCAACGACTTCGCCTTCCCAATCAGCTTCTTAACGTCAATGTTCTCCGGGAAGTTGAGAAGCTTTTGGAGGCAGGAGGTTGCATGCTCGGTCGCCAGAAGAGCTGAACGTAGATGAAGGATCATCGCCACCGCCACTGCGGAGATGAACGCCCCTCGACGAGAAGATAGGACCTTGAAATGCTGATGCATGTCGTTCTCGAGTTGAGACATGGTGTTGGGACACGAGAACACCTCATCCCAGACAAGCAGAAGATCCTTGAGAGAGAACTCCCTTCCGAACAAGACCCGTAGCCACCGCATCGCGAAGTAATGTGGTTCGACTCCGAGCTCAACCAGGTGAGCGTGGAGAGACGAGTCGACGATGGATAGCAGATGGTACAAAGCGGACGCAGCTTCGATCACCGGAGGTAGAATGGCACTTGATCCGACGGGCGGAGACGGTGAAAAGAAATCCGCCATCGCGACAATGCCATGGTTTCCATTCATCAATGCATCGAACATACAGTACGCATCATGTTCCATGAATCTATCCGACAGGAGTACACCCAATTCCCCTTCCGCTCCGTAGGCATCGCTCAGGAGGATTATATTCCTTGTCTCGAGATCAAGCTCATCCAGGCTGCTGGCTCTAGTTGCCATCCCATGCGCACCCTCGCTTGAGTCATTCCAATCAGTCTTTTTCGTGAATCTGTAATTCGACGTCACATCGCTCTCGGGGAAGCACGCGTCGTCGAACTCATCGGTGAAGTGATCCTCGTGTTTCTTTCTGACCTCCGAATGGCGGAGGATGTCGACATGAAGCACATACAGCAAAGGAGCCAGTAGCTCGTGCATTCCTGTCAGCAAACACCACAAAGTGAGTCCCGATTCAGTCGATCCGATCTCAAACAGTATAAAGCAACAGGTTTACGAAGATATTGACACGAAGATCCAACAAAACTGTTAGATAATACCTGATAAAAATCATGTTTACACGCAGATTTCTCGCATATTTTACTACTGACAGAGAACAACTGTAAGATTAACAGACTAAATTTCATCTCAAACAGTTAAAAGCAAACCACATTTTAACCAGATTTCTGGCGTAATTTGCTCCTGACAGGATAAAAAATGTAAGATTAATGACCTAAGTTTCATCTAAATCAGTTCAAAACAATAGCATTACGAAGATACGGACACGCGAAGATCTACTTAAGTGTTCGCTGGTACCCAATAAAAACCATCTTTTTACACAGATTTCTCGCATGGATTACTACTGACAAAAAAAAAACTGTAAGATGCGTTACAAACATACTAAATTTCTTCTCAAACAGTACAAAACAAAGGCTTTACGAAGATATGGACATGAAGATCCATCACAATTGTTCAGTAAAACCCGAAAAAACCATGTTTTTACGCAGATTTCTAGCACAATTTACTGACAGAAGAAAAAGAACTGTAAGATTAACAGATGAGCTCACCTTGCCGATAACCGTACTCGGGGTGGCGAAGACACCAGACCAACAGCACCCTCCTCAACATGGCCTGGCACGCCGAGCTCTGGAAGTAGCTTCCGTGCTCGGGATAGAGCCGCGACAGATCCTGATCGAGCATCCTCTCCAGCTCTGCATTCCGGAAGAACCGACCCCACATACTGTCTGCATAAGTCAGTAGAGCAAACTATATGATTGTGATCACACCATTGTGATATCGAATTACATCCAAAGCAATCACACTGATGCTTCACAGCTGATGTTCGAGACGAAGAATTTACCGGGGTTTTGCGAGAGCGGGTTGTCCATCGCCGGATCGATCGGTTTGTTTCCGTCCTTAGGGAGATGGGGATCGACGAGCAGCCTGCGCCTCAAGCTTGCATATCTGATAAGATTAGATTGCTCCGCATGATTAAACAAGTTGGCAATAATTAAATGCATGATTAAACAAAAAACCACGAATTTTTTTACACGACAAAACCAAATCAATCATATAAAAAAGCATCGCTTTGGGCACAGAAAAGAGAAAATATATCTGAACTTTACCAACCTCCTGCGGGAATCTGCAGCTCCACGCCGGTAGTCCTCGATCGAGGAAGAAGGGGAGGAGGGTAAGATTCCGAGATGGATTCTCCATTGGACGCTTCTCAGATTCGAGAACCTTAACTCCGGCGACGATTTGGGCCTCGGCGGCAAGGACGGCGCCATCTCCGGTACGGAAAAAAGAAGGATTTTGATCGCGGGAACGGGAGAAGGGATCGATTTCGAGGCAATGGGCGGGGAGATCTGCGGAAGAACTGAGGTGGGTGTGGATTTTTTTCCTCGGGAAGACGAAGGATTTGGTGGGGAGGATTGGAGATTTTCGTGCTTCGCGGAAGAACAGAGGACGGAGAAGGGGGAAGACGCCCAACTGTTTCTCTTTCTCTCTTCCTCTATCTTTGTTGTCGTTGTGATTTTGCACTTTCTTTCCTATTTTTCTAGTTTTTTTCCCATTGTTTTATTATAATTTCTTTTTCTTTTTTACTTTTCTTCTATTGGGTGTGTATATGACATGGCTGTAACTATTTTGTCCTCCTCAATTTATTTGTGGATGAGTTTATATTTTAAATCAAATGGATTTTTTTCATGGCCATCCTTGCAAAATTCTTCATTTTCGCTTCGAACCTATTCATTGCGATGAAGGTAATGCATAACTGCGCAATCTGATGTCAACCAGGGTTGGATGCGCTACCGACCGATCTGACGGAGTAGATAGGATGATTACATTCCAACCCGCATAGCGATCGCTTATCGGTTGTCTTCTCAGTCTGAAGTTTGCGCCCGATGATATTCTACTCTTACTCTTCTCAACACTTACTTTTGGTGTAAGAGTCCGCAAGTTTTTTTGCAAGGGTCGCAATGTGATTATGGAGATTGTAAAGGGTTATGATGCGATTCATCCATCGAGATCACAGGAGTTGCGGTGTAAAATACCCTATATTATTTTTATGAGGAGGAGGATACATGTTTTGTTTGTTTGGAGGGCTTTTCTTGACTTGTGGAGAAAAAGTTGGCATGTCCTTTTCTACATAGCAAACTTTGACAATCACACATGTTTTTCCTTAATCTTTCATGTTATTTTTTTAATAGAGGCATGGGAGGAAGTTTCCATAAAATAATTATGGGCATTGTAAGTACCTCTTAATTGTCAAGATAAATTCCAAAAAGAGTGACACTTTTTCCAATCTAGTTAAACCCTAAACAAGTAGCATCTTTTATTTAATAATTGAAGTTTTCAGGTCTGTTTTGGTTGTTTTCAACAAGAGATATACAAACGAGAAGAAAACAACCCAACAAATCAATTTATTCAATGTTTTAAAAATTGTGGGCTAATTGCACAAAAGGTCGTGATCGTTAAAAAAGCTATGAATTTATAGGACTTTCTACTATGTCAGAAACATTTGTAAAATTTGGGACTTTATTTAGAAACTGGCATGGGTGAGCTTTCTCTAATTGAACTTATTAATTGGATTTGATTGGCAATTTTCGCCTTTTTGACTTTTTAAATACGGTTTTTCAGGAACTAAAATTGACTATTTTTTAGGGTTTTAGTTGAGAATTCACTCTTGGAAAACTAATTGTGGTTTTCGATAGTGTAATATTTTCTTTTCTATTAACTGTTATTATTATTCCTGTTAATATTGGTATAACAAATCAATCCTATGAATGATTTATTTATGATATTTCTATATAAATTGTTTTGATACGTATCTTGTTCTATGTTGCATTGGATTCCAATATAGCAAACGATAGGTGACCGATCACAGTTAAATTGGCAGTGTTCTGATATATGATATTTTTGTGTGGAAGAATATTCTCTAATCTAAGGGAAGCATCTAAAAATGATCCTCTATTGCATATATTAAGGTTTAGGAATATTCTCAACTTCACAAGAAAGTATCATTTTTCCTCTCTTTCCACAAGATAATGGGATGTTACATATACATATATATAACAACAACAAAGTTTTTTCTCACATTAAGTAGGGTCGGCTACACGTGTTCTTTGCCTCCATTCATATCTATCTTGGATTATTCTCGAGCGTAGATCTAAAAAATTAAGATCCTTTCGTATAGTCTCATTCCAACACTTCTTGGTCCTTCATCGCCCTCTCTTAGCCAGCTCAACAACCCAAAACTCGCATCTCCTACTGGTGCATCGGCTAGCCTCCTTTGCAAATGGCTAAACCACCTTAAGCGATTTTCTCGCATCTTATCCTTTATCGAGGCTACACCAACTTTCCTTCTGATTGCATCATTCTGAATCCGATCTTTACGTATATGCGCACATACATCTACCTTAACATTTTCATTTCTACTACTGTCATTCTCTGCACATGTTTATGGTTCACAGGTCAACGTTTAGATCTATAGAGTATATCACGTCTCATGACTGCTTTGTAAAACTTTCCTTTGATTTTCAAAGGTATTTTCTTATTACAAAGAACAATGGAGACTCCCCTCCACTTTAACGAACATGCATTTATTGTATTAGTAATATCTCCATCAATTTCTCATATATATACATATTAAAAAATGGTATATTTATTTTTATTTTTAGCTATATAGAAGTGGAAATTTAAAAAAAAATTAAGGGTATTTTTGGCTTGTTATAGAATATGATAGAGTGGAAGGCATTGGAAGTGTAGGTGGTGAAGTTAAAAGGTGAAGATGCTTGCACGGTTGGTCCACTTCAATCATATCATATTCCTTCTCATCCCTAACACTAATAATTTATATGGTTTTTTTACACTTGTGCTCCTTCATGATTATGCAATTATAGTCAGACGATTACTTTTTCCGCAATATCGATTGTGTCCTTTTTACTATTACAATATTCATATTACATCCCTTCTGTTATTACGACAATGGAAGGTTGATCTGTGAGAGCCAAAAATTGTGAGAGCATGAAAGCAGTAAATTTGGATTACTGGATTCTGCTCATCTCTCTCCTCCTCCAATCAATCAGGAGAGAGAAGACATAATCTAGTTGTTCAGACTCATTGCTCTCACAATTTTTGGCGTCATGGTAATGAGCCTATCCATCTTACGTTACAGAAAGAGTGGTACTGTAATTTTTGTAAGATTACATGGCCACAACAAGTGGTATTGTCAAAAAAGCATGGGTATGACTATAATTGCAAAATGTCAAAGGGGTATAAGTGTAATTAAGAGTCCAAATCAAAGTCAGTCTCCAAGTAATGACAGCGTGAAGTTAAGTAATTATCGTGGAATTACTCCTTATGTATTTAGTTAAAATTTTAAACGTTTTAAGTTCGATTTAATCTACCGTTTAATAGGACGGGAAAATAAAAATAATTTATTATCCACCATCTATCTCTGCCAGATAATGTATTATTTTTTTAGGTTGTGTGCCATGCAAAAGTTGTGCTTTTTTTTCAAAACAATTACGTGATTCGTATTTAAATAAGCACGCATGAATATTAAGAAATTAAGAATCTTGATATAATAAGTATAGTTTAATATTGTCTTTTTATTCTATATACAATAAATTAGCTATGAATGTTAACATAATAATTCCAAGAGAAGAAGTGCAAAATGCTTATTTTTCCCCTTTAAAACAAAAAAGGTTTACAATACCATTTATCTATATTCATCACATTTATTGTGAATATTTACATAAATAGTTATGCAAAATTTGAGATGATTACACCTGAATAGTTATACAATTTCAATGATTAAATGTAGATTATTCTGATGTACTATCTAAGTCCTTCTCTAAGGATCCTAGATAGACTTGATAGTCATACTATCAACACATCAGCTCAATGCAGCATTGACATTTATCCGACCCTTTGGATGTCATATGTGTGGAAATCATAGAAGTACAACCAACTCTTTAACTTTCCTTCTAACCTGGGTCCGACCCATGCTTCCACTGCGCTCCTTTCATCTCTAAACAACCATTGCTTAAGACAAAGGATCTCTTATGATTCAAAAGAATTTAATATAAGAATATTGTGACATTTATACATGCTTCATTTAATTCATACAATATGAATATTATGAAGCTTCATGAATGACTTGAGTAAAGATAATAGAATGACGACACCCATCATATCTATATACATCTTAACTCTAAAAGACTTAGGTTGAGGTAGGTACTCAAATATTTTGAATACATCATCTCTTATAGAGCCACCATTCTGCATAATGCAGTGAACCATGTCATTCATGATTAAACGTCAGGAGCACATATGTATGCCAGAACATCTTCTTAGATTTTAATAAGGATTATTTGACAATCGCGATCATCATCAACATGTCACTTTCAAAGTACATTCGATGAGAGATTAAGACTATAGGGACACACAAACCCTAGGTTGTCGTACTATTGTCTATTTAATTGCCATTCCTCATTATAATGAGGAAGCTTGCACATTGCAACCATATACATTATGTGTCCAACTGCAAGTACAATATCTTGATCATAAATCCAAACCATGATATTTCACTGGTTATTATTGAGTATAGTATTGAGCGGGTTTAATGAAGGATTATCTAAAATAAAAAATTTGCATATATATATATATACACACACACATGCATACATATTTTACTTTGATTTAGGAATTTTATATCAAAGTTGTCTTGCCTTGTCAACACTGAAAGTTTATTCCCTTAATCACTTTCAATGTAAGAGATATACCTACCATTATATCTCAAGCAAGATCTGGGATCTCCTTTCTTATCTTTGTCACATCCTAATAATATGAGAACTTGTAACTCAGATAAAAAGAAGCAGGAACTCATTCCGCATTGCAAGTCCAACTTGTATCTTCCAATTCGTTCTTTAACACCCAGGCCCACCACCCCTAAGGTGATGTTGATCCGTTGTCAATTGAACCAGCCATCAACAGGAATACAACTCGCTATGCGCAATCCAATATCGCACCAATAATATGAGGATCTAATATTGGGGTTACTACGCATGCGTCCTTACTCTTTCGAGAAGCAAAGAGCCCGATCCAAATGGCTTGTATGCAGGAGTTGTCGCTTCGGACAAGCGTCTTCGACATACAATCTCTGGTGACGGAACCCTTCGTCTTAACGAGAGACAATGGATGTCACTTATGTGATCCTCCACATCATATTCAAATTCTAATTAATCATTATGAATCATACTTACTATGATTAATTCTTCCAAAGGAATTACAACTCTATTCATAATAGAATATTTTAATGTTAATTGGATTCCAATTAATCTAATCACATTAAATTAATGATCAAATTAATATCCAATAAATATTTTTTAATTGTTACTTGAAATATGGTATTATCTCAAATATATATTATTTCGAATTTTAATAATTAAAAAATACATTATGATTTCTCAATCATTATCTGTTCCCTACCTGCTGTCATGACCAGTACCGACGAGAGTGGGATAGACTACACACGGTGCAACCTGCTACCCCAACGCTCCCCGACTAGACACCATATCTGCCTCGGGAAAAGATAATGCCAAATCAATAACTTTGTAGTTGAAATGATAATCAGTTTTTCAATCGAAGTTATACCATATAATAATAATCAAAACCATTTTGATTAACATTATAAGGAGATTTGCTAAATAAATCCCTAAACCTATTCAAGCAACTAGTTTGTTGGAAAGTATATGATGTAACCAATTTGTGATCTAGATCATATCTAATCAATTATTGGTTAAGGCAATGCTATTTAATGAAATAATTATCATCTTTAAATATTTCACAAATATTTATCAATAATTATCTCGGGAAATTAACCATTAATTTCTATAAAATTTAATGAAAATCACGAGGTTCTTGATTAAGTATGTAATTTCTAGCAGTGATCCTCACATATTAAAATTAGCATATCTCATTCATTTAAATTCAAATCATGCAAAATCAGTTTCTAAAGTTTGATAATTTGATTTAAAACAAAATCCAAGTGATTATTATGCATTTCTAGACATGTCAAAATAGTAACTAACTCTTTAATTTTTGTCATCCTCGAAACAGTAGATATAGATTCATTAAAATGATCATATCTTGAGTTATTGGATTCCAAGTCACGCAAACTCAAATCCCACAGTTTCCTTAATTAATGAGGAACATTATCCAAGTGATATTTTCGTTTTTAATCGTTTTAAATAAGGATGAAAATAATCACAAAACAGGGATGTAAAAATGAAATGCGACAAAATTTTCACAATCCCTAATGAGCCCAAGTCTTCCTAGGTTCATGGATCATATTCAAAACCTCAAACCTAGCTCTGATATCACTTGAAGGATATGGGAAAATCCTTAAGCGTATCACGAAAGCGTGAGTATCGCATCGAATGCGATCGGGAGCGATTAGTCATATTAGTTGCTCAAGGCAGCAGAATCTAAAAATTTCAATATGATGAAAACACGTGATCCAAGAACACTTATCGGATCATTTCATCTAAACTACAACTAGGTATAAAGTTACCTCTTGAAGTGTGGTTGCAATCGAGTCTCTAAACTAAGAGACCTCCCGTCTCAAGTCCGATCCGACGGAGGAGACGCTTGCGAGCGCGTTGATGAGACGCATCCTTCTCACAATCCATGTTGATGATTGATAAACACGGATTTCGACGGTCTTAAGTTCAACACAAAGCGTGAACTCAGTCGCAGTGTCGACCAATCAAAATCCGAGTTTGATCAACAATTAACCCACACTAAGATCAACAAATTAGAAACAATGTGGAGTTAAAATTTATTTTTAACTCTGCACAAATGATGTAAAGGGCAAGTATGCAGAGAGTTCGAACACAGGGAGCAAACAGTGTAATCCAAGCAAATGAATGCGCAAGTGTGTGAGTGTGTGATGTGTCTACACTAAGCAAGCAAGCAACTACAATTTTTGTGGGTTTTTAATTTTTAATTTTTTTTTATTTTTTTATTTAATTTTTAATTTTGTATTTTGATTTTTGATTTTCTGATTTTTATATTTTATATTTTATATTTTTATATTTCTTTTTCAATATTGGAAAATAGAGGCAATATGATAAAAGGCAAGCTAAGATATTTATAAAAATGTGCAAAAATACTCAAAAATTCAGAAATAAAATGTTTTTGGTATTTTTGAGGTTTTCTACTGTTTTTGTGATTTTTGGGGGTTTTTCAAGATGTTTTTGATATTTTTAATTACTGAAATAAGAGAAAACAGTGGAAATGAGGCTGGCTGGGAATAAAATGTAATTTAAAAATACCAACCAGTAGCAAAAATATTTCACACTATTTTTCTAATAAAGGGAATAAAATAAGGAATAAACAGAAGCTGAGTTTGCTATTTTTGGGTTTTTCTACTATTTTATATAATTTTTTGAAGTTTTTAAGAGTTTTTAATTTTTTTTTGTGTTTTTGTTTTGAGATTTTTAATGATTTTTGGACTGACACTAAAAGATGATAAAATAGACACTAGGTGATTTTTTTGGAATTTTTGGAGGTGTTTTGATATTTTTTTGGTATTTTCTAAGGTAGACAGTACACAAAAAGGCTGTTTTTGATTTTTAATAAATATTAAAATAAAATAAAATCAAAAACTAAATATAGGGCGTTAAAGTATATGCATCCAGTAGCTTAACCCTATTTTTGTGGAATTTTTGGAGTTAAAAGGATATTTTAATTAATTAGAACAAGACTCCCAACATTAAACAGTCCTGGCAAGGGCAGAAATGCAATTTTCAAAACTTCCAGGGGCAAACATGCAATTTTCCACAAAATATTACACTGAATAAAATAGTTCCTGGAGTGAATGATAAAACTACAAGCCGCAGGGGTTTCCTTGCAAAAACTCCCAGGCTCACGTGAGTTACACGCGCGTCTGGGAGGGGCACGGATGTAATACTACAAAAGCTGGGGGGCTGAGTTGCAAAAATTACAAAAATAATTAAAGGGCCGATGAAAGTTTGCGTCCCAATAAATAATTACAAAATTGCGCAAGGGTTAGAATGCAAAATACCCAGGCGCTTTATCGCACGGCTGAGAGGATTTCGCGTGTGCCACGTGGCGTGCGGACAACGCCCGATGCCCCTTCGATTATAACGGCCAGGATTAGATCCTGGCCGACGATCTAACGGCTGTAGGGGCTCCAAGATCCAAGGGCAGCTGTGCCTCAGGAAGAACGAAGGCTGATCGAACGGCGAGGAGGAATCGACGAAGAACAGGTCAAGCTCCGCCGCAGGGCGAGTTTCCACGGCCCTAATCTACCTCCTCCGCCGCGAGTTGACGTCCCAAAATACCTCGGAAGCTTCCTGAGAGATCCCTGCTTCGACTGAGAGCCTCAAAAGGGCCGGAGAGGCTCCGATGTTCACCAGCGATGGAGGAGGAGCCAAGGTCCTCCAGGTACCTCCGGTGGACGAGCAAAATGCTCCCAGTCACGCGTGAAGTTCCAGTACCTGCAAAAAGTCGTCAAGGGGAGCGCGGGCAAATTGCCGCGCATCACCCAGCAGTAGAAGAAGGTGGACGGCGGCGCGGGAGAAGCCCACCGGAGCTAGCTCCGGTGAGGTGATCGCGGAGGCGAAAGAAGGGGCTTTGCTCGAAATGGACGGATTGAAGGTGGTCCTATTGCTACCAGGAATACAAAGAAAATAAGAAAAAGAGAAAAACGCACCTCAGAGCAAGGTGCTTGAGGTTTGAACCTCATGGCGGTGCAACCGCCGGAGATGGATGGAATCCGACTTCAAGCCCTTGCCGTACCTCAACGGAGGTGTGGAATGGTTCCCCTGTCACCGGAGCACACTCCTACCCGCACCCGGAAGTCTAAGCTCGGCCCAAAGTGGTTCAAAAAGCTATGGGAAGTGAGGGGGTTGGTTTTGAAATATGGTGGAGAGGCGAGTTTCGAGGAGGAGTCACGGGCGAGCCATGACGATCTGGGAAGATCTGATAGGTCGGCGGGCTAGGTGGATGTACAGTGATCAACTTCCAAGAAGGAAGCGACGGCGAAGGACGAGCGGCGCGACCTAGGAAAATCCACCAAGGTGGGCAAAAACCCAGGCGCGCCAGAGCTACAGTAGACGAAGGACGGGCTGTTGACCTGCTGGTCAACAGTCGCTAGCTTCTGGTTGGTCCACGTGGACCAACCAGAAAAAGATAATAAAAAAATGTTTTGTTAATTCGTTTAAAAATAGAAAAAGGCCGAATTAATTTTTGGGTAAAAAATAAAAAATGTTTATTTTTTTATGTAGTATTTTATTCCGATTTTTATTTATTTTTATGACTGATATTTTTACAAATTTACGTTTATACCCCTATATAGGTATATTATCTATGTATTTTAGTATTTTATTTTTATTTTGTGTATTTAATCTACTTATTTTTGTTTATTATTTTCTAAAATTATAAAATACTTTTATATACACAAATGTATTTTTATTTTATTTTTATGAATTGTTTTGTATATACATATAGAAAGTATAGGTATAAGTACAGGTAATATACCTATGTATTCTTTATACAAGTGTTTTGATTTTGAGTTTTATTTACATTTTTATTCTTATTTTAAGGTACATAATTATTATAAGTATTATTTACAACATTATAAAAACATAAAAATGAATAAATAATGAATAAATAATAAATTGAATATTTTATTCAGTACAAGTGTACAATAGGGGTCCAAAACTCAACTTTCAAACCGTAGCTCCGCCAAATGCGAAACCACCGCCATTGCATAGATTATTTTATTCTATATACAATTAAAGGTGAGTACGCTGCATTTGGAGTTTTTAATTGTGAGATACGGGTCTGGGAAGTTGGCATTCTGGATTTTTATTCAGACCATAACTTTTTATCTGTACATTATTTTTCTGTGAAATCAATTTTGTATTTTTCTTTATTTTATTATCTACAACTTTCATGTACAAAGTTTCTTTATTTGATGTATAAAAAGTGGAACCAAAAGCAGGTCCCAAAATGAAGAAAGAATGAATAAAAAATATAGATATTTTATCTGTGTTTCTGACCTTATCTCCCCCTACTTTATTCCTTGTCGACCTATTCATCAAGATGCCTAGGTCTCGGGGGTTTTGGGTCATAAAATATTTACAATATTTTATTCTTTTTCTTTTCTTTATTTATTCTATAATTTTGGCCTTAATTACAGTAATTTACACACTGTTGAGATGCACATGCATGAATGCTAAGATGCTTGATTTAAGGTTATTTTACAGGTATTTGCTAGGGTTTTTGGTGCCAAAATGATAGAATAAAGATGATGAAATGTGGATTCATCATCCCCCTATACTTTACCTTTGCTAGTCCCTAGCAAACACTTATGCAATAAGTGCAACAAGAGAAAAGAAAGAAAAGAAAAAGAAGAAAATTAGATTAAGTTTAATTATCGAACTTGTCTTTGCAAAATCGAAGTTTGGAGCTTAAGTCGGACCTTTGGAAATTTAGTGCGGTCGGAACCTTAATGAGAACCAAGTTTGAAATCCAACAGTCCTTGAGAATCCCAAAACTCTGTCCAAGTCTCCTCAATAGCCAGGTCAGAAATACTTCAACTCATATGCAAACTCTTACGACTATGAGTCTGACTCGTACAGTGTAAGTGATATGTAGCTCCCCACCTCAGAAGTGACAAAGAAACAACCTCCCCCAACCTGGTAACTCTAATGCCTCGGTCTAGCAACTCTTTCCTCGAGAAGCGGGGTATTCCCTTCTAAGTTCAAGTGCAACCGGCTCAAGAAGAGGGGGAAGAAGTATAGACTTTTGGAAGCTCAGCCAGTGTAGCTGAGTCTCCCGCTGCTAGCTTCATGAGATGTAACATGGATACCATAAGCTTTTGCTTTATTGAACTATATACATACTCCGGTGGGATTATTAAATTTTCAATCCGACCCACCACTTTTTTGGAGTTCTTTTTGCATTTTTTTGTTTTTTTGTTTTTTTTTTTTCAATTGCATCTGTACAACATATCTACATGAGCAGCATATACAAGAAATTTTCCTCTTGAGCCAGTAGACTATCCCTCTTTTGAAGCTTTATTGCAACCCACGGCTTCTGTCTTTAGCCTTCATCACCACTAGACCAAGTTGAGGTGCACTTCCTTCACTATAAGAAGAAGAGAGGTTCCGCCTAGAAGTACTACCCTCATATGCTACCCCAAGCTAAAGGAAGCTGCCTCCTCACCACCTCATCCGTGGAGAGCTATGTGAAAAGTGCAGGTGTCCAAGTTAGGTCATTATCACCAAGAGTCGTGCGTGTGCTCCGAAATATTCTACTTAGGCAGTCAAGAATCCATTGAACCAAGTCCCGTGATCCTCAAAGAATTAAGTCAACTAGACCTGAAGTACCTCCAACTTAGTTCCTATAAGGTTCCTGTTATTAGGTAGATTTTAAGGTCCAATCAAGCTCCAATCTCCGGATTTTACTTAGACTTGTTCAACTATCAAACTCAATCCGAAAGATGCTCATGCCATGCAATGCTATGCAGAAAATATTTTTGTGATGCAATTTTCAAGATTTTGAACTTTTTATGGATTTTTGAAAAGATGATGCATGCACATGCAGATGCAATTTTTTTGTATTTTTCAAAAAGATTTTTCAGATATTTTTGGATTTTAATTTTGCAAATGTTTTTGGGAATTTTTGAAACAAAAAGATTTTGGCTAAAAACTAGGTGAAAATATGTACACGGGAGTGCTTCTTTATATATACAAGAAGTGGATTTTAAGAATTTACAGGGTAAGTGATCAATTTTATACCTATATATATAGTGGATTTTGGTGTGATGTAAGTATTCCTCAAACTTATTTGAAAACAATTTTCACACAATTTTTGAAAACTATAGTCCAAAATAATTTTTGCAAATATTTTACACACATTTGAAAATCATTTTGCAAAGGCTTTCAAAACAGTATCTATAGATTTTTCACAATATTTTTGCAACCATTTTTCAAACCATTTGCACATCATTTTTCAAACATTTTTATTTCACACAAAGAAAAGAAGTTTTACAAACCACACAGGTTGAAAACACGAAACAAAATATTTTCAAAATAGTTTTCAATAGATGTTCACAAAGATTTTCAAACTATTTTTCAAACATTTTGCAAAAAACATTTTCACCTGATTTATTAATCAGTAAATAGAAAAAGAAAGTGAGGAATAACCACATCTTTTTATTAAGGATTTTTAATGAATTTTAAAGAATTATTAGCCATGTTATTAGGAAAATACGAACGTACGAGTTATGGCTAAAGTATATACGTAGTATATACGACCCCCCTATACTTAGCTTGATCTATGTCCTCATAGATCGGAGAGAAAAGAGAAGACATAACTCGTACTAAGTATAGACAAGTCTAAAGAATAAAGAAATAAATGAATGAAGGAATCAACGAATGAGAAGTTGACCGTCCCCCCTATACTTAGGATTAAATAATCCTAAGTATAGCAGACTGTACACAACGTAGGGAGGGTCAAGGGTGGGAATGCACAGATCGTACTCAGATTGTCTCCCCCTATACTTAGGGTAAGATATCCCTAAGTATAGACAAAAGAGGAGACAAGGGAGAGGATCGAAAAGAATAGAAAAACTCGGGGTGCCAACCCCCCTATACTTAGGACAAAGTACGTCCTAAGTATGGAAAACTGTCTACAAGGGCGGCACCTTTTTCATAGATAAAGAAGATAGAGATGGAAAAGAAGAAAAGAAGAAAAGGAGAAAATGAAGAAAATAGATGAAGATGGAAGAAGAGATCGTGAGGATGTACACGTCACTCCCCCTATACTTAGGGTAAAAGAAGCCCTAAGTATAGGCAACAACAGGAGTGATGAGACTGACAAAGAAAGAACAATCAACTCATCTACCCCTCCTATACGTAGGACAAAGTACGTCCTAAGCAAGGCAAACACGAGAAATGGGTAGACGAGCAAAAACGGGAGATGGAAAGATGAAAAAAAGAGAATGTACAACAGAGGTGGATGTACATATGATCAAGAAGGTGGAAAGCAGACCTTCTTGCGAGACCGCTGAGGGATAGATCGGATATGGTGTATGTCGATATCGGGGTCCACAGTGGACAGAGACCGATCAGGGTCGATACGGTGAAGGCCCTCAGTGGAGTCAAAACGGAAAGGGACGAACTGATCGATGGAAGCGGTATGGCTCGGTTCTCCCTTGGTGGTCCTATGGTGTGAAGGCGCAGACTGGTGAGTGGAAGAAGTACGACTAGGTCCGGCCTTGGAAGTCTCGCCGATATCAAAGTGAAATGGGACGAACCCATCATCCTCGGAAGAAGTGTAATCGGAGTCGTCCTGCGAGTCCTCGCCCAGGTCAAAATCGAAAGGAACGAAATCATCAGTGGAAGTATACGAACTCAGATCGTCCTCAAGAGTCTCACCTGAATCCTTGTCTTCATCAAGAGGTCTGAATTTATCAAAATAAATAGCAGCATCATAACCGACCTCAATCATCTTCACTTGTGAAGGGTCAGGAACGGATTTGTTAGTGGAAGTAGTCAAAACGGGTCCGTCCTGTCTAGTCTTTACCGGGTCATTTGTTGCCTTAGGAGGTCTCTCAAAGTAATGGGCAACATCATAAGCATCCTCAATTATCTTGGTATCTGCCCCCTGCTCAAATGGTTCAATCACATAAATACTATGGATCTCATCAACACATCGCCACACACCAGGAGGAGGATTAGTGAGGTCCATGCTTTCCGACTTCCTCCCCTTTCGGGGGATCCGTCGGGTCTCATCAGGGATCGCTAAGGAAGTATCTCTAGTGGCATCAGATCGGTCACGGGCCTCAGAGTCAGCTATGATCGGTGAAGGTACATCAGGTGCGGGTCTCTGGTCAGCAGTGGGTGCGGTGATCACTGCTTCGCCCTCGTCAGCAGGACGGAAGCGAATCTCTCCTGATCCGTAATCAATAACGACTCTCGCAGAGGCGAGGAATGGTCGTCCCAGGATGATTGGAGATGGCTCCCCTGTGGAGTTCTCCATGGGCAATACGACAAAATCAACGTGATAGCTCATGCCCCGAATCGAGATGACGACGTTTTCAAGGATACCCTTCGGCCTCTTTATTGATCCATCAACAAACTGTACGATCATCCTGGTTTTCTTGAGAGGCCCTAGGTGAAGAGACTGTACCAACGAGAAGGGTATGATGCTAATAGAAGCACCGCCGTCTAGGAGAGTGCGATCACATGTGTGGTCAGAGATGGTGCAGCTAATGAAGGGTGTAGCTGTGTTCTTCCTCTTGGGAATGGGACGGTGTGTGATGGCGAGGGCAGTGGCCATGGTCAGAATGTGACGCTCAGATCTTCTCCTCCGCTTTCTCTTCTTAGGAAGAGGAGCAGATAATTGGGTCATGGCCTGCTGAAGTGGGGCACGGATAATCTCACGAATGGCAGCCACCACTTCGGGTTCAGATAACATTTTTTTGAATTTTTGGACTTCCTCCATACAAGGGAGGGAGTCGGAATCAGCATATTCACGAGGCATGCCAAGAGCAGTCTGTACAGCGACATCCTCGGGGTCAAAGGTGGGACTGGATGTGAATGGGTGTGTGGTCCAAGGTTCTGGCAAGTGGACTCTCTCCTCAAAATCTTGATCAACCAAGTGTCTCCCGAAATCTTTTTGGATTTTTAAATTTTTCTCATTTTTTTGTGTTTTGGGCGATTGCAAGCTCCCATGATTCTTCACAAGTAAAGTTGTATCCTCGATGAAAAGAGCACTAGTCCGATATTCTCTCAAAGTGTCAAGATTTTCCTTCATCAAATTGATGTGCTCTAGCATTAGGTTCATGACATCACTCATGGAGGTCGTGGGAGGTGACTCCAACAGGTCAGACTCAGGTGGATGTGGACGTGGAGGCGGATAATATACATGTGGGGATGGAGGTGGGTAGAAGTCTGAGGTCTGATACTGTGGCTGAGGCGGATATGTACAAAAATCAGAAAAATTAGGAGGAGGATCCTCCTGATAAAACGGAGGTGGACCGGCCGGAGCGAGCGAGGGGTCCGCAAAGTCCGGATAAAATACACTCCAGGGATCCATCTCGAAAACAAAAGGAAGTGATTCGGGGGAGCACGAAGGTCAAGTCAAAAGAGTGAAGAAAAAGGCGCAAATGCGCAGGTATGATCTAGGACACACACGAAACAATCACAAACAAAAATGAAACAAATCAAACCCTCAATTCACCTACTCAACTCGGTAGAGACCGCAAAGAGCGGTCTTTTTATCTTGTCGGTTTTAGAGTTAGGTGAGAAGTCAAAGAATTTCACACACACTTAGGGGCTTGATGGGATTTGGGCACTAATCCTTAAGGTGTGCGCGAGCAAATAAAAGCGAAGACAATGAGGGGATTACTCGCCCCAAGACAAGATTTTTCTTTTTGATCGGTTTTAGGGTCAAGTAATATTAGCAGTCCCAATTTTATTTGGTTATCACTTTTTTTTTTGGATTTTTAATAAAAATGCACGATCCTAACGGGGAATCAATTCCTTTGAGCACCTAGGTTGGCAAAATCAGAGGGAGAGTCAGAAAAGCAATGCAAGCGGCAAATAATGATGGATGCTAAAGCGTAAATGCTCACCTTGCCTCCAGCACTCTACATGCAAGGATGCTCAGCAGAATTGAAACCTATCTATATGCAAATGCAAGCCGATGAAATCGCCCTAAGTTTCAGAAATTGCTATTATCGTGAAGAACCACAAGTCGGCCACTTATCTTTAACCTAAGAGTCCGGTCTTGGCTTACCCCTCCTCTTCTCGACACACTCGAGTTCAGGAGTAGCGCTTGATGGGGCTCGCTCACGGCACACGGGTTAAGAGATAAATGAACCGACTGTTTAAAAATTTGACTAAGTCCAAACGCAGCTATAGGTACGTGCAAGATATATTAGGTGTTTGGCCTTAGTCTATCGCAAGCAATCCTAGAACTAGGGGCTCAATCACACAAAAGAAATAAAATCGGAAAACAAAACAAAATAGAAGAATGCGAAGAAAAGCCGACAAAAACCGCGAGAGCCCCCAAGTGAACAATCACTTGGAAATTAGGCTCCAGAGAGTCCAGTCCGGGGGTACCTGTATTATTACAATTATAGTCTCTCACTCACTTAAATTACAAAAATAAATGCAATGAAATAAAATGCAACTAAAGTAGAGCGCGGTCTTCAAAAATTCTCTTCTCGTCTCCTTGGTGCTAGGTGGCTAAGCCGGCTTCACGTGGGTGCTTCGGCGCCTCGAGTGACGCGCCTCCCTCGGTCCGCGGTACCTCGCAGAAAGTCAACAAAGAAGAGGGATTAGACAGCTCAAGAGATATATCAATAATACAAATAGAAATAAAAGCCGCGAAGTGCAGACAAATGATCACAACACAAAACAAAAACTCGAACTACGCGCTGTTGCTCCCCGGCAACGGCGCCATTTGATAAACTCGAATTTCACGAGGGTCTAAATTTGGTATCTCACACAAGGCGGAGATGACCGTCGCTGTTGCGACTCTCAAATGAAATCCGAGTTTGATCAACAATTAACCCACACTAAGATCAACAAATTAGAAACAATGTGGAGTTAAAATTTATTTTTAACTCTGCACAAATGATGTAAAGGGCAAGTATGCAGAGAGTTCGAACACAGGGAGCAAACAGTGTAATCCAAGCAAATGAATGCGCAAGTGTGTGAGTGTGTGATGTGTCTACACTAAGCAAGCAAGCAACTACAATTTTTGTGGGTTTTTAATTTTTAAATTTTTTTTTTATTTTTTTTATTTAATTTTTAATTTTGTATTTTGATTTTTGATTTTCTGATTTTTATATTTTATATTTTATATTTTTATATTTCTTTTTCAATATTGGAAAATAGAGGCAATATGATAAAAGGCAAGCTAAGATATTTATAAAAATGTGCAAAAATACTAAAAAATTCAGAAATAAAATGTTTTTGGTATTTTTGAGGTTTTCTACTGTTTTTGTGATTTTTGGGGGTTTTTCAAGATGTTTTTGATATTTTTAATTACTGAAATAAGAGAAAACAGTGGAAATGAGGCTGGCTGGGAATAAAATGTAATTTAAAAATACCAACCAGTAGCAAAAATATTTCACACTATTTTTCTAATAAAGGGAATAAAATAAGGAATAAACAGAAGCTGAGTTTGCTATTTTTGGGTTTTTCTACTATTTTATATAATTTTTTGAAGTTTTTAAGAGTTTTTAATTTTTTTTTGTGTTTTTGTTTTGAGATTTTTAATGATTTTTGGACTGACACTAAAAAATGATAAAATAGACACTAGGTGATTTTTTTGGAATTTTTGGAGGTGTTTTGATATTTTTTTGGTATTTTCTAAGGTAGACAGTACACAAAAAGGCTGTTTTTGATTTTTAATAAATATTAAAATAAAATAAAATCAAAAACTAAATATAGGGCGTTAAAGTATATGCATCCAGTAGCTTAACCCTATTTTTGTGGAATTTTTGGAGTTAAAAGGATATTTTAATTAATTAGAACAAGACTCCCAACATTAAACAGTCCTGGCAAGGGCAGAAATGCAATTTTCAAAACTTCCAGGGGCAAACATGCAATTTTCCACAAAATATTACACTGAATAAAATAGTTCCTGGAGTGAATGATAAAACTACAAGCCGCAGGGGTTTCCTTGCAAAAACTCCCAGGCTCACGTGAGTTACACGCGCGTCTGGGAGGGGCACGGATGTAATACTACAAAAGCTGGGGGGCTGAGTTGCAAAAATTACAAAAATAATTAAAGGGCCGATGAAAGTTTGCGTCCCAATAAATAATTACAAAATTGCGCAAGGGTTAGAATGCAAAATACCCAGGCGCTTTATCGCACGGCTGAGAGGATTTCGCGTGTGCCACGTGGCGTGCGGACAACGCCCGATGCCCCTTCGATTATAACGGCCAGGATTAGATCCTGGCCGACGATCTAACGGCTGTAGGGGCTCCAAGATCCAAGGGCAGCTGTGCCTCAGGAAGAACGAAGGCTGATCGAACGGCGAGGAGGAATCGACGAAGAACAGGTCAAGCTCCGCCGCAGGGCGAGTTTCCACGGCCCTAATCTACCTCCTCCGCCGCGAGTTGACGTCCCAAAATACCTCGGAAGCTTCCTGAGAGATCCCTGCTTCGACTGAGAGCCTCAAAAGGGCCGGAGAGGCTCCGATGTTCACCAGCGATGGAGGAGGAGCCAAGGTCCTCCAGGTACCTCCGGTGGACGAGCAAAATGCTCCCAGTCACGCGTGAAGTTCCAGTACCTGCAAAAAGTCGTCAAGGGGAGCGCGGGCAAATTGCCGCGCATCACCCAGCAGTAGAAGAAGGTGGACGGCGGCGCGGGAGAAGCCCACCGGAGCTAGCTCCGGTGAGGTGATCGCGGAGGCGAAAGAAGGGGCTTTGCTCGAAATGGACGGATTGAAGGTGGTCCTATTGCTACCAGGAATACAAAGAAAATAAGAAAAAGAGAAAAACGCACCTCAGAGCAAGGTGCTTGAGGTTTGAACCTCATGGCGGTGCAACCGCCGGAGATGGATGGAATCCGACTTCAAGCCCTTGCCGTACCTCAACGGAGGTGTGGAATGGTTCCCCTGTCACCGGAGCACACTCCTACCCGCACCCGGAAGTCTAAGCTCGGCCCAAAGTGGTTCAAAAAGCTATGGGAAGTGAGGGGGTTGGTTTTGAAATATGGTGGAGAGGCGAGTTTCGAGGAGGAGTCACGGGCGAGCCATGACGATCTGGGAAGATCTGATAGGTCGGCGGGCTAGGTGGATGTACAGTGATCAACTTCCAAGAAGGAAGCGACGGCGAAGGACGAGCGGCGCGACCTAGGAAAATCCACCAAGGTGGGCAAAAACCCAGGCGCGCCAGAGCTACAGTAGACGAAGGACGGGCTGTTGACCTGCTGGTCAACAGTCGCTAGCTTCTGGTTGGTCCACGTGGACCAACCAGAAAAAGATAATAAAAAAATGTTTTGTTAATTCGTTTAAAAATAGAAAAAGGCCGAATTAATTTTTGGGTAAAAAATAAAAAATGTTTATTTTTTTATGTAGTATTTTATTCCGATTTTTATTTATTTTTATGACTGATATTTTTACAAATTTACGTTTATACCCCTATATAGGTATATTATCTATGTATTTTAGTATTTTATTTTTATTTTGTGTATTTAATCTACTTATTTTTGTTTATTATTTTCTAAAATTATAAAATACTTTTATATACACAAATGTATTTTTATTTTATTTTTATGAATTGTTTTGTATATACATATAGAAAGTATAGGTATAAGTACAGGTAATATACCTATGTATTCTTTATACAAGTGTTTTGATTTTGAGTTTTATTTACATTTTTATTCTTATTTTAAGGTACATAATTATTATAAGTATTATTTACAACATTATAAAAACATAAAAATGAATAAATAATGAATAAATAATAAATTGAATATTTTATTCAGTACAAGTGTACAATAGGGGTCCAAAACTCAACTTTCAAACCGTAGCTCCGCCAAATGCGAAACCACCGCCATTGCATAGATTATTTTATTCTATATACAATTAAAGGTGAGTACGCTGCATTTGGAGTTTTTAATTGTGAGATACGGGTCTGGGAAGTTGGCATTCTGGATTTTTATTCAGACCATAACTTTTTATCTGTACATTATTTTTCTGTGAAATCAATTTTGTATTTTTCTTT
Organism: Ottelia alismoides; assembly: GCA_037367405.1. Taxonomy (NCBI): domain Eukaryota; kingdom Viridiplantae; phylum Streptophyta; class Magnoliopsida; order Alismatales; family Hydrocharitaceae; genus Ottelia; species Ottelia alismoides. The sequence goes on from JAZKJV010007215.1 coordinate 637,815, forward strand.
ATTTTATTATCTACAACTTTCATGTACAAAGTTTCTTTATTTGATGTATAAAAAGTGGAACCAAAAGCAGGTCCCAAAATGAAGAAAGAATGAATAAAAAATATAGATATTTTATCTGTGTTTCTGACCTTATCTCCCCCTACTTTATTCCTTGTCGACCTATTCATCAAGATGCCTAGGTCTCGGGGGTTTTGGGTCATAAAATATTTACAATATTTTATTCTTTTTCTTTTCTTTATTTATTCTATAATTTTGGCCTTAATTACAGTAATTTACACACTGTTGAGATGCACATGCATGAATGCTAAGATGCTTGATTTAAGGTTATTTTACAGGTATTTGCTAGGGTTTTTGGTGCCAAAATGATAGAATAAAGATGATGAAATGTGGATTCATCAATGATCCAAGCGACAAATCTCCTGATTTCATCACACGAGATCTGATGTCTTCTTCATGAGCGAGGCACACCGAAGGAGACGGAGATTCATGAGCAAATACTCCGGTAGCATAACGACGATGCTGTGGTGGTGGCGACTCTCCCAATGGCTCTAAGGTGGACGACCACAATGAGAGGAGAAGAGAGAGAACCTTTAGCGTGTAGAGAGAGAGCTTATATTAATCTATCTTTGAAGAGCAAGGGATGCCTCTTCTTATATAGGATATTGGGAGTTCATATATCTCAATCCATGGACAATATACAATCAATGGTTGAGATTGATTTGTGTTTCTTTCAATGACCATGATATTGTTGTAAAAATATAATAACAATTAATTTAATTTAAATTAATATATATTTATAAATTAATATAAATCAATTCAAAACTAAATCATTTTGACCTTAGAGATAAAGATAAGATAGACCTCATCCCCTTAAAAAGGGGGACATCTACCAAGTGGAATTGTCTTTCTCTTCAACATCTCATGATATCTCATTATCTCATGAGATCTCATTATCTCATGATATCTCTAAGATTTACAATAATATTTTCTATAAATTATTTCACAAAAATAATTCATAATCATCTTGTGAATATTGCAATCATGCCATTGAAAAAATGTGAATCACACTCACATCCCAAAATAAAATGTAAATTATATTTTCAATTAATCATCAAATGTGAATCCAATTCACATCAATAATTAATTAACAAATATAAATCATAATATATTCTGTTTAATATAATATAAATTACATTTATAATATACCTGATTAATATGGATAGTGCTATCCACATAATTCATATCCATGATAATTAAATCAAATTTAATCATCTTGGATCTCTATTCTCATGTGCCCAAATAACATGAATCACATTCACATCATTCACATCATTTTGATAATTAAATCACATTTAATTATCTCAAATAACTCTCCTTATAATATGAATCAAATTCATATTATTTATGATAATTAAATCACATTTAATTATCTATTTTCAATGCTCGGATACGAATATCAACAATGAAATTATCATGAACTCTTTCAAGAATAATGCGCTTTCTCTGCAGATACTTGGAGAAAAGGACAGGGTGATTGTATTGTTCCATGTATAGTGACTTGGATATTGAGATCACATCTCAAATCCAGATCTTGCGGACTTCCCATAGATGCTTGATTAAATCAAGATCACAAATCTAATCTTCTTATTACATCTGCATCGCATTCAGATCAATTTCCAACATTTGGAATAAGATCAGATTACTTCTCTATGAGAGGAGTCACTAAAATCCAGACCTGGTTCATCACTCCCTCGAAATGGAAGCGTCATGATTATACAATCGTTTATGATCACATCACCCTCAGGTATTCCTAATACATGTACATCCTGCATACTGGAAGACCCTGAATAAATCCGAAGTTTTAGATCTCTTTTAGACTGTCTCCTTCAGGATTTTATCATTCAGGTTCTCATTCGATCACTGTAAGTCGGTATCGATCATATACTTTCTAAAAGCATATATCATACCTAGGTGTTGATCATATACTTTTCAAAAGCATATATCAAACTCTAAAATTCAGTCAAGCTTATAAAGTGACACGATCACGTATGGAATTTGTTTCTTTCCAATATCTCATGAGTGAGCTCATGTCTTCCAGTTCAGTAATGAACATGTATGATCCTTTTGAGAGATCGTATTACTCATATGCCCTCGCATGCACACCAGTACGCCGGTATATAGACCTTGGTTAGGTCATCAACCTATTGGTCCGTCAAATGTACATACTCAGACATATAGTAACACATCTATCTTTGGTCAGAGGATGCGTGCCTATATCGTGGCAGCATACGACATAGGACTTTGGTTATCTCGATCCCGTTAAGTCAACTCTTTGACCTAACTTATCTAACACCTCTGATTATCTATTCCTATGCAGAGGACCCGCATCAAGAGGTCGGTTAGATATCAACCAAATGAGAAAGGATTGCCATCTCCTACTCAGGCTGGAGATGATCTCTTAACAATCATTTGACGGTGCTTGATGAGTCCTCAATCTAACTCTTTAGATATTCATCCAAGCACTAGCATTTATGATTCAATAATTGAATCAACAACGGTATGATCATCAAGATGGCCATGGTACATAACCCTATTTGCACTAAGGGACCTATTATGCAAATTAGTTATTCTTCATTTCAGATCAGAGAATGATATTTGCAATATTTATTGCATAATGCTCGTCATGAGCTCGCATGTCCAACAATTCTTGCATAGGAATGGCTTTAGCTGAATCGATTAGAGCTTCTCACGGATGGAGAAGCTTGTGTTGAGCGCTCCACAGGGGTCTTGATGATAAATGTATGGATTTAAAGAGATCTGATTGATGAATTTGGTTTTCTCCAGAATGTTGAAGGCTTGTGCAGGTGGATGTTGGGTATTTTTTGCGTGATAGACTTGAGATAGTGTTTTGGTTGATGCTCCAAGCAGCGTGTTGATGCTCTAGGTTCTGGAACTGCAGTGAGTTCTTGATTGATACAATGGAGATAGGGGTGGATGATGTGTGTGATGGCGGAGGAGGAGGAAGAGGCTGGAGGGCATATGGAGGAGGAGGATTAGGGGTGGGGAGGTGTTTGGACAATTATGCCCTCTTAACCACGTCATGATTTGAAAAAATCATGATTGATAAAGTAACGGAAGGGCACAAGTGATAGAATGACAAGAAGTCAGTACAACTGATATTCCAAAAAAGGAAGGGCCTTAACTGATATTGCAATATTTCAGAGGAACACATGTGATAAAAACCTTAACTTTTAACCATAGATGATATATTGACATATTTTAAAGAAAAAACATCACTATAAACTCTATTTTGTTGCAGTGCGGTCTCAAAGCTTATGGTTAGCCGCTTAGACACAGCTTAGGTATACTTGTATGTAGCTATATATAGAGTATATGTATGCATGTATGTATATTTATACCTAAGTACGTATTTGTGTGTGCAGAAGAGATGGAGCAAGTTGGAGACAAAGATGAGAGGACACCGAGGTGGTGATGGAGATGTGTGATGCATATATACAATGGCATCCAAAATTAAATAATGGCATTGGATCCTCTCCTCCTCCTTAAATATTTGTATGTATGCCCATTGTTACATCACCAAACATGAGGCCTCCGCACATTTAATCATTCAAATCTCTTACCTAATATATATGCCATAGAAAACAAATATTAATACCAACTAAAAAAACAATCAATATTAATTAATTAATTAATTTATCAATTTATTTTGCGTGAGATTATCATAGAAATGGTCGGTTGGAATCGATTACTAATTGTCATGAGATCTCTATTAGCTAGCGATGAATCGCCACATAAATATGGTTGGTCTTAATATTTATGATATATATTATTTAAAATCTGACGTGGAAAGTAAGTGGGACGGTCAGACCCGTCATCCAAGTGGAGATAAGGTCGCTGACGTGGCGATGACTCTTTTTATGGTCATAGGAATTTCCACCGAACACATGCAACGTATCCGTGTACGTATCCATTAACTTTGTTTGTTTTGACGGTAACACATGAATATAGATTTATTTACAATGACGTACAGCAAAATTTTATGTCTTCTTTAATAATATTTGATACATGGGGTTGATGGGGCTGCCTCATTGAGGGCAGCCAACATGGCTGCCCCGTCCTCATTTTTTGTGGAATTTTTTTATTTTTTTTGAAAAATATCGTCATGTATATTCATCCTTATATCCCTCCTATATGACATTCGAATTTCGTCATAAACAGAGACTCCTACGGCCTCCATCCACGCATGGCCGATTTAAAAAATCATGCGACCGTTAAAAAAATAGCGTCTTGATGGAGGCCGTAGGAGTCTCTGTTTTTGACGAAATTCGAATGACATATAGGAGGGATATATGGATGAATATACATGGTGATATTTTTCAAAAAAAATAAAAAAATTTGATTAAAAAATGGGGTGGGGGTAGCCATGTTGACTGCCCCTAGGGGGCAGCCCCATTTTCCCCTTGATATAATGGTTAGAAAATAAAATAAATATAGGTCACTTTTTAGTGTGCGTGAGATATTAAAAATATGGATTTTTACCTAAGGAACCTTATAAAGTTTGTAAATTACTTTTTCGATTTCTGAAATATTGATATTCCTCCCTGACCTCGTAAATTTGTTCCATCTTACCCCATGACCCATGCCGTTAATCTGACTCATCTTGAGTCAACTTATTTGTGTTTAAGTCGAGTTAATCAAATTACACCACAAATTAATCAATGATGGATTTTAAGGTAATCCCTCTCATTCCCTCTCTCCTCTCTTCACTTCCTCTTCTAAACAAATGGACTCGGGTTGGAGGAGGCGGTTATGGGCTGAGAAAGTTGAGTGGAGAGAGCAGAGGAGGAGGCAGAGGAGGAAGGGTAGGAGGAGTCATTGGCGTAGGGGAGGGTTGGGAGGTCGAGGGCGACGCGGGGGAGGTTGGTGCCGGTGCAGGGGAGGGCTGGGAGATTGAGGATGGCACATGGGTGATGGACGTCAAATTCGCCTCTTTAAGAATGAGAAATTAGTCATAGTATAGGAGGCGAATTCGGTTCAGTAAAACCACAGTCGTTTGAATGCTGTGGAGTATTTATACTTGGCAAGTCTACCAAGATCGAACACAGGGACACGGCTACATAATATGTTTATCGAATTTCGATTCATTAGGCATAATGTGAGTTAATTTCAATTTCAGGTCCTCATGATGCACTATGCTAATTACAAAGCAATGCGAAGATGCATGCATTTTTTTATCGATTTTTATGCAATTACAAAGTGATGCAAGAGAAAATATGCAAGAGAATTTATACACAGATTAAAGACTACAGTTATACCCTAAAAATTATGAGCAACATAATAGAAGTGAAATCAGCATCAATTTAATCACAACAATAAAAGCGGTCATCAAATCAAAGCAAGACAAGGAGAGAAGGGCCTCATTTTTCACATAAAAAATCACTTCAATTAAAACAGTGGCAAATGAGAAAATAAAACATGCTAAGATGTAGAGGACAAAACAAGGATCAAAATGACACTAAAATCATGCAATTTGGACCTACGATGCTCAAGTTATGCTAAAAACAATGCAGGGGCATAATTGTAATAAAAATGCTAGAAAATAAAGGGATAAATATTGCATTTAGGTCCCTGGAGGGACCTAAATACAATAATTAAAAACCGCCTGGGCCCTTAAGCAATTTGCCCATTGCACGCAGGGGCATTTCAGCAATATCTGAAACCTTGGAGGGGCTCCCTGTAAAATATCCAGGCACACACGTGAGGCACGTGCCTGGGGACCAAAATATATTTGTCAATTCTTCCAGGGTCCTTCGTGCAATTTTCCCAGGCCCTCACGTGCGGGGCACGTGAGGCGCCTAGGCTCGGGCGACGCCTCAGCTTCGGGACACGTGGCTGCTTCTGACGGTTCGGCTCGAGGTTCGGTCCACCCGAGCCTATAGGTTCAGAGTGGAGGCTCGGGTGGAGTCTGGAGTCGCCACGTGGCATCATCCTCACCGTCCGATCCTGATGATCAGACAGTGCCTGTACCTTCTTCCTCCGCCTTGGCCCACCGGAGAAGGCGGGTCTCCGGCGATGTCTGTATTCCTCCTCCGAGCTCCAGAGGGTGTTCTGACGGTCGGGGAAGCGAGCTGGAGGTATGGCGGAGGTCTTGAGCCGATGCGGAGCTCTGTTGACGTCTAAAGCTGCCCGTCAGAGTATGGTTGTCGGAGAAGAATTTCGAGACCGGCGAGGTGATGCGAGCTCCGACCATTGAGCTTTGAGTACCTGCAAGGGTTAGAACAACAGAAGCGTAGTGTGTGCGAGTGCTAGTGAGTGAGTGGACGGCCATGGAGGCGTCGAGAGCGGTGGCCGGAGGTCTCTTCCTGACGGAGCAAGGGAAGAGAGGATTCGGAGCAGGGGAGGTTCTCGAGAAGGGGGGATGGGTCGGCGAAGATGCTGGTGGTATGGCGGAGGTCGTGAGATGGTCGGGTGACAGTGGAGTGGAGATATAGAGTCGGGAAATTAAAGACAAAATAGAGACAAAATTCACCTCGCCGGAGCGAGGTGTTGGCGGAGGGGAAAGGCCTGGGCTGGGCTTCAGATGAAGCCCTGGGTCTTTGCACGACAGGGCCGACCTCTCCCTGGTGCTCGGTGGCGCATAATGGCAACCGCTACATGGTCGGAGGCCACGGATCACACCGAGGAGGTCCAGCCATGATCGCCTCGAATAGACCATCCTCCGCTGTCATCGGAGGCGGATGAAGCTAGGGCGGACTCCCGTAGATGGTGGATAAGGGCTGACGGTGAAGGAGGTCGGCTTAAATAGGCGGAGGTGGTCGGGGGTTACGGTAGTGCGAAGCGTTTTTGAACGGGGTGTTAATGATGTTGCAGTAATGGTGAGGGTGTGATGAATCTCGATTTCATCACCTTTATTCTATCATGTTGGCCTCATAAACCCCAGCAAATACATGTAAAGAGCATCAAATTGTACATAATAGCATTCATCATTCATTGTATTAATTATACATTAAATAAGGTGTTTAATGCCAAAATTATAGAATAAAGATAGGAAAAGAAAAAGGAATAAAATATTGAAGATATTTTATGATACAAACCCCGAGACCAAGGCCAGCATGGAATTGGTCGACAAGGAATAAAGTAGGGGGAGATAAGGGCCAGTGTACAATAAATACCTCATTTATTTCTTCATTTATTTATGCATTTTTGACACCTATTTTGTACATAATTATTTATTCATCAAATAAAGAAACTTTGTTCATGAAAGTTGTAAATAATAATGTAAATAAAAATACAAAATTGAGTTTGTGTAAAAATAATACTCAGTGTACATTCTATACACAGAATAAAAAGCCAAAATCTCAACTTCACAGACCCATATCTTGCACATAAAAACTCCAAATCACCCAAACTCACCTTTAATTGTATATAGCTTTCCATGAATTATTTAATAAAATTGGTTTCATAATTTTTGGAGTCCATATGCAAAAGTTAGGTTTTTGGCCCTCCTTGTATATAGTATTGATTAAAATATTCCATATATTCATTATTCATTATTGTAACAAAGTTATATTTTTAGACTTTTGTAAATAATGTATATAATGCATGTACACATTAAAAGTAAAAGAAAACCAGAAAGAATTTGAAAAAAATAAAATAAGTCTATAAAATTCATAGACAAAACACCTATGCTATCTCTCTATAAATAAGAAGGACCTTATTTTTTTATTCTTTTATATTTTTATAATAATGTATAAATTATACATAATTCATTAAAAATGTAAATCCAAAATAAAAATCAATAAAATACATTAAATAAATTAAGTATACAAAATACATAGGTAGAATACCTATAAGGATACCTACATATACCTATACCTATTTATTTAAAAATGGAAATAAACTCATAAAAATTAAATAAAAATACCTTTGTACTCACAAAAATAAATTATAAATTTATAAAATAAGCCAATAAAATAATAAAATAAAATAAACAAATAAAAAATTAAAAGATACAAAATACATGTAAATACATACATATACACATTATTCAAATAAAACCATAATAAAACACTTCAAAAAATTCAATAAAAATCATAAATAAATACTAGATGAAATAATACACAGTTTTTATTTTTTGTGAAAAAAATAATAAAATCGTTTACTATGTCAAATAAATCAATTTCTAATAAGATTCCTTATTTTGGCGTTTAGCTGCTGACGTGGACCAATGGGGCGCCGGCCTTCGTTGACCCCCTGGTCAACTGTCCCATCGAAGCTCTGGCGCATCTGAACCGTCTTTTCCTCGATTTTCATCCCTTTTTTACGGCCATCTCGCCCATCGATCGAGCTCACTTCCTTCACAAGAATTGATCTCTGATCATCCATGATGCCCGCCAAACTCTTAGATCAATCAGATACTCATTGGATTAAGAAATAATCGCCGGTCAATAAGGCACCATGCCAATATCTATAAATAAGTAGCTCCGCCTCCTTCCTCAAATTTGGCCAATTTCATTCCAACCTAAAACCTTAATCTTGTTCCTGGACCGTTCCTCGTGACAGGGGGAGTGCTCCAGCGCCTCGACTCGGCCGGAGGAAGGAGAATTTTGTCGCGGCGGAGCTCCGGCGTCCGCCCTGCTCCCTGGTGGCCCCCAGGTATAAGAGATGTCCTTTTCATGCTTTTTAGTTAGGTTTTAATGCTAGTTTTTAATTCCCGTTGTTAGATTAGTCTTTAGTTAATCCATGTAGCTTAAAATCCCAAATTCGAAGTTCGCCGGAGCTCCGCTCCGGCGACTTCTTCACTGTGAAATCAACTGTCTCCGACCGCCACGTACACCCCATTTCAATCCCCATCGCATTCTCCATATACCCATCGCCTTTGACCAACCGAGGACCTCTTGTCTTCGCGAATCGGGGCTCCACCTCCGCCGTTCGTCGGAGCCCCTCCGCCCCACTCCATTTTGCTGCGAAGCTTCAAAACCCCAGGTCGAGGAGGTAGCCCTCTCGCCCCCGGTTCTTCCTCTGCAGGTCAAACGAAGAATAGAGCCCATCTGAGCTCGAATCGAACCAGGAAGAGGTTCCTGGAGGTCCCCTACTTCTCCGACCTCGTCCGAGCGACTCGAACCTCCAGGAGCCATGATGGGACCTTCAAGAGATGCGGAAGGTCGCCAGCTACGAGCAGAGCGCGTCAGAGGCGAGGGAGATGCCCGGAGGAGCCGATGCTGCACGATCGAAGCTCGCCGGAGGCGAGCTTCTTCCCTGTTCCTCCAAGCACCTCCAGCACCGTCAGATCAAAGGAGTCGGCCCAGATCGAACCAGAACCGTCAGATGAAGCGCCGCATCGACCGTCCGATCAGCGAGGCTAATCTAATCTCCGCCTTCATCTGTGAATCGTCATCATCCGACAGTAGCACGACGCGTGGCAAGTGGAAGCGGTCCAACCGTCGGATCGCACGCTTATTAGGGTTAAATTTCACAACTAACCCCCCACTTTTTGTATTTATAGTTTAATACCCAAAATAAAAGGTTAAGTTGTAAATAAGTTGTATAAATTGCAGAAGGACCCTTAATGTTTTTATATTTGCGTTTTAGTCCCTTCGCGCCTCACGTGCAGCACCCGCGTGAGGCGCGTGATATTTGCATTTAAACCCCGCCGGGTTTTTGTAATTGTAAAATGGCCCTGAAAATAAAAGTACACGTTCATTTTTATTGTGATTTTTGCATGTATGCCCCTATCAATTATTTTATTTGCAAAAATACCCCTGCCAGGCCATGTATTTTTTGTATGCTTTGTCCATTTATTTTGTGCTTCACATTGCCTTGAAAAATTTTGTAAAAATGGATATAAGCTCTTGTTAGTGTACCCTTGCACGCCATATTTTTGGATTTTAATTTGGTTTTACTTTTGCATTTATTAAAAATCAAAAACATGTTTTTTATTTACTGTCTAGCTCATAAAATTCCAAAAAAATATTAAAAGGCCTCGAAAAAATTCCAAAACAAATTTCCTAGTGTGTATTAATCCCTATTTTAGTGTCAGTCCAAAAATCCCTAAAAATCTCAAAAGGAAAACCTTAAAAATTCAAAAATACCCAAAAACTTCAAAAAAATATAAAAAATCAAAGATAAATCAAAAAAATATGATCTCAATTCCTATTTCTCCTATATTCTATTTTCTTTATTAAAAAAATAGTGAGGGAAAATTTTGTGGCTGAGTGCTATTTTTAATTCCTATTTTTCTCATAGACAGTCCCTATTTCCCTGTTTTCCCTTATTTTGTTATTTAAAAATACTAAAAATGTTTTGAAAAATGCTCAAAAATCACAAAAACAGTGAAAAATCATGAAAATACCAAAAATGCTTTAATTCTGATTTTTTGACCATTTTTGTATATTTTTATAAGTATTCTATCTCCCCTTTACGTATATATAGTCCCTATAAAAAATGCATATATATATATCTATATTTACTAATATATGATATTATAAAAAAATAAATAATAATATATATTACCTTTATAAATCTATATACCTAATGTATATATTATATGCTATACACTAACCCTCTAGGAATATATATATATATATGTATGCATCTTTATATATATATTATAACTATATTATAAAAAAATAATAATAGTAATAATAAATATAAAAATATTAAAAAAATAATATATATATATATAAATCCACAAAAACATGCTTCACACAAGGATGATTCATGCACATTTTAGGCTATTGCATTTTGTATTGCTCTCTGTGGTTCGACCTCTACATGCTTAGTCACTGTACATTTTGTGGTAGAGTAATAAATATTAATTCACATTTTTGGGACTCACTTGTTTTATTCTTTTATTGTGGGTTAATTGCTGATCAACCCGTGTTTGGTGAGCGGTCGCCTCAGCGACACTTGATACATACATTATTGTGACCCTCGCTAAATGTGCGGTTATCAGATGGCGCCGTTGCCGGGGAGAAATGAGCATAGCCTACTTTCTTTTTGTCATTCTTGTGTAAAATTTGATTCATTATTGATGTTATTTTGTGAGCAGCTATTTTTTATTGCTATTAATCACCATGCTTCATTTATTTATTTATTGTGATTATTTTATCTGCTCTATTTGATTGATTGAGCTATTCTAATGCAATCTTTTTGTGTCTTTGATGCGAGGGCCCGCCACGCAAGGATGGCTTCTTAGGAGGTCAAGACAGCCAAGCTTGGAGGAGGATGGTCTTCTTCTCATGACCATCTGGAGAGAGCACCAAGGAAGCAAAGAGATGGGCATTAGTTAGAGCTAGAACACTTAGGATTATTTTTGTAATTCAATGGTGAGAGAGAGAAAATTTTGGCATGTAATTAAATAGGACTCTACTCTTCACAATGAGGTCCAGTGCCCGGGTGATTGTTCACCTGGGGGCCTCATCGCGGCTTTTCGAGTTTTCATCGCCTTCTTTTCTTTGTTTTCCGAAGTTTTGAGCTTTCCGCCTTTATTTTATTTTGTTTTGTGTGCTTGGAGCCCCTAGATGTAGGTTGCTTGACTCGGTAGCTAGGTCCACACATTAATAAGAATGCATGTTCCTATAGTCTACTTCGTATGGATCTAGTCAAATTTAAAACAAGATGTTCATTTATCTCTTAGCCCTTGTGCCGCAGCGAGCCCTGTAAAGCGCTTTCTCCTACCCTCAAGTGTGTTGAGCAGAGGAGGGGTGAGCCAAGACCGGACCCTTTGGGCTAGAGATGAATGAACGACTTATGGTTCTTCACGTTAATAGCAGCTAATGTTTAGGGCGATTTTATGCCTTGCATACCGACATGTAGATAGGTTTAAAAATTCTGTTTTGCATACCGCATGGAGAGAGCTGGGATGCACTGTAAGTCTTCTAACTCAACATGCATCATTCGATTCAATGGTGAGATTTCCATCATGGAACCACTTGCACGGCTTTTCCGCTATCTCCCTCTGATTTTGAGCACCTAGGACTTAAATGAAAATCTATAAAAACGTTAGGCGCTGGTATGAAACAGACTCAAAAAAAAGTGAAAACCCAAAAAATCAAAACAAGGGGACTGCTAAATAAACTTTGACCTTAATTAAAATCTTTAATGGACTATCATTGTACCGGGTTCATAAAGCCCTCATTGTTTTCAGGTACCTTGGAGGGGGACCAAAACCCTACTCCCTTGAGCGAGTGCGACCCCTAAGGATTAAAGCCCAAAACCCAGTCTGCAACTACCTTGTGTATCGCCTGGATTTCTGAAGTAATGGCGCTTCTATCGTACGCAGGCGAGTAGGGCTTGGTCGCCAATGATGACTCCCTATTGTGTGGAGCATCGACCCTGTCCGAAGTATTGAGCATAGGCCACGCCTTCACGGGGGTGTCTGTCTCATTGTCCTGCGTCCGAGTAGGTTCTTGCACGCTCACGGGTGATTCCGTTGCGAGCGAGGACCGAAGTATTGGTTTCGCCTATCGACTTCCTCTCTCTATTTCTTTGGCTGAGTAGGGATCCAGGAAGGGTTACAAGGACTCCAAAAAGTACAGACTACAGGTTACACAGGAGGAGGACAAGTATGGGATACTCTTCTGGCAGTACTCTCTCTCCTATAAGGTAGCGTACTAAGGACTTGTTATAAGATATGCATGAAAATCACAACTCTAAAAATGAAAAGATAATAAATAACCGAGCTTTCACGGCTTCACATGGAGTGAGTTGGTGAACCTGATTTTGTATTGTGTTTGTATGGATCTAGATTAAGGTTCAAAGATCAAGTCCCACACCTTTGCGCACATTTTTGTTTCTCCCTTTGACCACCCCGCTCAACCGAGCCTCTCTACTGTTTTACACTCCTTTTATTCCTCGTTGACCATCGTATCTTTCATCCAACATCCGATCTTCTCTTCTACTTCGCGAAGTTGATCCATGGATGGTTTCCGTCGGGACCATGCCGACACCCACATCGATTCCATGGACTCAACTCCGCCAATAAGTTCGAGGCGATTCCCGAGAACCCGATCCGGACTTTACGGATCGATCTCCAGACTCCTCATTTTCTACCTTTCTTTTGGCCACCCAATAAACCGGGATCACTTTTTGTCCCACTTTCGCCGTTGTGAATGGAAGTCGATTACAGTCTACATCCTTTTCCATTCACAACATGCTGGGGTTGACCTGAATTCCAGCTTCATCATGGCAGCTGAACATTAATTGCAAGTGATCTGATTCGGACCATCTCATTATGCAGATAGAAGACAGTGCGAGCCCTGGAGACTACTCCGGAGTTCATCTCGTCCGACTCAGACCCTGACATGGCTCCAGGAGGAAAGGGCAAGGGTCAGCAGCCACCCCAACCAGAGGGACAGGCGCCAGATCAGAATCAAGTCAATGCACAGTTACTGGCATCTATCCAGGCCATACAGCAGCAGCTGACCGAGCAGGCCCTCACACAGACCGCATTCCAGGATATGTTGAATGATATGATGAATCGTGACGATGGAGGAGGAGGAGGCAGAGGAGGCAGGGGAGGAGGAGGTGGAGGTGGAGGTGGTGGTCCTCTTGATGATGACCTTGAATTACCACCACCAAAGCCAACACTTAAAGAAACATATAATCCGGGAGACAGCCAGATGACCGAGTGGATCCTCATTCCACCGGTACATGCTCACTTTGAGCTGAAGCCCCAGTTCATCGCCCTTCTCCCTGCATTTCATGAAAACACCAATGAAGAGCCCTACATTCACCTGCAGCAATTTTCCCGCATCTGCCGCACTACTCACTATCCCAATGTCCCTCTGGACATTGTAAAGATGATGGCTTTCCCCTTCAGCCTATAGGACAAGGCCCTCTATTGGGTCAATCATTTGGGAAAGGTCGTGACGACCTGGGAGGAGTTGAAGTCCGCTGTAGATGAGGGAAGACGTGGCAGGTGGAGGGGCGTTAGATGGAAGTAGGATCCGAGGGCTGAGGATTAGGCACTAGTGGGCGGCTAAGATTTAATCTGGATATCAGATCCGACGGTTGAGAACAAAGCGGTGATGGACGGCAGAGATGGAGGCGGGCGATCTTGATCCAAGGGCCAGGAGAGGCGTCGGGTGGCAGATAGAGAAGCGGGCCACGTGGGCGGCCCAGGGGGTGCTACGTGGCCCAATCAGAAAAATTCAAATAAAAATACAAATAAAAATAGAAAAGAAATAGTTAGAGGCCGAACTAGGAAAAAGTCAAAACATGAAAGTTGCTCGTCTCGACGAGATCTACAACTTTCATGATGGTCAAAAGGACAAAAGAGGTCAACTGTACAAAACATATTTTTGGGGGTATTTTTAGGGAAATAAAAACACTGATTTCGTGGTTTTGAGATGTTTTTGTATTTTTTAGTATTTTTAATGGTCAGTGATTTATAGACAATTATTCTACCTAATTTTTAGGAGTTTTTGAGGATAAAATAATTACAAGAAAAATAAAGGAAATTAAATACAATAATTAAATGGTAAATTATATACAATATAATACATGATAAAAATTAAGAATTAAAGGGTATTTTTATTGGTTTGATTAAGTAGGGGTTTTAATTAGCGGCTTTTAGCATGATGAATACAAGATTCATCATACCCCTATACTTAAACCATGCTCGTCCTCGAGCATCTAAAGAATGAAGGAGTCGGATTAATTCCTGACAGTGCGTGTGAAAAAATCAAGGCTCGATCTTTCAAAGACCCTTGACCTAAGTGATCCTAAAATTCCGGGTTTATCCAAGCCTTAGTCAGAATGAATTCAACTTCTCTAATTATCAGACTCTCTTTTTGTACATAGAGTATAAGGATATGACATTTAATGTACTGCATTTCATGAGAGTCAAGTCGATGCATCACTCAAAGTTTCAGTCCCAAAGACTCTCCTCTAGACCTAATCCTCAATACTAGGGAATAAGTGATGAATACTCATTCATCACTCTTTATTCTTATATTTTATCTACAAAAACCTTTGCAAATGCATGTATATATTTGTAAATATAAATAATTACCAAAAGCATGCATGTTGTAAAAAGTAATAATTAGCATGTTTTTTGTGCAAAAATAAAAAAATAAAGATAAAAAAGAAAAAGAGGAAATATTTAGAATAAATATTGAGCAACCTAACCCAAGGGAGGGCTCATCATGCGCCTGACCGCATAAAAGCCAAAGTAAAGGGAGATAGGGGCTCATGTGTGTAAATATACCTGTAAATAAAATAAAAATATTTTCCTCTAAAAAAATAGAATAAAATGACTTGTATATATTGTGTATATATTTATTATAAAAATCAAAACAAAAATAAAAAAATTAAAAAGAAAATAAAAAGAGTCACTTGTGTATATATCCACCATGTACATACAACCACATTTATATTTATTTCACCTTATACATAAATAAAATTAATTGTTATAAAATTTGTATATATTCTACTTTTTATGTTGTAAATAAATAAAATAAAAACCATTAAAACAAAAACAAAATAAAAAGCACAAAATTAAAAACCAAAAATCACATTGTACATATACTATGTATATAGATGTATACATCTATTTATTTCACCCTTGTTTATAAATAATAAAAATAAAATAAAAATACCTTTTTATTAATTATTTTATACTATAAATAAATAAAATATAAAAAAGGAATAAAAATGCTTAAAAATAACAAATTAAAAAATCAAAAATTAAAAAGGCATATTGTGTAAATACCTATGTATAGCATAAAGTGTACATACCCTATTTTTATTTTGAAAAATTAATTAAAAATCACCAAAAAATAGAAAAATTAAAACAAAAATATTTCATGTTTTAAGTTTTTCTTAATTCGGCCATTTCCTATTTTATTTTTAATTTCTAAATCATTTTGACGTGGCTGATTCTCATTGGTCCACGGGGGTTGTTGACCGCCCGGTCAACTCCCCCCTGTGGACCACTTCCCACGGGTTTTGGACGCCCGACCCGACTTCTCCTTATTTTGGCGTCCAAACTCGACCACCTCACACCCATACCCAGGGTCCGTTTCACTCACGACACATCCGACACCCTCGCCGGCATGCCCGCCTCGGGGTCCGCGCTCCACGCTGCCCTACCCGATCGTATCTTGCCGGACCCTTGGCAGTATAAAGCCCGAGCTCCGCCCACCATTTTCGCATCTTTGGCTCGTCATTTCTCCACCCAGTGACCTCCATCATCCTCGCGAGAGTGACAGCTCGCCTCCGGTGGTGTAGCAGCGAGGCAGGAGGGTGAAGACCACTGATCCAGCGAGCTCGCGCCGCCGTGCTCTGCTCGAAGCAGGAGCTTGAGCCTCGGGCCACGACGTCCCGCGAGGAAAGGACCCAGAGCACCAGCAGCTCATCCCCAGTCGATTCGACCACCTAGGTAGCCCTACTTCCCTTCCATGTTCTTTAATTTTTGATTTCGCCCAAATTTCGCCGTCGCCGACCATCATCGATTCCGGCCACACCCACCTTCCATTCGATCATCGGACCGCACCATCACACTCGCCTTCCTCCCGCACACGTTCTACGCCCCTCCGTTCAACCCAGCTCGTACAGGAGCTGGGGTTTCGAGCTCCACCGTCTACCCATCGTCGGAGCTCGACCGCCCCGCCTCACCAGTCACCTTCACCCCCTCTCACAGGGTTGAGGCACTTTGCCCTCGACCCGCGAGCATTTTGTTGTGGTTTGCAGGTTCCGTCGAGCCCATCTGAGGGTCCGACCATCCAGGAGCAGGCGCTCGACCTCCGCCGACCTCGTGGGAGCTCTCCGGAGCTCCGTCGAGTCATCGGAGGCCACCATTCGACGCGGAGGGCCCGTAGCCATCTTCTCCGATCTTCAGTGGGCCGCGAGGAGGAAGACAGAGCACACACGGCCCCGGCGAAGTTCGCCGGCATCCAGTTCTTCCTCGACCTCCAGACACCGTCAGATTGTCTCCCCGCTCTAGTTCGCATCACAGCCGTCCATCCGAGGAGCCACCAGCAGCGTCAGATCCATCTGAGGAGCGATCTGGACCGTTCGATGCCTGAGGTTTCTCCACAGTGACTCTCCTTCGTTTGATCTTCCACGTGGCGGAGTCTTGGCCGTCGATTAGAGCCGAGGAGGTCCTGCATTGGGCGCCACCAGTCCTGCACCGTTCGATCCACCACGTGGCAGCCATCCATCCCTCAGATATAATAATGGGGTAATTGCTCTTAGGCCCCCCTGTCTACTTTATTTCGTGTTTAGTCCTGTAAATACTATAGTCAGTTGTTTTTATTTGGTACTTTTTCACTTTAGAACTTATCCTTTCTGCTATTCGCATATATACCCCTGCTTGTAGAGTACCACGTGCATTGACACGTGCTTTGTTGGGTAATTTGCATGCGTAGCCCTGTAGTTCTGGATTGTTATGGAATGAATGAATCTTTTTAGAAAATTGCATTTATACCCCTGTGCGTGGTTGATTTGTGCATGTGCGTATATTTGTGGGTATATTACAGTAAGGCCCTCGGACTTTTGGTACCTGTTACCAATTAGTCCCAGAACCTTATTTTGTTTGCAAATAGGTCCCTGAGTTCCCCGAACACGCGCCTCGCGCGTGACTTCTTGGGAATTTTGCACCGGACCCCCTGGAACTTTGGATATTTACGTACAGGTCCCTGCGCACTATACCTAGGTTTTGATTTTGAATAAAATATCAAACTTCCTCCAAATTCGATGAAAATTGGATACATGGATCCTGCCATGTTGTAAAATTTTCTAGAATTTTTGGAGATATATTTGCTTTTATTTGATATTTTTAAAAAATAAAAAATAGCCTTTTTCATTACTGTCTGAATTAAAAATTCTTAAAAAAATATTAAAACTCATCCAAAAATTATAAAAAAATTAGCTACTGTTTAATTTGTCTTGCTTGATGTTCTGACCAATTTTGGTCATTTTTCATTATATAAAATTCATAAAAATTTAAAAACACCTAAAAACTCATAAAAATTCTAATAAATAATCTAAAAATCCAAAAACCATAATTCCAGTGCCTAAATTTTTCTTAAACTTTCTAGTTTATAGGAAAAATACCTCCAGGAGCTAAATAGTCCTTTTTGCTTTTAAATTGGCCTTTTACTCCTGACTGGACAATACCTTCATTTTCTTGCATTGTTTTATTTTTTAGAAAGTTAAATAAAAATCAGAAAAATACCAAACATTACCCAAAAATAGCAAAAATCATAAAATACACAAAAACATTTTTATTTGAATTTTTGAGTGATTTTTGTTGCACTAAATAATTGTTCATAGTTGGTTGTTTTGCTTGTTTTCTTGTTTTCCTTATTAATTAAAATCCAAAAAAATTGAAAACAATTAAAAATCCACCAAAAATACATTTATTCGATTTTATTTCTTTTTGAGACTACTTCGTAGGCCGTAAGGCCATCACGTGCTCCCTGAGTCCGACCCTGGTCGCTATACCAGGCTAATCTAATAGCCAGGACCGCTATCGCTTTTATTTGATTTTTCTCTGATTTTGGTGGTCTGATCTTCATTTTCTTGATTGAGCCGAGATTCTTACCGATCCGGGTCGCAACGACCCGAGTGATATTTTGACCTGATCCGGATTAGTGGGATTATCGGTCATCAGAATGGCGCCGTTGTCGGGGAGCACGGCTTAGTAGTTTTTATTTCTACTTTATTTTCTTTTTCGCGGCTTTCCGCGGCTCTTTCTGAGTCCGCAGCTTTTCGCGGTTTGTTTTTATTTTATTTTATTTTCTTTCCTTTTTATTTTTGATTGATTTTGCTTGTTTATTTCCTTTGCTATTTCTGCACATATACCCCTGTTTTTATTTTCTGTTTATATTTGATTATTTTATCGGTTTGACACTTTGTTTCTTTCTTGCGAAGGCCCGAGGACCGAGTCGGCAGCTTTCGAGAAGCCGGCGCAACCGCGGGACTTGGAGGCAGCTCCCTTCTGCACGGAGCCGCAGGAGAGAGTAGCTTAGGTTTCTTTCAGCACATTTTATTTGTATTGTAATAACACAGGGACAGACACTTTGGACTTGGAATTTGGTAGCGGGTCTGTTTCGTCGAGCACCGGTGTGCTCGGGGGACCCTTAGGATTTTTCGCGGTTTTTCGCGGTTTTATTTTTTTTCTTCGCTGCATTTTACGGTTTTGCGCAATTTTTCTCGAGCCCCTAGATTTAGGATTTTCTGCTTGACTGTGTCGTAATTAGTAGGATCCCCACACTTAACTAATTGCTTGTTCCTATAGAGCATTAATTGGACCTACTAATAAATCATTAATAAAAATAACTGACTCACTCCCTTCGTAGCCTACGTGTCGTAGCCTGCCCTGCCAAGCGCTGCTCCTGAACCCGATGTGTCGGGAGGAGGAGGGGTAGACCGAGACCGGACCCTTTGGCTTGAAGGATCGGTGACCAGTTAGACGGTTCTTCGAGTAGAAATTGCCTGTTTAGGACTCGGTTTTCACCGATGCACCATATAACTAGTTTCTTTCAGTCTTTACATTTCTGCGTGGATCACTTTGCATGTAGAGTGCTGGAGGCAGGTACGCATTTCTATCTTTGCATGCATCATTGATTTCTTCGCGCATCGGCTTTTTCGTCTTCTCCCCTGTTTTCGACTTAATAATCAGGAGAACTGAAAAATTCGTTAGGCCTTTTATTTTTATTGAAAAATATTAAAAAGAAAAACCATAAAATTGGAACTGTTTAAGCTATTGACCCTAAAAGACACCTGATCTAAAAAACTTGTCTTGGGGAGAGCAACCCCCTCATTGGTTGGTTTGATTGTGCGAGAGAGTGCCCCGTACACTAGGTAGAGCCCTCCGGTGCTATTCCCGACTGATTACCGACTCTTTCGTGCGGGCCAGTCGGTTGGGGTAGCATCGGGTATCCCAGCAGGTCACGTAATCGCTCTGATAGATTGCTTGTTCACCAAAATAAAATTGACAAGATAATTTGACCGAACTTTCACGGTCTTCAACTCGCGTCGCATTGGTGAACTGAGGGGTTTATCTTCTAATCATAGTTTCTCCAGATCCCATCCGCCTTACTCTCTACATCACGATGATGGGTAGACGATCTCTTAGGCAGCCTCTGGCTGCACCGCTTTCGGGCGCGTCTACCCGTTCATCTAGGTTGGCCCGCGTGAGCCGAGACCAGCTCTCCGAGCCCGAGTATGATTCCGCCCTGTTCCCCCTCGATCCCCTTTCTTTCGGTTCCGAGAGACATGAGCCAGAGGAGAGATTAACAGATTTATCGGCACCTAAGTTTGGCTCGTTTGGTTTTGCAGACAACATGGCCGACAGTTCAGAGGATCGCTCCCGAGGTCCACAACCTGAGCACTTTGTGTTGGACCAGGGCGCGATCAACTCCACCCTGATCGCCTCCCTCGAGACAGTTTAGCAACAGTTGAGGGATCAGGGAGCGTTTATGTTATACATGAGGAGAGAGATGGAGCAGATGAGAGCAGAGCGCGAGCAGAGGAGAGACAGGCCGAGGATCCCAGAGGATGCAGCCGCAGCAGCCGCCGTCGCAGCGGCAACTACCGCGGCAGGAGGAGGAGAGCCACCGAGACCGATGCGGGAGTTCAACAACCCCGGATCGACACTGATGCACCACTGGGTCATACTACCAGCTATCGTGGGGGACTTCAAGTTCCCCCCGAACACCTTGCAGCTTCTCCCCCGTTTCCACGGACTCGCTACTGAGGAGCCCCATCTTCACCTCCAGGAGTTCCTTATGATCTGCAGCACTGTCCACGACCGTCAGGTGGACCAGGACACGATTCGGATGATTGCCTTCCCCTTTTCCTTGGCAGATAGAGCAGCCACCTGGCTGAAGCATTTGGGGAAGTTCGTCTACACTTGGGAGCAGCTCCGCACCGAGTACTTACACAAGTACTATCCACTCGGACGGACCAATGCAGCGAGAGCCCTTATCAGCAACTTCTCCATGCTCCCCAACGAGCAGTTCCACGAGGCATGGGAGAGGTTCCGAGAGCTGACTGATCGGTGCTCGCACCACGACATTCCCAAGCCCAACCTTGTGCAGAGCTTCTTTAGCGGGCTGACACCAGAGCTCCAGGGCTTGGTGAACGCTTCATGTGGCGGGTCTTACTTCACCAAGGATCACGACCAGGTCTGGGCCATCTACGAGGAGATGGTCGAGAACTACATGGTGATGTCTCAGACCAGGTTGTATACTCAGGGCAGACCCCAGCAGCCAGGACCCGTACAGTACCAGAGGATAACACGGGTCATTGTCGGTCCTTCCAGTTCGTCCGCAGTAGCAGCAGCACCGACAGAGTCGTCAGCTGCGGACATGGGGATTATCAGCGAGAAGTTGGATCGGATGGAGCTGATAGAGAAGAAGCAGTGCCAGGGCATCACTCAGATGGAGCAGATGGCACAGACTCTGAGCGACATGAAGACCCAGCTCATGTGTCTCCAGGAGGCACAGACGGCTTCCCAGCCCCGTCTTCAGTCGCGAGGCGATCACGGCAGCAGCAGCAGCTCGTCCCAGTGCTCCAGCTCACAGCAGCAGCCTAGACAGGTTCACCTTGTACAGGAGGAGCTGTACCAGCAGCCGCAGCCCACCTACCAGTCACCACCATCTCCAGACTTGCAGATGGTGGTATACCAGCCGGATCAGCCCCTGGCAGTACTCCCTCCAGCCCAGTACGATGCAGAGCCGTTGATGGATGTCAACGGGATTTGGTATGACCGCCCTCAGCCTGGTATCCGATGGGATCATCCCGGATTCAGGTGGGGGAACGGAAGTACCCAGCCCCAGCAGCAGCCATCTGGTCAGGGAGGCCAGTACAGTCAGCAGAGAGATGACTAGCCGCAGCAGCAGTCCCCAGTGTACCCACCACCACAACAACAGCAGTCATCCTACGTTCCTCGTCCCTATCAGCAGGGACAGTCTTGGAGGTGTGAGCAGCCTCACCAGCAGCAGCATCCACCACACCCATACCCCTCTCAGCAGCAGCATCACCAGTTCCGGCAGCCTCATTACCAGAGAGGCTACCCGTCGGGCTCCCACGAGAGCCCCGCTTTGGATGACATAGCCCGCCTCCTCACGGACTAGCAGGCTACCTTCAGATGGGAGATGGACGAGTTCCGCCAGGAGATGTGGGACATAGTGAGAGGGAAGGCCGCCATCCCTGCCCAGATCGAGCCGAACCCCAACAGCCTGAAGCGGAAGTCTGAGTAGGTATCTTACACTGAGCATGCCACTCCTAGTGATCCATTTGATGATATGTCTGCAGACCTTTTTGATGCTTATTTTGTCACACTTAGGAGCGGTAAAACACCAGTAGGCGGCGCCTAGTCTGAGCGACGTCATGAGGATACACCTAGAGCGCCAGATGAGGAGGAGGAGAGCGGTACTGAGGCCGCTCGAGATGATGATGGTGGTACTGATGCCACCAAGGATGCTGACTCCACAGGCGGTGTTGAGGCTGCCATTACACCAGTTCGAGGAGGTGGTACTGAGGCCACTCCTGATGCCGAGCCAGAGCGTGGTACTGAGGCCGCGAGACGTCCAGTTGATCCAGCCACTGGTGGTACTGAGGCCACCAGAGTTCATGTAGAGAGATATGTTGTTTTTCCTTCCCCTGATGTATCTCGGAACCATGTTGTGAATAAAGGAAAAGGTTTGGTTTTTTCTGGTCCCACTGTGGTGCTTGATGTATGTGCGGATCTGGCCGTCGAGCCGTCTAGACCTTTTCCTAGTCCTTCATCTGAGAAGGACCCAGTGATCCCCTTCCCTAGAGCCCTTCAGATGGGGAAGGGGAAGAAAACAGAAAATCCCAAAAAGAGAGATCAGGAAGAGTTCAGCCAACAGATGATAGATCGTTTCCATATCCAGCTGACTCTTTAGGAGGCTTTGCAACACATTCCCCTTCTTCAGCGTTCGTTGAGAGACAGGATTACCGTCAGGAGGAAGAGGAGGAACCACCATTCAGAGATCCATATGCTGACGAAAGCCACGTGTTTCGCGATCCAGAACTGTCTGTCGGCCAAGAGGCCAGATTCAGGAGCCCCTTATGTCAGATGCCACATTAGAGAGCAGAGGTTCGATCAGACTCTATTAGATAGCGGATCGTCTATCAACCTCCTTCCGGCAGCCCTTCTCGACCGTTTCGAGTTGGGCACTCTTAGACAGAGCAGGACAGTCCTTCAGTTTGCTGATCGATCTATCAAGAGGTCGAAGGGGTTGTTGCGAGATGTTGTCGTCACTATTCAGGGCCTACAATTCCCCGTGGACTTCGTAGTGTTGGACATGGAGATCCCTGATCCAGTGACCGATAACCCCATCATTCTCGGTCGTCCGTTCTTGGCCACAGCCAAGGCGGTGACTGACCATGATAGCGGGAAGGTATACTTTCGCGTCGAGGGCGAAAATGTACAAATAGAGACGGTCGAGGACAGCCGAGCCAGAGATAGATCATGCTCAGAGACCACTTCAGAGACAGAGCAGCTGACAGATGCCGGGCTAGACATCCACCAGGACTGTGATTTTGTGATCACAGACGATGATGCAGTATGGGCAGACCCCGCAGCACAGGCCATCCTCTCATTTTCAGACACCGCTGATGTCGAGATGACAGCAGAGGAGAGCTTGGAGAGCACATTCCTGGTTCAGGATACTTCAGTGGCAGCAGAGCAGGTTCTTGACCGCGACATGGATTTTTGTGATGATGGTGGTGCTGATGCCACCTTGTGTGATGCAGATCCCTCTGATTCAGAGTCTGATTGGGCAGATTGCGAGGATTACATGCCAGACATGAGTCCCACTGAGCCTACACCTGAGGAGGAGGTAGATGCCGAGCAGATCAGAGACAGTTCAGTTGAGCAGCCTTCTTTAGATCCAGTTTGCGAGAGTACGTTCTCATTCTCTCGGGCAGATTTGGCAGCATACACGCGGCTTCTTTCGAAGCCAGATTTGCCAGTACCCAGCTATCCAGAGCTGAAGCCGCTCCCTACTTCGCTGAAGTATCGATTCCTTGCGGGTGATCCTGAGATGTACCCATTCATCATCTCCGCCGATCTGACTGGAGAGAAAGAATCCCGTTTGATGGGGGTTATTGAAAAGAACCGCAAGGCGATCGGATGGAGCGTAGCAGATCTCCAGGGGATTAGTCCGGCCCTGTGCTCCCACCATATCTATCTCGAGGATGAGGCAAAGCCGTCGCGTGAGTTCCAGCGGCGGCTGAACCCTAATTTGAGAGAGGTTGTCATGAAGGAAATCTCGAAATGGTGGAGCATCGATTTTATCTATCCCATCTCCGACTCCAAGTGGGTCAGCCCCTTGCATGTGGTGCCCAAGAAGACGGGCATCACGACTGTGATCTGTGATTCAGGAGAGGAGATTGCTACACGAGTACCCACTTCTTGGCGGGTCTGCGTTGACTACAGGAGACTCAACCAGGCCACCAAGAAGGATCATTTCCCCCTGCCTTTTATTGACCAGATCATTGAGAGACTGGCAGGGAAGAGCCATTATTGTTTTCTGGATGGGTACTCGGGCTACAATCAGGTGGCCATCGCTCCTAAGGACCAGGAGAAGACCACCTTTACCTGTCCCTTCGGCACATACGCCTTCCGACGCATGCCATTTGGGCTATGCAATGCCCCTGCGACTTTTCAGAGATGCATGTTGTCGATCTTTTCGGACATGGTTGCTGAGTATTTGGAGGTCTTCATGGATGATTTCTCGGTTTACGGCGACGGATTCGACTCCTGTCTTGACTGCCTAGACCGAGTACTCCAACGATGTATAGAGGTCCACTTGGTGCTATCTTGGGAGAAGAGTTACTTCATGGTGACTCAAGGGATGGTGCTTGGCCATATCATCTCCAACAGGGGCATGGAGGTTGATCCAGCCAAGGTAGATGTCATTAGAAAACTCGCACCGCCGTCCAATCTTAGGCAGTTACGGTCATTTCTGGGGCACGTCGGTTTCTACTGACGATTCATTCATGATTTCAGCAGGATTGCCCGGCCGTTGACTGACCTCCTGACGAAAGACATCGAGTTCCTTATCGATGACAAGTGTCTTTCGTCCTTTGAGACTCTCAAGCAGAGTGTTATTGAGGCTCCTGTTCTCCAGCTGCCTGATTGGTCTCTCCCATTCGAGATCATGACGGATGCCTCCGATTTTGCCGTAGGGGCCGTGGTGGGATAGAGGAGGGATGGAGTCCCCTTTGTTATCCACTACGCTAGCCGCACATTGGATTCCGCGCAGCGGAATTATACTGTCACAGAGAAGGAGATGCTAGCCGTAGTGTTCGCCCTAGATAAGTTCATATCTTACATCATTGGATCTAGAGTGAACCTGTATACTGATCACACCGCCATCCGATACCTCATGGCAAAGAAGGATGCCAAGGCCAGACTGACTAGATGGATCCTTCTACTCCAGGAGTTCGACATTGAGATCAAGGATAAGCCTGGAGTCAAGAATGTGGTCGCGGATCATCTCTCCTGTTTAGAGCAGCCTGAGGAGTCTGAGCATATTGATCCATTTGTGAGACCTTCCCAGATGAGGCGATCCTTGCTATCGCCTCACTCCCATGGTATGCCGATATTGTGAACTTTCTCGTTGCTGGGAAAGTCCCACAAGATTGGACCAGGCAGAGGCTTGAGACCTTCCTTGCGAAGGCCAAGTCCTACCACTGGGAGGATCCCATCCTTTACCACGAAGGAGGGATAGCGTCTGGCGTAGGTGCATTCCTCAGGAGGAGCACCATAGCGTCCTCACATACTGCCACAAGCTTGAGGCAAGAGGACATCATTCTGGGAGGAGAACGGCACAGAAAGTGCTCCAATCCGGCTTGTGGTGGCCTACCCTCTTCAAGGACTCTGATGAGTTCGTGAAGAGGTGTACTGACTGTCAGAGGATGGGCACTTGTGGATAGTGTGATATGATGTCGATGCATCCCATTCACTTCTGTGAGGTTTTTGACGCATGGGGCATCAATTTCATGGGTCCATTCCCTAAGAGTCAGGGATTTGAGTACATTCTGTTGGCCGTAGACTATGTTAGTCGTTGGGTTGAGGCTATCCCCGCCCGAGCCGCTGATGCGAGGACAGTTTGCAGATTTTTGAGGAAGCACTTCATCACGCGGTTCGGGGTACCTCGAGTATTGATTTCAGATGGGGGGTCTCATTTCATCAACGACCAGGTGAAGGCCCTTGCTAGCGAGTTCGGCATAGACCATCGTGTTGCTACACCTTACCATCCACAAACGAATGGTCTAACCGAGGTGTCGAACAGGGAGATCAAGACTATATTGCAGAAAGTCATCCGCCCTGACCGAAAGGATTGGTCACAACTTTTGAACTCGGTCTTGTGGGCATATAGGACGTCTTTCAAGACACCATTGGGCACATCTCCCTTTCGCCTCGTATATGGCAAGCCGTGCTATTTACCTGTTGAGCTGAGGCACAGGTCACTTTGGGCAGTCACTGAGATACTTATGGATCCAGATGGTGTAGGAGACCAGAGGAGAGCAGAGTTAGCAGCCCTGGAGGAGTTGAGAGATACCGCCTTCTCAAACAGCTTACATTATAAGGAGAGAGTGAAGGAGTGGCATGATTCTCACATCAGCCACAAGCATTTTGAGCCTGGACAGAGAGTATGGCTGTTTGATGCGAGGCTTCGTTTATTTCCAGGGAAGCTACAAAGCAAGTGGGAGGGACCTTATCTGGTGAGAAAGGTACACGACAATGGTAGCATTGATATATCCGAGTTGTCTTCTGAGAGTACCTTTCGAGTGAACGGCCAGCGGCTCAAGCCATTTCTAGATCATGAGCCGTGGGTCGTTGATGTTGCCCCGATTCATTTTGCGTGAGAAGTGGTCTTTTGACTCACATCTATTGCATCTCACGCCTG
The DNA here is from genome assembly GCA_037367405.1 of Ottelia alismoides. Classification (NCBI taxonomy): domain Eukaryota; kingdom Viridiplantae; phylum Streptophyta; class Magnoliopsida; order Alismatales; family Hydrocharitaceae; genus Ottelia; species Ottelia alismoides. The sequence goes on from JAZKJV010007215.1 coordinate 664,736, forward strand.
ATTTTCACTGATCTTCCGACTTGTATAGATCCAGATGTTCATATCATCACATTCTTTAGTCTCACATCCCTTTATCCATCCTTTGATTATGCTATACTTAGGGTGTACTCTACCCTAAGTATAGGGGGGATGTAGGACCTTTGAGTTTCCTTTTGCTTCTTTCTACCCCTATTTTGCTGCCTACACTTAGGGATATTTTACCCTAAGTATAGGGGGGGTATACCCTGCACATTCTCCACTCGGTTTTCCCTTAGTGTACAGCTTGCTATACTTAGGATTACTTGATCCTAAGTATAGGGGGAAAACCCGAGATCTTCTTGATATTATATTCATTCATTCGTCTTTGTATATAGCCTTCCTTTTCACTTCCCTATACATAGCATGAGTTATGTCTTCTTCATCGCTCTTGACTCTGAGGACATCGTTCGAGCTAAGTATAGGGGGGTATGTATATACTTCATATATACTTTAACCATAACTCGTACTTTGTGTGAGTGTGTTAATAAATAAAATGGCTAAAAACCCTAAAAATCACAAAAATTAAAAAAATTTCATGTACATAAGCATTCTTTTATTTGCACATAAATAGCTAGTGTACAAATTATTTTTGTAAAAAGGTTTTCAAAAATCTTTTGTGTAAAGCTTGTGTAAATATTTTCTTATCAAAATTATGTATATAGTACAAAATTTTTCCAAAATTTTTGAAATTCAAAAGTTTGCAAAAATCTTGTGTAAATGTGTGTAAATACTTTTTCAAAACTTGCACTTCATGCATCATCCATTCATGATTTCAAAACATTTTTCAAAAATTTTGCATGGTTGTAAAATTTGTGTAAATAGCATCTTTTGTACATATGTATATAGTTTTTCTGGATTATAGTTGACATTTAAACTAGCCTGGAATCAAATTAAGAAATGGAGCTTGATTAAGATCTTAATCCACCTAATTTATAAGAGGAACCTTATAGGGCTTAGGTTTAAGGCTTTTCAGGTCCATGGTGACTTAATTCTTTGAGTCCACTAGGCTATGATCACATGTCATCTCAATGAGCCTAAGTAGAGCACTTAACAACAACACATGACTCATATAGACAATGTCTTTACTTGGACACCAGCACTTTGCACCGAGCTCTCTACGGATGAGGTGGTGAGGAGGCAGTCTTCCTTGACTTGGGGTAGCATATGAGGGTAGTACTTCTAGGCGGAACCTCTCTTCTTCTTTTAGTGAAGGAAGTGCGTCTCAACATGGTTTGGTTGCCATGAGGTCTAACGACAGGAGTTGTGGGTTGCATTAAAGCTTCAAAAGAGGGATAGTCTACTGGCTCAAGAGGAAAAACTCCTTGTATATCCGCTGCACATGTATATGTTGTATAGATGCACTTGAAAAAAATGCAAAAAGAAAATAACTCCAAAAAAGTGGTGGGTCTGAGAGAAAATGATAATCCCACCGGAGTATGTATATAGAGTGCAATAAGCAAAGCTTGAGATTCATGTCCTACCTTATGTAGCTTGCAGCAAGGAGACTTGGCTATACTGGTCGAGTTCCCAAGGATACATGGCTACACTGGTCATGATCCATTCTCTTCTTCCCCCTCTTCATGAGCCGGTTGAACTTGAACTTAGAAAGGAATACCCCGCTCCTCGAGGAAAGAGTGGCTAGATTGAGGTCATAGAGTTACCTTGTTGGGGAGGGTTGTCAAGTTGCCATTTCTGAGGTGGAGAGCTTATACCTCACATTCACAGGACAAGGAAAGATTCATGGTCTTCAGGGTTTGTGTTTGATGACTTGTTCTGATCTGAAGCATTGAGGAGTTTTGATTAGAGATTAGTGGAACTTAGAGGCTGTTGAGTTTTAAGCATAAGTCCAAATAAGGTTCCAACACATTAATAATCCAAATATCTGATTAAGATCCGTAATTCAATTTAATGAAGGAAAGTTTAATATTCAACCTTGATCCATGCACATTCTTCTCCTTTTCTTTTTCTTTCTTCTTTTACACTTCTTTTTCAAATAAGTGTTTGCTAAGGGACTAGCAAAGTTAAGTATAGGGGGGTGATGAATACTCATTCATCACTCTTTATTCTTATATTTTAGCTACAAAAACCTTTGCAAATGCATGTATATATTTGTAAATATAAATAATTACCAAAAGCATGCATGTTCTAAAAGGTAATAATTAGCATGTTTTTGTGTAAAAATAAAAGAATAAAGATTAAAAAGAAAAATAGGAAATATTTAGAATAAATATTGAGCAACCTAACCCAAGGGAGGGCTCAGCATGGGCCTGACCGCATAAAAGCCAAAGTAGAGGGAGATAGGGGCTCATGTGTGTAAATATACCTGTAAATAAAATAAAAATATTTTCCTATAAAAAAATAGAATAAAATGACTTGTATATATTGTGTATATATTTATTATAAAAATCAAAACAAAAATAGAAAAATTAAAAAGAAAATAAAAAGAGTCACTTGTGTATATATCCACCATGTACATACAACCACACTTGTATTTATTTCACCTTATACATAAATAAAATTAATTGTTATAAAATTTGTATATATTCTACTTTTTATGTTGTAAATAAATAAAATAAAAACCATTAAAACAAAAACAAAATAAAAAGCACAAAATTAAAAACCAAAAATCACATTGTACATATACCATGTATATAGATGTATACATCTATTTATTTCACCCTTGTTTATAAATAATAAAATAAAATAAAAATACCTTTTTATTCCTTATTTTATACTATAAATGAATAAAATATAAAAAAGAATAAAAATGCACAAAAATAACAAATTAAAAAATCAAAAATTAAAAAGGCATATTGTGTAAATACCTATGTATAGCATAAAGTGTACATACCCTATTTTTATTTTGAAAAATTAATTAAAAATCACCAAAAAAATAGAAAAAATTAAAACAAAAATATTTCATGTTTTAAGTTTTTCTTAATTCGGTCATTTCCTATTTTATTTTTAATTTCTAAATCATTTTGACGTGGCTGATTCTCATTGGTCCACGGGGGTTGTTGACCGCCCGGTCAACTCCCCCCTGTGGACCACTTCCCACGGGTTTTGGACGCCCGACCCGACTTCTCCTTATTTAGACGTCCAAACCCGACCACCTCACACCCATACCCAGGGTCTGTTTCACTCACGACACATCCGACACCCTCGTCGGCATGCCCGCCTCGGGGTCCGCGCTCCACGCTGCCCTACTCGATCGAATCTTGTCGGACCCTTGGCAGTATAAAGCCCGAACTCCATCCGCCATTTTCGCATCTTTGGCTCGTCATTTCTCCACCCAGTGACCTCCATCATCCTCGCGAGAGTGACAGCTCGCCTCCGGTGGTGTAGCAGCGAGGCAGGAGTGTGAAGACCACTGATCCGGCGAGCTCGCGCCGCCGTGCTCCGCCCGAAGCAGGAGCTTGAGACTCGGGCCACGACGTCCCGCGAGGTAAGGACCCAGAGCACCAACAGCTCATACCCAGTCGATTCGACCACCTAGGTAGCCCTACTTCCCTTCCCTGTTCTTTAATTTTTGATTTCGCCCAAATTTCGCCGTCGCCGACCATCATCAATTCCGGACACCCACCTTCCATTCGATCATCGGACCGCACCATCACACTCGCCTTCCTCCCGCACATGTTCTACGCCCCTCCGTTCAACCCAGCTCGCACAGGAGCTGGGGTTTCGAGCTCCACCGTCTACCCCTCGCCGGAGCTCGACCGCCCCGCCTCACCAGTCACCTTCACCCCCTCTCACAGGGTCGAGGCACTTTGCCCTCGACCCGCGAGCATTTTGCTGTGGTTTGCAGGTTCCGTCGAGCCCATCTGAGGGTCCGACCATCCAGGAGCAGGCGCTCGACCTCCGTCGACCTCGTCGGAGCTCTCCGGAGCTCCGTCGAGTCATCGGAGGCCACCATTCGACGCGGAGGGCCCGTAGCCATCTTCTCCGATCTTCAGTGGGCCGCGAGGAGGAAGACAGAGCACACACAGCCCCGGCAAAGTTCGCCGGCATCCAGTTCTTCCTCGACCTCCAGACACCATCGGATTGTCTCCCCGCTCCAGTTCGCATCACAGTCGTCCATCCGAGGAGCCACCAGCAGTGTCAGATCCATCTGAGGAGCGATCTGGACCGTTCGATGCCCGAGGTTTCGCCACAGTGACTCTCCTTCGTTTGATCTTCCACATCGCGGAGTTTTGGTCGTCGATTAGAGCCGAGGAGGTCCTGCGTTGGGCGCCACCAGTCCCGCACCGTTCGATCCACCACGTGGCAGCCATCCATCCCTCGGATATAATAATGGGGTAATTGCTCTTAGGCCCCCCTGTCTACTTTATTTCGTGTTTAGTCCTGTAAATACTATAGTCAGTTTTTTTTATTTGGTACTTTTGCACTTTAGACCTTATCCTTTCTGCTATTCGCATATATACCCCTGCCTGTAGAGTACCACATGCATTGACACATGTTTTGTTGGGTAATTTGCATGCGTAACCCTGTAGTTCTGGATTGTTTTGGAATGAATGAATCTTTTTAGAAAATTGCATTTATACCCTGTGCGTGGTTGATTTGTACATGTGCGTTTATTTATGGGTAATTTACAATAAGGCCCTCGGACTTTTGGTACCTGTTACCAATTAGTCCCAGAACTTTATTTTGTTTGCAAATAGGTCCCTGAGTGTCCCAAACACGCGCCTCGCGCGTGACTTCTTGGGAATTTTGCACCGAACCCCCTGGAATTTTGGATATTTACGTACAGGTCTTTGTGCACTATACCTAGGTTTTGATTTTGAATAAAATATCAAACTTATTCCAAATTCGATGAAAATTGGACATATGGCTCCTGCCATATTGTAAAAGTTTCTAGAAATTTTGGAGACATTTTTGCTTTTATTTGATATTTTTAAAAAATCAAAAACAGCCATTTTCGTTACTGTCTGAATTAAAAATTCACAACAAAATATTAAAACTCATCCAAAAATTATAAAAAAAATTAGCAATTGTTTAGTTTGTCTTGCTTGATTTTCGGACCAATTTTGGTCATTTTTAATTATATAAAATTCATAAAAATTGAAAAACACCTAAAAACTCATAAAAATTCTAATAAATAATCTAAAAATCTAAAAACCATAATTCTAGTGCCTAAATTTTCCTTAAACTTTCTAGTTTATAGGAAAAATACCTCCCAGAGCTAAATAGGCCCTTTTGCATTTTAAATTGGCCTTTTACTCCTGACTGGACAGTACCTTCATTTTCTTGCATTGTTTTATTTTTAGAAAATTAAATAAAAATCAGAAAAATACTAAAAAGTTATCAAAAATAGTAAAAATCATAAAATACACAAAAACATTTTTATTTGAATTTTTGAGTGATTTTTGTTGCACTAAATAATTGTTCATAGTTGGTTGTTTTGCTTGTTTTCTTGTTTTCCTTATTAATTAAAAATCAAAAAAAAATAAAAACAATTAAAAATCCACCAAAAATACATTTATTTGATTTTATTTCTTTTTGAGACTACTTCGTAGGCCGCAAGGCCATCACGTGCTCCCTGAGTCCGACCCTGGTCGCTATACCGGGCTAATCTAATAGCCAGGACCGCTATCGCTTTTATTTGATTTTTCTCTGATTTTGGTGGTCTGATCTTCATTTTCTTGATTGAGCCGAGATTCTTACCGATCCGGGTCGCAACGACCCGAGTGATATTTTGACCTGATCCGGATTAGTGGGATTATCGATCATCAATAAGTCTACTCTTGCTTCAGTCAACCGTCTCATTAGTTTGTCAGACTTGAAATGCTGATGGACAGCCAGATGATGGAGGTAATGGGATTTTGTCTATTTTTCTCACCCTCACATTGGAACAAGGGGTCTCTCGAGTGCCTTTCAATACATATAAATTTTAATATTGCTGATCAATGTACCCGTCAAGAGAGTTGGAGTCGTCTGCACTTGTTTTTCTGGGAGTACACCGGGGTGTGTCTTTTCTGAGTATCTAAGATACCTTCGACACCCAGACTTGTATCGCTTACGATGCAGGGCCCTTTTTGTGGTGTCATCCCGACTCCTTGGTCCTAATTAGCGCTTGGTCCAAGTGGACACTTTGAAAATGTTTGGGAGCGCTCGCCATTGGTGGAAGCTCATTTGTATTTTGACTTTGGTATTCAGAGCTATTTCATTTCTTTTGTTGGCTAGCTCCACTACTTTTACCAAAAGTTGGCGCACACTGATCAACAAATTCCTTTAAGTTTCATCACACCCTGGCACATAGGTCAATATCAAAGAGATAGCATATGAATCTTGTTCACATACTGGCTAGGTTTTGCTGACAGTCAGGTTTTCTGAAGCCTTCATTAACTTTATCCCATCCTCGAATATCATTAAATCGGGTCTAAACTCAAATCTCTGGTCCTAGTTCCTCAAGTGATATCTCAACTCAACTCATCAATCATGCAGTTGTGAAAGTGACTGTGCTGATCATATTTTCTTGAAGGTAGAGATGAAGAGTGCAATATAGCACTCAAATCTTTCAAACCAGGGAAGTGTGGATATTTAAGTCTTAAAAAACCTAATGGCTAAGGCATGTTAACTCAGACTTTCAAGATCACAGAAATCCAGTGTCCTCAAAATCCTCAAGCCTTGAGTAAGTGTGAATGTGTCAGGAATACACCAACTCCTTAGTTGGTTTTTGCAGATTTTTATGGGTTTTAATTTTTTTTAACTCCTCGAAGAGACAATGACTGGCCCAGGCTCAATAAAAGTATCCACTCTCAGCCAGTATGGGTGTAAGTACGGGTCGAGACCCGTGTTACTTGAGGATGGGGCCA